>CM023857.1:42046556-43306556 GCA_013389735.1 Phaseolus lunatus | reverse complement strand
TTTAGTGATTCACAAAATCTATTATTAGAAGTCAATAGTCAATTTATGACCCTTACTAATCTATTGCCAAAATCTTAAGGCTTGTACTTTAATTTATATTACTTTATGTAAACTATTCTTCTTTGTCACAAAGTTTATTTTTTCTTTCTAATTTATAATTTATATACGAACTTTCTTTAACTCGTTAATGCTCCGTTTATATTAGTTTTATTATTACATAGTTATTTAATGATTTTTTTCTACACTTTTTCTTTAATTTTAATTTGTGCTCTCATTATTAAAAGTAAGTAAAGATTAATACTCTATAATATAATAAAAAATGACTTATTGAAACAAGTAAATTTTAAACACATATGACCACTGAAGTAATTCAACACATGAATTTTACAGAATATAAATGAAGAAGACACTAGTGCAAAATGATGAAAGGAATACTCCTTTCTAAGTGCGGTTTCGGGCTAAAACGCCTTTGTTAAAAACGCGGTGGCATTTTTGAAATTAGTTTGTTTTACAAATGCGGTCATACACATGACCGCATTTGTAAATGAAAAACTTTCATTTACAAATGCGGTTTTAACTAATAACCGCATTTGTAAAATGTTTTTAACCTAAAATTTGAAGCGCGCCACTGCACTTTCACTCTTTCTGCTCTGCTCTTCCTTGTCGCTGTTGCTGCGCTGCGCTGTGTTCCTTGCTTCTGTGCATCTTCATTGTTATTGCTTCCATTGTGAGTTTCGTATCCCATTTCATTCTCTTCAGTTCGCTTTAGGAATGCTGTTCTTATATATGGTTTTTTCCTTGCGCAGTGCTTGAAGTTACTGTTGCATTGCTCGCCGCTGTCGCGCCCCGCTTCCACCTCTGGTTTTCTATCAGTTGAATCATCATTTTCGCACACAAGGTTAGTTGATTTTTAGATTTTTTGAATTTTTGACTTTATTTATTATAATTTGTATATTATTTAATATAAATTTATATTATATAATTTTTAATTTTTAAAATTTATATTATTTAGTTAGTAGTTTTTATGTTAGTTTTGTTAATTTTTTTTTGCTGTACTTTGAATATTTTTTTTTATGTATTATAATTTGTATATTATTTAATATAAATTTGTATTAATTTATATAATTTGTATTATATAATTTCTATTTTCTAAAATTTAAATTATTTAGTAATTATTTGTTAGTTTATAGTAGAATTTATGTTATGTTAGTTGTTACATTAGAATAGAATATCGTGTTTGTATTTGAACCTCCGACAATAATACGTGCTGGTATTGAGTCCGGGGGTGTTCGACCCTCGGCAAATG
Source organism: Phaseolus lunatus (assembly GCA_013389735.1). Taxonomy (NCBI): domain Eukaryota; kingdom Viridiplantae; phylum Streptophyta; class Magnoliopsida; order Fabales; family Fabaceae; genus Phaseolus; species Phaseolus lunatus. Next base: position 43,305,250 of record CM023857.1, on the reverse strand, counting down.
CATGAGATAGAACACTTATTAGAAAATCCTAGGTATCTATATTGCAGAATATATAATGGATCGAAGTTGGATTCATTGTGCTCGTATAAGTGATGAGTACGAAAGAGGAGTAGAAGAATTTATACAATTTGCGCAGCGTAACGCGATTAATAGTGGTCGTGATGGAGGAAAGATTAGGTGTCCGTGCGTTAACTGTTTGAATGGAAGGATACTGGATGTGAATATCATGAGGGAACACCTGCTATGTGATGGGTTTCTTCGATCTTATACAACTTGGACATGGCATGGTGAATTATTAAATTTACCACGTGTTTCCGTAACTGAAGAATATGTGGGATCCACCACGGATGAAGCAGAACACGATGATGTAGTTGATGATCGATTGGAGGACATGATTCGTGATGTGGGAACTGAGTCTTTTGCAAAAGCGCATGGATATGGAAGTATGTCAAGCGATGCAGAGACTCCATTGTATCCTGGATCAACTAATAACTTCACACGGTTGTCGGCGGTGTTAAGATTGATGAATTTGAAGGCACTAAATGGATGGACCGATAAAAGTTTCACGGAATTGCTCCAGCTGTTGAAGGATATGCTTCCAGAGGGAAATACTCTACCTAATCGTAATTACGAGGCCAAAAAGATTCTTTGTCCAATGGGTATGGAGTATAAAAAGATACATGCATGTCCTAATGATTGTATATTATACCGGAAAGATTTTGAATTGTTGAAAAGTTGTCCAAGGTGTGGGTTATCACGTTATAAATTGAAACAAACAGATGATGATACTATTGAAGAGATGGAAAAGCATGGACCCCCAATGAAGGTTATGTGGTATCTTCCCATCATTCCAAGGATGAAGCGTTTGTTTGCAAACCCAGACGATGCTAAGAATCTTAGATGGCATGCAGATGAGAGGAAATGTGATGGCATGTACCGACATCCAGCTGATTCTGTTCAGTGGAAGAAATTTGATGATGAGTTTCCAGAGTTTGGTAAAGAATCAAGAAATATCCGACTTGGTCTAGCTACAGATGGAATGAATCCGTTTGGTAATATGAGTACAAATCACAGTTCATGGCCTGTTTTACTAGTTATTTACAACTTACCTCCTGGATTGTGCATGAAGCGAAAGTACATGATGTTGTCTATGATGATATCTGGTCCGAAACAGCCAGGGAATGACATAGATGTTTATCTAAGTCCCTTAATCGAAGATTTGAAGTTAATGTGGGATGAGGGTGTTCAAGTATTTGACGGATTTGCATATACTGCATATACTAATCCCACTGGAGCAAAGACAAATGAGACCCAATCATACATCACTAACACCCTGGAAAAAGAGGAAAAAGAAGTTTATTTGTGCCCTTATATTAACGAGTAAGTTTAAATATATATATATATATGTTAAAAGTTTATTATATTCATGTTTTATAAATTTACTCAACTATTTTCATGGATGATATAGGGGTCATTGGCAATTACTTGTCTTATCACTGAAGGATAGTACGGCTTTGTGGTTCTGTTCCCTACACAAGAAGATATCCACAAGTTTTAAGAATATCATTGATAAGTAAGTACACTATAAACTTAACTATGGTTGATACTATAAGTAATCCACTAACAAGGTTTTTTGTCTCAACCAGTTCATGGCGTGGATATAACATTCTAAAAGGGAGATCGAATTCAAATTTTCAAAATTTGAACTGGATAAGCTTAAAGGTATGTAAGATTTTTCTTTTTTTTTTCATTGTTTAATTATACTAACTTTTACAATTTATTGAATTATAGTGTAATAAACAACCAGGAAGCTATGAGTGTGGCTATTACGTCATGCAATGGATGAGTACCATTGTAAGACTAGGTCTTACAAGTAATTGGCAAGAGGTAAGATTTCTTAAATTATTTTTATAACTTCAAACTAATTTATCTATCTTAAAACTAATTTATGTGTCAACCATTTTGAAATGCAGTTCTTCACGGATGAGGAACCCATGAGTTCGGAAGCCATGACATATGTGAGACAATCTTGGTCCACATATTTCCTAAACTTTTATAACTCTACGATTTGATCAATAGTGTAAGAATAGATAGAGATTATTACTATTTTTGTATACATTTTGATCAATTACTATAAATTGACTTTGTTTCTCTGAATCTGTTTATTTGTCTGCCTGGCTGGGATGGGTATAATGAAACTGCATAAGATAATTCGTATGGGAAAACAACTAACCAAATAGTTCTAAAAAAAAAAAACCTAATTTACAAATGCGGTTGTTTACCTTAACCGCATTTGTAAATCAAGGGAATGATTTACAAATGCGGTTGCTTACTACAACCGCATCTGTAAATGTGATTTACAGAGGCGGTTGTTTACTACAACCGCATTTGTAAATCATTCCCTTGATTTACAAATGCGGTTAAGGTAAACAACCGCATCTGTAAATCATTGCCTTGATTTACAAATGCGGTTAAGGTAAACAACCGCATTTGTAAATCATTGCCATTCATGAAACCTGGCACACCTCTGGAGCATTTACAGAGGCGGTTACGGGAAATAACCGCATTTGTAAATAGTATTTACAGATGCGGTTGTTTAACCGCATTTGTAAATCTCTTATTTACAAATGCGTGTTGATCAAATGCGGTTGTTTAGCCGCATTTGTAAAATGAAAATAACCGCATTTGTTTTACGTTTCTGCACCAGTGAGATGATGTAAAAACATTTGGACTTTGTTGGCAAGAAATTGAAGGCTAATGATATTGAGGAAGGTGTTTTGTTCCTTGTCTTTGTTTTTTATGGTAATTTACTTTTGAATCCTAGGAAGCCAACGATTAACGACGGAGAAACCTCCATCGACAACCAAGTTGTGGCCACTGATATAAACCGATTCATCAGAGGCAAGAAATAGAGCAGCTTCTGCAATATGATTAGCCTTCAACGTAATTCCCTCCAAATTTGCAGAACCGTGTGCTGCAGCTTCAACTTCAGCAGCTCCCACCTCGAGTGCGTCGCAAGTAAGAGGTGTGGCAATTGCATAAGGCGAGATGGAATTCACTCTTATCCCGTAAGCTCCGAGCTCACTACACGCCGACCGAACAAGCCCAAGAAGGCCGTGTTTGGATACGGTGTATTCATGACCCGCGCCTCCAGCGAAGGAGCCAGCAATACTAACTGTGCAGATTATGGATCCACGTATCTTCCTTTCCACCATGACACGTGCCGCGTGCTTGATAAATGCTACTGCACCGCGAAGATTCACGGTCATGGTGTTATCATATTCGTTAAGATCCAAATCTAGTATGGTTGTATAAGATCCTGCAATACCAGCATTGTTGAACATGATGTCCAAGCTCCTATATTTCTCTACTGTGAAAGCCACTGTTTTCGCAACTTCATTCTCGTCTCTCACATCACAGTGCCGATAGCTCACTTTCTCTAAGCCTAATGAACTTGCCAAACTGTGACCTAATTCGTCCTTTATGTCTACTATGACTACCGATGCTCCATTTTCAGCGAATATCCTCACTGCTTCCGCTCCTATTCCGGTGGCTCCACCGGTGACAATAGCCACCTTACCCTGCAACCTAAAGATCACACAGATTTATTAAGCAGAGAGATGGTTTACAGATAGATAACATGAGAAATAGTGAAGCTCCTTATATACCTTTGTTTAGACATTCTCCTGTTTTGCTTCTTTTGCACTATCTTGATATAACCACTTTCCTAAATTTATAAGAGAAAAGGAGGCCAACATATAGGTGAAGAAAACCCAAAAGAAAATTTCAATTTGATTTCTTAAATTTTTAAACATTATTATTGATATAATTTTTAAGTTTTTTTCTTTTCTAAAAGTCAACAAATGTTGTACAAAATATATGGAGTTTTTTTCACACCATTGGATGCATAGACTTGAATATTATGAGAAAATGACTAATATTATACGTTTCCTTCTTTTATTCATGTTTTTAATTGTTTAAATGGAGAATGTTTACGAACACACTATATTTTTTTCAGGATTTTAACATAAGGCAAGTGAGCAATGTAAGAAACTTCAAAATTAAACTTAGACTATGAACTTTTCTTCTTGTTATTCTAGAAATTGATTGAGGTGATTTAGTTTTTAATTGTGTGTATTCATGAACTTGACTTGTCGGATATTAATTTCTCCAACACTTTCAAAACACTTACTATTCATGAACATGATGACTTGTACTCTTTATGGCTCAAAGATTTAATTTCAACCACTTTACTCTCTCTTACCAAACATAGATTTGTACTCTTTATGGCTCAAAATTTAATTTCAACCATTCATATTACTTTACGTTGAAATCTCGTACTTAAATTTATATCCCAATAAGTTTTTTCCAATTAAAAATTCCAAATCTCATTATTTAAAAATTTTTATTTATCAAAATTCCAAACCCCTTCTCCAAAAACACTTTTTTTAACTTAAAATAATGATAAAATTGACTTTCTATATTCTCTAAGTTCTTTTTTAAGTGTCTTATTTTTAAATTACTTTCATTTTTATCTAATTATCATTTTCAAATTTTAAAATATTACTTTTTTATTTATATCCTTAACATAATATTTACTTAGTTTACAAGTACACATTTATTGTAATGCAAAAATGAAAAAAAAGTAAAATAAAAATCTTATAAATAAATGTAATTAGTTTATATATATATATATATATATATTCATTTATTTATTTTGTAAATCCTAAATTTTTTCTAAATCCTAAATTTTTTTCTTTTCATAATTTTATGTTAAAAATATATTTTGGAAATGAACTCTTTTAATTTTAATTAATTTAAATTGTCACCTCATTATTAATCTTTCTTCAAAAGCCATTCATTTTAGATAGACATTAAGAATTCGTACAGTGACCATTGAGCTTGACGCATGCACGTCAACAAATTGACTACGGAACATCGTGAGTTGTGGCTACAAATTTTTCTTGAGCACCAATTTTTAGGACATATTTTTCCTAATTTATTTTATTTTGAAAAATGAATATTATAAAGTTGAAATTTCTAATAGAAACTTGAGTGACCAATTTTCTTTTTTAATCAACAATAAAAATAAATATAAATTGCTCATGGTTCTAGGGATACCAAATGGTATACACAATTTTATTGTGCGGATAAAAATAATTAATTTCTTAACTTTTAAACGAATTAATAAAAAATTGATAGAATAGAATATAACCAGTATACGTATTAAAATACTTATTTAAATTAATACATTTTAAAGCGATAAAAGATAATATTATGACTTGACATGACACATGTATTTGTATATATATAGAATATTTATTTAAATTAATATATTTTCGATCTTATTTTATTTAGAGTGTTGCTAGTAATATAGTCTTTCTCTCCCTCTCTTTATATATTTTTTATATATACTAATACATGCGCTTTTGTTTTATATCTGTATTTTTTATATTTTATTTTTATATTTATATGTAATTATGTTTAATATTAAAATTTGAATAATTATTTTATAAAACATATTTTATTTTCATTTTTAATATTAAAAATAATTTTATTTATTTATATAAGATCTGATTTATTTTCTAATTTTATAGTCCATGTTTAATATTTTAAGAAATTACTTAAAATTTTGTTTTTATTTAATTTGTTAAATACATATATATTTTTTAATTATAATTTTAAATTATACCTATTTATATTTAATATATATTTATTTTTTAATTATAGTTTTAAATTTATTATGTGAAAGTTGTTTATTTCTAAACAAAAATAACTCAATTTCATTATTAAATTTTTTTAATAGGCAAAGGCAAATTTGTAAAGTAACATTTTACACCTTTAAAAAAAATTCAAAATTCTCTCAAAGTCATCACATCACTCACAAACTTGCATAAACTTTCTTCACATATCCATTCTAACATACCACAATCGAAACACCCATACTTTCTTCACTTTCCTCTCACATCCTCACACATCCCCTCCCTCAAATCCTCACACATCCCTTCCCTCAAATTCTCACACATCCCAATCCAAACACAAAGTTACTGTTCACAGGTATATCCTCTCATTCTCTTCCTCACAAAACTCTTGATTCAAATGACAAATATTCTCTCACTTATTTGTCTGTGAATAATACATCTACATAAGTAAACAGACCCTAAGAGAGAGAAGTGAAAAGTTTTTTATAAAGAAGAAAGTGGGAAATGATGATAATGAGGGAAGTGGTGATAATGAGGGAAGTGGTGATAATGAGGAAAGTGAGAAGTTGTTGATAGAGAGAAAAATAAAAAGTTATTAAGGAAAATAAGTTTGATTCTTAGATGATAGAATTATAAAAATAAATACCAAAAAAAATGAAATGACACAAGATAACAATAAAATAATAAAAAATATCTTATTATATATTTATAAAATATTAAAATAAAACATTGGTATAAGGATAAAATGAAAAAGTATATGTGTACACCAAAAAAGTTTACATGGATAATCCTCCTCTTTATACATAGGTATAAATATATGATACATATATTTTAACACACTTTTATATTAATTAAAAATGATTAAAAATTAAAAAAAGAAAAAAGATAATTCATTAAATAAATTAAAATTCGCAAAAAACATTATAAAATTTAACTTATAATGTAGTGAAAAGAATGGGTTTTTTTGTAGTTATATTTGGATTAAGAAATTGAGATTGGTTGAGTGCAGCACAACGTAGCCACTTTGACTATCCACTTTTGTCTTTCGGCTTTCAAAGCAAAAACTATTGAAGAATTGGATTGGGTTTTAGCAATCAACTTTTTGCATGCTAAACGCAGTTTATGGATTATCATTGGTGGTTTGGAATTACGATCCACTGAATGTGGTGTCTCATCATAATGGAAAAAGGGGCCATTCCCAAGCCGAAATGTGGAAAAAAGGAACTGTTGTTGCAACTCAAATGAATTAAATAAAACAAAAACAAAACTGTGTTGAGATTCTGCGATAAAAAAAAATTAAGAAATTTTCCAATTCTTAATAAAATGGTTAACTAACACATATGAGTATCCACTTGAGACCATTACTGACAAAAATACTAAAGTGCCATCATTGGCTATCAGTAGCACAAGGAATTGAGAAACCCTGACCCGAATTAGTGCCACCATTTGGGCTGCCAAAGAAAGAAAACTGGGAACATTCTAGCTCTTATAGAGTGGAAGAAAAGCAGAAAGATGAATTTTCATCTCCATAGTGATGGACGTTTCAGACATAAAATATTGTGTATTCACATCGTGAATTTCTGGTTAAAGAATTAAAGTGACACATTCTCACAACTAACATATCATATTACTAATGTATTATGTATTCTTCAACTTGTGTTCTTAGATACTCTAACAGGATTCATATTTTAATTAATATGTAAACAAAGCTTAACTATTTACCCGCAAAACTGCATTCATGTATTTTAAAACCATCCTGGGATAAAGTTCATCGGCCCCATGCTTCTTGTCTTCTTTGCTATTGTTTACATTATAATAACGTTGGGATTTTAACAGAGTATTCATTTTTTTTCAATCTAGCAATTAGCACCTTGTATAGAGTATAGACATCAGTGTTTAGCATCCTTTGGCATAATTCACTTTTGAGATTGCAACCAAATGAAATGTAATCGTTCATTAATGTTTCTAACTTGTTGGGTTGGTCACTTGAACATTTGTGGAACTAAATCATTTATTGTATACACACTTCATCTGCAACCATTTATGCTTGTTTAATAATAAAACAAGGATGCATGCATACATACATAGACAACTAGTATCCAGAACACGAAATTGAGATCCTTGTTAAACCAGAATAACCTTGTCTCGTGGTTACAAACTGTTTTTCTATGCGTGTTTACAAGAGGTTGTTTGTATATAAGAAGCAAGGGTTTAAATTTTGTGATCTAGCATTAACATACGTGTATATGTGTAATTGATTCATTAATTATATTAAGAAAATCTGGGGCGAAAAGAAAGTGGCAGTTATGTTATGGGAAGAACATGGGAGGCTTATCGACTACCCACTAATCTGATATCTCGTTATTCCGTTTCGGTTCTTTTCAGAACAGTCAAATGCAGACTCCACATTCTTAAAGGAAGCCAATGCTATGAGTTATTTGTCGTTTCTCACTATGAAAGCCATTATAAAAATTGGTAACGTGTAGATGAAACTTTAGCAGACCTTCCACTATGATTTGCTATTATATATAGTAACTTAAGCTTTTCGATTCTGCATGCACTCCAAAGGCCAAACTCAGTTAAACTTATTGCAACTTGCGCTCTAGTGCTCCTAGTGCTCACTTGTGGTACCAAACTACACACACTGCTTTATTTCTACTCCCCAAAACCCAGGCTCTAATAACTCAGTCAACAATTAAAACTACTCATTACATTCTCCTAGTTGTTGGCATTGAGTGACTAAGCCAATTGGTCTCAGGTTTTCTTAGTTTTGGAGACCAGATAATAGATTTCTTCACTTTCCTAGTTTTTTTTCCCCTTCTTTTCTTTGTTTTTTCACTCCCTGATAAAATTTTTCAGAATGAAGCATTCTCCTATTTTACCACTAGCATTCTCTATATTTTTCCTTACTTTATTTCTTCTGGTCCAAGCTAGGCATCATTCTCATACAAAACACAAGCACTCACATTCTCATAAGTCTTCTAAACATTCGAGTCCTGCACCTCCTAGCCCTCCTCATAATGAGAACAATAACAATGCTTCTGGCGTCTTGGATGTACGAACATTTGGAGCAATAGGAGATGGAAAAACAGATGATACAGAGTCATTTAAGATGGCATGGGACACTGCTTGCCAAAGTGAATCAGCAGTTAATGCTATTCTTGTACCTCAAGGTTTCTCTTTCCTCATTCAGTCCACTATCTTCACTGGTCCTTGTCAAAGTGTCATGGTGTTGAAGGTAATAATGTATACTTATTTTTGCAACTTTTGGCCCTTCGCTTCTTACATTTTTTAAGGGTAAAGTTTACTAATGGACTTTTCTGGCTCAAATATATGGATAAGGTTGATGGCACTCTTATGCCACCTGATGGACCCGAATCTTGGCCAAAGAACAACAGTAGGCACCAATGGTTGGTGTTTTATAGAATCAATGGAATGTCAATGGAAGGAAGTGGTTTAATAGATGGGAGAGGAGAAAAATGGTGGGACCTCCCCTGTAAGCCTCACAAGGTACTAATGAATTTCAATGTTTGCTTTATTTGTTCAACAATTTGGGTCCTTCAAGCAGCCTCTAACCCCATGTTCCCTACCAATAAATGCCTCAGGGACCTAATGGGACAACACTCCCTGGACCCTGTGATAGCCCAATTGTGAGCCTTCAAGCCCTTTTTTCTATTTGCATCTTCTATTTGTGTAGTTTGCATTGTGATTGAGCGTAATTCTGCATGATGCAGGCCATAAGGTTTTTTATGAGCTCCAACTTAACTGTGCAAGGACTAAGGGTAAAGAACAGTCCCCAGTTTCATTTCAGATTTGATGGCTGCAAAAACGTCCACATTGAATCAATCTACATAACATCTCCAAAACTTAGCCCCAATACTGATGGAATTCACATAGAAAATACAAATGATGTGAAAATATACAATTCTGTTATTTCTAATGGTTAGGAACGAAAAACTGTTCTAATTCTTCACTTCTTTTGCATCAAAAGGCATTATTAATGTTTGTTTAGTGAATTATTATCTTCTACAGGTGATGATTGTGTTTCCATTGGATCCGGCTGCAATGATGTCGATATTAAGAACATTACATGTGGCCCTGGTCATGGAATTAGGTAACTACTATTTGCTTTCAGAAAAAGTTTTAATCTCCTCATGTATCGGGTAACTATGATATCTGGAAAATCATCGTTCCTCTAAAACGTAAAATAAGCCAAATACTCCCTTAACTTTTGCTTCAGTCCGCTGTTTTGATTTTTTATAATGTAGAACAGAAGAGACAATCATGGCACTCTAGATAGATTACTCTGTCGCAAAGACTCTAACACCATGTCTTGAACTAAGTGTATCAAAATCTCAAGTTATTAAATAAATAAACTATAATTTAAGCTTGAAGGGTGCTTTGTGTAAAAAAATAAAAAATTCGAAGAGGGATAATAACATACTTTTTAATACAACATATTCTTTATAATTGATTAAAAACTACAAATCATTAAACTCGTCAAAAAACAAGTTATACTCTAAAAACATAGTAATTTTCTATAGATTTCAATGTTGGCTTAAAGCTTCTATGACATAACTGTTGTCTGTATAACTTATGCAGCATTGGTAGTCTGGGGAATCACAACTCTCGAGCCTGTGTTTCAAACATTATGGTGAGAGACTCACTTATAAAAGTGACAGAAAATGGGGTTAGGATCAAGACTTGGCAAGGTGGATCAGGATCAGTGTCTGGAGTGACATTCAACAATATTCACATGGTTAGTGTAAGAAATCCCATCATAATTGACCAATTCTACTGCCTCACTAAGGATTGCACCAACAAGAGCTCTGCAGTATCTGTATCAAATATTGTTTACACAAACATAAAGGGGACTTATGATATAAGGAGCCCGCCTATGCGTTTTTCTTGCAGTGACTCTGTCCCATGCACCAACTTAACACTCTCAGAAATTGAGCTTCTTCCAGCTCAAGGAGACATAGTGCATGACCCTTTCTGTTGGAATGCATATGGAGATTTGGAGACACTAACCATTCCACCAGTCTCATGCTTGCTCGAGGGCACTCCTCAATCCGTGTTAGACTTTGACATAAGTCGTTGCTGACCCACTACATTCTGTGTTTGGCAAAAATGTGAGCATGTATATAATTAATTACTAGGGAAGTGATTAGGCCATTAGGGAATACATAGCATGATGTTGAATCTAATTATCTTGTGATTGTTCAGGAGTTGTGTTTTTTATACTCCTCCCCAATTCTGAACTATATGTCGCGTGATTATTCTGGAATGGTTGGCGTTTGAACTCAATTGCCTGATTCATTGCTTGTATATGAGCTTGAATTTGCAACCCCCACCACTCCGACACCAGTGTCGTGGCTAATTGTGTGAAACACGTATTCTTACCAGTTTCTGGTTCACCACATGGACTTTCAAATGCTTACTCTATACTCATTATTCATGTATTTATCTTGTTGAATTCGGATATCTCTCGTTTCAGAGTTAAGTACTAAAGTTTTTGAAGTACTGAAATTCATTCAACACACTCATATCTGCTTACAGATATTTTTTTTACGGGTATTGATCCGATATTAAATCCTGATTACAGATTCAAAGGACGTAGTTAAAATGATAAAAAAAGACATTTCAAAATATGTTGGTTATGAGGTGTTGTTTGCTAATGTAGAGTTTGCATGTCTGTAATACACAGTATCAACACACAATTCCGTTTGTAATATAAACATTGTATTTTTTGTTATTCCAGTAGTTTTATGTAGCAGAACATTTAATATGCCCTTATGGTCATAGATAATTTCTCACAATCAGAGATTGAAATTCATCAGTCAACTTGTCATAATTATAATTTCCTTCTCGTTCCTTTCCTCACACATGATTCACAATAAGTATATATTTAGTGTAAAAAGTTTCTAGTTGCATAAAAAAGCATTAGATTTGGTTATAAAAGCTCCATCACCTTGATGAATAAACTGCCATTAAGTAGAGTGATGGGAGGGTCTTGAATAGCTTTATATATATACCTGACATCCCAGTATCCATGGGACATCCTATAAAGAAAGAAACAGCGAAGTTGAATTGTTTATGGATGATAGCACGCTATTTTAGCAAACCAATAGTGTGAGAGTGATGAATTTGGTATTTCTTTTTATAGAAGCTAATGCTTTAACAGAAGCACCAAAGTTTTGTCTCCCACGGAAAGTTAATAAAACTTGGTCCAGGATGAATGATGAGATGAGCATATATTTAATCAGAAACTTGAAGAGATTCCAATACTACCTTGGCATTTGTGTCTTCATGACGATGACTGACAAGAGTGTAAACAAACAAAAAGAATGTATCCGGAAATCAAAGCACAAAAAGTAGTATCACATATAATAACATAGTAGTTAGTGAGCGTGAGTGATTTCAAGAGGAAGTTGAGTCAAATGGCCTTTTCAGTCATGCATACTCAGTGGCCACGCTAATCATAGCTCATACTCTTCATAATTAACATCAATAAGTTATATGTATCTTCAACATCAAAAAAGTTATCCTTCACAACCTATAATAAGTCCAATTGCACTTTCTCCTTTTCTTTTAATTTAAACAAAAAACGAGTCATATATAATTCAAACTATAACCAACCTTTTAAAGAAGTTGGTTTTATTTCGTCACACCCTTGCACATCATTATAACTCAACCCTAGGTAAGTTAACTTCTTCCCAATGTCCAAGATATGTTCAACAAAATTTGGGTATATGAACGTAAGGTTTATAAATTTGTTGTACCAGAATGTGGGGATGTGATTAGAAAAGGGGGAAATGGGACAGAAGAGAATAGGTGGTGGGATAGAGTGCGAAAAGGATGAACAATGATGATTAGGGTGTGATAGGTTGCAGAAATAAGGGGGTCATTTAGAATGAAGGATTATCTCTTTCTTTTCCTTTTTCAAATCTTTGTTTGTGTCTATGGAGGACTTTCTTTGGATTTTCCTTGATTAAATATATAAAGAAAAGATTCTTTATTACATAAAAAAAAAATGCAGAACTGAACACTAATATCAATCACAAATTCATATAAGATTTTAGTTTTTTCTTTCTTTTCTGAATAACCTACCATAGTAGAATAGGTTTTCTAACCTTGTTCTTCATTCTTTACCTGAATGTATATGTATGGATGAATATGAACAAAAAATGGCATAATAAACTTTGTAACATAATTTTCCTTTCAAAGCAATGTTTTTAATTTTGTTAAATTGTTTTGAAAGTCACAATATTTTGTAGATGATAACTTTTGTGTGATGAGTCTTACTTGTAAACTTTAGTCTCTCATTTAGAAAATAGCTCCTGCTTGTAAGGTCAAATCCTTTGTATGGACTCCAATTATAAATGGAACTAATGCTAACGATTTACTTCAAATTCTAAGAACAAAGTCCTTTTTTGCTCTGTATTATTGTGTACTGGTGTGTAGATTGAGTTTTGAAAGTAGTTTTTCCATTTGCTTTTGCATGGTTCGGTAGTTTTTTTCAATGCTATATCTATTTTATAAAAGTGTTTGAATTTCATGGGAACATACTTTCTAAATGAAAATGGGTCTCACATATGAAAGTACTTATTGGAATGATATATTTTATTGTTATGTGCATGAATAATTCTGTCGATAATATAACGTGTAAACATTTTCCTACACATATTAATATTATGTTAATTACATATAAATTTTTCTGTCCATAAATTGTCTCTGTTAAAAAGATTGATTTTTTTTATTGATATATGTGAAGAATAATGTAAATATAATTAAGAAGAAATACTGAAGAACATCTTCATATAACAGCTAAACTTTTTCTCTCTTAAGTCAAGTCATGTCATTTTTAATCTCATATCCCATCTCACCTAGGGCAACTTTATTTTGGTGATAGCTCTCTTTATAGACTAATGGTCTCATCTAACGAATAACTTTCTTTCCTCATCGTATAATTAATCAGGTGCTTCAGTCATACCCTTATACCACACCACTAACGTCTTAATTTGAGATTCTAATGAGATCTCCAAAAATATATTTCACAATAAAACATCCTCAAATCGAATCAATTTTTTTGTCTTCAATCTTGTTAGCTATATATTATTGTTACAAGCACATAGAATGGCTAATACTGTTAATAGGATGAGAAGATAATTAATGAGTGCGTCTGTATATTTATATCTAATGCTTTATAAAATAGTAATTTCAGCTCATTCTTCCTTCTTTCTTCTGCTCTACTTCTGTAGTTCACTGATTATTGTTTTGCAGTACAATGAGCATTCTTCTTCCAAATCCAATTCACTTCATGATTGATCATTCTGCACACCTTTTCTACTGCAGTTACAGAATCCATTTTCAAGTTTTCTTTCATTGTTCAGGATCATGCGTTCTCATGACACGAGTCACAAAGATCAGTTACAAACAATGCACACAGCCTAACACCATGTCTAGCCAAACTCTGAAAAGCCTTTTCCAAGAAATAATAGGTGACTAGAACATATTTCTATATCAGTGCCAATGGGAATGAGTGAACATATAAAACTTAGCAAATTGTTCAAATGATTTACAACGAACCTGATTTCATTGGCTCGAGATAGTTATAGTGTAACATAGGTATTGAGTCTAATGAGTTTTTTCTGTTAATTTTTTTTGGTCTTCCTTTTGTAAAATGGCTGCAGATTCCAAGAAGGAGAAGGTGAATTAACTCCTGAATGATTAATTAAAGGTACGTCGTATGAATGTGGGTATGGAATAAAGTTGAAAATGTAAAGTTAACAAAAAAAGTGAGAAAAGAATCTAGGACATTTTACGGCATCTCATGATTCCCACTTTCAACTTGATCAATCATAAACTAATACTTTATTTCTTATTTTCTTATAAATGACATCTAAAGATATCATACAAATACCACTTTCCTTGACCATTATGATGCTTCAGGAGACTGTTTGGAAAAGAAGAAAAAGCTAAGAACAAAAGAGAGGGAGAATGAGAGCCACAGAGAAAGGAGATCGTGAAATATCATTGGCATTTTTATGTAGGAAAAAGATAAAAGCTACCGTTATTTTCTCTCTTGTAATTCTCTTTTGTCCACCTCTCCACATGCACATAAAGCCATTAAGGTGATCGTGGATATTTCTGGGCACAATATGTGGATGTGGAGTGTGTTGACTAGCTAGTAATAAAAATGATAAGATAAGATAAAAGATTCAGAAACAAATCCATGGTGCTAAGGATTTGGATTCCTCATGTAGTCCACGTAAAGTGAGCAACCTATTATGATTCAATCTGCTAATAATTCCATCTCTGTTTCATGATTCAAACGACTCATAATTAAATCTAATTTAAGTTTTAGATTTTATGATTTGTGATATATATATTGTGACCGATTTTAAATGACGGTGTTTTGTGACAAAATATTGTTTCTAAAAACTCTGATATAATACAATGCATTCGAAATATGTCAGTGATTGATGAGTGTAAGAGAAAAATTATGTTATTATGTTTTATCACAGAAGTTACTATAAACTGAATCGAAAAAAATAGTAACATTTTTATAACATACAAATTTGTCACAACATTTTCGTCTCAAAAGCTGTCACATAGTGAATATGTGTCACTTAAATAATCATGACTTTGTTTTAAGTAAACAAACCAAAAAGAATCTGTTAAATTCGTAATATTGTCTTAGTAAAATTAATCACACTTAAAGCGTAATTTTATGCACTTTAAACAATTAAACGCGTACTTTAAATGAGCAGAAAAAATATATTATTCTAATTTTAATATTTTAAAATAATTTTCTAAAAATTATATGTAATATTGATTTATTTTGTATTTGTAGTATTTTAAAATGAGTTTTTGTTGAAAAAAAATGTCAAAAAATACGTAGAATCTTGTTAATTTGCAACTTCTTATATATTTTTCACATGGTTTTATTTCGTGTTCCGTTTATAAGTTTTTATATGTCTAGATATTTTTTATAATTGTGAGATTTTTATAATTTTAAATGTATTTTGTGTAACTTTGCTTCTTATTGTTTTTAAAATAAGAATTTCTTGTTTAGCAAATGCGACATTCTTTCTTAATTATGCTTTTTTTATTCCGACAAATTAAATAATTAGACAATAAATGTTTAAAGGAAATTTTAAGGAAAGTGTTATTAATTTCTTAGAATTTCATATTATTATCTTGTTGGTTTAAGTAAAATTAAATTTAACTTTAAAAACATATCAAACTTAAATTAAAGAAGAAAAATAATATTTAGTTTCTTAAGAAATTTTAAAAATAATACGAAGGAAACTTACATAAAAAATTATTAAAATATCGCAGTCATGAAAATACATAAGAAAATAAAATAAAAAATAGCATATATTTTTCAAAATTAAAAATTGGACTCCAAAGAAAATAATGTGGAAAAGTATATAAAGTTACAAATTAAGAGGATTTCATATTAGAATCATTTTTGTTAAGAATTTTTAAAAAAAAAAAAAAAAAACACTTGCTATCATTCAATTAGTAGGGAATTAAGTCAGTCAGATTGGATTAGAGATTACCCATTACCAAAAATAAAAGAATAATCTAATTTTTTAGTTGGATTATGAAGTTATAAAAAAGTTCATAATTTACTCAACTTTCTAAGGATCACTTACTTTTTTCTCCTTCGAATAAGTAGGAGTCGCCCACATGAATAATTATTTCATGCACCACTAATTTTCTCAATTCATTCCTATTTTCCCTTTTCAATAAACAAATTATAAAACACTCATAATTTGTTCAACCTTAAATCATCATCATCACGGTCTCTTTTTTAGAAACTAGTTAATGCATTGAAATATTTTTTATTAACATAAAAAAATTATAATTTTTAATATATTCTCATACAATTTATAATGAAAAAAACATTTTTTTATTAACCACTCTCCTTATATTTTAATTTAATCATGTTGCCCCATAATTACTCCACTGATTAAGATAAGTTAACGAAAATGAGTGTGGAGGGAGAGGACAGGACACATCACACGCGGCGCAAGATAGCAAGAAGCAGTGACGCGAACAATGATACGTCAGCTATCCCAAACAGCCATTTTATTTGGTGGAAGGTTAAGAGCATGAATAATAGATACATACATCTAATAATTTAAAATATTATTATATTTTTATAAAGAGTTGTGAAGTGGGTGTATTTTACTATTTTTGGTGTAAAAGAAAACTTTTCCTTATCTGGCATTGTGTTCTCTTTAAGTTGTTGGGGTGTCTCATATTCTAACACTATTTGTGGTGTGAATGTAAAGTTTTCCTTATCTGCCATTGTGTTCTCTTTAAGTCGTTGGGTGTCTCATATTCTAACATGGTGACGTTACGTGACTCCAATTCACCACACACCCAATCTTCATTTACTGTTATGCCCTTCTCTTCTGTTATTATTAACTTTAGGTTATGAACTTCAAAAAAATAGATAACCAATTCATAAACTTGAAAAGGATCTTACAGAAACAATGTTTCATAAATGAATAATGAAATCTTTAAATTTATATATAGTCTTTTTCAAAAAATATATTTATTATTTATATAATTTGAATTCCATTCTCTATTAAAAGAAATCCGATATATTTCTATGACAAGTTTATACTATATATTAATTCGTCTCAATGCCAATGCCATCTAGTGTTGTAGTTTATTTGAAAAAATTATAATCTTTTAAATAATAATATAACAACATGGCAACTTTTTGAGTAAGAATATTTTGTCTAATTTAACGTTATATTGTTGTTCGATACATAATTGCATAACTTTAATATTTAATTATATCTAATAATATTAAAATTAATACAGTGTATGAAAATATTATATTGAAACGGTTTTATTTAAAATTTGAATTAAACTGGAAATGAGAAAAATAATTAGTAAAATTGTGAATGAACTTGGAAGATACGTGAAATAAGAAGATAGTACTCGTTTGGCCTTTATTATAAAAATGAACATCACAAAATAATCCACATTTGTTAAGTATGGTTATAAAAGGAAAGCATAGTAGAAGGGAAATTAAGAGTTTCAAATTTGGTACTTGCCCACCTCCATCATCCCTCTACCAGACGTAGACATTGTTTTCATTATCTTCTTCTTCATTCTTCTTCTGTTCTTTCTTTCTGTTATCAACTCAGGGTTTTGCCTGTTATATTATGCAGATTCATGGAAAACAAGAAGAGGAAGGGAAAAGACGAGGAGAAGGAAGAAGAGACGAAGATGGAGGAGTTTTACGCGCTTTTGCGGAGGTTCCGAGACGCGCGTGATCGAAGACGAAAGGAGTTGGAGGAATTGGAGAAAAGTGAAAAGAAGAGGAAAGTGGCGACAGAGCAACAGAGTGGTTGGGTGCCATCATTCGAGTGGGAAGATTTCACAAACGAGGTTGAATTCAGAGGACAACCTTTGCGTTTGACAACTCCATCAACTACATCTCCTTCGCCACGTCCCACTCTCAAACAACGTAAGAACGACCACCAACATCACCTGCAAGATAACTCTCTCGATCTCAACCTCGCTCTCTAGATACCTGCTTTCTCTTTTCTCCCATAATTAATATTTTAAGTATATTTATTTTATTTTTTAATTTAAAGTATTAATAAATCATTATAATGAGTTGTGAAATAAATGCATTTACTCTTACAGTTTTAAGCACGGCATTTGTTTTCACATTCTTATACAATAACAATTGCTTTCTTTTCTTTTCCTTTTATTCTTTCTTTCTAAAAAAAAAAAAAACACGGAAGGTATCGTATTAGTTTTAGAAACTAAAAATATAAAAATTAAAACTCTAAATTTACTTACTTACTATTGTTTTCATTACTAATGTATATTAATGATATCCACATTTGTTAACCATATATAATCATAATTATGGTAGTTAATTATTTTATTTAATCATTATAAATTTTATGCTTGAATTTTTAAGTGGCCTCCTTCTGTTTGAAGGAATTGAATCCTTGAAATAAACAAACTATTTTCAGGTTAAAATTAGAAGTGATTGTACAAGATTATCATATAAGTAAATATGATTGGTTTCTCATTTTTTTATGAGAGGTAATAAAACTAAATCGAATGTATTTATACTTGAGTCACTAATGGTTAAATATACCTTAAAAGTCTTGCATACTGAGTTAGATCAGTTTTGAAGAAAACAAATCTCCAAAAAAAATACTTCAATTTTCTTAATTCGTCATCTTATCAATATAGTTTAAAAAAATTAAATTTTATGCAATTTAATTTAAAGTGGGTTGGATTGAATCAATTTTTAAATTTTAGATCTACTTTTTTTTTTCTAAAGCATATATTTGTGATTTTGATGAAGAAATTATAGTTGAGGAATTACAAGTTATCAAAGAAGTTTCGATGGTTAAATTAAAATCAGGTTTTATGATATTATTTTTTTCAAATACATTTAATTATTTTTTATGCATGCACCGTTTATGAATAATATTAATCATCCTTGTTACTATTTCATCTGCTATGAGCATTTCCAGATTAAAATTTTATTTGCGGTATATTGTGTCACAAAATTTATAATTTTTTTTTCAAAGAATACAAATTATTTATAATTTTAAAAAAAAATTGTAAAATCAAATTATGAGGATATCACTTAACACACTTAATAAATTATCTAATACGAGATAGTTTTGACTTAATTGATTAGTAAAAATTTTGTGTCATCTTATTTGGACGGTAAAAATAGGAAGTTTATGATGAGATAAGTATCCTTAAATGATAGTTTACGAATAAAATTAAGTTAGACGAAATCCCAACAAATTAACTTTAATTAAGATTGAAAATAAAACGTGATATCTCCATAATGGAGAGTACACGATCATACCTTAAGAACCACAATTCAACTATCCTAAATTCGTAATATTATTTTTGTTAATTTATTATCACATTTTAAAATTTACGGATATAATTTTTATTGTCCCATTTAATCATACAAATTGATACCTATAAATATAAGAATCATAAAAAAAAAATTGAATTTTGAATATTTATTTGTGTATGTTCATGAAAAAATCCTCTAAGTTCATCATACTCAGAAGTAGCATGAAATAAGTTCGAACTAGAACATTTTACAATCATGTTAAAGTTTCCTCCTATATGGGTTTTTATCACTATTGGTTTTGCTTAACTTCAATTACATTTTTTCTCTACAAAAAATACAGATAAAAGCGAACGTCATTTTTTTAGTTTACACATTACGCCTAAAATCTTTGAGCCCTTCATAATTGAAATTCAACTTTGCTTTTTGTCTGTGTCTCTCTATATTTCACTTCTACTATCTTTTTTATAATATCAAATAGTCTTACGGGAGAAAATGTTTTTTTACGTAATATATATATTCAAGTCACATGTATTTATATTTTATTTAGTTTATAATGTATCACGATCTTCATTCAATAAACTTCATAGAAAAATTCGTTTAGAGTGAGTTTTTATTATATAGTTTGTTACTTTAAATGTAATAATAATAATAATAATTTAACAAACAAAAGTTCCTTATACAAGTATTAATTTTCTGATAAAAAAATAAAATAAAAATACAAGTATTAATTTATCTATTAAAGCATAATGTTATCTATGAAAGATATTATTTGTACACTTTATATATAGGAACCCTCAATTAAATATTTAAAATATGCATTAAAATAACAGAGAAAATATATTTACACTATCAACAAATATAAAACCATCATATATAAGTTTTAAGATGATTATTATAAAAAAAAAACGGTGGTTGATAAGAAGTGAATTTGTGATGAGAAATTGAGAAACTCTGGTGTTGGTTGTTACCAAAACCGCAGGACCCATATAACAGTCCATTTCTCATTACTCGTTCTTATCTCTTCATGTAAGATTTTTTTTAAAAATTATTTTCCCTATGCCATTCTAGTGCGTTCTATAATGATAGACTAATTTTATAAATATTTATTGACGGTATAATTTTATATTTTATAACTTAGAAAATATTATAATTATACAATTATTTACATAGATGTGTCTAGTTATAAATTTAGAAAAAGATTAAAACAAAATACAATGAGATTAGAGCAGATGGTTAAAAAATAGTTTATCTTTTCAGAAATATGAAATGCAAATATTACCAATGCTATCATCTCTCTCTCTCTCTCTCTCTCTCTATATATATATATATATATATATATATATATATATATTTATATAATCATTAAGTTAATAAAATTTACTTCTACTTAGTTAAAGTTTTATACTTTTCAAAATGTTCCTTTGTCTGAATATTTTGTGGGTAGAAAAGTGAGAATGTGGAATGCAAATAAAATAGTCTAAAGTGTGGTGAATTGGAGAGAAAGAGACTGAAAAGAAGAAATCCACGTCTGAAGCACTGTCATGTGTTGGTTGTGTTTTTCTGCATTTATTCATCTCTCTGAATTATTAGTTTTTCCTTTAATGAGGGATTTTATTATTTTGATGACAGATCATTGGAAAGAGAGGGAAGAATTTAATCATTTCATTTAATATCTATTTCCTTCTACATTATCCTTTTCCTCCACTTTTATAGGGATTTGCTTGTCATTTATTTATATATTATACTTTCTTTTTTTCATTTTCTCATTCTATTATGTCTAATAACCCTCACAACAACATCATCATCATCATCATCATTCTCCATTTTTTTACAGTTTTATATTTATGCAATAACTATGATGTGTTAGGGTGGACAATATGGGTGGCCCGAAATGAAGGGGGTCTCTTTCTTCAATCCCCTATTTCTTCCTGCACCCTTATAAGTTTGTAAAAATAACATTAACCTTGAATATTTTAATTGTATTTTTTTCTCCACTTTTCTTTCTTATTCCATATACTCATTGTTGTTGTCACCCCGATAGTTAAAAGATAAAATTGTCCCACCCCCTTGTCTTATCATCTATCTTTATTTATATGTTACATTATGTATGAATTTAAGGAAAAAAATGTTTTAAATTGTAGGGATATTATATGTGGAAGTGTGATAATTTCAACCAAATATTATGGGAAATTAAAGTAATAAGAAAAATGAGAATGATACTATAATTTTTTAGGTGAAAAATTCCTTTAAATAGAATAAAAAATCACCGGCGAGAGAGCCAAAACTTCCACTATAATGGTATTAGGAGTACAATGAATTTCTCTCAAGCTAATAAATAAACAATTCCAAAACAAATTATTTCTATATGGGTTAAACACTTACAACCAAAGAGAAGAAATAGAGAGTATACGAAAGGAGAGAAAAAACAAGTGCGTGTTGTTGTTTTGTTGTGTGTTACATTGCTCGAAGGAAACTACTATATATAGTGGTTCTAGGAGACAACAATAATAAAAACAATTAATTGAGAATGAATGATAAGTAATCTTCCTTTTATAACAATTAATTATAAACGGTAAGTAACCTTCCTTTGATAATAATTAATTGTGAACGGTAAGTAACCTCCTTTTAATTTCATTTATGTCAAGAAAACCGAAAAAGGTGAGTCATATCCCACATAAATTATTGAAATATTTTTTAATTACACAATTTAAAAGTTTTTTTAAAAAAAAAATAATTTTTAGATTATGCAATCTATTTTTTATATAAAATATGATTTTAGAATTATACAGTCCACAAGCTAAAATAACTTTCAGATTATATAATTTTTGAAAGTAGTTTTTCAGAAAGATAAAATTTGAAAGTACTTTTTCATAAATCAGAAAGATAAAGTGAGAAACTTTATATTTATGGAGGTGCGGAAAACAATTATGAAAGTGCAAGAAGAAAGTCTGTGTCTTTGTCCTCACTCTTTCCAAATAAAAGCCCAAACCTGGGAGGGTGCATTGCATATTTGTTTTCCATTGTATAACCAAATCTAATTCATTTATATCAATTTTAACTATTTGTGTACGGTGATGATGACGTGAGGTAGGAGTCAAACAATTAGTTGAAAATTTTGAATTTGACTTCAATATTTTTGTTAAATATTTACCAAATGTTTTTCTTATGAAGATATAAAGATTCTAGTGAAACAAGGTCTAAACAAACCTTTTAGAAGCTTCTTCAAGGCCTCAGTTTCCACATTCTATAACAATAACGCTTCTTTCTTTATTTTAAAAATGAGCATTTGAATTTACAATTTTTAAATTTTTGTATGGCCTAGGCCCATCTGAGAGCCCGGCCCAAACTAACTTGAAGGCCTAATTAGCTAGTCCAACCCAGACTAAGATCTTGTGCTTGTCAATAATCCAACACTGACTATTGATATATTCAACTTTAGGGTATCATGTTAGAAAATAATCTAATTAAAAATAGAGAAAGTAAGGATAATAATAATACTATTATCCTATGTTTAATGTTCTGTTACAACTTTAATAATATTTGAGTAATTGAATCCCTCACATTTATAATTAAAATATCTTGTTATTTTATCAATTTAATGTCCAATGGTTTCATAAAGTGAGTTACATTTTTAATGACTTAGTGCATGGACTAAAATTTATAAACTTAAATTTGACTAAAATTCTTGTAAATTGAATTTGCAAAAAATAGCTCCTCCTCTTACTCTTCATTTTCAAGACAACATTAAGACAAAACTCAGTTTATAATTGGATTTAACTAAAACTAAATTAGATAAATTTTCAATTTTACTTTCTTAACGTTAGTTGGGTTTCCTACTAAACAAAACATGTCACATGCCTTTGTCTATAACTAAAAAAATTGTTTTCAATTCTTATGCTATGTGATTTGAATGTATATTTTATTGCGAAACATTTTTTTTTCTTTTATAAAATTCATTTATATCACAGGTTATAGTTACTAATATGTTTTTTACAGCAGTTACTAAGAGAAAACAATATTTTGCTGATTTCGTTCCAAAAACAACTGGTCACATCAGTTACATATAATTCTGGCACATGATTTTTTATTTAAATAAGCATCACGATTCCAGATAATAAAAAATGGGACTCTTTTTTCTCTCTCTTTATGACACACCTATTCCTATCTAATTATTGGAATTATTTTTGTCACTTTTCAATTTAAGTAATCTACATAGGATCCAAATTGGGTTGGAACCAAAGGTTCTTTATTTCATATGAAAATTTGTATTTATAAATAAAAAAATATACTTATGGGTATATTTGATTTTTTTTGGTCATCTTATCTTTATTTTATTTTTTAAAATTTCAAAGTTATATAGACTATTCTTGAAAATTTATTGATTTTTATTTTGCTTTGTATGTATTTAAATATTTTTATTTTATTTTATGTTATTTTTTTATTGATCACAAGTGCTCTGTAAAACATGAATTTTATATAAAAAAAAACATAGATACCAAAATTTGTTTTGTTTCATAAACATGTGTAGTCGTGAAAAAGATTTAAGTTCAAATATTTTATTCTTGTATAAAAAAGTATTTCTTTTTAAGACATTGTATATATTCCCCAACCAAAAGACAACATCATTTATAACCATGAATTATGATGGCTGCATGTGAAGGATTATTTCTCTTTTGCCATTACGAACCTAAAACTGTGTTTTATACCCAGAGTTCTGCACCTTCATGATTTTTTCTCTCTTGCATAATTATCATCAACAACCTTTTCAACACTGTTTTCATCCGGAGTAGAGTAAATGACATAGGAGACTAGCTTACTCCAGTTCATTCCACCAGTCAACAATCTAAACATATCCTTAAACTTCATTACCTGAATAGTTTTCCTATAAATATTAAAAAAATTAACTTTTTCATAAACTGAAGTTAAGTAGATGATGTTGTTACCTACCCTTTTGTTGGTGAGCACTCGAACTACTAGCGGGACCATATCACACAACTCACTGTGTCTCTGTATTTTCCAGTTACCCCAAAATCCGATACCATAGTATCGAAAAATAAAAGTTGATTCTGATTTCTACCTTTAACTGGTATGCACACTGAGGTGGATTAAATGTTGTGCATGTGTGTGTGGCTCTCTTTAACTTTCTGACTCACTGTTTCTATATATAGGTGATCACTTATCAGCTCTTTATAGTTACACATTAAATGTTGCACCCTTCTTCTATAACTAGTTTTTGTGCTGAACCAGATGTGTCAAAGTCTCAGTGCTGTTTTGTTTGTATATGTAGACAGATTGAGGAAGATGCACTGGGATTTGGTGGCTTGAAGGGGTGCCAGCCATGTGTGGTCACAAATTTCGACAGTGTTACTTTCAAATGATTTTTGATAACTTCACATCTTACAAAGCCTCATGTAGTGGTCCATGGTCAACTGAGGTGTCATTTCTTGAATAATCCGATTCTGGTTTAATTATGCCCCTAATGGGTGATGTAAAGCCACTTCTGTTGTCTTTTTAACTGGATGCTACGTTATCATTTTAGAGCTTTCTAGTGATTGTACTCAAACGACAGAGATCTTGGAATCATTAGATAGAGATGTTACCTCTTTAAGCAAAATGAATGAATGAACCCCACCATGGAACAGTAGAATAGCATACAACATTAGCATTGCTTGCTTCTCCACGCTATTACTTCCTGAAATTGACGATGTGTGTGAGCTACCCTTTCCTTTTTATTTGGATATGTGCGATCGGAAATCGATTCTGCTCACAGTCACTTCTTTGATTTTTCTCCACCCCTTTTAAAAGCCTCTTTTCCCAAGTCTCGTTTTCATGTTGTAATGATGACCCTTTTGACCACCAATAATAAAAGATGAATCTGATCAATTTTATGACACTGCTATCACTAAAAATGTTACCCCAAAAGTCAGTTCACACACAAACAGGACATCAACACCACTCACATGTTTTCATCTTCAGGCCATGCTATTGGGCTGGTCTTTCTACCGGACTTAATGTGAATTTTTTTTATTAACACCCAATTACATGTTATAACAGTTTCAATTCAACTCCTTATATCTGTATGTGTTATTGATAATAAATTATTGTTTAGATCGAAAACACTGCGAGGTAGACTCGGACAAAAAATAACTTCTCTGGCAATTTGTTGATGCTTCTATGAATTTGAAGACAGATATTATTATACCAAGTGATAGAGGGATATGAATCATAAAATCCCGTTGTAATGTAATCCGTCTGAAATAATACAAGACTCAAACTAAAGTCACAATTTATTGAAGCAAACTTGTGGTGATGATATACATTTGCACAAATATAGTAACAGTCACTAATACAATTGACTTAGGAAAGCGGCACACTTTGGTTACATATATCTCATATCTGTCGTATATGGGACAAGGAAAAGGACTTTACAAGTTACAACCATAACAAGCAAAATTATAGAACAAACTAGAATGGAAAAGAAGCAAGAAATAAGCCTCCTAAACAGTCCTTCTAAGGCATACGACTGCAATCTTCTATGATTAATTATTAGTTGTGGTCCTGCTGTTTTGAATCTGGATTAAGAGGACTTCTTCCCAGATTTGATAGTCTCACTTCTCCAGCGTTTGGACTGAGGGGACCTCTTGCACCAGACCGAGGACTTTGCTCAGTTTTGAGCTCACCCACACGTGAACTAAATGAGAGGCGTGGGCTTAGATGGCTTTTTGGATCAGTTCTTGGTGTCGCGGTGGAGCTTGTGATCTTTGGACTGCTAGTGTGCCTAAACTCGCCACGGCTTCTTGTGATAACTTCATCTAGGATCTCACCTTCTCCAACATGAGAAGCACCACCTCCAAACTCTGATTGCTGTTAGGACAGTTGTATGGAACATAAGCAAATGTACCCACAAAAATATATATAACAATGACTAAAATGTGGATTATCATAAAGGACAAAACTTAGTCGTAATTCCGTTGATGTTTTTAGTGAAGTTTTTATCTTAGTAATCGGTGTCAACCTTTGTCATGTTCATAATCGAAGTGAATCTTCAGTTTAAGGGTGAAAAACAGTACCAAAAACACTTATGAAGGTGTATATAAGTTTTGTCCCATCATAAATTTAAGCTAAGCTAGTTGTTGTATACGATAAGAAATCGTACTGTTGCAAGGTTGAATGGCAAAGCTGTTTGCTCTTCATACGCTGCTGCATCCAAGTCTTGAAGGTGTGCCCCCTTGAAAAACTTGGGGAGAAAGTACTGTCTTACCGGAACTAAGAGCATGATCATCATAGGGAACATGACCCCGGCAATAGGAACCCATGTTAGTCCAAAGCATACAAGAAGGTAAATGGTTTGGAAAATGGTGAATGTTGCTATTGTCTTGAAAGGAACTGTTTCTACAAAAGTAGCATGGTAATCCTCAAGAACCCTGCACTCAAAGAAGAAATTTGTTGATCATAAGAGGCATTGGATAGAGGATTGAACAGTAGAAGGATAAAAGAAATAGAATTTTTTTTACTTGTATCTTCTGCTTGGTGCAGTGAAGAGCAATAAGATCCTTTCCCAGAATTGATTTCCTGGCAAACTTTCAATGGCCATGAAGGCAAAATAGCCCCAAAGGACTGAGGTTGGTATTTTCTTGAGGAAAGGCATTGCTGCAACGCATCCTCCCACCATTATTGCTTGAAGTAAGTTACTCAGACGCTGTTCCTTAACCTCAACAGGCAGCAAATCGTCTATTTCTTTCTCAACATCAAATAAAGTCTCATCTATGGGGGCATCCATGTTTCCCATACTAGTAGCTGCTTGAATGGTTGATTCTTTAAGTTCTTTTAGTCCTTGGGCCTGATCATAATAATATGTGACATGTATAACAATATGTCATGCGCTAATACTTGAGGTACAAAATAATAAGGTTCACTCTGACCAAAATATGTTTTCCTGTGCTATAATCTTTTAATGTTACTGGTAAGCAGTGATTAGGCGATGAGTTTTTTATTGACAAATGAAGCACATATAGTCTCTTGTATAATACTAAACGCTTGAAACTCAAGTAAGGGAGATTTGAGGACAAGAAAAATAGTTAGCATACTCACTCGAGCAGAGGGGTCCTGGTAAATAAGAGGCGTCTGCATTTGATGGTAGGCTTCTACCATGTTGCCATATAACTGTCCTAAACTAGCATTCTTTCCCATACTTTTTCGTGCGGTTACCACCAGTTTGTTCCGAAGCAACTGCACCACCATTGCTCTTTTTAGTGAGACTTGTTGATGCAGTGCTTAAAATTATAAATTAATTAGGGAAAAATTGTCAAAAGCACTGACTTGATTACCTGATGTTTAAGAGTTGCCAGACTCTTTGTGTGCATTGGAGACTGTGGTATGACTCCATTTGCTGGAGGAATTCCAAGAAGGCCACACATTAAGGTCTTCCCCACAGAAAAAAAAAAAAAAAAAAAACCTTTAGAAAAATAATCATTCAATTAAATCTAAGTTTATTAGGCATGTACTACATATCAATATAAAAGATTTTATACCGCAAACCAATTAGAAGTCATTTTTTATGTCTTCTAAAGTAGTGATTGCATGAGAGTTTATTCATATTAATATACTACAAATGCTAAAAAATGAAGCAAGGAAGGAACATAAAGAACTGGCTCACCAAAAATCCCAAAAGAAGCAAGTCGTAATGGTAAGAAGATGGCTTTCTCAAATTGAACTCATTCTGCTGGGAAAGCTGGGATGCTACACTATGGTCAAAGTAATAAAGCACAGCAATCATGGTGGCTGGGATAAATGCTCCGATTATGTAGACAACAGGAACATGGACCATATCCTGTTATGTTCATGACAAATAAGTAAAATATATATATACTTTTATCACAAGTCCACTTGTTAGTAAATAATGGAGAATTAAAGAAGTTGCAATTAATTTACATGCCTTAATAACAGTCCAATTCTCGTATGCACCCGGTGACCATGGATTCGGGCTGAACAGGCGCCTTGGAATACCCTGTGGAACACTTCCAGCAGGCAGGTAGGATACACCTGTCCAAACCAGGACCATAAGTGGCACACCATAGTCTGCTATTAGGCTGCGAAGCCAACCTGTAACAAATTCAGTGTTAGAGATGTAATATAAAATCATTAACTTGCTGATAAAACAATAACATAAAATTAATGTGTCTTCACCTAACAGTTTAAGTTTTTGGAATTGCAATCAGAAGACAAACACTTACCAGTACCATAACGCCATGACCTAGCCTTTCTGCTTCTTAATGCAGTGAGGAGAAGGCCAAATGAAAGCACTAGAGCAAACATCCCGTTAGAAAACCTCCATGAAGGTATAAACTCAATTGATTTTGGATTTTGTCTTTCTGGTATGCGAAACTCGTCCACAAGTCCCTAAACAATTATGCCAGCAGTATGTTAAATTAATGTGTCCAAAGTGCATTGCTAATTCAGGTACTAATGTATGGTTTGAACTCTTAGAATTAAGCAACAACAGATGAATGACAAAGTAAACTTTGATAACTTATCTTACTTTGATAGCTTGCTGCATGAAGAGCATTGCAATAAGCATGCCAAATAGTTCTCCTGCTATACGGGTAAACCTGTTGATTATAGAGCAAGCCCCTAAGATGGCCAGCAAGAATAGCAACACTGCAGTCCAGACACATACCCTACAAAATCAGGTTAAAGGAATAAAAAAAGGACAATGTTAAGCCACGTTATGATGAATGGTACTAGAAAACAATTGCATCGGGGTCTCCATATGAAAACATCGAGAAAACAAATACTTAAATAAATAAAAACATATTCACCATCCAGTCCATGCCAGAAACAAATTGCGGCCCAACTCTGGCCTCTCTTTTGCAAAATTAAACATGAATGTGTACATGATCACGGTAGGTTCTGCCACTCCTAAAATCAGCAACGGTTGACCTCCAAGGATTGAGTGTATGATGCCACATATTGAAGTGGATGCCAATGTTTGAACAGCAGTTAGAACACCGTCTGCAAGAGCAAAACAACAGGCACGCGTTATCTTTTATATTTTTTTTTTCTTTCTGAGGAGAAAGAAGTATACATTAAAAGCTAGAATATTCAGTACCAGTATCTCGCTCTAGTTGTTCCCCGAATGAAATGACTGGTATTGCTGAAGCAAAGAATATGTATGTGGTGGGCGCCAAAATCCTGTAAAGGGATGTGAAATTTAGAAACTTGTATACTGTTTAAATACCATTGGTTGAAGCCAAGAAACATTCAAATCTTTCAATACATGTCCCCACTAGCAGCTAAACAAGTTCAGCATATATACATACCTTAAACCTGCTTTGATTCCACCCGTCCAATCTTGCTTGTAGCACATCAACCTTCCTCTCAGATCATTCTTGATTCCTTCAAAGGGTACAAATGTTTCTTCCATATCTTCTTCCAGACCAAAAAGGGTCAAAGGGAATCAATATAGACTTGCAAAGTCTGCCACTGGGGCTAAGAGTAACACTGCCAATCAGAAACTAACAATGTATAGTTTACATTATTTTTGGTGTTTTCAATTTGTTTTGGCTAGATTTCTCGACAAGGCTCAATCACAGGCAAACTGAGGAAGGAAAATGGAAGAACGTGGGGACAAAGTAAACAAGAATTTAGCATGAATAATGCAGTTTGGCCTGAAGAGACATATGGGAGAATGAGAGATTCAATGGTGTGAATATGCCAAGAAGCCAGCTGTAGCACCAAAAGCAGGGTTAGGAACTCGGGATAGATGCTCTTATTGGGTAGCACCACGAAAAGAGCAAGTTGTATTGTATTGTATTCTTCTGGAGTGGTTCCTAATAACAACAATGTGTGGGAGGGTAGAGTATTTATAAGCTTTAAAAAAGCAAAGCATTGAAGAAAGAAATGAAGGTAGATTTAGTGTGGAAAGCACTCTGTGTGCCACTGGCTTGGCTCGTAAAATGTAAATACAGATCAGTCCAATCTTTCCAGCTTCATCATCATCAATAGTTTTTCAATGCTTTTATTCCAAAAGTCAGCATCAAAATATAATCTGGGCCCACTCAGTAGTGTGAGATCGCTCAACAAAATGCAGAGTTTATAAAAAGAAGTACAAATTGAATCCTTTACAGAAAGTAGTAACTTACGCCATGCCCTCCTAAACTTATAAGATAATGTTTAAAAAAGTTGTGGTAATTAAAAGTGGGCTTAATGGTTTTAAAACACATCAAAACTTTCAACTAGTAAAATAAAAATGAAATGAAAGGTATCTGTATAAGTGGGAAGAGATGCGATATCATCATCCTTCATGCCCCGTCGAGTATACAGCAACCCATTTAGTTGACCATCCCATTTTTTTTAGTCTAATTTTCGATCTATTTGGGTGAGTACATGATTGCTTGCGTTGTGTTGAAGAATGCATTAAACTAGGCACCTTAACATGGACAAAAGCAAATTAATACTAGTAAAAAAGTTTATGTAACTATGTATTCTAAGTATGATATTTCCTTTTTTATATAATTATTAGACAGGAAATGTAAGAATATTTATATTTACAGTTGAAAATTAAGCTCATCAATTTAATATTAGACCTTTAAACAACAGTTTAAACTTCTGAAATTATAACTGGTTTTTAAGAAAAATATAAATGGGTCTAAACTTGTATTTTTTAACAGAGTTAAACCATGTTGAAATGCCAATCTTCTGTTTAATTCCAAAGGATTGGAATGTGTTGTACTTAAGAGATTAATTATGCTTGATTATGAGTTGAAATTTCTTGAGACTACTTTACACTCAACAGTTAAACAATTTACTATGATTGGTTGTCGGTACTCGCTATAACTTTGATTATTAAATTGAACAAAGCAACATTAAACTTCGCTACACATCAAACCTGTCTTGAAATTGTTCTGAGCAAAATATTGGAAATCTCAACATCTCATTAAAAACCTAAATAAGGCCCAATAATATAGTATATATTTTGTTTGGCCATGTGCCTTTGGAAGTTTGAAAACTCATGGTATCATGCACAGAGAGGTTTGTTCCGGGATATTAGCCTCCCCTTGCGAAGTAAACTCATAATGCTACGCTCAAAAATCTGTCTTTTACAAAGTTCCTATTTTTTCTTATTGGTTAGTGCATACACACGTTTAACATCAATGGGTCTTGGTTATAAGATGAAAACCTTGACTTCAAGATCATGAAAAAAAAACTGAAAACAAAAATCTAATCTCATATTAAGGTTCCAGTTTAAGTCTAACCAATAAATTGATGATTGTTTTTATTTATAGGATTGAATATATTTTTTGTCCATGTACTCTAATGCGAAATTGATGTTTTCCTTAATCAAAACTTTAGACATATACTTCTGTAAGGAAACTATTGGAATGAGTCTTTACTAGTGTTTTGTTTGAAATAACAAACAAATTTTCAAAGTGAATTATATTATAATATTATAACATTCACGTTAACGAATCAACATAAAATATTTTAACATTTTAGTCACACTGAAAATCTATTTGTCACGTAAGAAAAACTAGCAAAAACTCATTCTAATATTTTCTTACTATAAGTATCAAATAAATCTAAAATTTAAACTATGAAAGAAAGAAAGTACAAAGACAAAAAATATATTTAACCCTTATTTATATTACATAAATTGATCTTATTTATTTTTCAAGTCAACACTTTAATCTTGAGTTTCAATTTTTGATTCTTTTAATTCATTAAGTGAGACTACTTTTTAAATTTTCAATTGAATTATTGTTAATTATTTGAGTGAGACTTTAAGTTTTATTCTTTTATTTTTAGTTTCAGTGCCTTCTTTTATTTTTTATTTTGAACAAAAATAATATAAGACGACTTTGTCGAAAGCAAAAACAAAATGTTTATTATATAAATAAATTTGTTTATTTAATGAAGAATAATAATAATAATAGGGCGTATAATGTGTAGAACATTGAGTGAGACATATTTAATATTTAGAATGTGGCATCATGCTAAGGTATGGGACCAATACCTGTTTCAGACGTATTAATAAAGTAGTAGTATTAACAGCTTTAGGTAGGTCGTGAAGGGATTCATTCATGCACGAGCATGAAAGTCTCTGCAATCAACTCCATTCTAAAGACAGATTCGTTGTCGTGGACCAAAAATATTGCAACTTGCAAATACAAAATCATTTCTTATGTTTTTCTTCTCTAACTTTTTGATTCTGCAAATAACGTTGGGCTTTTTGGGCTCACCGCACATTCACTATTCAATGCAGATGTTATTTTGCAACCTTGCTTCACCAACATTTCGCGTTTGCATAAGTTGTTTTCACGCGTTTCATTTCAATAATTGTTGGGAAATGGGAGTATTGAAAAAAGTATATAATCTCAAGTTTCTTAGATTACTCACTCTGAAAGAGTTTATATATTAAGAAATATAGTTGAGTTTCTAATGAATATAAGAATAAATATTGAGTAACTTTTATATCCCATTAATACATTTTTTATGGTATATTGATTAAAGGAGGATATGTTACGCGTGACATTCCTAGAATAAAAAAATTGTACTTTTTGAACTTCGCTTTTATCCAACACTAACTTTTTAAACTTCTCATCTTCAAATGCTTTCTCGACACATCTTAAACACCATACTCCAATTTGACCAAATTATGGCTACCCAAACCATCATCTAGGGATTTAGGATGCCAATGCAGATGGTTCCTACCGCATAGGTTCGACCTGTATAAGAACTGATCTGTAGAACTACAGGTGGAATTACAGGTCAGCCTACTTAAAGAAATACTTTTCTAAAAATTAATAAAAAATAATTTTTAAATAAAAATTTTAAATAAATTTATTTATTTTATTTAAATATATTAAGTAAATAGTCTTATAATATTATTTTCATGAAACAAATATAATAAAATATGAGTAAAAAAATTTTGAAATATAAAATATGAAGCTATATAAAAAAAAAGAAAAAAAAAATTTCTAAATTTTAAGTTATACAGATCATATGTACCAATCCACTCTTTCTTACACTTAGTTTATATGGATTATAAATTATAACATATTTAAGCAAGTCAACAGGTTAGAATATAAGATTCGTCCTTATTTTTTTCACCGAGTCACAAATCCACACGACATCATCCCACTCATTTTCATGTCAACACTATATTATCAATTCCCAAATAGTAAAAAAAAAAAAAATCAGAACTGTAAGTCTAGGCTAAAAATTGTTGAACCCCACCAATTATAGCAACCTTGTGAAACTTGATATCAAACCAATTTCACTTATATAATTGTGTAATACAGACACATTTGGGAAAATTTTTAATATTTAATTTTATAAATTAGTTATTAATTTAATAAAAAATTAATTTAAAATATAAAGTAGTGAACAGTTAAAATTAATTAATTTAATCAATATAATAATTAATTGATTTTATTTTTAAATTAGTTTTTATTTAATAAAAAATTAGTGATTTATTGAATATATTTGCTTTTATAAGAATTATTAGAGGAAAAAAAGTAAGGATGGAAACATCAGAGAATTGAATATAATTTCAAATGGTGTAAAGCTTTTTTTTATTGTATGATAACTTTATTAAAAATCATCTTACGTATTGTTTTGGAGTGATATTGAGTTTGTCACATGGTCTTAGGTAAGTACTTAACCATGTTAACAGATAAAGTCTTCTACTTCTATATTATTCTTTACGTCTCATTTGATATTTTTCTTCTACATTTATAAACTTGAACTTGGAATACATTTGTACATGTAACTAGATACTTCACCACTTTACCGATTTCTTACCACTCTATAAACTATTTCATGTATATAAAGATTCTCTATGCCTCAATTTACATTTTTTTTTCCACGTTCATCATAACACGACATTTGAAGCACCAAACCACTCCCAACCTGTAATGTTTTCGAAATAATTGGTTTAAAAGTTAACAATGTTCTATCATATGACAAATAACATAATAAAGAAACCAAACACTTGAATTTTTTCAATTAAATTCTGTTAAACAATAATATCTAAAATCTTTTTGTTTGTTGACCTCAAAAGATGCTATATACTATGCCCTAATTTGTCAGAAAGATTGAAACCTTGTACCGCACTATCCAGTAAGCACCACCATAGCCTTGTTCATTTAAATTTAATGGTTTCTTTTGTGTAAAAGCGTTGGGCATTATGGATCAGAATCTAAGAATTTTATTATCAATTATTACAAGTCGAACTAATATCAGAGACATTGCAATAATGAACCTGGTAATAAAGCATTCCGGAACAATTTTTTTTTTTTTATCATGGTTTATTATGTGCAAAGGGGAATATTTTCCTCCACAAATTGATTCTCTTAAACTATTCACACTTTGAAGCTCATCACAATGATTAAAAGAAAATAAATCATATGCCATTATTGATCACAGTCGCATACCTAACATAACAATTTGGGGAAGGTTCATATGAAAACAAAACTTGCCCTCCAAAGTAGTTTTCCTCCATTATAATTGTTGCTAGCATTGAAATGATTTTGTCGAGCACAAAACTTTATTCTAGTCTTAGACATGATTGAATATGTTAATGGCAAATAAGGATCCATAAACCTCCCAATAAAGGCGAAATCAGCCTACTTAATGTGAAGTTCAACACCATTGCCAAAGTGGTAGGTCCATTCTATTTGTCTGAAAGTCAGTTCACTAAATATTTTACGTCAGAAGTTTCAAAAAACATGAAAAGAGTTATATAACAGTGTTTCTATCTGTGAAGCTATATATTTTTATTCCTCATAAAATTAATTATATATTTGCAATAGGTACTGACATAAATACGAACATTTACACTTCAACACGCATAATCTTTAAAATAAAGAACATGAATCTATATATTATATCATTATAAATTATATATATGATTGAATTTTTTTTACAATAAAAAAATATTTTCCATAACTAATTCAAAATGATTTATTCCTTCTTTATTTCTATAAGTATAATAAAATCTTATTCAATAAATTTAAATTTTAAAAAAAAATATCATATTTATAATTTTTTTAAAATTATGTTGAAATTTTGTTATAATTATCATAAATTAAACAAATATTTTTTAAGTTAAATAATTTAATTACATCATTATTTAATGGTGCTCATAGAGTTGTTCTTTAGTTGTAAGAAGTCTCTATGCGCCTGTCATGAAACCATGAGAGGTATCTTTACATGCACGCAATGATTATGCTATGTTTGCTTAGAGATTTGAATATTTGATCAACTATATGCAGTTATTCCAAAACACCACTTTCAATGGAACATCTCTTTTGCAGCACCAGGCGGAAATCAAACACGTTATTATTACAGATTATATTGGTTATTGAGTGCTTTAGTTTAACTATTGTGTTTGCTGTTAAACACAAACTATTATAACGCCAACCACACATTACAAGCATCTCACTATTAATATTCTTTATGTGGAGTTGAAATATAACTAAAAAATTGCAGACACTTTTTAAATTTAAAATAAAATATATATGTTAGAAATTTTAGATTCATGAGATCAAATTACAATTTGAGGATACATTTCTTCTTAAAATTTTATTTTATGAGAATAAATTAGGTTTAAACTTATTTTAGATTTTTTTTATTTAGAATAGAAAAAATATTATTTTACAAACCGATTTTAAAATATTTAATTTATTAAAAATTAATTAGTTAATGACATTTATAAGTAAAAAAACAAGGTTTTTTTTTCTTTTTATTTGCTTGTATTTCTATCATTATCTTTCTCAAGTAGACATTTTATATATAGCCTAATTTGATATTAGTTTTATCCAATTTTTTGTAGCTACCTTCAGTATTCAAAATATAATTTAACCATCCAAACTTTTCGAAAAATGCAATATCACTTTTCAATCTCCCTTTCCTTTTTGGCAAAAAAATAGTGATAAAAGTTTCTTTCTATAACATGCTTGAGATCCTAAAAGGAGAAATCGACCAAAAATTGCTTTCAAGTATTTCTCACAAATCACTACAAGAAAATGCAAATATAGTTTCTAAATTTAGTGTCAACAAATACGCGACATTATTTTCAACTTTAAAGGGGACACAAAATATTTTATAATTTTTTAACAATATATAATGCATAAAATTATTAAATTTTGCAATGTTATGTAATGAAAAATCATACGTTAGTTTGCGGACACCAACATATAAATAATATAAAAAAAATTAGAATTAGCTTGGTCCACTGTAATAATATTAAGTATGTTTTA
Organism: Phaseolus lunatus; assembly: GCA_013389735.1. NCBI lineage: Eukaryota > Viridiplantae > Streptophyta > Magnoliopsida > Fabales > Fabaceae > Phaseolus > Phaseolus lunatus. The sequence goes on along the minus strand of CM023857.1, from coordinate 43,268,411 downwards.
TTCAATAAATTAACATTAGTTTGGAAAATACTACGGTATTGTTATATTATGTAATTTGACACGTTTTTAAGCGTCATCATAACCAATGGTATAATATTGCATCATTGTTTTTAATTTTTGTAAACTAATGGTAATATTGCATCATTGCTTTTCATTTTTGTAAAAGATGTGTGTTACCGTTGGTTAAGCAGAGATTATCACATTTTTACCTCTAAAAGATTAATTAATGAAAATATTTATATGTTATGAATATGAATTTTAGTGACAACGAATAGAAAATTTAAATTATTTTTAATCTAATTTTTTTTTATTCACATATATCTCTTTTATCCATATTTTTCTTATTTTCTTCATTCATATTCATCTCTTTATTCACATCTATAATTTTTTACTCACACTCATTTTTATTCACATTTATCTTTTTTATCGTCAGATCTCCTTTATTCATACTCTTATCTTTCATTCACACTTTTCTTCCTATCTCCTTCATTCACACTTATTTTTTCCATCCACACTCATTTACTTTATTCATTACAATTTTATTTTGTTAAAAATAAAAGTATTGTACGATCAAGTCACGCAAATAAAATTAGTATTAAAAATATTTTATTTAACATTAATTAAGTTATTGTTAAATTTTATAACCTTTGAATCGATCAAGTCAACACTACATTTGCATAATTAATTAATTAATATTTATATATAATGTTCACATGAGTATAACCAATACTAGTAGTGTCCGTCTTGACATGGGTATAACTAAACGTTAGTAGTGCTTACTATCAACCGACGGAAAAAAAATTATAACATCCATTCATAAAGAATTTTTTTTTACTGATATAAAACATACACTAATCAAAAGTTAGCATTGTCTATTTATCATTTTCGTCGATTTTTGGCCAATCCTATATTCAGATTTTCTTTTAGTAAATTCTTTACCCTGAAAGTGAATAGTGTGGACTTATACTAACAAAAGGATATTCGAATATGTGTGGATGTGTATTTCCTTTCCACGTGTTTGATGACGAGTGATTAGATTGGCTAAGGTTCCAAACCAAAATCTCTATTTGAGTGGATCCATTTCCTCCTCAAAATTTATGGTAAAATCAGTTTAATGCGTAATTAATCATTACGACTTGAACACTTTAGCAACACTGTGTGGCTTAAATTGCACCTAAAAGTAAAAACCAAAGGGAAGGGACCACGTGAAGTAGTCGAAAGCGAAATTACTTTACAATTAGCCAACCAATATTGCAACCTTCGTCAAAGCAATGCCTATAAGGGAAAGCTATAACAGTACAGTGCTTGGATTTGAATGAACAATCTGAAATTGGTCTTCGGCGTTGTTGTGGATTCAACTCCACTTGGAACATCAAGACAAAAGAGCATAACTCATCAAAGAAGAATTGCCACCATTGACCAAATTCAGCTTTTTCCCAACATTGATTTCCATGTCTCTTCTGTTGTAACCCAACCTCAACCTCACAAACAAAGAAATTGATTTTATTCCTACCATGTTATCCATTTGGTAGTAGGCAGGTGAAAATGTTCGTAGACCAATAGATTCACATTACCAAATTTCTATAGTCCTAAATATATTTGGACGCACTTTTTTTTTTATCCACATATTTAATATTTAGACACACCTTAGCAATTTCTACTCTTATATTCCCAAATATATTAGGACAGATTAATGATTGATTCAATCAACGTACAAAATTAAATGAGTGTCTATAGATGTAAAAATGAGTCTGTATACACTTAGTCTAGTGTTTTGTATGCATTTATTTATATATTAATAAATAACTTATATATTATTAAATATTTTTATTTTTAATTAATACACATCTTAACGTTAATTTATATTTGAAATTATATAATGATTAATCCGATAACAATTCGATAACGGATCATTTGATAAAGTCAAAAAACTCTTACTATCATAAATTCTAAAAAACAGTTTGATAATGTTGATCTAATAAAGTCAAGAAATTCTTATCATATTAAGAAATGCACTACTGAATCTTATAAAAAATATTCTTATCTCTAATCTCATGTATAAAATATCTTAATTATAATTTACTATTTAAGATTCCATTGAAATCAATGAACTAAACTAACTACAGTGCAATCACGCTCATCACCGTAACTAGGAGAGGTGTAAAATGTATGCCTCACAGAATTTGGAATTTTTTTTATTGTGGCTACAATTGAATCATTACCCTAACCTCCTCACCGAATAAACATAGAAAAAGCTGATTAATGATTGTGATGCTATGTTGGAAGTTCCTACATTATAGTATTCTGGCTGGTCGCGTCGTTGTAGTATCTGAAGGATTCTCAATTCCATTCTATAGCCACAACAAGCCATTAATGAATCTTCAAAGCCTGTCGGTGATAATAAAAACTAGTATAGCAGAACAATGACAACCCAAACTAATGAAAAATCTCATCAAAAAATAAAATAAAATTAATGAAAAAAAAAATATTATACATCAATTTTGTTACATCTTTTTTACAAAGAACAGCGATAAAAGAAAAAAAAAAAAAGTGCAAGATAAAATATATTATGGAATGAGAAAGTTTTTGGGAAAAATGATAAAGTAAAAAAATATAAAAATAGATTATCTAATATTTTATTTTCCAGGTCATTTAATTATCGTGTCCCTATTTTATTATGCTAAATGATTTTGATAAATCAAAATTTAATATTTATACTAATTTTACTATTATATATTTATTTGAATAATATATGAACTTTATTTTTTATATTTAACCAATATTAATAAATTATAGATTTGTGTGAAAGAAAAGATAGAGAAAAAAAAGTGTATTGTCATCAGTACTGTATGTAATATTTTTAGTAAACAAGTAATTTATTTTCAATATTTTATTTTACTCTTAACATAATGATAATTTTGAAATTTAAATAATATAAATTGAAAATATAATTAAAAATGAAATGAAAACATAAAATATTATCATATAAATAGAGATTAGAGGAAAATAATAGCACACTATTGACTAAATCCCAATTGACTAAATCCCAAGTAGAGAGGAAAAACTAAAAAGATCTCAACTAACTTGCACCTTCCTCATGTTAAGGATGCAATGCAAGACAGTACAAGGTAGTTGGCGCACAATACCTCATATTCGTTCCTAAGTGTTTCTATTCACATCAACACTCTTTCATGGATGAAATAGTGGAGACATCCCTCTTACCAAAATGAAAAAGTCTCACCATAGATAAATATGATGGTACCATAGATCCTAATGATCCTAATGAACATATGAATGTGTGCATCATCCAAATTAACTTTGAACACCATAGAAAATATCATCTTTTGTATAATTACCAACATCCTTGAAAAAAGTTGCCTTGAGTTGATTTACCTGATTACCATCATATTGGATTAATTGTTTCAACACGTTATTGCATAATTTGGAATGCAATTTACAACTAATCGATCCATATCACCTAACATCAATCAGGCTGGCAAATACAAGTGATACTGATGGAAAAAGAAGAAATTATTATGTAGTCATAGTGTGATGTATTAACTCTGAATCATTATTGTTTATTGTATGATAAAGAACACAAAAGACTTCTTCACAAATTCAGATTTGAGTATGCTCGTGTCTATTTGAGGGGTCCAACACAAATTCATTCCCCGCAATCATAAAAGATTACTCTTACGGGTGTGATTTTATATCTTGAAAAGTAAGAGTGAGATTTTTCACATATTTAAGAAGTGACACCATGAATCCAAGATCGATAATAAAAAAATAAAAAAAAAACTTAACATGTTTAGAATTGACAATGAATTGGAGTTTGTATCAAAGCAGTTTAAAGAGTTTTGCAGAGAAGAAGGTAAAAGGAGGCATAAGATACACCTCAACAAAATGGTCTTGCCGAAATGATGAACATAATCATTTTAGAACAGGTAAGGTGTATGTTATTGGGAGTTGGTTTTCCTAAATCCTTATAGGGAAAAGTTGCAAACACTGTGACCTATCTGATGAATAAGAGTCCATCGTCTGTTATGAAGTTTAAGACTCTCATGGAGGTATGAAGTGAAAACAGCAAATTATGACAATTTAAAAGTGTTTGGTGCTTTGACATTTGCACATGTCAAGAAGGATAAACTAAAAGCACGAGCAGAGAGATGCATCTTCATTGATGGACTCAAGGAGTGAAGGGGTATAGGCTATAGAGATTGAAACTTGGGAAAACTAGATGTTTCATAGGGACTTCACATTCAATGAGACTTGAAGGGCTATGATATGCATAGATCCAAATAAAGGAAAGAAGATGTTGAGGCAAAGTTTTCTGGTGTTTGATTAAATCATCTACAAGGGTTAGACAATGAAGCATAAAATGACGAGAATCAACCTTCTACTTCTCACTCGAGAAGGCCAGGATCGGTAAATTTGGACTCCAGCTATCAACTTATGCATGATAAAGAGGAGGACAATCAAACCAACACAATGATTTAGATATAATGATCTTATCTGCTACACTTTTACTACAACTGAAGAGATAGAAGGTTTAGAGCCTAGAAGCTTAAGAGATGCAATAGGAAGTGTAGGAGGTCAGTAAAGAGATGCAATAGGAAGTGTAGGAGGTCAGTAATGGCAGTGTGTCATGGAAGAGGAAACTGAATCTTTGAAGAAGAACCACACATGACTTTGAATCTACCCAAAAATCAAAAGGTGGTTGGATGCGAGTGCTTATTTAAAAAAGAAGGCATATTAGGTGTGGAGAAAGATATTCAACGCGAGACTGGTGACGAAAGATTTTACACAAGTTTGAGGGGACAAACTATAATGAAATCTTCTCACCTGTGGTAAAAAAAACTATTCATGAGGATGTTGATGTCAACTGATAACCACTACAATCTAGTATTGGAACAACTAGACCCTAAAACAACTATTCTACATGAAAACTTGGAGAAGACCATCTATATGTAATAGCAATATATGGCTTGAAACAAAGTCCCAAACAATAGTAGGAGATCCTAAGGCAAATGAGGTTCCAAAGGAACAATTATAATAGTTACATTTACATCCTAAAAAGAAAAGAAATGAGTGCGTTAATCTTGCTCTTATATATAAATGATATCCTTAAAGCCAACCAATATAAAAATAAGATAAAAAAAGCTCAAAGGAAAACTAAGCACATAATTTGAGATGAAAATTTTGTCCCAGAAGGCATTACTTGGATAGATATATAGAGGGATCAAACGGTTGAAATGTTACGCCTATCTCATCAAGGATATTTGAAGAAGGTTGTTAAGAGATTTAAGACACATAAATCAGAACTTGTGGATACACCTTAGGGTCATCACCACAAAGATCTCTATTACCAAAGCTCTTAGTTCCGAGGAAGGTTAGAGAGAGATAAAGACTATTGTATATGCTAATGGAGTAAGGAGTATCATGTACAAATAATGTGTAGTAGACCCAATTTGGTGCTTGCTATTAGTGTGGTTAGCAAGTTCATGATCTTAGACATGCTTGTTGGGAGACTTTGAATTGGGTTCTCATCTGGATTGGTGTATAAATGGTCCATCCATAGCAAAGAAACTACAAAAATGTTTGTAGATGCAAACTATGTAAGGAATATTGACACTAGAAAGTCAATTTCTATGTTTCTCTACTATTTGGGAATGCAGATTGTTAGAAAGCTAGCTTCCAATTAGTGGCGATTTTATCTACTACTTAGGAAGAGTATATTACGCTTATAGGAGGGAGGACAAAAAGATGATAAAAGAGTTAGCTATTGTGTTGGACTATCTGATATTCATTGTGATAGTCAAATTATCATACATCTAGCTTAGCAACAAATATATCGTGAAAGAACCAAATACATTGATGTTAGACTACATTTCCTTAAAGACAATATTGAATTTGAGGAGATCAAGCATATAAAGGTAGTTTTGGAGGAGAATCTTACATATGTATTTACGAACTCTATTATATGATGTTTTGGTTTAACTATTTAAGGAATTTTCTGTTATTTATTTCCTTAACTCTATAGCTGTTCTCTTTCATTCTTATTTTGTGTTATTGTTGTTATTATTTAGCCAACACAAGACATCAATTACAATCTCATGAGAAAAGAGTAGAATGTTCATTGAGATATGTAAAAATAAATAAAACCACATAGGATTCTAGCCGTAATATCACAGCATCCATTTCCTTCATTAAGAAAGGATTAAAGTTCCATTTATCAACTACAGAGATAGTGAGATAGATAGGCAGCAAGCATTCCCGCAACACCCTCACACAACACAGAAGAATGAGACAACAAGAAGATGACATATGATCAGCAGAGTACTTAATCAAGTAAACTACAACTAAATCCACCATCTGAGAGAGTCAGCTTCTCAGCCTTTGTTACAGCATCAAGAGGGAGAGGAATAAAGCTTCGAGATGGTCCATAGAAATGAGGGAAGCTACTTGAACCATCCACAATTTCATAAATCAAACCATCACCAAGCTGAAGGATATCACAGAGGGAAAGTATTACATTAGAGCATCACACGCAAGTATAATTTGTGCCTGCAGGTCAGCCTCTTAATCCAAGGGCTTGCTTGGCACTTTTTATTACTGTTAAATATAACTTCGAACAAGCCATAATCCAGTTGTATATTTATTTCACTCTGTTTCATTGAATTAATTAAAGTAATTTGCAGAACAAAAATGTTATGTTCATCTTACAGAAAGCCATAATTTCCAAGAATGAGAATAAAATCCTAGGCCATTGAAAAGTATAGCGAAGAAGTACATGTAACCTTTTTAGCATCAATTTGAAGCAGGTAAAGTTCCAACTTGCTGTTGAAGAAAAATTTCTGGAGTGTTGGCCGAACCTGCAATAATATCTCATCATAACTTCGTAAAACACTGAATCAATTGGAACTGCAACGTAAGCTTGCATCCGATTCCTATTACTACAAAAAAAAAAAAACTGAACCGGAAAAATTACAAAAGCTCGAAAATTAACCTGGTCCAGCTTGCTGAGATGGATGAAACGGGAAGACGTGTCAAGGTCCCCACCGAAAGTGGATCCATTTTTCTGCAACTCCTCCCACTCCTGCGTGGTACTGATTCTGTACACGAAATTACTCATCTTAACTTCAACTAACACAATCAATTTTTCTTCGCTTTACAAATCCGTAACCGTCATTGTCGTTTCGTTATACATAAATCCAAATGGGCCGGCCCATTTTACATTGGGTTGGGCTTCCTCTTTAAAAGGACTCTTATTTCTTGTTATTTCTTCTCATTTCTTGTTATTTCTTGTTTGCGTTGAAACTTGAAAAGACCAGTGGTTGCTCCGAGTGCTTCAGAGGAGAAGTAATGGCTGCAATCGCGGGAGCGCACGTTTTTGGTGTTGTTAGTTTTCATCTCAGAGAAGGCGAAATGCCTTTTGCATGTTCTAGCTTAAGCCGCAAGCGTATTGGTGATTGTTCTCTGCGCAATGTGGTTCTAAGACGCAGAGGAAATACTGCGATTCTTCCCAAAATCAGTGCCGAGAATAATCCAGGTACAAATGCACGTGTTCTCTATGGCTCTCTCCACTACTACTGTTTCTTAATTTGTTATTTGAATTGTTCTCTTTCCCAGACTATGTTCCAGAATCCAAGTTCTATAAAGTTGAAGCCATACTCAGGTTACAAAAACCGTTCTCTTTTTGCGTGGCTTTGAGAGGGAGACGTTTACTGTGTGATCAATTAGTTAAAGTGGATTTTTCTAGCTACCTGTTTATTTATTCGCTGATTTATTTTGTTAAATTTCTTGTTTCCAGGGCCTGGCGAGTCCCTCAGGTTTCTTCGGTATGACATTATATTTTTTTAGGGTTGAAGTTTTACATACTTTGGTCCTCAATAGTAAATATATTGTTGCAATTTCATAACATCCCTGCACTTTGTTGGTACCCGTGTTTTGTTCAATTGGAGCTAAGAAGTTGGCAATTGGTGCAAGTTAAAAGGTGAAAAATACTTGATTAATACTGATTATCTATGAAATGGGGGCATCCTCCTCGGAATGAGAGTGGTGCCTTTTTTTAGTTAACTGAGTGCTTGTTTGGATAACTGTTCTGAAAGTACTTCTGGGTGCTGATTGTACATTTTGGGAAGATTAGTCTTTGTATCTTTTATTCTGAATTTAGTTTTAGAAATGGTGCAACTGCTTTCCAAAAATGCTCTCTCAAATAGATATTGGTTTGGTTGGCTAATATAAATATAGCACGTAGTTTTTGTTTTAAGTTATATTTACCAAGTTTATTTGTGGATATGCTGGTGCTAAATTTTAGTTTTCTTGATTGGAAGGGTTTGCTGAAAATGGGAATTCGCGGTGTCACTGTATCTGATGTCAGGGGCTTTGGTGCTCAGGGTGGTGCGAAAGAGAGGCAGGGAGGTAAGTAAGATGTAGCTTGTCTACTGGTACTTAAAAGCTGAATATTTTCCCTGCCCATAAAGAAGACTCTTATATATTAGGCTTGTGTGTAAAGTAAATACTGTGTATATCCAGTTCACCTTAAATTTAACTTAAAAGGCATTGTGATCCTGCATTGAGTAAATACTAAATACACCTTTCTTCTTACTTCACAAATAAATTTGCTTTAGAGGAATTTTTTTCTTTTGTCCTACATGTCTTTATTCCATTTTTTCATGTTGAAACTAAAAATCAGTAATCAGTTTTTTAAGAGTGAAAAACTATGAGCCTAGCCTAAGTCATTAAACCATAAATCTGATCCATACAGAAAGTGAACTGTTCAGTTCTAATGGAAATTGTATGAAGTAAAATGTCTTCATCCACTACTCTCATTAGATTCTCTTTCTCCATTTGGCATACCAAAAGGACTAGTCAAGAGATCTTGTTAAGTTGTTATGTGTATTGTGCGAGAGAAGAAGAATTGAGTGCGGGTGGAAGTGTGTCTCTGTAATATTATTATTAGAATACGAACTTATCAGAATGGATGGCGGTTACTTTGAGGTTGCAGTATTTAAGAGTAGGGAAGTGAACTTCAACCTGAAAAGAAATATCCGAGAGGGAGAAAAGCAGAGGATCAATGTCATCATGTCCTGCCTTTGCCAGTAACAGAAAGTTATATACTCTCTTCACTGCTCCATGTAGTGACGTAGTCTCGAGTTGGTTATTCTGGTGTGCACATTCCTCCTCCTTTCTTGATCTTACAGGTCCTCTGCTGCGTTTCCAAAGCCAGCTCTTATCATTTGCCTCTTTTTTGCCTTTTATATTTCCATTCCTTGCAGATCTCTATATCCGTTTGTCTTTTCTTTAATTTTATGCAATTTCCATTAGACTTGAACTCTTTAACTTTCCGTAGGGTTTAAATTTATGGTTTTATGACTTCGTTTTTCAGTATTTTGGTAGTTTTAATTTCTGGTTTAACAGCATGTGTGTTTCTCGTCCCAGTTATTGTTTTTGGATTTAAGGAAAATTGCACGGTTGCTTATTCACCTGTGTTTTTCTGTTTAGCACAACAACTGTCAAATCTCTTGATTGATGAGAAGCAAGTGGTTGTACACTCAGTATAGTTGGATGTGTTTCTTTTAGTTTCTCAAATTAATAAGTATGGCATGATGTTGATGTGAATCTCTGATTATGTAAGGTATAGCCCATGGGAGGGAGTTTCCTTTGATACAGTCATTGAGTGCCACCATTGAAATTTGTACAACATACCTGTGTGACCAACCAACTTTAACTATGCTTTTTTAAGTTTGTAAACACAGTCCATAACTTATTTTAATCATCTGTAGTTCAAGAAATACATTCTTTTCCTTTCACTTGGTGTTATATACATGCTGTTATGCATATGGATCACATTACACCAGTGTCTTTTACTAATATGGCATTCTTCACAGGCTCTGAATTTTCTGAAGGCAATTTAGTTGCCAAAGTTAAAATGGAAGTAGTGGTGGAAAAGAACCAGGTATGCAGACACTTGGTACTAACTTACTTGACTTCTTTTTTGTTTTAGTGCAATAATGCAAGGTGGAAAAAGAGTCATTTTGTAGTTACTGCTGGAACGCCCTTAGTCTCTAAATGACAATTTTCTCTGCAAAATATTAATATTAAAATGCTTACTTACTATTATCGTTAATGAATGTGATTATGTCCATAACTATTGGATTTGATGCATTAATTTTTCATCGGTTCTAAATCTGTTTGTCTATAGATTTGAATCTTATCCGGTTTCACGACCAGAACCATTGAGAAGAGAAAAGCACGAACTTCTTTTTTTTTCAATGGATATGATAATTTCATTACCAGCGTTGTTCTGTCTCTCTTAACTTCTAGCTTGAGTAACTGGAGTGGTCATTATCGTGTTTATGGATTTTATAGAGATTAAAGAAAAACAGAATATTGTTTTTGTAACCTGAAAAAAATTGGCTCGAGAAGTTACAACAAGCACTTTCAATGTTCTTTTGATTTTCTTTCTCACATAAATAAGTTAGGAGACATTTCCAGAATGAAACTTAACCATACTTAAGGACCAACAAAAATGTTCAATTCCCGGATACATGTCTGTAGGTTGAGGCAGTGATTGGCAAAATTATCGAGGAAGCAAGGACTGGGGAGATTGGTGATGGCAAAATTTTCTGTAAGACCTCGAAATCTATCTAGTGGTGAATTATACATTGTGGCCCATTAGCATTTTCTTTATCTATTTGGATCATTGCCCATCTAGGGATATTAATGTGTCTATTTTAGTCAGTTAGGCTCATTTCTCGTACAAATATCACTCTTCTGTCCTCTGGGCAAACAGGTTATCCAGTGTTGAAATGTAGAATAGCATTTCCATTTTCAATATGATTTGTTTTTTCTTCTCGCAACTGGGGGGCAAGAATAATAGTTTTATCAACTGAAAGAGAATAACTAAAACGAATTATGCTGTCTGAGACAACAAATTATGATTCTGTTTTCAAGCTAAAAATATTTTCTTTTCCTTTTTTTGTATATTATGTATATTCCCTTCTCAGTTCTGACAGTTTAAGAACACAACCGGATGTGTTCTGGATATCAATAATATAATAGAAAAGGGACCTTTTGACTTTTGGCTTTCAGTTGTACCTCTCGTGCCCTTTGTATTAATGTATTAAATATTAGATTCCCTAGAAACTATTAAGATTGATCTTAAGATTCGTGAATGATTAGATTTATAAGTCTATAAGCACCTTAGTGTTGATGCGTATTTCCTGTGTCATGTTCTTCTTGCCAAGTTCTGAATAGAAGATTTTGAGGCAATATGAATTAAACTCTAATTTCTAAATTCAACAAGTAAATCTACTGGCCTCAATATGGAATCACATATCTAATAGAACTTTGATTGTGCAGTGATCCCCGTCTCAGATGTTATAAGAATTCGGACAGGTAACCATTTTCTTCCAGGAATTGTCAAAAAATAAATCTTGGTCAGCATTTCTGATCAAGTTTTGAGTATAAAATTTTCAGGTGAACGTGGGGAGCAGGCAGAGAGGATGACTGGTGGGAGAAATGACATGTTATCTGCTGTATGACTGGTTGGAACGAAAGATCAACATTTGTAGTCATCTTATTCTCTTACCCTTTCGTTTTCCCTTGTGGAATAAGGAATGCATTGTGATGTTGTATACTTTAGTATAGTTTGCACTCGATTGTGTGAAGATGTGAAAAATTAATAAACAAATGCCGAGTTACTTCAATTGTCATATGACCCCAAGTTGTATTAAGAGATATAAAGAAATATAGTTTAGATACGTAGTAAATAATTTGCATTTTATTTTGGTAAGTTTAAGTTGTTAGTTTTATACTCTGATAATGCAAGGGAGTCTAGTTCAATTACGTTTATAAGACTGGAATCTGAAATAACTTCATCAATTACGTCAAATATTATTGTTCACTTAATCAAAGGGCATAATTATTTAAAAGAATTTGATTCTCATATGATTTTAAAATAAAATAAAAAATTCTAGAAAGTAGACTTCAATGAGATGGAAGAAATATAAAGGGAAAAAACAGATAATTTTTTGTTTTTAACTGAAGAGAAAAACGAAAGGAAAAAAATGATTTTTAAAAATAGATTATTTTTTTTTTTTTTACTAAACGAATACTCACAGCCTCACAGGTATAATGGTATGCAAATTGTAAATAAATAAAAAATTAATAATTCGTATAATCTTTATGCTTATAATTTTATATTAATTGTAATGTAAAGAGTACAATGAATATTATAAATCATAATTTCTAATATTATACAAATATTTGTATAATTTGATTAACTAATTTAAAAAATATTTAGAAGAAAGGATGATAAGTAAAGTGATGATTTATTTATTAGAGAATTTGAGACCATCCAAACACCAAAACACAACAACAGCATCAGATCATTTACTAAACGCTGCACCCAAACATCAACACACAACAACAACCACCACCTCAGATCTCATCTCAATTTCCTCAACACAACTTTCTCTCTTTGTCATATCTCCAAGGCAAGTCCTTCTTTTCTCTCTCACATTTTTCATTATCGTTTTAATTCTCAAACGGTCACCTTCTCGATCCGTGTAGCAATTCACGATTCCGCCTCCATCTGCGACGTATATTCTCTCATAACTTTTCAATCTTTCATCTTTTTTTTCCAATTCCAATTTCCAGCTTTAATTAGGGTAACATAATGATGGTACCGATGTTGTTTTAAGGTTTGTGTTTGGGATTGTTTGTTTCAGAATAGTTGAAAATGGGGCTCTCATTCACCAAGCTTTTCAGTCGGTTGTTTGCGAAGAAGGAGATGCGTATACTTATGGTCGGTCTCGACGCCGCCGGTAAGACCACCATTCTCTACAAACTCAAGCTCGGAGAGATTGTCACCACCATTCCCACCATTGGTATATCTCTCTTTTTCTTTTACTTTATTTTTTCTTCCAATTTCTTTCCCTCGATTAAATCAAATTTAAATTACGCACTCATCAATAAACGTGACGATAAAATAAAATGCAAAAGAATAGAAAAAAGAAAGGATGCGGTTTTTGTTAATGCGTTACGTTTGGTGTAGGGTTTAATGTGGAAACTGTGGAATATAAGAACATCAGCTTCACTGTCTGGGATGTTGGTGGCCAGGACAAGGTAGTTCTTTTTCATTTTACTTTCATTACCTTTGTCTATATATTGATGTCGTCATGGAATGCTTGTTAACGATTTAGAACGGTTTCATTCCTTACCTTTGAGAGAGAAAGCATTAATTCTAATACTAGTAATTTTGGTGGGGAATAATAATTTGATGCTACCAGGCTTACAATCTCTCCATTACAAGACAGACGTGATTCACAATGCATATTTTGTTTGCGGGTGCATTTGATTACTTTTGTAATACTTTTTTTTTCCATTTCAAATAGTGCTGGTAATGCATTATTCTGTGAGTACATTTCTTAATTTTAATCCAAACATGTTAAAAATGAAATCATAAGCTAAATTGGCATTTTTTAGTCTCTCTTTTAGTGTATGTCATCTTTTGCCCGGATCCAGTACTGTAGCAAGATCTGGCTACGGTGCTGAACATCTAGCTTGTTATGGAGTAGACTTCTATAAATAGCTTAACTTGTCCAACATTTGGCCCTCCTCTGCTATATATTTTTATCTCAGAATTATTAGGAAAAAAATTATTGATACACTAGTGAATTTTGACGTGTTTCCTGCTAGATCCGTCCTTTGTGGAGACATTACTTCCAAAATACCCAAGGTCTTATATTTGTGGTTGATAGCAATGACCGAGATCGTGTTGTGGAAGCGAGAGATGAGCTGCACAGGATGTTGAATGAGGTAACAAAATAGATAATACCCAATGATTGAATGTGAGAATTTGGTTTATTTTAGAGGACTTAGTTTGCTAGATTAATTTTGTGATTTGTCTTGTATGGCTGTAATTTTTATCAGGATGAGTTGAGAGATGCTGTGCTTCTTGTTTTTGCAAACAAGCAAGATCTTCCAAATGCTATGAATGCTGCCGAAATAACTGATAAACTTGGTCTTCATTCTCTCCGTCAGCGTCACTGGTAATATAAAATATATCTGTCAGCGGTTTACTTGTCTCTTGAATCCCCTGTCTCCTTTCTCCCTTACCCACTGACCATGTTCTTCACGTGCAGGTATATCCAGAGCACATGTGCAACATCTGGTGAAGGACTTTACGAAGGACTTGACTGGCTCTCAAACAACATTGCCAACAAGGTTAATGCAGAATAATTATTTTCTAAATATGGAGTAACAGATTTCATATGAAGGCCTTAACTAATTGTTTTCCTTTAATTGATTTGTGATTGCAGGCATAGTGATTTATCTTTTGTGGATTGCTTGAAGTTTGGTTGAGTTTATAGCGATTGTGACTTCCGATGTTTGATGCAGTTACCTTGTTTAGAATCTTTCATCTGATCTAGCATGTATTAATTTGTCTTTGATAAAGAACAATATATTTACAACCTAATATCAAAATAATTTGCATTCTTTTTCCGTGTATCGAAAAGACACTGTTCTACCCATTGTTTTTAGAAATCAATTTTACCTATGGTACCTGGATACTACAACACGAATGACATTTTAAAAATACTTTCATAAAGAATGGCGGCCAAAGTACTTAGAATCCTACAAGGTATTGGAGCCGTGCTCAGTTGAGGAATTTTACATGGTGCAATTATTTTGTATAATACAAGAATAGACAAATTTATAATCTATTAGTAAAATGGAAAGGCGTGTTTACCGTTTACGATAAAGTCATATTTATAGAGAGTAGGACTCTTCTGAAGTCTTTATATATATAATGATGATTTTGTGTGAATAAAAAAATTGTCTTTATATATAATGATGATTGTGTAAATGAAAAAATTACAGTATTAGCAGCAAATAATTGATTTCTTTTATATGTTAATTGTTTGAAATTGTCACAAGACATGACAATTATAGTATAAAAAAATTACAACAAAAGTTATATATGAATGTAAAATTTTTTGCATTATTTTTTTACGCAAGTTATCATACATTTCAGTTGAAATATTTTTTTTATGATTTTTTTTAAAATACAATAAATTTTTTTAAAAAAAAATTATGGTAGCATTAATTATAAATATTTAATTATTTTATATATGATATGATATATTAATAATTAAGAAATAAAATATAGATTTTAAAATAAAAAATTGTAAAATGACATGTAGGTTTAGTGTTTAAAATTAAGGTTTGAATTTATGAATTATTGAAAGTGTAGAATTTGAAATTTGTTTTGATGTGTAAATTTTAGATTATTAAATATATCAATATTAATGAAATTATAGATTATATAATATATATAAAAAAAAAATAGTATTACATGTATTTATATTTAAATAAATGCATAAAGTTAAAATGAGTATCAATATATTTGAAAAAAATAAATCAAAATCACTATTCCTTCTTGCCCGTAGTTTTGCACTAACAAATTATTTTAAGTATATTGGTTTCATTGTTCCTTTTGTGAGTTCAAACAACATATCTTTATTGATAGTGTTGTTGGTCTGTTTTTGCAACAACTTATGTTATTTGACTAAAAAAAATCTTTCATTTATTAAGAATTTTCCAACCATTTTGAATGAAAGTAATATTTGTGTTTAATGATAGTTGAAGTGTTTCTTCTGCAGCTGTATGTTGAACAGTTTTAATTATTTAACTTATGGTTAAGTAAAATTTAAAAAAATCACAAATAGAGACATGTGTCTATAACTTATAACTGAATAAATTAATGAGCTAATTGATTTTTATTTTAACAATATATATTATATATAAATATAATAAATAATATTTATCGAACCGGACCAATCCAACTTTAACAAATTCAGTCACTACAACAAGTCATTAGTGACAGCTGGCACTGTCACATGTAAAACATGAGCAATATTACTTTCTTTTACACTTTTCCAAATTATCGTGACATAGTGCATTTATTTGGATAAGAACATTGGTATGGCAAGTTTGAAGAAACTAGTTTAACTAAAATTATTAAATTATGAATGTAATAATTTAATTTAATGAAAAAATTATTATGTATTTTATTTATTTTTATTTAAAATGTGAAATTATAATTATTTAATTAAAAGTCTGATTCTTATTTTAAAAATATTTTACAACTTCAAAATCATATACTATTATTTATATTTTTTGTTGAAATATATAATGGATTATGGATGTGAAAACATCAAACTTTATTTAAAAATATTAATCAATTTTTGAATTGTATTTTGAATTTCATTTAAAATATTTTAGTTGATTAAAATTATAATAACTTAATACTAGATAACAAAATAACAAAAGAAAAAAATAACTTGTTTTAAAAAAATTAACTGTTCTAAATCTCTTCAACTTTTAAGTAATATGATAGTGTGTAGAAATAATCTGATGAGAACTTACCATTTTGATTGATTAACAAACCTAACATAAATCTTTGGGTTTGATCTCATTCAACTTTAAAAAACTAGTTAATTTTCTCAAAATACACAGGATCAAAGCGTTAACACTAACTGTTAAAAATAGTCTCACCTCAACACAACAATAACTATTATTACTTTGCTATTTTCTTATTTTTTTTTTTTTTACCAAAGGTTTCATTTATTTCATTATCTCTTAATATTTAACTAATTCTTTTAATTTTTATTCAAATATCCAGTCTTTAACTTGTTTAAACACCAATATAAAGTATTTTTCACAAAACTGAGTTCAATTGGATTTGATAAACCTCTGACTCAATTCAACTACACTCATAACACAAACCAATCTAAATTAGGTGAATTGGAAACTTGTACAATTTTGTTCAAGCTCAAAGTGAATTGGATTTGTGCAAATTTGTTTCAAACTAAATCCAATTTCTAAACCAATCTGATAGCAAAGAAACAATCATATGTTTTATAAAAATAAATTTAATCAAATATTTACTTAAATCATATTTATTAATAATAATAATAATAAAATTGTGGTAAAAACAGAAAGATTAAAAATACACAGAAAAATAAGAAAGAAAGAAAAAATTCAAACAAGTTATTTAAGATCTGATAAATGTAGTAACTTTTTTATAAAGAACTTTACAGGAACTTGTTATTTAAAAAATGGAGTTGATTGTCTTTGAACACAAGTCCTTCCAATTACCAGAGAAGCTTTAACCACTAAACCAGACAAGTTCTTCTATTATATTACGATTTTTATTATACTTATATTAATGTTAATAATATAAATTATATTAATATTAATGTTAATAATATTAATAATAAATAATATTAAATATTAATAATATTCTTAATATTAGTAATATTCATAATATTATTAATATTCATAATATTATTAATATTCATAATATTATTAATATTATTAACAATAATAATATTAATAACAATAATAATATTAATAACAATAATAATATTAATAACAATAATAATATTAATAACAATAATAATATTAATAACAATAATAATATTAATAACAATAATAATATTAATAACAATAATAATATTAATAACAATCTTAAAAATAATTATTATTGTAATAAAAATCATAATATTGTAAAAGAATTTGTCTGGTGTAGTGGTTAAAGTTTCTTTTGTTACTGAAGAAACCTGGCTTTGATTCCCACCTGCTGCAGATTTTGTTTTGTCTATTATTTACATACAGAAAAATCCGTATGTAATTTCAATTTTTCTTGTAGTGTAACTTTTTTTCAACAAAATTAAAATTATTGAGGAGTTTCAAAATAGGATGTCTCGTCAATCCTTTTCTAACATAGAATTTATTAAGTTTAAACTCGATATAATAGTTTTAATATTAGTGGAAAAATTTATTTCAAATTTTAACTTCACACAACATATTCAAATAAAAGTGATTATAATTCACAGAAATTGAAAAATATTTGTAAGTACAAGTAGAAGCATAGAGTAATGTTTAAAATGCAAAAAATAATTGAGAGAAAATCTTTAGCGTGTACAGATGAAATTGTGGGTATGAAAGAGTGGGTATGAATTACTAATTTTAATAAAAAGAAAAATTAATTTCATTTATCTTATATAGTGTCTAATTCAATAACATGTTTACTTCTGATTTGAATTTGACTCTCTCATAAGCCTTGGCATAAATGTGGGATTGTTAGTGGTAGTGTAGGCTCATTTTTTAGACATATACATGCTGATGGGTATAGTTGCATAACATAGTTTTTCTATAGAGCATTGTGTTTCCCAATGATTTTCAGGGATGTTTTTGGTGCTAAGTATAAGTATGGTATATGATGTTGAGCAAGATTGATTATCATTACGAGGCATCAAGTACTAGTACAATAATTTATCCTTTTAATTCCTCTTTTATGTTTGGTCAGGTAGGAAATATAAATATAGATGCATAAGTTATACTAATTTGTTTTCCTGATTTAGTGTACTAGCTATTAGTTTATATTATTTGGTTTATTTTCAGTAGTTTCTATTACTTGGTTTATTTTCAGAGGTGAAAGATTGAAAAATGTTGTGTTTACTGTTTTGCGGGAAACATGAAAAAAGAAGAAGGAAAACCTATTACATTGAAATCAAATACTTTTGACACTCACTGCTGTCATAAAATCTCAATTCCTTTACAGCAGGGCCAGAAAGTTAATAGTAGAAAAAGAGTTAATCAATACTAAAGTTGGTGACTCATCATTAGATACATTCCTTTTTTTATTCCTTTTGCCTCAACGGATGCATGTTTTGTTTTTTTTTAATAATTTTGATTGATATTTACATATGCTTATATTAGTTTTATTAAATATGTTTTGTCTTTTGGAATTGTGAAATTTTGAATCATGTAGGTCATGGGAAATATATGTAAAGCGATATATTTTTTGATATGTTACATTTAATAGCTTTCTTATATATGAGTTGAAGTATATTTTAAATACTTTTTTTTATTTGCTGATAAGAAAAATATAAGAGATAGTTATAGGATCTCATATTTTCATATGCTATTATTAGATATAATATAGTTTTAATACTAGTGAAAAAAATTATTTCAAATTTTAACTTCACACAACATATTTAAATAAAAGTGATTTGTCATTCATCGTAATTAAACAATATTTATAATCAAAAGTAGAAGAGCTAGTTGTAGAATTTCATATTTCCATATATAAGAGAAAATTTAAGTTTTGTTTGGCAAGATAACATATCTCACAAGATTTAGAAATTTCATTCCAATAACACGATAAGAATTTTCGTCACTAAGACAAGTTTACTAAGGCTTCATTACATAAAGTCCTCGATAACTTCAACTACACCAATCGTTGTTAAATAAATCTGACAAAGTGTTTTTTTATAATTAATTTGCAAGAAATCAAGGCGACAAATTTAGAAATAGAAATCAGAATAAAATTAAAAGGAAGATATATAAGACATGAATTTGTCCAATCAAGAATTCAATAAATAAGTTTATTAAATTTAATAACAGAATTACCTAAACCTTTAGTGTCAGAAATGGAGCATTGATTTATGATAAGTAAATTGCATACCTAAACCTTTTACTGTCATGGAGGAGTGATTTTATGTGGAGTAAAAGATTGTTGCAAGAACTTATTGATTTAGACTCAGGAGTAAAAGTCAGATTTGACTGTATTTAAAATCCTTTTCAGTAGTGTAACTGAATCTGATATCAAAATTGACAAAATTAGTAGTTCATGTTGACCAAGATTGTAATATAAGAATTGTTTGAGATTAGAATTTAACAAGAATATGAACTCTTCTCAATAGTTTCATTTTCTGCTCATAATGAATTCTTCACTAGAAAAATTATTGTCTTTTTGATTTTTTTTTAACTAAGAAACTCAACTCAATAATGTGAGAGTTTTGTCATCTTGATTTTCTCTAAAACATCAATTCCTATTTCATGATACTAGGGTGTGGACTGTGAAATAAAATAAGATTTTTTCTATTATGTTTGCATATACTATTCAGCATAATCACACTATGTGTGATAACGGTATGCTCTTTATAACCTTTTAGTCTGTAAAGGTTCTTTGTAGAGCACAAGTTATCACATTGAGAGTTTTATTAGATAAAATCTCAACTAAGATAAATCTAGTAAAAAGAGAAATAACTTTAAATACCATAATCTATCATCTATGTCAGGTTTACGAGGAATTTGTCCAACATTTGTTTATTGAATGTAAACTTATAGGAAGTGGCTAGGTATAACATTTGTATAACATGGTGATCTTAAATGTCACTTTGAATAATTTTATATCTTTCATGCTAATTAAAAACAAAATTTGGTAGGAAGAGGTCATGGGTTACAGTAATTTAAGATATCTAGTATCATAGAAATATATTTATTTTTAAATAAGGGAATATGGATATAGAGGAAGTTTTATATTTAACCTAACTAAAAACTTGAACTTGGTTGTCATCCTTTTTTAATTATTCTTACTCTGATTGGTTTTTGAATCCTTACATTTTCTTAACAACCTTAAGGTGATTTGTTTGACTTTATTGATCTAAGTTTATTGGGATAAATTTTTATGTTATGTATTTGACTTGTAATGGATTCAAATGAGTTTTTTCTGTGCTGATGGTTGGAAAAGGAATTTATAGAGGATACAGGATAGGATAATCTGCAACTTGTAGTTTCTATCATCAACAATATACATCCTTGACTGACTTTTTGGAGTTCAAATTAGCTATTCTAATTGGATTATGATAAACTAATTTGTAGTTGTTTTGGACTTCTTCTGTTTTGTTTTTTTGTTTGATTTTATAAAATCTTAACAACTGAGGTTATTGCGATATTTTAGTTGGAGAGGTGAAGGACTCTTTTCTTTTATTTTTTGATTTAGTTTTGTATAATTCTGACAACTAAGGTCATGTCAATATTTAGGTTGTAAAGGTTGTAAAGATGAAAAGTTAGGTCTCATAATGACATTAACAACTAAGGTCATATCAATATTTAGGTTGTAAAGATGGAAAGTTGATTCTTAAACAAGGGAGTTCATAATGACTGATAGACCAAGTTTTAATGTATACATATTTTTGGATTTTAATCTTTTTGAATTATATATATATACATATATTAATCTTTTTGAGTTATATATATACATATATGTTTCATTATAATAGAGACTCAAAATGATACATAATCATTCTAACAGGGACTCTGGTGACTCTGCTTCATTATGAACAGAGACTCAAAATATCCTCAATTTATTTCATTCTTTTATTTGGGCAGAGACTCAAAATATTTCCTATTTATTTCATTATGTTTATTTGAACAGAGACTTAAAATGTCTCAAAATATCTCTTATTTATTTTTATTCTTTTATTTGAGCAGAGACTCAAAATATCTTCTGTTTATTAGCAGAGATTTAAAATGTCCTCTGTTTATTTCATTCTTTTATTTAAGAAGAAACTCAAAATGTCCTATGTTTATTTCATTCTTTTATTTTAGTAGAGACTCAAAATATCACTTGTTTATTTTATTTTTTTATTTGAGAATAAATTCAAAAATATTTCCTATTTATTTTTTTTAATTTGAAAATAGACTCAAGAGACATGTCTCTTGTTTATTTCATTGAATAAAAAAGAAAAATCAACTCTTATTTCACCTATAAAAAACAAGCTATCTAAATAGTTATATTGAGATTAGGAAAGCTATGAATTTTCTTTAGCATTCTTTCTTTGAATAAAAAAGAAAATCAACTCCTTTTTCAACTATAAAATAAATAGCTAAATAGTTGTATAGAGATTAGGAAAGCTATGAAATTTTTTGAACAGAATAAAAAAATTGTCGATGCTTTGTGGGGCTACTCATCCTTAAAATTTGACCAACTATTCCAAAATTAACACATCTTACACTACCATCTTCTATAATAAACATAAATATTTTTTAACAGTTCTAACACATGCTACAAGAGATTTGTATACCTTTTATCTTGCTTTTGTTCAACTAAACCCTTACTTCAACATGGGGGACAGATGAAACGTGATGTCAGTTGCCCAATTCATTTCCCTTTTGTTAAGAAGAAGGGTTTCAAACCATTCCTCACCACAGATCTCATTTTACTTCATCAAGCAATGTATATTCTAAATGGAGTTATCACATGAAAACAATTTATAATTTCAAACTAAAGGGACAAGGGTCTTTGACCATTAAAATTGACATACATTTTGCCATGATCATTAAGCATTGCCCTAAAAGTATTACAATGGCAAAGTTCATACAAGAAAAGGTAACAGCAGAAATATACATAATTAACACATTCCTGAAGACAAAGACCAGATCCAGACAAAAGACCTTTAACAAACTCTAGATAAAAATTAAAAAATAAAGATCTTATAGAAAAGAAAATACATATAGAAGATGTCGAGGTTCTCTCAGAAGCAAGGCACGATCAGTCCCTGAATCTACAGGGAAAAGAAAAAAAAGAAATTAGACCTTAAAGTCTTCCACATACTCCTTATCAATTTCTTTTTGCAATTCTTGTTTTGTTTTTAATATTTTACTTTGTTTTTGTCACATTTGATGCTGAACAACATGCGTATTTCAACCTAAGCTGCTGAAGGTGCAGCGAGTACTCGTTGAACAACCTTTGATAGATGCCCCAATGGTTCCATGTCAACATCATCCACTGGAGCTTCACTTGCACATAAGGGTTTGTAGTCAAGGGAAACATCATTATAGATATCCCACCATTTATGCACCAGCATCTTTATATCCTCCCTTTGCATATTCTCTTCTTGTCCAGTATATCTCCATGGCTTCGACCCCTACAAATATTTCAAAAAATAACCATTTCAAAATGATTCATTTAATTAACTTATATGTTACTTTAGACCAATATTTAAAATGATTCATTAATTAACCTATATGTCGCATTAGACCAAAATTTAGTCCCATAACCTATATGTTGCATTAGACCAATATTTAGTTTCATACCGCTGCACAGTAGTGAACAACCTTGACTTCCTCAAGGTTAACATTTTCTGGGTGGCGCCACAGCATGGCGAGGACAAGGTTGTAAGACACAGGAATTGGTTTGTAAATGTCCTGGAAGTACATGTTCAAGAAGTCCTGTTCGGCAAACAACGTGGGAGTAGTGACTTTCACTGTTTTCAGTAGGTCATGATAAGTGGCCATATTAGGTTCAAACACGAACATGCCGGCGTTGAAGTAAAGAGCAGGGGGCTGGCCCAATTCGGTGGGCCACTGTACCTTTTCCGGACACTGCTGGCAGTACCCAACCTTGTACTGAGGAGTGTCACTCCATGTCTTCTCACAGAAACAGTCCATCACAGCGTAAAAGTTACCATCAGGTAGGTCAAATAAGTGGTCTACGTTCTCAAATACCTGAATATCTCCGTCCAAATATATCATCTTACTGTATTCCACAAACTGCAATCATCATAATACAATTTCAGTTAATTTTTACTTTAATTTGAAGTATATAAGATTTTTAATAGTCACAAAATTCTACTTACATACCTCCCATATACGGAGCTTGGAGTAGTTGATGACGTAATAAGCCATTGCGAACTGGGTCTGATTTTCTGGTGGGTAAACAGGTTCAATCTCACGGACAATGCAGCCTTGCGACTTGAGGATCTTTCTGTGCTCCTCCGGCACATCAGGGAGGACAGCCACCACCAATGGATACGCAGCTTTGACCTTTCGTAACCCTTTGATGAGACCAACCACTCCTTTTACGTAGTCACCATTCCCGGCAAGGAATGTGACATAGGCACGCGGTGGCAGGATGGCAGGGCTGGTGAATGAGGCACTAGATTTTGCAACCGTGGGGACAAGCTCGGGGGCCATGTTTGATGAAAGTAGTAGAGAGAGGTTAAGTTCTTAGAGAGAGGTGAGAGAATAGGAAAGAAGGTTATTGATGATGAGTGAGATGGTTTGATGGTGGAGGATGGAGAAGGAGAGGAGTGTATATATATAGAAATGGAAGAGGTGGTGGGGATTTACAGTAGTGTCATTTCGGGAATTTGTGGCTACATTTCATCATGCAAGTTGGGAGATCTAAGCCTCTATGTTTGGCACGTGTCCAAGGAGAAATATCCAACGGTTAAAAATTATATGGGAAGGTTCTGGAAAGAGTAATGACCCCGCTGGTCATAGAAGACGCTGGAATAGGCTCGGATTCTAAAAGATTCTGGTGTACTGGAGTGGTCATTTCTCTATACATGCACAAAATTACATTACACCAAATCAATAAATAAATTACAAAATGCAAATATTTCTCAATCAAACCTTGAAAACATTTATTAAACACTTACTCCAAAGTATTATATCTTGTAATTTGCCACTTATTCTGTTACTAAGTGTTAATAAATTAAACAAAAAGACTATGTTATATATTTCAACACGTGATAAAAGTGTCCATCTACTGTACTTACTATATACAATAATTTGTCAATCTATTATTAAGTTCATCAAATGTTAATAAAAGTAAAAAAAAAAAAAAAAAAAACTAGATTGGTGATGAATAATATATATTGAGTATGATTATCTATATAGTTTATTTTATTATTATTATTATTATAACCGTAATAATAATAAATGATTTGTTTTTCATCATCAAAATACGTGTATATATATATATATATATATATATATATATATATATATTCAATTTCTATTATTTAAGAAAGACTATACGTAAAAATTGAAAGTTTTTTTTTTATGTAACTATAATGATACTTTTAAAATAATTTTTTTTATGAAAAAATTATAATTATATTTTATGTATACAGTTTTTTTATTTCTAAAATGTGCATGTATTTTCACTTATGAAAAAGTTTAAAAAAATTTTATTTCATAGATATAAGTTTCCAATATATGTATGTATGAAAACATTTTATGCATATTTTATTTAGTCTTTATCATACAATATTCATGTATAGTTGAACATGATTTCTGTTTCACTCTCACAAGTCAAGAAATATCTAATCCTCAATATGATTTTGATCAAAACAGTTTTTCTCCATTAAAGTCTGGTTCAGATTAGACAAAAATAATCACAAGCTAAAATATCTTCCCTTAAGTAATTACTTCACAAAAAAGATTTTGATTTCACTCCCTTGATATATATTAGTTTACTCTGAACTAATTATTTCACTTCTCAAGTCACCAATAATTTTGCAGACTAAACAATATCCAACTTGTGTATGCTTTAATACATATATTTTTCTTAATTAGGAGTAATATTATTTTTCTACATTAATTTTGTATTTGTAAATTAAATATATTATTTGAATTTGCAATGAGGAAGAAAATCATAAAAACAAACAAAAAAAAATATAACAAAATTTAACAAGCAACCAAGGATGGTAGGTCACATCAAGAAGGCAAAAAAAAAGATTAAACTCTAGTTAGTTGGACCTTTGCTATGCATATGTGATCCCAAAAGGATCCATGGCATCTAATTCAAAGTTCACATGGCACCTTGGTGTGTAGAGTCACACTCAAAAACAACTAAACCAACACAAAAGTTACAGTAAATGAAAAAAACTATTAAATTAATGAAACATTCCATTAACAACAAAATAATACATATTAACTTAATATTTTTATAAGTATAATATTCAGAACAAGAAAAAATAAATAAATTTATGTTAAGAGAAATACATATTAAGTTAAATAAGAACATTTTAAGAAATAATATATAAAAAATTGAAAGAAGAGCTTCTTTCAAATTTAGAGTTAGGGTTACAACATAAGAACTCCAACCAAATTATTCTGGTCTCATATATAAAACAATCTAATTCATATTAGTTAAAAGTTAGTTAACAACATTTTTCTTAAATCATGGTTATTAAAAATGAAAAAAAAAAACAATTTGAATATATTTAAAATGACCAGTTAAATCAAATTTGGTTAGTTATATATTTGAAAAATGGAACAACATCAAATATGAGGATGCATCATGCTAAAAGGAAAAGAAAATAAATCTTTCTTCCCTTCATTAGACAGCAAGAGTCTTATACCTACTTTTCTTTTTTCTAACTTTTCTTTTATAAGTTCTATGTCAGGAAGAAGAGGTGTGCACCTCAACACCTGTATGACCTTCATTTGCAAGCAATGATGATGTATGCATGCCTCCTCCTAATAGTCATCGTGTATCCAAATTGAATTTTCTTAAGACGTAGCGCACTTATACAGATAAAGATACTATGGAAGACTTACATAAGGTCAATAACTTAATCAAAGTTAATATATTGTATTGGACAATGGATATATCATCATAGCAAATAAAACTCTATTAAAATAATTTAGGTATGTAAAAATTAAAAGGAATGTAATAATAGATAGAATACTACAAGAAAATCATTAAATAAAAACTAATTTTAAAGATTAAAAATAATTAGTTGTTATATTAATTAAATTAAAAACTATTTTAGAGACTAAAAAAATTATTGATTTCTAAATTAATTTCTATTATTATTAAATAATTTATAAATTGATATGTAATTAATGTTGGGTTGGGCTCACTTCCTATGTGGAGGCCCAATCTAATTTTTAATCACCTTTAGGGTTTTTTCTGAGAGACAGAGTGACAGCCGTCAGCAGAGACAGAGAGAGAAAAAGAGAGAGAAAAGAAAAAGATAGAAAAGTTTAACCCAGTAACTTCCGGCCGCCGCCGACACTTTGTTCACCGTTGGATCGGGCTGAAATTTTGTAAGCAGGTTCATAATTTGTGTGAATTCAATCTGACCGTCCGGATCTTGCAGAAGTGGTTTGAGCAGAGAGAAATTCATCTCACATTACAGCAGCGTTTTCAGCGTTTCTCTTAAGAACGAGTTTTTTCGGATTGCTGCTGCTGTTTCGTCCACCGTTGGATCGGGCTGAAATTTTGTCAGCAGGTTCATACCTTGTGGTGCTTTAATTGGACCGTTCGGATTGTTCAAAAGTCACCGGAACAGTGAGATATAGGCCGCGTACGGTAGCTGCAGTTTTGGGAATTTTTCAGGTTTCTTGTTCTTTGTTTCATCTCTGTTGTATTTCTACTTGGCTGGTTATTGAGCACAATTTGTGCTGTTTTGAGACTCTCTTGTAACCATAATATTGATCATAGTGGAGTTTGATTGACTGGCTTGTGCCCGTGGTTTTTACTTCTCACATTGAGAAGGTTTTCCACGTTAAAAATTTCTGTGTCTTCCTGAAGTGTGTTTTTGTTGCTGCCATTATTTGTTATTGCTCCTCACAGATTCTTGCTAGTTGGGGAAATTATTATCCGCTGCTTATTGCTCTTGTTGAGATATTATTTTTTATTGTGTTGAATTTCCCATCAGAGTGGTATCAGAGCTCCTTGGTTGGGGCTATTTGACTACCTGAATGATGGAGGCAAATACAAATAAGATGATCTGTTTGAACGGCACTAACTATCACTTATGGAAGGGAAAAATGAAGGATCTGTTATTTGTGAAGAAATTGCATCTTCCTGTGTTTGCTACTGAAAAGCCAGAAGACAAGACTGGTGAGGAATGGAAGTTTGAGCATCAACAGGTTTGTGGTTTTATTCGTCAATTTGTTGAAGACAATGTTTATAATCACATTGCTAATGAGGAAGATGCAAAATCCTTGTGGAAGAAGATTGAGACTTTGTATGCTTCTAGTACAGGAAATAATAAATTATATTTGTTGAATTGCTTGATAAATTTGAAGTACAAGGAGGAGATTTCTATTTCAGATCACTTAAATAATTTTCAAGGGCTCCGAGATCAATTGTCACAAATGGGCATCAAATTTGATGATGAAGTGTTGGGATTATGGCTACTGAATACTCTACCAGATTCTTGGGAAACATTTCGGGTTTCAATTACAAACTCATCTCCTGATGGTGTTGTCTCCTTGGAAAATGTCAAGAGTGGTGTACTTAATGAGGAGATGAGAAGGAAGGCTCATGGTACTTCATCTCATTCCGAGGTACTTGTCACTGAAAATAGGGGGAGAAGTCAGAAAAGGGAACCGAAAGGGAGTAGAGAGAACAGCAGAAGTAAGTCCAAGTCTAGATACAAAAATGTGGAGTGTCATTATTGTCACAAAACAGGGCACATTAAGAGAAACTGTTTTCTTTGGAAAAAGGAGAACAAAGATAAGAAAGGGAAGCAGAAGGAGAAACATCATGACAATGATGATCGTGTTACTACTGCTACTTGTGATGATGATCTTATTATTCTCCGTGACCATGATTCAGTTAATCTTGTATCAGATGAGAGCATGTGGATAATTGACAGTGGTGCTACATTGCATGTTACACCAAGGAAGGAGTTCTTCACATCTTACACTTCTGGTGATTTTGGAGTGTTGAAGATGGGTAATGATGGTGTGTCTAAGGTAGTTGGTATTGGTGATGTTTGCTTGCAAACCAATATGGGAATGCAGTTGTTGCTTAGAGGAGTCAAACATGCTCCAGATATCCGCTTTAATTTGATCTCTGTGCAGATGCTTGATGATAGTGGTTATGAAAATCACTTTGGTTCAGGAAAGTGGAAACTCTCCAGAGGTAATCTAATTGTGGCCAAAGGAGAGAGAATTAGTAAACTGTATTGGACAAAAGCATTGGTTGCTAAAGACAGTGTGAACGCCATGGATATGGATGCTTCTTTGTGGCACCGAAGGCTTAGTCATATCAGTGAGAAGGGGCTGAATTGTTTAGCTAAAAAGGATGTGCTTCCGGGATTGAAGAGTGCAGAGTTGGAGAAATGTTCTCATTGCATGGCTGGTAAGCAGACCAGAGTATCCTTCAAGAAGCATCCTCCCTCAAAGAAGTCAAAGTTGCTTGAATTGGTGCATTCTGATGTTTGTGGCCCATTGAAGGTAAAGTCATTTACTGGTGCACTTTATTTTGTTACCTTTATTGATGATTGTTCCAGGAAGCTTTGGGTTTATGTTTTGAAAACAAAGGACCAAGTTCTAGAGAAATTCAAAGAATTTCATGTTTTGGTTGAGAGACAGTCAGGCAAGAAGCTGAAATGCATTCGTACTGACAATGGTGGTGAGTATTGTGGACCATTCGATGCTTATTGCAAGCAACACGGTATCAGACATGAAAAGACTCCTCCTAAAACTCCTCAGCTGAATGGTTTAGCAGAAAGAATGAACAGGACATTGATAGAAAGAGTTAGGTGTATGCTTTCTGAAGCAAAGTTGCCTAAGCATTTTTGGGGTGAGGCATTGTACACTGCAGTGCATGTTATTAATTTGAGTCCTGCAGTTGCTTTGAATGGTGAGGTGCCAGACAAGATTTGGTTTGGCAAGAATGTCAAGTATGATCATTTGCGAGTCTTCGGTTGTAAAGCATATGTGCATGTTCCAAAGGATGAGAGATCCAAGTTGGATGCGAAGACAAGGCAGTGCATCTTTATTGGTTATGGTCAGGATGAATTTGGCTACAAGTTCTTTGATCCTGTTGAGAGGAAGTCAATTAGAAGCCGTGATGTGAAGTTCATGGAAGATCAAACCATTGAAGATATTGACAAGATAGAGAAGACAACATCTGAGATAGATAATAGATTGTCTAATGTTGATCCAGTTCGAATGCCTCTGCGTGATCTGGATACTATTGAGAATAATGTTCAGAATGATGACCAACATGATGATGTTGATGATCAGCAACTTCGAGAAGATTTTGATGTTCCTATTGATGACGTTGACGAGGAACATGGGATGTCACAAGATGAAGATCTTGGTGATGCTTCTGAACCACCTCAAGTTCAAATTCGGAGGTCTAATAGGCAGAGGGAACCATCTACCAGGTATCTTTCTGATGACTATGTTACCTTGACAGATGAAGGAGAACCTGAGTGTTATCTTGAGGCCATAGAGAGTGGAGAAAAGAAAAAGTGGTTGGATGCAATGCAAGATGAAATGAAGTCTTTGTATGATAATCACACTTTTGACTTGGTGAAATTGCCAAAAGGCAAGAAGGCTCTAGAAAATAGGTGGGTTTATAGGGTAAAGCAAGAAAGCAATTCTACATCTCCAAGATATAAAGCCAGATTGGTGGTGAAAGGTTTTAGACAGAGAAAAGGCATTGATTTCAATGAGATTTTTTCTCCTGTGGTGAAAATGTCATCCATTAGAATTGTGTTGAGTTTGGCTGCTACTCTTGATTTAGAGGTAGAGCAAATGGATGTTAAAACTGCTTTCCTTCATGGTGATTTGGAAGAAGAGATTTACATGAAGCAACCTGATGGTTTTCTTGTTGAAGGCAAGGAAGATCATGTGTGTAGGCTGAGAAAAAGTCTATATGGCTTGAAGCAGGCTCCGCGTCAATGGTACAAGAAGTTTGAGTCTGTTATGTGTGAGCATGGCTACAAGAAGACTACTTCTGATCATTGTGTCTTTGTTAAAAGGTTTGCTAATAATGATTTCATTATCTTGTTGTTGTATGTTGACGACATGCTTATTGTTGGGAAAGATATTTCCATGATCAACAGGTTGAAGAAGCAATTGAGTGAGTCATTTGCTATGAAAGACATGGGAGCTGCTAAGCAAATTCTTGGTATAAGAATCATGCGTGATAGGCAAGAGAAGAAGCTTTGGTTGTCACAGGAGCACTATGTTAAAAGAGTGCTACAGAGGTTCCAGATGGAAAATGCTAAGGCAGTAAGCACTCCTCTTGCTACTCATTTTAAATTAAGTGCAAAACAAAGTCCTTCTAATGAAACTGAAAAATCAGATATGCAACGGGTTCCTTATGCATCTGCTGTGGGTAGTTTGATGTATGCAATGGTGTGTACAAGACCTGATATTGCACATGCTGTTGGTACTGTTAGTAGATTTTTGTCTAATCCAGGTAGAGAGCATTGGAATGCTGTGAAATGGATTTTAAGGTATCTTCGTGGTACTACTTGTTTGAAGCTTTGTTTTGGAGGTGATAAGCCTACCCTTGTGGGCTATACTGATTCTGATATGGGTGGAGACATAGATACTAGAAGGTCTACCTCAGGCTACGTGATTAAATTTGCAGGGGGAGTTGTGGCATGGCAATCTAGATTGCAGAAGTGTGTTGCATTGTCCACTACTGAGGCAGAGTTCATTGCCATTACAGAAGCATGCAAGGAGTTGCTTTGGGTGAAGAAACTCTTGCAAGAGCTTAGTTTTGTTCAAGACAAGTACTTGCTATTTTGTGATAGTCAAAGTGCCATTCATCTCGGTAAGAATTCAACTTTTCATTCTAGGTCCAAGCATATTGATGTGAGGTATCATTGGATACGTGATGCCTTGGAAGCTAGGTTACTGGAGTTGGCAAAAGTTCATACAGATGATAATTGTGCTGATATGATGACTAAGACACTATTGAGAAGCAAGTTTGAAACTTGTTGTGAGATTGCCGGTTTGTCAATCATCTCCACATAGTTGTGAGGGGGAGATTTGTTGGGTTGGGCTCACTTCCTATGTGGAGGCCCAATCTAATTTTTAATCACCTTTAGGGTTTTTTCTGAGAGACAGAGTGACAGCCGTCAGCAGAGACAGAGAGAGAAAAAGAGAGAGAAAAGAAAAAGATAGAAAAGTTTAACCCAGTAACTTCCGGCCGCCGCCGACACTTTGTTCACCGTTGGATCGGGCTGAAATTTTGTAAGCAGGTTCATAATTTGTGTGAATTCAATCTGACCGTCCGGATCTTGCAGAAGTGGTTTGAGCAGAGAGAAATTCATCTCACATTACAGCAGCGTTTTCAGCGTTTCTCTTAAGAACGAGTTTTTTCGGATTGCTGCTGCTGTTTCGTCCACCGTTGGATCGGGCTGAAATTTTGTCAGCAGGTTCATACCTTGTGGTGCTTTAATTGGACCGTTCGGATTGTTCAAAAGTCACCGGAACAGTGAGATATAGGCCGCGTACGGTAGCTGCAGTTTTGGGAATTTTTCAGGTTTCTTGTTCTTTGTTTCATCTCTGTTGTATTTCTACTTGGCTGGTTATTGAGCACAATTTGTGCTGTTTTGAGACTCTCTTGTAACCATAATATTGATCATAGTGGAGTTTGATTGACTGGCTTGTGCCCGTGGTTTTTACTTCTCACATTGAGAAGGTTTTCCACGTTAAAAATTTCTGTGTCTTCCTGAAGTGTGTTTTTGTTGCTGCCATTATTTGTTATTGCTCCTCACAGATTCTTGCTAGTTGGGGAAATTATTATCCGCTGCTTATTGCTCTTGTTGAGATATTATTTTTTATTGTGTTGAATTTCCCATCAATTAACTATCAAAATTTTGATTACCAATCATTTAGATTTTTAATACTTCTCTTGTCGGCTTATTTGATATTGAGATATTGTTAGTTTAAACAATGTTTGATTATCTTAATCATGATATTATTTTTTAATAAATATTCACAAAGTTTTTTTAGACTAAAGTTTATCGTCTTTAGTTGTTGGTTGACATCATCATGTTGTTTTATTGTTAATGTGAGTTAAAATTATTTTCCAAAAAAATGTTAGTTAAGAAATTTTTAATGTCAACATTAAAAGTATTTTTCAACTAATGTCAAATATTTTTTTTTTCTAATTTATATCAACAAATGTTGCTTTCAATTGATGTAAATAAAGATTTTCTTCAACAAATAAGAATTATAATTATTTATTAAATAAGGTATTAGAGTTGTTTTTTTATCATCATTATTTAGGATTTTCTTAGTGAATATTGGGAGGACTATTTTTTTTGTTGATATTGACTAGGATTTCTTTATTAAACAAAATATTTGAAAGATGAACCGTTTAAAACCATATTAACTCAAATTCAATATATTTAAATATCTTATAAATTATAAATTTCTCTATCTAAACAAAAGATTATCTTATGTATTTTTTTTCTAACCAATCTTTGTCCATATATATTATGTCTCCGTGATTATTTCATTCCTAAAAACATCATCCACTTTAGTAAACTAGTCCCACATAATGCATCCATGCATGTCATATACTCAAATTTTATCGTAACAATTCCAATTAACCACTTTTTATTTTTTAACATAATAATATATAAACATGTTTCTATTGAGATGTAGAACATTGATGGATGAGCCTTTAGAGTGTGATGAACATTTATACCAGAGTAATAAACTTTGAGGATGAACTTTGATAGATCATATTCAGACATTGAATACATGTCCACTTCTAGAAAATTATTTTATGCTTAAGTTAGTAAGATTTTAAGTGATAATAATAAACGATAGAATTAGTATCCAAAAGATAAATGATACTTTCTTGAATGAAAGCATGTATATATAGGGTTTTGCAAACAAAGATAACTAGTAAATAATGGGTGCTCTTTAAGGTTAACTCTCGTCCTTTTGAGTACACCTCTAAAAAATCTATTGAGAATTTTTTTTTAAAGTCTTTCAACATTTGTCATGACAAAAAGGTTGAACTTCTTAGTTCCAATAGGTGTACTAACATATATAGGGTATATAAAAAAAAATGGTGAATATTTCAACTATGTACATGAATAGTTCTTTTAGATAGTTACATATTTTATTTTCTGTGTTTTGCTTTTGAAAGTAGGATGTAATTGGACTTTCTTAAAAGTCTTTCAAATTGTAATTTCAAGAGCAAGTTTTTCAAAGTACTCAAAAAATGATACCAACAAAAGCATGTTTTTATACTTTTATCAAACTTTTTTTTTCCCCTTTTACTTGAAAAATCTAATAAATTCACATATATGGTTAAGTATTTTCTTTCTGTTGAGGAGAAGATATACATTGAGATTATAAAAAGTCTTCCTTATTCAATCAATAATAATAATAAGAATCTTTCACTACATCCTTGATTCAAGACCCTATAGCCTCATTCCTAGATAAGAATATCCTTTATTTGTTCATGTTTATTTGTATTACTTTAAGGCTTAACTATTGATCCTTTGTGCAGATCACAAGGACATATTTTGACTACAAGTAAATGTGGAGTCAAGAGTGCTAACTTTAGAGAAAGATGTTTTGGTCAATTTTTAGAGGTTGTTGAAAAAGAACAACAACTCTCACTATGTAATTGAGCATGTCATGGTTGAGGACATTAGGTTGATCAACATCACTCCTCAACTTAAACCATATGTGGAGGTCAACCTAATTCTGAACCTGACACCCAATTAAATCCTCTAAACTCTCTTAGAATAAGCTCAATTTCGCATGTCAGCATGGCTTCTAACTAAATCGAAGGGGCTAAGAGAATTTTCCTTGTTCTAAAATGTCCAAAAATTTTAGATTGTTTAGGATACTAGGTCAAAGGTAGTTGTTTATAGAACCTCTTTCGCTTAACCTATTAAGATATTTTTTAAGGATAAAATCATTACATAACTACCAAATCCCAAAGCGAACAATACACAAATTGTAATGGTTAACCATAGTATTATTTTGATGGACTTAAAGTTGAGACATTAACATCATTTTGTGAAAACAAAACAGAAAGTTCTAAAACAAACATTTTTATCATTTAGCCATCAACTAGGGGTGTCAAAATGAATTGAAATATTTAAGCTGACTTAACTCACCATAGGTTAAAACCAAGTTGGATTGAAAAAATATAATTTTTAAAATGTGGATCAAATTGAACACAATCCACTTAATATACGAGTTTAAGCAGCTTGGAGGTGGGTTGACCCATAATCCACCAACAAAAATCCTTTATAATAGTTTCCATATTTTTTCTCTATAAATATTTACTATTTTTAATTACTTAGATTGACAATTTGATTTTTTAAAAACTAAATATTGTTTAATATTATTAGAATGCTTATTTTATTTGTATGCTCAAATATGAAAGGTATTACTTACTATGTTTAATAAGATATAAATGAACACCCTCCTACTATAAATTGATATATTGATTAAGTTAATCCACGTACTATAATAAATATATAAAATAAATTAAAATAGCAAAATAAATATAAATGAATCAATACTTTTAACTCACTAACTCTGTTCAATTTCAAAAAATTCTTAATCACTAGAAAATAAACGAAGTTGAATTTACCTCCATTTATAACTCAACCCATAATAAGTAAACTAATTAACTCACTTTAACATCCCCTGAATGAAATTTGGTCTAATTCACCTAAAAGTATCACATATCATTAAGAGTAATTTATGTTTATTCTCTTCTCATAATCAATTAAGATTCCTTTTAAAGATAAATTTATAACCGAACCACCAAGACAAATAATATCTCAAATATAATAATTCACTTTAATAATATTATTGTAAGGAGTTTCACACTAGAATAAGACGAGTTCATCACCTCCGCGATAAACGATTGTCATTAGGAAACAACACATTATTTTGGAAAACTCAATAAACGTTTCAATCACTGTTATGCTGTTTAATAGTTTCCTGTTATTATACCATAGAACAATCTTCAATTTGACAGTAATTTTTCAAATTCTAAATAGACTGAAAGTTGTTTTGACGTAATTAATTTGTAAAAAAAAGTTCTGTTATCTAAATCTATTTAATACAGTATTTGGAAATTATGATCTAGACACTTTTAGAGTTGTACTATATACAGAGATTGAATTGGAAAAAACAGTGATACACAGCATTCATCAGAAGAGCAAGGTTGTTTGATTCTGTCAAATAAACCAGAAAACAACATGCAATGCAATATAATACGATGAGAGTCCACGCGTAAGAGACCAAGCAACTCAATAATCCACGTGGTGTAAGCATGTCGCAATGAAACAAGAACACTCTGCTACAACAAAATTCGTCAGCACTCATTGTTTTATTTTATTCCTTTTATTACAGTAAAATGTCAGTCACTATTTTTGAGATGTGTGCCTCTTGTCCTTTTAACCAAATTTTTAGCTAAAATTTTGATGTTGTATTAATATTTATTATAAATAAAATAACTTGTGATTTTATCATTTTTAATAAATTTAAATAAATAGGGGGACCATGCTATGATATCGAATTCATGGTATATACGCAACGCATCTGTGTTGAGCCACCGTCACGCAGTGTCAACGTCAGGTTTTTGAGCTTTCGGAATCTCTTCCCTTTCCTTATCAATGCAAAATCTTTGTTTTGCATATGAACTCAACTAGTGCTTTGCACTTCAACCACAATCTTCACACTACAAAGGTCTTTTTTTTATTCTTATTACACACAAAAAGTTATATTTATTATAATTTAAATAAATTTAATGAGATACAGATTATCCTTTTTAATAATAACTAAATTATTTTTTATTAAAATTAAGTATCATGATTAATTTGATTATTATTCTAAAGAAGAGTAACTTGCATTGTTATTAATTTCATATTAATTAACAGTAATTTCTATCAAAATTGACCCAATTATGATTAGAATGGTAATAGTTTATACGTATTTAATTACCTTTTCAATTTAAAAATACTGTTTATATCATAATTATATATATATATATATATTAATATTAAAAGGAAAATCATATTTTGTCTAATTTTATTTTTATAGCAGTGCTAGTTTATTTTAAAATGAATCTGATTACTATTATATGATCATTCCTTAAAATATAATGTGTACATAGAATTAACTACATATCTATTTTAAACTTCTAAAAACAGTAATTAAAAAAAACATATTTTTAAAGTGTATAATACACAATGAATTTCATTGTGTATTGTAAGGAAACAAGTTTTCATTAGTACTAGCTATAATGGGCAATGTGTTTTGCTTGAGTACTTTTCCAAAAAATATAATAGGATATGGACTTGTGTATGAATATCAAATCTCGCAGTTGGGCCAGCATAATATCAGGGTAGTAATTGCTTCTTGCACCCAACACTTTTGAACCTGCACCCAATATAATTTTAAAATTCCAAAAATATTCTTTATTCTGGAAATGAAGATCCAAAATTGAAAATAATACATTTTGGAAAAGTAAATCCGAAAGAGATTATTGTGTTTTAGAAATAAAGATATGGAAACAAAAATCAAAATCCTATTTCGGATAAGAAAACTTAAAATTGAAAATAATACATTTCAGAAAAATTGATCCGGAAGAGATTACTGTGTTCTGGAAAAGGGGTTCCAGAATGTAATTTTATATGTACCGCAATTTTTAAGGGTATTTTCGTCTTTTTATTGAAATTGGGGGCAGTGATATGTTGCAGAAAGCAATTGCCTATCAGGGGTATGTGAGCCCAAAGATTCGGCTTAGAATGTAGGATGTTTCTTTCTACACCCCTAAACTTTTCTTCTTGCATCCTTGTATTTTTTGAAATATTCAAATTACCCTTCACAGTTTTTGGTGATTCTGAAATAGAGAGTGTTCCTTAAACAAAAAAGTGTTTTCAAAATATGAAATCCAGAAAATAAGAAAACTATTCCAGAATATTATTTCTATAGAACACAATTTTTTATTTCCAGAATGATAATCTATAACTCATAAAATGTGTTATGAAAATATTTCAAAAAGAATAATCTGAAAACATTTAAAAAATGAGTAAAACAGTCTTTTTAAAAAATTACTGGGTGCAGGGAGAAATTTGTTGGGGTACATGAAAAAAACACCCTTAAGTGTATTGTGGCAGGTAGCCAGGGTGTCTCAGTGGAATTAGAGTAGCCCTAGAAGCTGGGGACTGTTTCTTCCTGTACCTACATATCTTCTTCTGCCACTCCCACACACAACATAAAAATACATTTTTATCCTTTTTTTCAACCTTCATAGAGTAACTTCTGGATTATGTAATCTGGAAACGTATTTGAAAAAAGATTTCCAGATTATATAATCCGGAAGCTAAAAAAGACTTATAGATTACATAATCCGAAAAGTAATTATATATCTGAAAAAAAGTTTTCGGATTATATAATCCATAAGCTAATTACAAATTTGAAAAATGACTTTTAAATTACGTAATCCATAATATTATAGAGGAGCACTTTTGGAAATATGAAAATTTATGGATGTGTAGATTTTATTAGTTGTCAACAATGCTTGATTTACTCTATAATGAGTATTTTGTCTTATTTTGTCCAAGGGTTTCTGCAAGTTCATACTATGTGTTAATTTATGATATTTTAGTAACAATGTATATACGTTTTGTGTTAAGTTATAATATTTTAGTAATAATAGTTGAATCCTAGATATAATTGTACTATAAATAAATATATAAAAAATGAATGGAAAATTATCTGTTTAATAAAAAAATGATTTAAAATTTAAGTTAATACATAATTTATAATTTTTTTAAAAATATCAACTAATTTTTATAATTAGTTTTGTGAAGTTCTAATAACCTATCTCCATAAAAAGTAATAAGTTGTTCAAAAAATCAGTAAGATTAACACAATCGAACTAAATTGGTCTAAGGTAAAGCTTGGACATATAAAGACAAAAATAAGACCCACCTTTTTTCTTATTAGCAACACTTACACTTCAGTGAAAATTTTCTGTTTTTTTTTTTTAATTAAGAGAATATTATTGATAAACACAACATTAGTATTGTGAAGTTATGGGTCGAATTTAATAATATGGTGAACAACCTTAATATCGATATTTGGAGTTAATATTTATGAACTTATTAATCTTATTAGTTTATGTTTGAGGTTAGGAGATTGTGAGGTCATGGACCGAATCCAATCATGTGGTGAAACGGTTTCAATGTCGATCTCTAGAGTTAATGGTTATAAACTTATTGTCTCGAGGGTTGTGAGGTCATAAGTCAAGCTCAATCATATAGTGAAATGGTTTCAATATTAATATTTGGAATTAATGTTTATGAATTTAATAGCCTTATTGGCTTACACTTGAGGTTAGAAGGCTGTGAGATTATGGGTGGAGCTCAATCAAATAGTGAAACAATTTTAATGTCGATATTTGGAATTAATGAAAAGATCTCATTTACTTTTCATAAAAAGAAGAGGGTGTTATAGAGATTAACTGGATATGCTGGATTGTAATTAATTTAAAAATATAACTCAAAATAAGACAAGATACAAAGAGAAGGGATATTATATATAAGAAAAAAAAATGCAGTCTTATCAATGAAGAACAACAACTCGACTAAAAACCATTATTTTTTACTAAATTAAATGTTTTAATTGAGAGACATCCATCTTGATTAGAATAAGTATTAATATTTTTTTTAATATTAATGTTGCATTTGATTCAACTGTTTTATATTTTTAAAGTTATTCTAAAACTAATATATATAAGTTTTAAAAATAAGTGAATTTTGTTTCGTTGTTTTTTTATTATTCTAAACTTAAGCCTGGAATTAAAGTCAATATATTTAATAAATTATTCATGATGTAACATAAATATTAACTATAATAATTTTTATTGTTTGATCGACGAATATGGCATTTCAACAATGTAACTACTATGTCAAATAAAAAGTTTTCACATTCCTAAATTCTTAACTTAATAAGAATTAATTTTTATATATATCATACCACAAAATGTTGAATCTTTTTGAGAGGGGACTCCTAAGAAAAAAAAACCAATCGAAATCATAACATAGAATTTCAATTCTCTATAGGAAACACATCTACTACAAGAAAATTATTAAATAGAAATTAATATTTAATATAAAAAATAATTAATTTTTATATTAACTAAATTAGAGACTATTTTAGAGACTCTAAAAATTTTTGTTTTATAAATTAGTTTATATCATTGTTAAATAGTTTTTAAATTAGTATCTAATTAGCTATCAAGGTTTTAATTACCAATTATTTAGATATAATCACATCTACTACAAGAAAATTATTAAATAGAAATTAATGTTTGATATAAAAAATAATTAATTGTTATATTGACTAAATTAAATAACATTTTAGAGACTAAAAAAAATTTGTTTCTAAATTAGTCTCTTTATTATTGTTAAATAGTTTATAAATTGGTATCTAATTAGTTACCAAATTTTTTGTTTCTAAATTAGTTTTTATTTTTTTTAAATAGTTTTTAAAATTATCTATAATTTAGTTAATAGTAACTAATTATTTTTTTTTTTTGGTTTCTATTTAATAATTTTCTTATATTGATGATTACCAATTTAGTTTCAAATTCTACTTAATCTCATTAAAATTATCTTAATTGCCCAACCAAATTCTAAATCTAAATTAACTTTCTTTACCTTCAAATATATCGTTTTCTAAGTTATCTAACTATAGACATAAAAGATAAAATATCAATGCTAAAAAATTCTAAAGAAATCAAACCTAACAAACAAACACATCATAATATATAGAGTCAAACACATCATACATATATCAAACTTAATGCATAAAAAAGACGTGAGAAACTTGAAATCTAATGAAAATACAAACTTATCATAATTTAAGTTTTCCTTAGTTATGTTAAGTCTCTTCTCAACTATATCAGAACTTTATGAGTTTAGGAAAAACAACACATAAAGTTTGCTCCTGTATATTAAGGAAGAGATTTGTCCGATGAAGGAATGAAACAAATACAGTATCGATTTATTATCCAACAGTAAATTGTTTAGGGTTTACCACAGTTAAAAGTAAAAAAAAATAATAATAAAGTAACATTTTTTAATATATAATTTTCAAAGTAACATTTTTAAAAAAAAATAAATGTGTTATTGACTAGTAATATTATACAGTGTTTATAGGAACAAATGCGACCAAATGTCCCTACCATAATTAACTCTGTCACGAATTGGGGAGCTCAAATTTTTGACGCGTGCTTCACCTTTTCATCTACAATTTTCTCAACTGTTTCTCTACAACACCCTCATACACACGTCTCCATTTTGTTGAAGGGAGAAGTGGACGCATTCACTTGCATTCAACATTCAAATCACCAAGATACTCAACTGATATTACTACGTCCTTTTTTCTATCGTCACGCACCTCTTTCATCACCACGAACACAACACTACGGGATATTAACCAATCATAGTATATAGGGTAATCAAAAGCTATACATATACAATTTTTGGTTCAACGCATGTAGATCCAAACACCTACTTCACTTGTTTTTATCATGTATAATGTTTCAAATCCATTATCGTTCACTTATTTTCTCAAGAATCAAGTGTAGATGCTGCTTTTCAAAGAATCCTAAGACCATTGCAATTTGCACCAAACACAGTGAAACCATAATGGGAGATCACAATAAGGAAGGAGAATATATGCTCATGTATTAATAAGGAACACACACCGATGAATAAATAGTATCGCTCTTCTTTCTTTCATACGGATTTTCCAAATAGTACGGCTTCGTACCTTTGTTGTCTACGGAAGGAATGGAATAAAAATACACAATTAATCTTCACACGTGTTTTGCAAGAACAGATGAAACTTTTTTCAACGTTAATCAAGTGGTTATCATAAAAGTTAATGAATTTAATTTTATGTACATTTGGAGTGCAAATTTTTCAACATAAACATCTAACAGTCTTTCATCATTTCATTATTCTTAATATCAAGTGATAGAAAAATATTTCAGATTTTTCGTAAAAGAATTTTATGTATATTTTTTTATTGTTTATTTTTGTATTTGAAGTTTTATCTCAATTTTATTTTTAAAGAATATTTTAATAAATTAAGGAAAAATTCATATTTAAATTATTATTAATTTCAATTCTTAAGTAATATGAGACTATATTAGACATATTAAAATAAGTAAAAAAAAATATTCAAATTAAAAAGATTAGATTACAAATAAAACTTTTGATGAATAAAAAAAGTCTCATATTAGATAGAAAGAGACAATAAAAATAATATATAAAAGAAAAAAAGCTTAAAAATTTATTACTCTAAATTTTAGTATTGAAAATGATATTATGATATCTTAGATGAATTTATTCATAATTTATTTGTGTCAAATATTTCTCTTGTATCTCTCCTTAAAATAACCTAACTTTTGTCATCTTGATTAGCAATGAGATATAATTTGGTTTTACTATAGTTACGTGTACTATAAAATTATATTTGATAAGAGAACACATGAATTAATAGAAAAGAATAATACGACAATTAGGAGTTATTTCATTCCTAAAATTCAGAATTTAATATATATATATATATATATATATATATATATATATATATATATGTTGGGCCCAAATTATCGTATAAAAATACCTTCATATAAATAACGGTATGTATTTTGGGGCCAGTTTTGCTACTAAAAAATTAGTATCTCCGTTTCACTATTCACTATGCAAGTATGTCTGGTCAATGCCGAATGAGTAGCTGAATAAATATAAGATCCACGCAAAAGTTTTTTGACCAGAGAATAATTGGACTCCCACAAATCCACCATTTTGTGTTAATTCTTGTTTTGTTTTGGTCATGGCATTTATTCTCAGTCAACTTTGTCCTCGGTGCTTATCCTTTCGCTGCTTGATTTGCAATTTTTTTTAACTCTTAGACTTTTTTACCATTATCCTCAGCTCCCAAATTCCAGAGTTTCTAATAATATACAAAACATTTGCAAGAAACAGTTCTACAGAAAAGTATGAAATGGTTGAAATGTGAGACAAAATAAAGAAAATATGTTTAAATAATAAAATGTGTTATAAAAAAAATTATTGAGAGGAAACAAATTAAAGATAAGAATAAAAAGTTATTTGAGACTTGACCAGGAATACATTAATTCTGTATTGACATATAAGCGGAGTGTTGCATGAAGGTGGACGTTTGAAAATCTGATGACCATCTCACTATATATATTAATTAAACAATGTAATCATGCCAAAAGCAGTCAATGAATCTATTCTTTTTTTCTCGCTTTCTACTTAATTAATCCTTTGCTTTTGCCAAAGGAAACATGCTTAAACTTTACCAAACGATCTGAAAGTATTATTATTTTTTTTTAGTGTTCTAACCCTGGACTGTAATAATTCAATCTCCAATTTGTCAATAAAAAGGATATGTGCATTTCGATACTGATATTAATTGTAACCTTACCTTGTATTGTCTTATTCAACATTCTATCCTTAGGTTTATTTTTTTTGGATTTTCAAATATATATATATATAATTATAATTATACAAAAAAAATGGTAAATACTGGTGCTGACTTTTTAATTAGATAGTTTTATTCCTGACAAATAGAAATAATCTTTTTATTTAATAAAATAGGTACATATAGCACTTTTTTATGCAAAAATATCTATATAATTTATCTATTTAAAAGTAACTATCCTATCACACACATATTTTCAAAAGAGATTAGGGGAAAAACTGCAAGATTATAACTGCTCTAAACTACAACTAACCCACCATTATCTATTAAGTTGTTTGGTCTTGGCATTTATTCTCGATGAACTTGGAGCTCATTCATTCACGGGTTAATTGATTGTTTTATTTTACTTTCTTCTCAAACTTTTGACCATTATTTATAAATCCTAGTTTTCTATACTACTATTATTTTAAAATACAGGGAGTGTACAGTATACAGAAAAATATGAGGAGTAATATCACTGAGGCTAGCAAAGCTAAAAGGCAAATTTATTTTTAATTCAAAATTTTCAACTACTTTATTAAATTTGAAATATTTAGTCAAATTAACTACTAAAGTAACTAGTAAATACTACATGACATAAATTAGCATTTTTATATAAACCCTGATTTATTTATAGATAAAAATAAATGCTTATACGATTAAATATAGTTTACAATTTATTAATTGATTTTGAAATTATATCATTTTAATTTTAAGGATTTTTTCTTCAAAAATAAAAATAGTGTAAAACATTTGGCACATTAAAAAACATTATTTTAGTCATCAAAATACAAATATATTATTTCTTATTTGTAATCAACTTGGAAATATGCTCTACAAAGAGTAATATACATAGCCGTTACTACTATATTTTATGCTATACGTATGTACACACCAAAATGCAAATGACGCTAAGAATATCTCTAATGATAATTTTTTAAGGAGTTATTTCAGTTAAACAAATAAAATTCTTTAAAAAATGTTATTTTTATTTTTGAAGAAAAAATCCTTAA
The DNA here is from genome assembly GCA_013389735.1 of Phaseolus lunatus. Classification (NCBI taxonomy): domain Eukaryota; kingdom Viridiplantae; phylum Streptophyta; class Magnoliopsida; order Fabales; family Fabaceae; genus Phaseolus; species Phaseolus lunatus. Next base: position 43,224,477 of record CM023857.1, on the reverse strand, counting down.
AATTAAAATGATATAATTTCAAAATCAATAATAAATTGTAAACTATATTTAATCGTATAAACATATATTTTTATCTATAAATAAATCAGGGTTTATATAAAAATGCTAATTTATGTAATGCAGTATTTACTAGTTACTTTAGTAGTTAATTTGACTAAATATTTCAAATTTAACAAAGTAGTTGAAAATTTTGAATTAAAAATAAATTTGCCTTTTAGCCTTTGCTAGCCTCAGTGATATTACTCCTCATATTTTTCTGTATACTGTACACTCCCTGTATTTTAAAATAATAGTAGTATAGAAAACTAGGATTTATAAATAATGGTCAAAAGTTTGAGAAGAAAGTAAAATAAAACAATCAATTAACCCGTGAATGAATGAGCTCCAAGTTCATCGAGAATAAATGCCAAGACCAAACAACTTAATAGATAATGGTGGGTTAGTTGTAGTTTAGAGCAGTTATAGTCTTGCAGTTTTTCCCCTAATCCCTTTTAAAAATATGTGTGTGATAGTTACTTTTAAATAGGTAATATATTTGTATTTTGATGACTAAAATAATGTTTTTTAATGTGTCAAATGTTTTAAAGAGTTAGATTGAAAAGGTCATTAATGGTGGAGATTGAAGATCTAAAATATGATTAAAAAATTATGGGTAATTAAGATTTTTATTTTATAAATATTATATTTATATTTTATAATAAATGAGTAGTTTGTAAAATACACTTAAATCCGAAATCACCTATAGACTTTAAAATGGATAAATTATTACAATATTTATTATAATCATTTCATTTCAATAGTTTTATACCTCGTTTGCGTCAATGATTTGCATTTGACATTAATTGATCTACTTCCACCAGTCCATTTTCAATTACATATTTTACCCATTTTCTTTTGATACAATTTAAAATTATTTGTATTTTAAGAAATATCTTTATTTGTAAAAGTAATTGTCAATATTTTAAAAGATGAAGAGATTTTTCAATTAGCAAAATGAATATATTATATATATATATATATAGTATGTCATTTATCTACTTTTCAGGAAGTAAGAAATTAGTACAATTCATTTTGGCTCATACTCTTAACTCTGATCTTGTTAAGAATTTTATTTATTTTTGTACTTCTAATGATTTAGAGATTCTTTTTCAAGTAGATTTCCTCTCTCTTATCAAATATAAAGTTTGTTACCAGATGGAGTTATACTCCCTAAATTCATTTATTTTAAGAAAAATACTTATTATAAATTCTTTAACAATATAATCATGAATTCATTTATTTTAAGAAAAATACTTATTATAAATTCTTTACCAATATAATCATGAATTAAAAATAAAATGTCTTTAAGTATTAGTATAGTATATTTTTTTTATATCAAATTGCATTTGTTTTCACCAATGACAAATGACAAATAAGATTGAACTTTTAATGTCATATTATATTATCTTTTATTAATATCAAATGAATGTATTTTATTTTTTAGGGATATAAAATTATCACTACTCTTTTATTTGTCATCTTCAAAAGGTTTGCTAGTACACTCTCCTTTTGCGGGAGATGTTACTAAAGAGATTCTGACACTTAAATCATTAAAAAAACAATAGAATGAGAAAATAATTATTTTTTTTTCAAAATGTAAACCTCATCTTGAGAGTAGTTTGCAGAATTTATATAATTGAAACATAAATAAGTAAAAATAGAAATAATTGAGAGGAAAAGACGTTTACGAAAATATATAACCAAATTGCTTTTATTAGTTATTATAAATAAAATGATTTGATATGTTGAAATTACAATTTGTTAATTTTAAGGTCATACTTGTGATGATTTTGAGAAATATAAAAGTTGAGTTGGATTAGTCGTGATTGAGATGAGATTGGTCGATATTTAGATGGAATTTATATAAGATTTAGTCACATTTGATCAATTTCGTCATTTTATATTGTAAAAAATCAACTGTAATCTTTATTTATTCATACTTATCAATTGAATCATACCAAAATGAAGATTTCATATGATACAAAAACAGAAGAGCCTTTTCCCACAGTTAAAATAATATTATATAGACCTCATTAAATAAAAATGAAAAAAAAACTAGGGTTTAGGGTTTATCAATAATAAATTTGTATTAAGAACAATTTATTTATCTACTATTTTAGTACGAGTAACCATATTTTTTCTCCCTCTTCGGTATCTGTTTCGTTTAAGGATTTTAGAATTTCATATTAATTATAATTATAAAATCTTATCTAAATTTTTATAATATAAAAAGTAGTTACATAAATAAAATATATAGTGTATAATTTAGTTAAAGTTTCCACAATTCATTAAAAAAATATAACTTATAAATAATTTTAATAAAAACTAACATATTTAAGTATAATATTATTATTTATCGTATTATTTGACGTTAATCTATCATCTTATTTTTTTTTCATATCCTATTTTTTCTTATACTATCGTATCATATTTATTAGAGTTTTATACTCTCAAAATTTTGAAATTAATATTAAACTTATTACTACGTATACTAGGTCAGACTAGAGAACACGTGAGTGGAAAAAAAGAAAGTTAATTTTATCTTAAATAACAGATAAAAAAAATGTGAAAAACCAGACACTGAGAAAGGTGACACTGGTAGCTATTTATAGCTGTTGACGCTGGAAGAACAAGACCAAAAACCCATCTCCTTCATTCCTATTTTCTCTTGTCTCATCCCCACACTATATCGCTTACTTACACTCATCTCCCAAAGTATATGAATATTTCATTCCCAAACACTCTGCTCTCACTGTGTTAAGAATTTGCATTCCTATAAATAAGAGACATAATGGATGTTAACATGAAGAAATCACGGTCCACAGAAGAGGTGCAGAATAGTGAAGACACTAGAAAAGGTCCATGGAGCGTTGAAGAGGACACTCTTCTCCAAAATTACGTTGCCACCCACGGCGACGGTCGCTGGAACTCCGTCGCACGCTGTGCAGGCACTTATTATACTCTCTTCATACGCTATCAAACTAAACACTCTCAGCATTGTCGATTCTAAAAATGATAAAGTTATCTTCTTGTTACCGTTTTTCTACAGTTTTAATAATGCAAAATTAAACGTGTGCAGGCCTTAAGAGATCGGGGAAAAGTTGCAGGCTAAGATGGTTAAACTACTTGCGCCCCGATGTTCGTCGTGGAAATATAACACTCCAAGAACAGATAACCATTCTGGATCTTCACTCTCGGTGGGGCAATAGGTAATTAACTGTTAATATATTCTTGTTCGTTTTTTTTTTCATTTTCAAGTTAGTGGATAACATGGAATAAAAAAACTGACAAATCCACATGAACACGTTAACTAGTGCGCTAAATAATATTCCGTAGGTGGTCGAAAATTGCTCGGCATCTTCCCGGTAGAACGGACAACGAAATAAAGAATTATTGGAGGACTCGTGTGATTAAACAAGCAAGAAGTCTGAAGTGTGACGTGGACAGTAAACAGTTCAAAGATGCCTTGCGTTACGTGTGGATGCCCCGTTTGATTGAGCGGATTCAACCGTCACCGGAAACTCACGACCCGCCCCATGTGTCTCCTTCCAAACTTTACCCGAACCCAACTCCTCTGCTCCATCACCAAAACGGTTTACACGGTTCGTGTTCAGGTTCCAGTAGTGCCTTGGACTCATCATCAAGTGCCAAGTTGGAGACTCCTTTAGAGTGTGAAGGTTTGGGCCATAATGTTTCAGTTTCGGGCGTATGTGAGCGAGACTTGGAACAGGGGAATATCACGCTACCTTTAGGTGGTGGGGACTCAATGGAGAGTTTGTGGGATGATCAGAATCTGTGGCTTATGCAACAACTTTGTGATGATCTGGAAATTCAAGACAATTTCCTTGCGTGACGCAAGTTAAAGACAGAAAAAGCAGACAAGTGTGTGTGCTAATTTGGTGACTTTGATGTACAAATATCGCTGGTAAAACTGCGTAAGGGTCAGTTCCATATGAGTTTGTCCTAGAGTTGAAAAATGCATGCACTTTGCCTTTTCATTTACTTTTCGCTGATAAAAGTAAGCTTCTTTCTCATTGTTATTCGGCTCTGCTCTTCTGTAGTTAGAGAGGTCGTGAAAGAGAAGGTAGCTGTAATTGCTTTTACATTTCTGTTTTCACTTTGCTTTTATGCATGGACACAGTGCTTGTGCTTCACATTTGCTTCACTCAGTCAATAAACATTTTTACTGTCCTTTTGAATTCCATGAAATGGATGTTGTGTAGAAAAAAAGTAAAAATAAAGTGAGGTTGAGTTTGGTTTGATAGAAGGTAGTTAAAACTTGGAAAATGCAGAAAGAGTTTATCGTTCAAATGTGATGAAAAACTTAAAAAGTGAAAATATAGCCTCACGTAATAATTATTTGACATATGTGATTATGTTGAGTTTTTTTATCACAGCTCACTCTAAAAATAACTCTATAATTAATTAAAGGGGTTACATAATTTATTATGAGACCTTTTTATTTTAGATATGATAAATGAATAAAGTAATTAGAACAGAAAAAAAACATAATATTTTAATAAAACTATTTATTCGTTTGATGATCTTAAAGAAGAGGAGAGAGAGCGAAAAAAGAAAGGAGAAATGAGAGAAAAGAAGTGGTAAAAACTAGAAAGAATGATTCAAACGTGTTTTCTCAAACAATGAGTTAAAGAAAATGGAAAATGAGAGTGAGACACAGCATGATAGAGGATTTAATTTGTTTTTTAACTTCTCAAATCTTTTTTATATTATAAAAAAACAAAACAATGATAATAATAAAATAAATAGTTCAGTACATTTTATCATTATTTCTCTTCTCCACGTTCTTTTTCATTTTTTTTTCTTTTCTTTTCATTTCACTTCACTTCTCTTCTTTCTCGTGACTACTTGAAATCCAACATGTCTATTATGAAATCTTTGTAGGTTTGTCCATTTTCCTTAAATTCTAAGGATACATCTTAGAATGTTGTTATGTCTACACCAAATTGCAATGAAAAAAAAGTAAAATGTAAATTTCATGTTAAGAGAGAGAGAAAAATTTTAAAATTTCATTATATCACATTAAACTTATAAACGGGTATCTGTCTTTAAATATATAGTTGTGAAAATAATATTTTTTATTTTTTTTATATTGTGCCTTTAAGAGCATAAATATATATATATAACGTTCTCTTCTAACGGTGCCATGATATTAAGTTTAATCATCTCACCAACAAATTTCATAGTGACACACTCGCATAAAAAGCATCATGAATTTTAGTCTTCTGAAATTTTAATTCACTAACTTGAGCTGTTGTCATTTTCAAGTCCATTGTGAGGCACAAGGTGGTGTAGAGGACATAAAATATTAATTAATTGAACTGCCATTACCATTAATGTTTCAATATTGCATCATTTCTCGTCTTGACCATGGGGATGAGACACTATTCAAGAAGTTTACCAAGGTTAGCACAAATCGCACCCTTTTCTTTATGAGTAGCAATATACTTTTTTCTGTAAAAATAACATTCTAGTGTTTTACTAGTAGAGTCCTTCCATATTATTAGTATTTTTTTTTAATTTTTTTTAACTATGCTTATATGTATAATTAAAAGTAATAAATACAATATAAAGGAGAGTATGATTGAAAAAATCAGAAGTACTTTTAAAAAAAAATTAATATAATTTAATGTTTCTTAAGTGTAAAGATTTTTGAAAAAAAAAATTAAAATGAAGAGAGTATTAATAATCACAAAAATGCTATGGATATATTTATTGACTCTATTTGACAAAATTAGTTAATAAATTAAATAGTAGTTGATAAAATAATTTTTATTTCATAAATTAGCAGTTAATTAATATGTTTTTAACTTATATATTTTAAGATAAAAAACTAATTTATTATATATATTTGATAAATTAAGTAATTAACTAGTTCGTAAAAAATATACTTATTTAAATTTTATTGAATATATCAATGGAATTTGTGTTTTTAGATAACATTATTTTTTTTTCAACATATATAGACGTTATTTTTTAGTTTGACTCATTTTTTTTTTTACAATTTAAAAGTTATTCAAAGTTAATGCTATGTTTGGATAATTGTTATTTTTCTAATTAATGATATATTTTAAATATATAAAATGTGAAATAAAATAAATATGTATTAGGCTATAATTTAGCAAAATGAGATTGTAAAATTTGAGTAGCATTCCTGTGTTTGGGTGCACTGACTGAGAGGTGTGAAAGCAATGAATTGGAATAGTGTTTTGATGTTTTGGCGACCAAATGTCCCTACCATGGATCACCCTGTCACCAGCACCTGCGCGTGCTTCACCTTTTCATTACATACACATTTTCTCAACCTCAACTGTTTTCTATACATGCATTGCATATAGAAGTGATGTGTTCATTCACTTGCATTGAACATTCAAATCACTACGATTCTCAAGCTGATCTTACTTTTTGTCACACATTCGTCTGCTCAGCACAAACACAAACACTAGGTAGGGCATATTACAATCCATCCATATACTCAACCAATCATATGAAAACATGAGTGTTATTTAGTATTATATATGGAAGACCTAAGTTATAATATTATACCTGTCTTGTTTAATTATACATTTACCTTAACTGACTCGTTTTTGCCGTATATAGTAGGAGAAAAATAGGAGTTAGAAATTACAGAACAGATAATGAAGATGAAGCTAAAAAGAAAAACACAGGCCAAGTTAGCTCTCTTTTGAGACTGAAATGAAAATGATGGGAAATTCTGCATAGGCACATAATATGTAATGTATTTAAATTAACTATATCCATTTAATACATATTCGGACAAGAATAGTCTTACTCAAATAATTTGGAAAGTCGACTTAAGACTAATGGGGATATATTCTAATGACATTAACTATGTACTCATTGCATTCTAAATTTCCTCTTTTGGATATGGTAGATAACAACAAGAACTCTCTTGAATTCTCTTTCTAAAAATTCTCAATGCGTCATAATTTTGAAGTCTACGGCTTGTATAGATTATGTATTTTACATTTAACCATGAGATTTCAAACTCACTCATATATTATAGTATTGATAAAGTAAAATTCAACAAAAACAATAAATTAAATAATGTTATTTTAACAAAGATATATATTAAATACAGTTTATAAGTACTATAAATAAACATTGTTACACAAAAGTAAGATATACTTTTTTTCAATATATCACTAACTCTAATACAAAATATTTATTAGATCGTCGTATAACTTTTGCAGGTTCATTTCTGACCAAATACAAGAAAGTGAGTATAAGAAATAAGGTGAATGAGTAACGACTAAAAATGAGTACGAGAAATAATACGAGAGAAGAACAACCGGAGAAACAATTAGTTCAAGCTACGTACTATCTATATTTTATACAAGACAATTTGATAATAATTATTTTAATAATGTTTTTATGATAACTTTTTTCTATAATTGGTGAATAATATTAACCTACTAAAATAATAAAAATGGATTAGATGATCAAGAAGAATCTTATTCTTTTTTCTTTTAAGGAATTTTTAGAGAATCTTATTCCTTCACTACTACAAGAAAAATGATTTTTAACCTGACTTTTATTTCCATCTCCTTTCTATATACTTGAGCGGACACACGAGCCTTCTAGCGGTTTTCTATCCAAATTTTTTAATTTAAGTAATACAGTTTAAAAATAATATAATTCTAAAATAATAATTAAAAAATAAAAAATATGGCTTTATTATTTTAAGTGAGAAAATTGAACAATTATATTTAGAAAAAGTAAATATGCAGTTTTTAAATAAAAATAATGATTTTATTTATTAAAAGATAAAATTATCTAATTAAAAAATTATTTAAATGGTAATATAAAAACATATTTCCTTTTATTAAATAATAAAAAAACATTAAAAATGAAAAGGTATTCTTTTATATAATAATATAGATACTAGCAAAAGTAATACGTATATATGAATTAATTATTTGAGTTATGATTATGTATATGAAGTTAAATATATTTAAACATTATTTCTATAATCTTGATAAAAATATTTAATTTTTATAATTTTTTGTGAATATAATTATATTTTTATGGTAGATAAAATATTTTAGAATTAATTTTTTTAATAATTTTTTCCTTTTATAATTTAATGTTATTTTTTAAAAGCTGCATAATAATATTTACTATCAAATAATTTATTAAATTTTTTATATTGATTATTGTAGTGTTTGACAAATTTAGAGACTTTACAATTAGTCTTTAGTCAATTTTTTCTTCTTCACTTTTAGTCCACGAAATATTTTTAAATTTTATATTTAGTCAATAAAAAATATTTATTATATTTTATCTCATTATCATGTTTATCTTTTAAAGCGATATCTAAAATATTTTGATTTATTTTATTTTATCTGCGTTTATCATATTATGTACCATGTTAATATATGTAATATTGAATTAGTAAAGAAATACTTAATTTTTTAGTTCAAAACTAGAGGAAAAAATAGAATTAAAAAGAAAGTCCTTACTAAAATTAGCAACTATAAACACCCCTTTCCTTATGAGTAACATGTTACTTTTTTTGGTACCAAAAAGAAGAAAGAACCAATAATTTACCCCCTCTGCTTCACACCACAAAACATTAAAGCTACAAGAATCGGTATAAGGAAAATTATTGACTTTGTAAATATTTTATGAATATATGTATAGTAAAAATGAAAAGATTTATGGAAATGACTCTACATTAAAGTGGTGGTAGCATAATTTTGATTCAATGGATGTAGATCCAAACACCTACTTCGCTTATTTTTACTGCGTCAGTGGGAGCAGATCCTTTGCGTAGAATGTGTCAAATCCATTATTCATTTGTTTGTTCAGAATACAAACTCAAGTGATGAAATCAAACAAGGGCAAATGCTGGAAAATAATTCAATAGACAAGTGCAAATGCCTAATATTTATAGCTTATTTTTGTTCTCATTTTATCAATTCAAATTAGAAGAAAAAATAAATCAAAATAAAATATGAAAAAAATACTTCAACTTTTTTATTCTTCTAACTAATTACTTATTAAATTAGCTGCTTTTCAAAATTTCTCTTTTTTACCTTTTTTCTAAACTTATTTATCTTACTAAATTAACTTTTATTAATTTTTACTCTTTACGTTTTTTTCGAATAAAATTATAACTTTATATTATTACATTCCTCTTTTCAAAAATAACCGACATATATGTACAATTTTATTAGAAAAAATTCTCAATTTAATTCATTTCAAATCATTAATGTTTTTTCATATATTTTTCTCCATACATTTTTTAAGCAAAAAAAATATTACAAAACGCATTTTAAAATTCGATTTTCTGATAATCGAATTTTAATATTGAATATTTTTTTCCCTAATTATTTTTTTATCTGTTTGCATTGGGTCTTAAATATTGTATATGTTTTTTTTTATAAGTAGAGATTTTTAGACTCTAATTTAATATATTGTATCATCAATTAAGATAGATTTATCACCATATCATCATTTTCAACAAAAACAATCATCTTTTAAGCTTAGTTTTCATCATTTTGTAATCAAAGATCCAATATTTCCAGTTTAGGTTTTCCGCAATTTTTCCAATTTTTTTTTAATGTAAAATTTTCGTACAGCATATAAAATTCATTTGTAGTGTAGTAAGCAATTCATTTTTCCATTGCACGCAAATTTGTTTTCATCCATTGTTTTTCATTCGAAATTTTTGGACTCTTTTTTATATGATTCACGAAGTCAATTTTGTGATTAAGGTGTACTTTTTTATTTGGCAAAATTTGGAAATAGAATCCAATGCTGTGGATTAAAAATCGCGATTTAGAATTGGAATCGTCGGAATTACAAACGTGAATTCAATAGAAAAGTTGAAATGATGGATTCGGAAATATTCAATGGTGATTGGTGGTTTTTTTTTTTTTGAAGTTTTAGGTTTTTCACAATTTTTCCAAAATCTTTTTTTAATGTGAAATTTTCATACGACAAATAAAATTCTTTTGTAGTGTAGTAAGCAGTTCATTTTTTTTCATTGTACGAGTTTTGTAGTGTAGTAAGCAGTTCACTTTTTTTCATTGTACGAGAATTTGTTTTCATCCGTTGTTTTTCATTCTAAATTCTTGGACTCTTTATTGATATGATTCGCGAAGTCAATTTCGTGATTTCGATCTAAATAGAGAAATTGGAACCATGTGACTTTGTTTTTGAGTTTGGTGTACTTTTCCATTCGGTAGAATTTGGAAATAAAATCTAGTGGTGCGGATTGAAAATCGCTATTTAAAATTGGAATCGTCGGAATTGCAAACGTGAATTCAGTGGAAAAGTTTAAGGGGTTGATTCGGAAACATTCAACAGTGATCGGTGGTTGATTTTTTTTTTAGGATTTTGGGTTTTCTGCAATTTTTCCAAAATCTTTTTTGTAATGTGAAATTTTCATACGGCAAATAAAATTCTTTGGTAGTGTAGTAAGCAATTATTTTTTTTCCATTGCACGAAAATTTGTTTTCATTAGTTGTTTTCCAATCGAAATTCTTTGACTCTTTTTTTATATGATTCACGAAGTCGATTTTGTGATTTCGATCTAAATAGAGAAATTGGAACAGTGTGGTTTTGTATTTGAGTCAAGTAGTACTTTTCCGTTCAGCAGAATTTGGAAATACAATCCAGTGGTGCAGATTGAAAATCGCGATTTAGAATTGGAATCGCCAAAATTGCAAACGTGAATTTAGTGGAAAAGTTGAAGGGGTTGATTCAGAAACATATGGTTTTGAACTTTCTGGTGAGGATATTTTGGATTTTTTATCTACTTATTTTGGATGTGTTATTTTTTCTTTTAATTAATTCCATTTTTTATTGACATTTTAACTGTGTAAAATATGGTTGCGAAAGGACCATTAACGTCTTTTAGCCTATCCTTAGTCACATTATATGATTTTGGACCTCGTGGTAATTTTTTTTAGGTTTTTCACCTAGTTTTTGGATGTGTTAACTTTTTTTTGGTTTGGACAACAATTTCATTGACATTTTTACTATGTAGAATAATAGGCTTGTGAAATGTCCATTAACATGTTTTAAACTATCGTTTTGGGTCAAAATATGTTATATGATGTGGTTTTGGGTTTCGTGGTAAACCCAAAACATCAACGTTTTAACTATGTATATACAGTTGTGAAAGATCTATTAGCGTGTCTTAATCCATCGTTTGAAGTACAAAGTGAGTCACATTATATGGTTTTGGATTTCATGGTAAGATTTGTTTGAAATTTTCACCGATTCTTTAAATGTGTTACTTGGTATCTTTTGTTCCAACAATATTTCTATTGTTTTAATTAACATTTTTACTATGTAGAATATGGTTGGTGAAAGTTCATTCACATGTTTTAGCTCATCATTTGGTGTTTCAAAGTGAGTCACATTAGTTTTTGAACGTTTTTGTAAGGGTTTTTTGAATTTTTGACCTAGTTTTTGGATGCTTTTTCTTTTATTTTAACAATAGTTCCATTATTTTCATTGACATTTTAAATATGTAAAAAATGGTTGTTAAAGGGCCATTAACATGTTTTAGCCCATCATTCATGGTCAAAAGTGAGTCACGTGTTATGATTTTGGACCTCGTGATTTATTTTTTTGGGTTTCTAGTAATTTTTTTTTTGGATTTTCACCCATTTTTTAGACTTGTAACTTTTTTATTCTTCTAATTAATTACTTATTAAATTAATTAATGAATTACTTTTCAGAATTATTATTTTTACCTTATTTCTAAATATTATTTTAATCATTTTGTGTCATACTTATATTTTGATGAATGGCTATACTTTTATTATTTTTATGAAAATTTTAATTTATTAAGTTTTCTCCTGTACGTTATTTAACACAATATCAATTTTCTTATCTTTATTTTTTTTAAATGTTTGATTTTAAATTATTTTTTCTTTAAAAACTATTAAATATAGAACAAGTTTGCATTTTCTCATTCGTATATAATCACCCAACAGTTATTATTAAAATAGTTTTTACTTTTTTTAAAATTATAAGTTTTTAATAAACATTTCACATATTTTTTATTTCTATTATATTAAAAATAATGATACGTTCATATTTATGTCTCTCGTGTCTATTGAACATATTTAGGTGATCTCATGTAGTTTTCATCTTAAAAAGTGTTTGTTAAGATAAAAAAAAAAAACAAAGTGAGAAGGAACATTTCATTTTAGGACCTTTTTTCTTATATCCAACAATTTTCCTTGTACACTTTCTATGCATTTCTGCGTATATTTTATAATACGTTTCCGGAATTTTTACATTCTAAGAGGCTAATTCAGAAATGCACGGGGGTGTCACAATAAAATTTATAGAGCCTAGGGAGTTAGATTAATCCTTTTTTCTGTTACTAAACAGTACAATTACTTCATGCACCCTATTTGCATGTGAAATGACAAAAAAACCTTTAAATAAAAAGGGAAATTAGTTAAAAAAATACTTCCGAATCCCTTTTTCGGTTTTAGATTTTTAAAATTCTTTTTTGAATTCCAAAAATCATTTTTAAAAATAAATTTTGTTTTCTAAATTTTTTTCTTTTCAAAATGTTTTTTTTTTCATCATAGATTTAGCTTTCGAAAATAGGATTTAATTTTTAAATTTTATTCTAAAATTTCATTTTCAGAACACAATAACCACCGAATGTTCGAGTCCGGCCCACTCAACTCCAAAACGAGGTTTTAATGTTTAGAAACGACGGCGTATGGTCTGTTGTTCTCGCTTTTCCAGAAACCCTAATATTGTTCCTATAAATTCAGAGCGTGCTATTCATCATCCAGAGCTTCCAACACTCCTGCATCTTTGAATTCGGCGACACGTTATCGGAGTAATTGTTCATTTCAATCTAATTTTAATTCTCATATTTTTGCGTTTATGTTCATCATACAATACTCGATTTACGTTTTATTTTGCGATGAATTTTGACATGAATCGTATGAGATCACGGTGATGACTCCATAAAATTCAAGCTCAACAGACCGGAATGCAGAGCATTCTCTCTTTCGGGAGATAGCCTTGCGTGTCGACTACCCCGCTGAACTGAGTGATCTCTTCTGTTTTTGCTTTGGATTACTATCACAGTTTTTTCTATCCTAGTTTCTGTTGAAAGTTTATAATCGTTTGTTTTCGTTCAAATATTATAATTGTGAACTATGTTTATTTGTGTGGGGAAAGTGTCATCGCAATGAAGATGCAAAAGCTCCCTCTTCTGAGATTTGAAGTTGAGGAAAATTGCTGGCAGAATCGAACCATAAACTCTTAGCCATCACTGAGTGATCTCTTTCCCCTATAATATTTTGCTCTAGCTCTATGCAATCGTAATTTTTTTTATCTAATTTATTTTGCCTGAAAACAAATTCGAATCACAATTGAGGTCGGTGATGATTTTATTTTGCCTACATTGGCTGATTATCAGGTTTGTTATTTGATTTTGATGTTTCCCGAAATCTGAGACCTCCTTAATGTTTGTTTCAGTAGCAAGACTTGTTGAAATCTCAATTTTCTGTGAGATTGAATTTTTTTCAGTGTAAAGCAACAGATTGAAAGTGCATAACTCGTAAAAATTATCATTATAAAGCAACAAATCTACATCTTGACAGTAGGGAGCATAGCACGATGGTTGACAACAACAAAACTGGTGTCGCAAAAATGCGTGAAAGGTTATCACTATAATAATATTCATATACAATTTACATCAATTCATATCAAATTCTTGCTGCCCCTGTCACTTTTTAAATTTTTAAAATTATTTTCTTTTTTAAATTTTGGAAATCTAGAATTCAAAAAATATGAAAATATATTCTATATTCTATAAAATAATTTTTGAAATTAAAAAATGTGTTGTGTAAATCTAAATTTGATTTTTAAATTTTTTTTTTTATTCCTACCTTCTTTTCATCTAAGATCATTTTCATTATTTTAGGTGAAAGTTCAAATTGATATGGTATACCTTCTTTTCATCTAAGATCATTTTCATTATTTTAGGTGAAGTTCAAATGATATGGTGGAGAAAGAATTTGTCTCAATTTATTGATTAATCGATGTAATATTTATTTTATTGTTCCAAAATTATTATTGCATTTCAAATTACAATGGTTCGCTTATTATTCATATTATCTTATTGTAAAATCTCTATTTCCCACTAATAAGTAAAAATAAATATTTGTTCAATGATAACTTTTCTTATCACTAAACACAGGTTGTACTAAAAATATTTTAGATTATTGAAGATTCATGCTCTTTCACCCATAAAATAAGTAGTCATTATTGTATTAGCAATTTCAACAATCCAAAGTTGTTAGAAGCATCTTGTAAGTTTATCTTTACAACAATTGTTTCCTCACCACAGGTCTCGTGCATTTTCACTATACAAACATATTTTCTCAATGACGATAACAACACAACCAAGTTCCTTTTGTAGCATATGAAGAAAATAATGTCTATAAAGAAGATGTATGTGAATGAAAAAAATATTAACGTAGATTAAGTAAATGAGTGTGAAGAGATTTATTTTTATTTAAAATAAGTTTTTTAATAAAAATAATCTATAATTTTTATTTTTTTCATAAAATATAAATTAATATCAATTTAATCAATACTAATTTAAATAAATATTAAAAATATATTATATTAAAATTTCTATTTTTTTTATAAAATATAAATTAATATCAATTTAATCAATACTAATTTAAATAAATATTAAAAATATATTATATTAAAATTAAAATTGATCTAATGGACACTAAATTAAATAATTAGATAATTAAAAGAAAATATAATTACTAAAAATAAATCAATTAGATCAGCGGTCACTAACTAAATATTTTGTTATTAAAAATATTTAAAATAGTTAATTTTTCCTAAGTGTCAGTTTAGTGATCTTTATTAGCGTGAATTCTATTTACGACACTAGTACAAAAAGGTTAATTCATGACGATTAAAATGAACATTTAAAGACGATATTTTCACTAACGCAGTTGTTTAACCGTCGTTATAAGTATGTTATAACGTCTTTGAAAGTAAAATACACAAATAAAAAAAATGAAAACTCAAAAAAGTTTTAAAGACGGTTCCAATGTCGTTGTTTCTGTGACTTTTAAAGACGGGAACCATCGTTATTTCTATATTTTAAAAAAAAAATTATTTGAAATTCTAGAAAAAACTTCAAATATGGAGAAAATTTTCAATTCTAGAAATTCCTGAAAATCAAAACATTCACAGTCATAATTCAAATAGAAAAAACACATACAAGAAATTATAACATTTTACAAAAAGTTTTTCTAATATATGAAAAAGTTATATTCTATTCTAATAGTTTATTTACCCTAAGTTGTTATACATGGTTACAAAATACTTTGACCATGTTGTTCTCATATACTCCAATACTTCCGAACCTAGCAGTTCTTGTTCGTTGAAAAACTGTAAGACATTTGAAATTTTTTTAATTAGTGCTTTAATAATAAATCCAAAATTTTAAAGTGTTTTTTGTATTGAGATATTACCTGATCCCGACCTCTATCAATTGCGGCTCGCACAATGGTCGACATCCACTGCATAACATAATAACCGCACTCATAACTTCTGGATTGCTTGTTGGACTGCAAGTGAAAATACAATCGTTAGGACATGAGTGTATTTTTTTATATTCCATACCCATCGGACAAATAATTTTTTTTGCCTCATAATTTCGATTGGGTAATGTATTTCCTTCCGGAAGCATGTCTTTCAGCAATTAGAGCAAATCAGTAAAGCTTTTATCGGTTCATCCATTCATTGCTTTCAAATTCATCAACCTTAACACTGTTGATAATCGTGTGAAGTTAGTTGAACCAGGATACAAAGGAGTCTCTGCATCATTAGACATATTTTCGAAAACTACATTAACAAAAGATTCTGGTCCCACATCACAAATCATGTATTCTAATCTATCATCCACTGAGAAATCAACTTCCTTTGAAGCTTCGGGCACAGTTGGCAAGTCTAACAATTCACCGTGCCAAGTCCATGTTGTATAATTTTTCAAAAATCCATCACACAAAATATGTTCTCTAATTTCGGAAACACTCAATATCCTTCCATTCAAACAATTGACACAATGACACCTTATTATTAGTCCATTATGATTACTAATGGCATTATCCTGTGCAAACTGTAAGAATTTTTCAACCCCTTTTTCGTAAGCATCACTTATCCTTGGTGTATTAATCCAACTCTGATCCATAGAATTGGTAAAACTAAGAAAATCAAAAATCAAAATTGGCAAAAGTCAAACACCCTGGGACTCAAAATCAATGTATTCCATATATTCAAATGTACTATCTAATTCACTATAAAACTAAATCAAAATTGCTGAAGGTCGGACACCTCCAGACTCAGAATCAATACGTTCAATACGTAAAAACAATATCTAACTATTAAAAACTTAATCAATATTGCCGATGGTCGGACACCTCCGGACTCATAATCAGTACATTCAATATGTAAAAACAATATATATTCATTAAAAAATAAATCAAAAATTGTCAAAGGTCGGACACCTTCGGACTCAGAATCAGAACATTCAAAACATTTAAACAATATGTAAAAACAATATCTAACAATTATTAAATAATAAAATATATATGAAATAAAATTTAATATATTATTAAAATTTTTTAAAAAAAATACTAACCTGGAAATGGAATGGAAAAAGAAATAGCAAGTTGGCGCTTTTCCGCGGGAATGCAAGAATGTTGGCACGGGGCTTACAAGGCAGCAACTAGGGTGGAAAGGCGGCACCTTATGGTGGAGACGACACCGGAGGCGTTCGTGGGTGGCGACGGAGGCGCGCGCGAGCAGTGGCTGTGCGTCCGCCGCGCGCAACGGCACAACGAGGCAGGTGCGGTGCGGTGGTGCAGGGGCGCAGACGCGAGGTGCGATGGTGGCGAGGTGCGGTGATGGCGAGGTGCAGGGGTGCGATCGTGGCGAGGTGCAGGGCGTGATGGCGAGGTGCGGCGTCGCGAGGCGTAGAGGTTTCGTGGTGGCGAGGCGCAGTGTGCGGTGGTTTTCACCGGTGCGGCGAGCGGGCTAGGGAACGATGAGGAGGAGGAATGTGCAGAAGAAGTAGAAGAGGCTCGAGAGATAAGTGAGGAATGAAAGAGTGCCGCGCAGGAACTGAAATAGTTCTGGAGGCACACATTCAAAGACGGTTCCTTTTGGAACCGTCGTGGTAAGCCCCCTACTTCACATTCAAAGACGATTCCTGTGTGGAACCATCGTGGTAAGTCCCATGACCCACTTTCAAAGACGGTTCCTTTTGGAACCGTCGTGGTAAGTTGGTCTTATTTACGAAACTGCCACCGCGTTTTTTATAACGATAGTTATTTCTCAACCGTCTTTGTTGGAAGTCGTTAATGAAGCTTTTTTAACTAGTGCGATAACTTAACCTACGTAACTCTAATAAAAAAATCATTTTAAAAAATTAAAAATAACTAATTTCAACTAAACCACTCTAACTAAATCATTTAAAAGTTATTTTATTAAATTTATAAAAAAATTAACCTTAATTACTTTATTTTATATGTAGTTGTGTTAAACCGACTCTAATATATACTATCACAATCTTATCAAAAATAATATTTAAAAGCTAATATAATAATTTATTGTAATGAATGTAGTTATTCAAATATAAGCACCAACTTCTACTTCTTAAATAAGCAATCTTTATATAATCACGTTGTTTAAATCAAATAAAATTATTATTAAGAGCATGTCTTTTCGTTATTTAATACAGTTGTTAATTATATGCTAAAATTCAAGTTATATATAATCACTTATAATAATAATGACTTTCTTAGCACTGATTAAGGAAAAAATAAAGTCTTTGTTGTATAAAAATGATTCTTTAATAAAACATTTTCACACTGATATTGATACAAGCCTATGTTAGTAAACCCTGATATTTTGGTGGAGAAAACGAAATTTTGACATACGCAATGTTTTTCAAAATCGCGTAGAACGTGTCAACTCGAATTTACTAAAACAGACGTATAAAATTTTTGAGCAAGAAAGTTGGCTAGATACAAGACCCCTCCATTTTTCTCCCTCTGGGACTCAATGCTGACCAAAACCCACTCTCTATTTGACTCGCTCTGTTCAAAATCTTATATTTTAAGGTCCACTTCTCCTATAAACGTGTCCAGAAGTCAATGAGTCAACGCTATATTCCAAGTCAAATTTTATAAAACACAAAAAGCTAAGGAATAAAAACTACTTTCATATCTATTCATCAATTAATAATTCATTGTTGCTTACTATTTAGCAGCCCACTAAAAGGGTTTTGGTACAGAAAATTACTTCATCCCAAAAGTGCAGATCCTCCTAAATTCAACCAAAGTTTGGTCTCAAATCTCTTTATATAATCACCCTCACTTCCATTCTTAACTGAATTACCCAAACCATATTTTCAACACAAAACTACTCTTTCTTCTCTCTGTCTCTCTCACGCATAACACTAACACAGAAAAGAAAGATCACACCACGATTAAGTTTCTAATTTGTGAGATGGAGAGGAGTTTATCAGAAAATGGGTCGTCAGGAACATATGGAAGCAGTGAAGAGGAGATGTCAATAACGAAAGGTCCATGGACAGAGGAAGAGGATTCAGTTCTCTCCGATTACATCACACTCCACGGAGAAGGTCACTGGAACTCTGTCGCTCGCTACACAGGCATGCAAACATTCATGTCTTTAAATCTCTAAGCACTCATGATTACATGTCTTAATCTTGCTCTCTCACACCCACGTTTTCAACTTCAGGTCTAAAACGAACGGGCAAAAGCTGCAGACTACGATGGTTGAACTACTTGCGCCCTAACGTTCGACGTGGGAACATAACCCTCCAAGAACAGCTCATGATTCTCGACCTCCATTCCCGATGGGGCAACAGGTACTATATATCATCATTTGTGTATATTCTTAAACATGATAAAGTAGAGAGTTAAACCAAGTTTTCATGTGTTTGGGATAGAACACGTTAAAGGGGTGTTGTGCTATTTGTTTAGGTGGTCGAAAATAGCTGAACATTTGCCGGGGAGAACAGACAACGAGATTAAGAACTACTGGAGAACGAGAGTGGTAAAGCAGGCTAAGCAACTGAAATGTGATGTGAACAGCAAACAATTCAGAGACACGTTGCGTTTTGTGTGGATGCCACGCATGCTTGAGCGGATTCAGGCTCAGGCTTCATCATCAGGCCAAGCCCAAACCACCTTAATCTCCAAGGTTCAAGCCCAAAGCGACCCTTGTGGAGGAGCCACCGCCACCGCCACTGCCAGTAACCCGGGTTTGCTGTCAGAGGCTTCATCGGCGGTTGATGTCCACGAGCCGTCTCTCTCTGATTCCGGCGCGTCTTACTGTTTAATGGGTTGTGGAAGTTGGTCATCATATGGTGCAGAAGAAGGTTATAGCCGGCTATGGGAAGAGAAAAAGGAGGGGTACTCGGAGATAGCAGGGAGTGGTTTTGGCGGTGTTGACTTGTGGACGGACGAGAACATTTGGTTCTTGCAACAGCAGCTCGCTGATGATTTCTGACGCATTAACAGTTTACAGTTTAACTTCCATAACTCACGTCACCTTCCATAACTCAGTTGAAATTGCAAAGCTCCTCATAATTCATCAACTGTAATAACAGTGAAACATGTTTTTTTAAAGTTGGCTTACATTAGTTTTAGTCTGTCATATATATATATATATATATATATATATATATATATATATTCTTGAAAGAGGTTTCAAATTTATTTAAGGAATGTACACAAGGGATTGCAATTTATAGCTTTTTCTCAGGTTTGTGGTTTGGTGTTATTGGAATATAGTGCACAAAACATTTGAGTTGTGGGAAACCTTCATATGTCTCTCATTGGTATTCCCAGGGGTGAACAAGTACTAATGAATGAAGATGTAAATTTTTAACTGAAATACTGAAAAAACGGAGATAATAAATATAAAAAGTTGATCAATCATAATGAATGTATCTCCGTTTGGTGCAGTTCATGCTCGTGTAGTTTACCATTTTGTTAATTTTTATCACAAATTAAGAGAGGGAGGTGAATTGATTCTAGAATTAATGATAAATGAATCGTAGTAGAAGATATAAGTTGTTATAATTTTGAGAGTAAAAGTTGGGTTTGATTATTAGGGAAAGGAATGGAAAATAAATCTGGAAACTAAGAGTAACTTGGAAGCTACGGTGTTCTACACTTGTGTTATCTAGAAGAAGTGAGGTTTGTTTGACATTAAATGATTTTAGGATATTGATTATAATATTATTTAAATTCAATGACTTTGTCGCTGGTGCTGTGGCACTCACGGCCGCAACCTTTGAAACTAACTTCTGAATTCTTCACTTTTCACCGTCAACTCTCTTCGCTTTTCTTATATTCTGGTCCCATGCGTGCTCACACCACACCTCAGCCAAAATCCCAATTTCTGTTCCTATAATTTTTTTACTTATTACTATTTTATTCATTGTTGCAGATCTTAAAATTAGATAAAAATAAAGATTAAATTATAAAATATGTGAAATTTTGTTTTATAAGATTAAATTAAGTTTGAAGTTTAGTATTTTAAGGAGATTTGTTGATTGTTGTTCAATTATCTATAACTATATATATATATTGATATTTTATTTTAGGTGTGAGTAATGTACTGTTGAATATTGTAATAGAATGGTATATGATACACTGCTCTGTGTTTAGTGAAAGAATATATGCCTGATTATTTTTTATTATTAACGTGAATGAAAAGCATACGAAGGAAGAAAAACTATATAAGAAGTATAACAAAGTCCGAGACAGAAGAAAAAGAAGCGGTACATTGCATGCAAAAAAGTGAACAGCTGAAACACAAGTACTGTAGTCCTTGTAAATGGAAACAGGACATGACTCTTACAAGGGCTTAAGCGTAAAACAAAGGGGCTTAAGCGTAAAACAAAGGGGCTTAGCGCAGACACAACTAAGAAAAGGTAAAAGCCATCAATGGGAATACCTCTGAAAACAATGAGAGAAAAATGATTGGTTAATATGTGTTGTTTGAAGAGACAAAGATAAAAAGGAGTTTCATCATCTCACTATTAAACTTATCGTATATGATGTGGTAATCAATCTTGATGTATTTTCTTTTCTCATAAAAAACCTTATACAATGTAATTTGTGTCACAGACTGATTATCAATTATCACAGAAAAAATGTGTTGGTTTGATGTGTTGAGCATGCAAGTCTTCAAGGAGATAAGTATGTTACCAAGTTGTAGCTACTAAGACATATTATTCAATTTCAAAAGAATTTTGAGAGATTGTAAATTGTTTTTTATGTTTCCAATAAATGATAGAATCTTGAAAAAAATTCTAATTATAGATTTTTGTGTTTGAGAGCTGTTAGCTCAAAATCATTGCAAGGTTTCAATTTAGTGATACAATGTGATGAATGACTTGATTAATATATTTGTTGTTTGGAGAAAGGAAGAGATAGGAAGGAGTTTGATCATCTCGTTGTTAACCTTCTCACGTATGATGTGACAATCAATTTCGATGTATTTTCTTCTTTGATGGAAAACTTGATTCGATGCAATTTGTATCACAAAAAATAAGTGTTGGTTTGATATGTTGAGCATAGATGTTTTCAATGAGATAAGTTGTCCATTGTAACTCATAGGTTGTGATTGCTAAGACACAGTACTCAACTTCAAAAGAGATTTGAGAGATTGTTGGTTGTTTCTTCTATTTTTAAGAAATGATGGAGTCTTCAAGATGTAAAAAAAAAAAGTTATAGATTTTTGTGTTTGAGGGCAACTAGCCCAAAACCAAAGTAAGCTTTCAATGGATTAATACTACAACTACTTAGAAAAATTTCATGTCCTTGTGCATTTTTCAAATACCTCGAAATACAAAAGATGACATGTTTATGATAAGTTGTGGGAGTATAGACGAATTAACTCAACCAATGAACAACATAAGTGATGTATGGTCATGTATTGATAAATGTGACATCCTACAAGTCTTTAATATATGAATGTATATGCATATTGATCTTGATTCCAGAATCAATGGAGAAATTAGAATGTATTTGCATTACACTCTCTACAAAAAAAATATGAAGACGAATATTTCCAAATAATCTTTTGTACTTCTAAGAATTTGAGAGAGACCCCTTGGTTGGGTAGAAGTTTGGCATTGGTATCTATTGATGTGCCATTCGAGTTTATCAACTTAGTTTCCTTAATTGTATCTAATGCATATTTTCTTTGAGAGATAACAATATTAATATTTGATTGTACTACCTTAATCCTCAATAAATATATGAATTTATCAATATTTTTGTGTGTGAAAGTGGTGAAAAAAGTATTGTTTTATGTGTAAGATGTGACAGTGATTACTCTTTTAAAAAAGTTAGAGAAAAGCTAGTGATTCTTCCATCCAAAAAAAGTTTAATTCCTCCCACCCTCCCCAAAAGAGCCTATTTTTACTGTTATGCAAGAAATTCCTAGCATAGGTTTATGTTCATAGACGTTGCAGATAAAGTTGAGTACCGGAAACACATTCACACGTGCTCCAAGAACAATTTCTTTAACGAAATTCTATTCAGCTTCTTGGTAAGACAGATAAATCTGTTGATTGAGGGTCAAATTGGCTAGCAAGTTAATTTTAAGAAGATTAATTACAAGTTAATTTTAAGGAAATTAATTTCAGATAAAACATGATTAAGACTTGATAGCCCAACTAAATAAATATTGGACCGAATAGATTTAAGGTAATCTATGCCCAGAGAAACCATGACAAAACTATAAATAAATAAAAAAAGGTAATGAAAATTTTAACCTTTTAACTTATAACCTAAGCATAATCATATTTAACATTGAAATGTCTTTATAATTACTTTCACCTCGTCCATGAGACAAAAGAGTGAGAGACCAAATAACACAAAGACATAATAAAAAGATGAGTTGAACAATCTGATAGGAAACATCCGACCTTCTAAAGAATAACATACATTAAGAGTTTGTTTAAGGAAGTGACGAGCTAGGTTTGTAGTGGTCAAAATCAACAGCTTATCTTTTAATTTAAAGCCCTTTAATCACTAATAAAGTCCTTCTTTGTAACAACAGTATAACATTTTACACTGAAAATTCAGATAATATGATGATTAGCATCATATCAGAAATAGCGTGAATTAAAAGTGGACTTCAGTGGTGTCATATTTTTCACAGCAGTACCACTTGAACGGACATTTCTAAATTATGTAAATAAAGAAATCCCTAACTTGAGCTTTTTAAAGAATATAAAAATGTTCCAAACAAAAAAAGACATAAGAAAGAAAAGAGAGTAAAAAAAAAATAGCCAGTCCTTTGACTCCCAAGTTACGAGTGATATCAACATTGAAACTGTGATGGAGAGGAAGACAGAAGATGGGTATCTAGCTGGGCCTTGAAGAGATCAAGTCGGGAATCTCCAAGGCGTGAAGAATATGTTGCTTGCTTGTACTGGGCCCATGTGAAGGGCTTATATAAACTTTGAATCTGTGGCGGTGACAGCATCTCTGGTAGAGGAGCAATCCACCAATCAAGTGGTGGTGCTGCAAAGTACATCATTGACATCCTTGCCTCCAATGTGTTGGTCAATGCCCTGTGCCTCACGCTCATGAACTTTCCATTTGTCATAACCTTCATTCATGTCAAACAAAATTTATCAGTGTTAGATGAACTTTGGAATATTAAAGTGTATGATTTTGAAGTGGTGTGTAGATTATGTTAGATAAGAAGTTACTAGTAAAAGTGAGAAAGGGAGGAACCTGCAAGACATCGCCAACCATGACAAAGAAATTGGTGGGGTCAGGAGGGACAGGAAGCCACAGCCCCTCACGGGTGTAAATCTGAAGGCCACCCACATCGTTGGATCGCATGATGGTCAACATCTGAGGGTCAGAATGCGCCCCAAAACCAATGCTATTCTTGTTACCCTTCGACTTCCCCTTCAATGGAGGGTAGTGATTGATCCTCAGAACAGAATCGCTGTGAAAATCTCTGATGAGACTGCTAAGAGCAAACTTGTCTGGGACCCCCAACCCCTCAACCACCAGATCTAGAATATCGCACGTTACTTCTTTTACTACTTCCACGTATTCCTTCACAACAACACTACCAAACACACAAACAGAGTAACATGGTTTAGGACTAACAATAACAACATCTTATTTGGTACAGAAGAAAAGGGGAAGAAAAATGATTTAGAAAATGATATATTTGTTTGGGTTTTGTCAGTTACTAACTTGTTAGTGATCTAAGATTTGGTCTATTATGGGGGAAACAAAAGGACAACATGGTCACGCTCGCAAGATTGTACGAAGAGAAACCGATGCAAGTTATGGTAGCACAAATAACTTCAATTTGTTGTCCTTTCTACGGAAGGTTCATGAACTGTGAAAGAGTAACATGGTTGTCGTACAATCTACTTTTCTTTTCTTTGATGGGTCATTGGGCTCAGCCTCACTCTCAAAGTTAGCCCTATTCAATCAAAATCATTTTCAATTTTTATTTGCCTACTACGAGTTATCTTAGTCACATGTTAGACTAATACATATATAATGTACAAACTCTTGCTTATATTTCAATTTGGTCTCCATTGGTTAATATAACACATTATCTGTTAGTAATATAAAAGTCTTAATAAATAAATGAATTTAAAGAGCTAATATGATTGTTTCCTTATCTAAGAATGAGTTTTGTTTATTAAGCAAAGATTGCAAATTCTTGTATGGACTAAAATTAAACCTCACTTACTAAAAACTATATGCATTTAAGTTTAACTTGTAGTAAATTGGATTAGCTAACCAACCTATAATAAAGAAACAAAAACAAACTCTAATACAATAATAAAAAATAAAAAAACTATTAAAATCAAAATCTATTAATTCACGTTCTTTTTTCCTACTATACTGTTTTCGATTTTTTACCCTCAGCCGCCACACACACCAATTTATAACTATTGTTGTTTGATATACATATTAATATAATATCTAGAATTATAATTTATAAGTATTATTTTATATATATTAATATATTACACACATATTAATACAATAATTTAAAATTTAATTTCAGTTAGAAAAAAAAACATAAAGCTAAAAGTTTTAAAAAAAAAATTAAGTTAGTTGGTTGGTTCAAGTGAGTGAATTCAATCAAGTTTGTTTTTTCTAAACTTAGCGATAAGTGAATTTAACTAAGTTGACTACCATTTAACAGTTAAAAGTTATATTTTTTTAATTAAGTTGATTTGTTTAATTGACATTTTTTACTATCCTTTATTGTAACTTTTTACAAATATATATATATATATATATATAACTTTTATTTTACGAGATTTTATTTGTTATATGAAAATAAAAAATTAAATATATTATTTATTATATATTGTATTGAAACTATGTTGTAATAAAAATCAATTATATAAGATGAATTACTTTAAATATTTATAAGTTAATTATATCTATATTTAAAATGTGAGTAATTAATTTTATTCTGATCTACGGTAGTACTTCTTGATCTAAAATAATATTTGGCTTTAATAGAGTTCTTTTAATGGGCAAGGGCAAGATCGATCGATTAAAAAAAAATCCTTTGAAGTATTTAAAATTATTCAGGTTAATACTTTAAGTTTGATAAAAGAGATCAAATAGGCTATTAATAAATTATAAAAAAAAAATTATAGAGATTCGTAGAGAGAGAAATATATTAAAAAAATGAAATTAATTTTCTTTTGTAGAAGTTTGAGCGTGTATTAAAATAAAAGATTTTGTTTGGTTGGTAATGGAAGAATGAGAGAGAAAGGTGGAAGAGGGAAATGATAATGAAGTGGAAGGAACCTGAACTTGGTGGAGTCGTTAGCGATGGTTTTGGATCTCTGGGCTATGGAGAGAGGGTTAGCATGAAGTAGAAGATACTCGAGGTCACCCATATCTCCATTGGGCCCAATGTTGGTGAAGCCGTAACCGAAAGGGCTTGCGGGCCCAGCCCGACGCTTCTGGTGGCTGGGTTTTGAGAAAAACTCTGCACCTTCTTCTTCCAATCTTGCAATAACCTCCTTCGGCACATTGTGGTTAACCACTCTGAAGAAACTGTATTCCTTGCAGGCTTTCACCACAGTTTGCGATAACTGTGACCTTTCCATGGATAGATCAATGGTGGGGATTCTCATTGCCTTTGTGGGTGTTGGAGAAGGAACAACCATTGTTCTGAGTCTTTATAAGAGAAAATATCTGCTTTTATTTGATCGATGCACAACACCTATATTTGCAGGGTGTAGACTATAGAGTAGCTCTTCTCTTCTCTTATGTGTGTGTATATATATTTTATCCAACCACACTTATGATCAAACTTTAATTAAATCAATTCTAGTTTCAAAAATTAAATTAGGGGTACGGAGCACATTTATGTCAAAAAATAATTAAGATACATCACATTTATGAATAAACCAACCTTGTTGAATCTCTTTTATGGATTTTCTCTGTTCATTTTCTTTTCTAAGTAACCAAGGAAGAACATAAGGGAGACAGAGAGGGAAATGTGAGTCAGCGTGAACATTAGCCTATATGTTATAAATAATTAAGGATACATTCATGTGCATATATATATATATATATATATATATATATATCAATGCCTTTTTTATTCTATTTTTTTAAAATTTTTTAACTAATAATTTATATAATACAGATACAAACACAAAAATATGTATAATTTCTAAAATATAGAATATGGAGATATTTATTTATATATTATATAATTATAAATTATATAAATTGATAATAAAAATTTATGTGTATAAATATGTTTCAAACTTTTTTTAATAAAAAATATTTTTTATAATTGATTTAAAATATTTATTCTTTATTTTTATAATTATAATAAAAATTTATACAGTAAATTTAAGTTTTTAAAAAATTAATATATTTATTATTTTTTAAATTATGTTAAAATCGTATTAAATTTTTCAAAAATTTAAAAAATATTTTCTGAATTAAAATTTTTATTAATATATATTATATGAGTATTTAAAAAATTGTATTTAATACGTGTATTCAATAAAGCATGTTATTTAAAAAATATGTTATTTAAAAAGAGTGTTTGAGCCTATGGATAATAACCCTAGTAACACAAATCTTTAATTCAAAATTATTTATATAATTCAATATCTCTTGTATTACTGTAAAATATATAATTTATTTCAGTACTCGACAAATTCTTTTAATTCAGTATCTGTGTAGGGATTCACGGATATAAAGGGCAGGTATTCCTCTCTTTCATACCACTACAAATAAAGAAAAAAAATCATAATACATAAATTGAAGTAAAATAAAAATTTATTGAACATATTATCTCATCTATTGTTAAACCATATAACTATATAAATATGAGCGAGAATTGAAAGTATATGTTAACAAATATGTTATAAGTAGATGTGAATTTCGCTGATTAAATTTAAATCCATTTTTAAAAATAATATTTATTAATAATTTTCCTTACAACTGAATAAAAAGTTAATTTTATAAACTTTTGTCTTAAACTAAAGTTATTTTATACACTATTTGTACTACTAAAATTAACATAATATATTTGACATGTCTCTATACATATAAATATTTATAAGTTTTTTTAGTTATGGTATAATTGACATTATATATTATTATTGATTTTATTTTGTTTGTGTATATGGTTTTGAAAATGAATCCGAATAATAAAAGCTGTTTCACTTTTTACGGGAACAATAAAACATTTTCCTTTTTCATATTTTTGCGACACTTTAGGTTCATAACGTACGACTGCATTCGTAGCGGTGGACGATGCTTTTGGACAGCCTTTGGTTGTCAAAATCTTGAAACATGAGAAAAATGAGAGAAAAGTGTATGATGATAGGTGATTTGACATATTAGGGAAGAGAAAAATATTAACATTCTTATATTTTTACATTTTAATTTTTTTATTGGATGAGTGTTGTATTTATTATATTTTAAATTTATTTGTTCTCTTGTTTGTGTCACTATCGAGGCAAAGAGAAAGGACGTTGATAATTTTTGAAGAATGAGTTGTTGAAAATAGTTGGGAGGGAAACTAAAATAATGGAGTGCGTGAACTGGAAACATTGAACACGATCCATTGCCTTCGCTTCCATCGTCCTCGTCAAACACAAAAGTTGCAGATATTGTGGACCTTCTTAGATTCAAACATTCACTGAAATAGAAAAAAAATATATATATAAGGACCCCTATTTTAGGTTTACTTTTTTAGTATGTAAGACCCATATCTTCATGGGGAGGGCTAACCAAATTTTATTTTTATTTTTAAATTAAATTCATATATTATTTGAAGTTTCGGGTTTAAGATATAACATGTTGAAATTTCAACATTTTCTCAACATCTATATTATTGGAAGCTTTATTCTAATTAATAGTTTTTATAAGCATCCTCATTTTTAAAATTTTTTATTAACACTTTCTCTTATTTTTTTTACTGAACACTCTTCATTATAGAAAGTAAAGTTACTGAGATTTTAAAAATTGTTGTTGTGACTAGATGAATTTTATTATTGTTACTTATTAGATACAACTAATAAGCTATAAGTTAAGCACTCTACACCAATACTATAAAATTGAATCAAGTACAACGAAAATGTGAACAACCTTCATTTAAATATATATTTAGATAATTAATTTATTTATAATTTATCTTTTTTATCCTTTTCTATTTTAAACTTGAATAATTTTTATTTAAAATAAAATTACATAATTAAATATAATATAATAATAAAAAATATTAAATGATAAATATATTTATGTTATAAAAATATATAATAATTAATAATTATAGATGATAGACAACACAATTATTTGTGTTACAACCATACAATTTTTCACTTAAAGTCATTAACTTCTAAAGAAGTCATAACACACAATTCTATGAGACATATAATATATAACTATCATATATATATATATAAATGATTTTTTATCTTTACGCACGCATAATAAACAACTTTCTAGATATTTATATATAACTTGTTTTGAGACAATAGTGAGAGTAAACGCAAATCTTTTAATATTAATATTGTGAAGTTAAATCTTAAAATAAGAAACACATATTTCAATTCCTCTCACTTGAGAGAGTGAACATGTGTTTTGTGTTGTTTTACACTACTACAGAAAAAAAGAAAGTAATAATTATAAGGTGTCAATAGTATAGATTTTTAAATGAGTGAATTTGTTAAAAACATTGAAGGTGCTATTTTCCTTAATTTAATTGATTATATGATTTATATATTAATTTATCTCATAAATGTCATTTTCAACCAAATTAAATATTTAAAAACAACTTAGACCAATCAATATTGATTTCTTATTTATTATATGCTTACTTAATTTACTTATATACTGAGAGGTAGATGTAAATTTATATATATATATATATATATATATATATATATATATATATATATATATATATATATATACCAGATTGAATAAAAAATAACTTACGAGTTGTGATGTTAATTTGACATTAGCATAATACTTATATTATGTATACAATAATTATTTTTTTCTTATACGTACTTGCAAAAACATTTCAAAAAAATCTATTAATAAATAAAATATATCCACTTAAAGATGACGAAATTATAAATTTAATATTTTTTATGATTAGAAAATAATATAAAGAATAATTGTATGGTAAAGACAAGAAAAAACCTATTCATGATTATCAAACAATGAATGATAAAATAACTAAATGTTAAGTTCAATAATTTATTCTCAGAATTTGTGATGAATAGATAAAAACCATTTTATTTTTCATAATTTCATTAAATTGGCATGATTAGCTAGGTATATCATTGTATTATTTATTAATACGGATGGATATATTACGATACCTATGTTTTACTTTTCAAATTTTTTATCACAAAAATTATTTTAAAGTTTTTGAATTAATAATTAATAGATGTATATTTTTACTCCCTGGAATTATACTAATATAACATAACATGCTTGTTGAAGAAAAATGGCATAGTATTTTTCATTGGAAAATAGAGAAACCTAGTAAGTACAAGGAAACTAATACGACGTCGTTGCCATGTCCATTCTAAAATTTTAATATGACAGTGAAGAAAGTGAGAGGGAAAACTGAAACGGGAAGAACAAACCTGTTTAATTCCCCCAAATTCCATACTTGATCCTGAAACCCTAACTAGTCCTAACTGTGTGTATAATTGTGAATTATGGATGCCAAAGATATTCTGGGATTGCCCAAAAATTCATTCCCCCCTCTCGAGAAGAAGTCTCGGCCTCCCAAAGAGTCTCAAAGAAAACCAGATGGCATTTCGCGCGAGGTACCTATCTTTCTCAATTTCAACAATAAAAATGTTATGTTAAAGATTTTGTTTATGGTCACTGCATTCAATTCAATTGAATTTTATCTGTAGGTGTACGCGCTTACAGGTGGATTGGCCCCTCTTATGCCTGCAATTGAAGCTTCTCAATTGAAGAAAAAGACTCCTCCTCTCGAAAAGGTTGTTTCTTCTTTTATTTTTTTCTTTTAGTTTTGTTTTGGCAATGCTCAATTACTATAGTGTTTTAATTTATTGAGTATTTTCATCTTTTTCTTGCTTCTTCAGATCACTTGGCAGTGGCTTCCTTTCACCAACTCTGCTCGTAAAGATAATCTCCAACTTTACCACTGGGTCAGAAATAGTCTTAGTATAATTTTATATATTCTGTGGGTTAAAATGTTAAATTATTTCCTACAGTTGTTTCCATTTTAAGTTTTAGTTCCTGAATGGCACACATGCATAAAAGTTGAGCTATGCTCCTGGTTTTAACGCTGGAGAAATCTTTTTGTGGTATAATACTGTTACGAAAAAACTTTTGTCGTGGTGATAAGCTGCTACAAAAATTTGTCTAGGAACTAGGCTTCTGGTTATCTTGTACATGGATTAACACATAAAATTGAGACAAGTACACGGGCCAAACAAAAAACTTAACCCTATTCTTGATTTTGAGCATACTAGTAATTGCAATTTGTCTTATAAATCAGGTACGAGTTGTCAATGGTGTTCCTCCTACGGGGGACTATTCTTTTGCCAAGTATAATAAGGTAAATGCTTTGCGCTGCTTTGCTTTTTGAATTTGGTCTTGGTCAATATTTGTATGATTGAATGTTAGTTTACATGCTGTGGTACAGGCAGTTGATGTGATCAAATACACAGATGAGGAGTATGACAAGTTTTTGACAAATCCTGTAGGTATCATGTCTAAATGTATATTTTTATAGAAATTTATGAATGATTTTCTCAAACTATAATGTTTTACCCTTTAAATTTATTTGTGTTAACACCATGGTAGTATTACACAGGACATAATACAATACTACCACTTTGATATGATTTAGAAGTCAGGTGATGCAAATTTTTAGTGGGTTGGGTGGGTGTTTAGGGTTCACATATGAACAAAAAAAATGACAAGGAAGGTAAGTCTGGGTTTGCTGGTGGTGGGCCATTATTACCTGGAGATGTTTAAAATATCCTAACCCTTAAAATCTCACTGCTGTCGTTAAAAATTCTTACGTGACTATTTAAATAGAAAACTTAAGAGTATATGTGCTGTCTCTTTATATATTTTTATTCTATCTAGATTTTCACTTTTCACTGACTGACTTGGATTTTCTTACTTTTAAAATAAGTCCAACATTAGCCTTTTATATCAATGTTATACTACCTTCAAGTATCACTTGAAGTCTTCCCTCTCCACTATTCTATATCTGGGCTGACATTTTAAACGGAAAAGCGCAATAGATAGGTTAGTGTTATGATATTTGTTTTTATTGCTCATTTGTTTATACAGCATAGACACTGACACGGACATTAATATGACACGAACACAGAGATACGTATAATCTTTAAAATGTAGGATACGGAGACACAGATTTATATATTATATAATTATAAATTATATAAATTGACAATAAAGATTTATGTACACAAGTATGTTTCAGTTTTTTTCTTAAAACATAAATATATTTTTCATAACTGGTTTAAAAAGATTTGTTCTTTATCTTTATAATTATAATAAAAATTTATACAATAAATTTGAGTTTTTAGAAAATTAATGTATTTATCACTTTTAAAATTGTGTTAGAATAGTGTTAGAATTGTCATAAATTCAACAAATATTTTTTGAATTGAGCACTTCACTTATAAGTGTCCTACGAGTGTCGTGTGCAATACGTGTGTCCGACACGGACAGGCTATTTAAGAAAAGTGTCTGAGCCTCATATTGTTTCTTTATACCCATACATAAACACATGGTTTTATTATTGATCATGAATCTTACGATTCCCTAGATAATATTCAAAAAACAGGCTTCCCGATTCACACTTTGTATCCCAATTCAACTACATTGGTTTAACACCATTAGGAGTTACTTGCTTTTTACATATGTTGGTATTTATAAATCATAGTATTGCATATTCTTTTCCTGGAAGAGAAGGATATCATGTTATTTCTGTGTGGTTTCTTCAGTCATTAGTTTAACAAAATTTTGTCTGACAATATTGACGGATTGGTAGACGACTTTTAATGGTGAGATAAGCAAGTGTGCCTAGGACCTGGAGGATTTATGGTAGGAGACATAAAAGAAAAGCAGCAATAGAATACATTTAGTCTGGTTTGTTATGTTTTCTGTTTTGGCTTGTGCGACCACCAATAGTGGGGGATAGGGGGAGGAGTGAGCTGCATGTATTCATGGATTTCTTTTTCTGTAATTACTCTGGGATTCTAGCTTGGGCAGGGATGATTTTTCTAGTGGAGCACTTACGCTGTTGGCAGAGGTCATACTTCTCTTATTTATCTCTATTCAATTATGCAACTAAACATCTCTGTTCTTGGGTTTCCATTTCAAATCCTTGAACCTCAAGTTTAGTGTGAAATTGGATGAATTAGTGTGCTTTTTTTTCTATGGATAACAACAGTAACATTATATTAATTTGATCATCAGAATTCAGAACCATACTTAACAGTACTTAATTAGGTTTTGGCAACTGAGTCTTGGCCAAATTTCTCATTTACTTTTTCTGGGGGTGTCTCTTGTGAGAAATACCTTCTGGTTTGATGTGACAAAATTTGTTTGACTCTTGGTCTTGCCTGAGCTTATCTATACATTAATGTAAGAGGATTTAGGACGATTTATTTCCACATCAATAGTTCGTGATGGAGTTGGTGGTTTTGGTAGAATGATATAGTAAAATGTTGGATATTTTTTTAAGCCTTTGAATTGGATAATGCTAGTTAGAGTAGGGTCAGAATTTGAATCATTGTTACCCTTAGGTTTTTTCAATCAAAAGAACCTGTCTTTTGAATTGGATAGCTAACTATGCAGATGGGTATTTGGGTTCATATATTTTTCCATACACTGTATCACGATGGTTGGTTCCAAGAACATAAAATGATTATTGGTTCCAAGAACATTAAATGATTATTGGTTCCAAGGGACATATTTGTGATCAATTTGGAAGGATCTGTATGAGTCTAGTTTAACTTCACATATCTTTGTTTGTACACACTAAATTGTGCTTTTCATCTGTAACATTGCTTACCCTTAACTGCACCTGTGCTGTGTGTTTTTCATAATTGAGAGTCAACACATGTAATATTCCATGTTAATGTTTTTTAGATCAATCTTGATCATGTCTTAAGTGCATTGCTCTATTCCATTGTACTTTACATATGTAGATGTGGACCAAAGAGGAGACGGATCAACTGTTTGACTTGTGTGAGAGATTTGATCTCCGATTTGTTGTAATAGCTGATAGGTTTCCATCATCCCGGACTGTAGAGGAATTAAAGGATAGATATTATAGTGGTATGTATTCGTTCAACAAATTATTATATGCTGCATATTTCTTTTTATTATACTTTATTTTGATTTTAGGGTAATATGTTTAACATGATTTTTCATCTCATGCCCTTGTCATGTAGTTTCGCGGGCTATATTGGTTGCTAGAGCTCCATCTTCTGGGGATGTTGCAACACATCCTCTTGTTAAGGTGCAGTTTAAAAACATGAATCTGCCTTGGGACATTGCACCTGATCATAGTAGTAACTTGTCCTTCCCCATTGTAGGAATTGTATAATGTTTCACAAGAAATGGAGCGAAAGAGAGCACTGTCCATGGTCCTCTCTCAAACAAGGCAACAAGAACGAAGAGATGAAGAGGTTTTGAACTATTTTTTAGATTATAGTCATTAGTTTCTGCAATCTGTGTACCTTCATAGAAAATAAGGTATATTACCTACTTCTGTTGTTTTATGCAGGTTCTTGTTGAAGCAAAAAGAATAGCTGAATCTCGCATTCCCCCCAAGGTAATTTTTTTTAAAGAATGCTTTTCTATAATGTCATTAATTACTTGTGGAGGGGGGAATTGTTATCAAGAATCAATTTCAGATGATCTAATTCTGATTTCTTGATTACTTGTGATACAACCTTTTGACTAGTATGATGTTCTTATTTATTTTTGTTTCACAAAATTTTTTCCTGCTGTTTATCATTTCATTTGCGGTAGGAGGTAACTAGAGCTGTGTACTCATAACCTCATTAGTTTTTAGTTTTACTGACATTAATATACATTTTGAAAGGCTGTCCTTGAATTGCTTGTTCCCAGTTCACAATTACCAATTTGAGACAGCAATATTCATGGAATTTATAAAACGTTTTCACTTTAAGATGCACAAGCACCTGTGTGTGGATGTCATTATGAATCAATCTAGTTGCTAGCTCCAGCCAAGAGTATTTATTGTGCACCAAGCTCCACCTCTGGTTGTGTCCCAATTCATTTATAAGGGATTTCTTTTGGTGCTTGAGCTAACTATTTATGTTAGAAGGAATTTTTGTTGTTGCTATTAATGAAATGGGACCAAAACCACCATTACCCACATTCCCTATATTGAACCATGTACTGAATGATGCCTTTGTAGATACGAGCATGTCCCCACGCTATCCACAAATGAGTGTAGGATACACTTCACTCTTTGTTTACTCATGGAATACTCTAGAAACAGACTTTAACTGAGGCCAAGTTTGGATTGTGTATTCAGATGACACATGTGTCCTATCTTGTGTTTTAGGTTGCTGAAGAGTCTCAGTTGGCTGCTTCTAATGCTGGTGCAGAAGCTACAGAGAGGGCTGTACCTGGTGAAACTGTATCTCCATCAAACGTGCAACTTCCATCAATGGTTGCGCCTTCCATATTATCAGATAATGCATCTACAGTAGCTTCTCTTCGCATGGTAAGTTCTATAGTAGGTTCCCGGTGATGCAGCCTATATCTTCTCTTCATTGACACGTCTGTTCTAAACACCTCCCACTTCCCAAAGCTCATTCTCTGCCATGCTCACCGGGAATGTTAAGACTGATACAATAATTCAAAAATTTGATCTTAGCTGATCGCACTATTTCAAATGACTACTTTTAGAGGCCATTTTCATAAATTTTTGATGCTAATATATTAAACATAGTCTAATAACTAGAAATATTTCAGCTACGTGTATATTTGAGAACATATGCACTTGAGCAAATGGTGCAAGCTGCAAACTCATCTGCTGGACTTCGGACTATCAAACGTGTTGAGCAAACCTTGCAAGACCTTGGGGTTTGTCTTTACTTACTTGAACTTTTAATACAGTTAAGATATTTCATTTGTTTGTCCGTGGTATTCATATAGTATTCACTGATATGTATTTGTAACAATATATAAAGGCAAATGTGAATGAGCGAGACACCTGTTAAGGATTAAAAAGTGAAAATTATTTAATGAAAAATAATCGCCTTTAAGTTTCCTTTGTATTAATTGTTGTACTTTTCGTTAAATACTTGTTTATTCCTTAACAAGTACCCTTTGGGCACTAATTAGTTCTCCCTTTGTTTTTCTATAGGAACCTATCAGAATTGTTTAACATGATTGAATGGGTTAATTTGTTAGAATATGTATAGGTTAACATATGCATTGTATTACCTATGTGTAGGTTGATCATTACTTTTCATATATCTTTGATGTAAGGGTTCCTATAAATGAATGAATTAGCTAAGAGATGAAATAATCTCTTAGCACTTTTTCCATATTTTCTCTCTCAAGTGAACCGTCTAGGATGCTAAAGGCCCCTTCCAAACTATTTTACTGAACTAACGTTTTTT
Organism: Phaseolus lunatus; assembly: GCA_013389735.1. NCBI lineage: Eukaryota > Viridiplantae > Streptophyta > Magnoliopsida > Fabales > Fabaceae > Phaseolus > Phaseolus lunatus. Next base: position 43,188,140 of record CM023857.1, on the reverse strand, counting down.
TTTAAAAAAATGCCCTATTACTCAGCAATTTTTTCTAGTCAATAGATAATAAATGCAGTAAATTAATCTCTTACACTCATCACGAAAGGGTATATCACTAGTCAGAGCTGCCTCTTTCATTCCCTTTACCTTTGTATAGGATGCAAATAGTCATTACTTAAGTGGAAATTAGAGATTAAGAGAATGTGATCCCAATAATTTTAAGGGTATTTTGCAAAATAATGCAAATTGTTGACAAATTTAATGACTAACTAAATGAAATAAATTTCTTAATTATTGTGAAGTGAGCTGTGCACAGCACACATACACACATGTTCACTTCCTTTTTAATAGTTCTACTTTGATTGCAGGTCAATTTGAAACCAAGAGTTCCAACAAAAGCTGTTTGTGCGGAGCATCTTGAATTAAGAAAAGAAATACTAACTTGGCTTAATCTCCAGAAACAGGTATACTTGCTACTGTGGTTTTGGGGATTGCACTAGTTAGAATGTCCATATGCTTGTATGCATTTCTTCGCTTTATTTTCTATCGGAGTTGCAACATCAATATTGGCTTGCTTTTCGCCAATTTGTTTAATTTAATTACTTGCTAAAATATTTGTCTCAGGTTCAATATAAAGAGGCTGAAGGTTCCTCTTTTCGTGATGGGTCATATGGTGAAACACCTGGCACACCTAAGGTTAGAAATTTGGCTTTTTATTTTTCTATTTTCCCCTCTATTGCTTTCCTTATTTTTGGCCTGTCCTAGCATTCCATTCTGTTCCCCTAACCATGAATCTGTGATTTGGAAACTACTGACAGCATTTACATCGTGCTGGGGATCAGGATCGGACATTCGTTCCAGATGCAATGAATTTTGGAGGTAATATATTTTGTCTGCACCTGCTCTACCTAATTTCCTGTAATTGATGGGATTTTCGTTTATTTATTATTAAAACTGTGCTTATAACTGTGGCTTCAGCGGAAAGGGTTGGCAAAAAGGACCAAAAACGCAAGGTACACTACAAAGTTTGTCTATTTATTTTCTTCTTCAGTGCTTGATTCCCACTTACCTGTGGACTATTTTCCTAGCGTATTATTATTGATCTTGAAAATTATAATTTTTGCAGGCACCCGGAGCTCCATCGGCTCATAAAAGACCTAGAAAACTAAAGGCCACAGATCTCTAGTTCCTCTGGTGAGAGCTTATATTTTTCACAGATGATTCACACTGGTAGTTTGGTATCGTTCTTTTATAATTTAGTATTCATCTTAACCATTTGTGTGCTTCTGTAATATAATATTTTTGCTTCAATCTTATGGTACTTGTTTCTTCAATTTTCTCTTCTATAGTTGACTAGCACAACAAAGCTTGTTGGTGCATTGTATTTACTGAAAAATGTTTTGTATGTTATTTGCCAGGTGGCAACCGAGAAAAAAAGGTGTTTCAATTCCGAGAATTGTTTCAAACAAAATTATGAATGTGGAAACTGGCTATTAACTCAACACCTGGAAATTCTGATTGTGGTATATTTAGTCTAACTGAAGTTCTGTATACTTCGGCCTGCAATTTTAGACTAATGCCACTCTTGGTCTTCAATGTAAAGAGAAAAGTGAGAGATCCCTGGGATGAGTGAGATCTCCCATCTTTTGCATGTTCTCAGAAGCTGGACTTTATTTCTCATGCTGATAATGCTTTGTAGGGATACCAGGTACAAAAATGGCTTCTTATTTAGATATGCATGTATATAAGTTTAGGAATGGGAATTCCGGATGTCCTTGAAGGCTTCTGAATGCTGAAATTGGGAGCGAATGTAACTACTGCATCGCTTCATAAATGTTTCTAATCGTTTGCACACCAAATGAAAAAGCTGTTGTGATAATTCAAACTAAATGAAAATATTTTATTCAAATTTATTGTTGTCTTCGAAAATTCGTGGAATAGCACAGGAACTAAGGCCAGGAGTAACTAATTGATGAATTTTTGTCCTTAATGATTTTCTTAGTTCTATATATGCTCGATGCCTTTTCTCCGCATTCAACTCTTATCGAAGCTGCCAAAATATGTAGAGAAATACAAATTTTATGACAAGCAATAATTAAAATACGCAGACAAATAAATAAGTAATTGCCTCATAATTGGTGGGTTTTCTTCTGTTTCGCAAAAGACAATCCGTAGGTATTTCCAGCAAGCCTGTTGGTGGGTTAACAACTTAACCAGTGTAGTAATGTTTCGTTTGCTTGCACCATTGAGCTGGAAGATTTCTTTTTATACCTACATAAAAAAAAATTCTGCACTTCCATAAATATAAAATTCTCATTTCCAATAAGAAAGTAAGTTTTTGCATTTTTTTTTTTTGAATTGTATATTTTAGAAGTAAAAAATGGCTTCGAGGTTGTGTAATTTGAATTTTTATTATGCAATTGCAAAAGAAACCACATTTTAAATAATCGCTTTCTGAATGTAAGTTAATTTTTTTGAGTTCGCACACCCGGATTCGAGGAAATTAGTAAAATCACTAATGCTAGAATGTCAGGAAGTAAGATAAGGAAAGGGGAGAGAATTGTTTTTATAATGAATATTTACTTTAATAATTTTAAAAATAAAAATTTATGGGATCTACTAATATGAGTAACAATTATTTATTGGGAACATAATAAACATCAAAACTCGTTAGCGATTCTTGAAGAGTGGGCACTGTGCTTCTCAGTACCTGAGTGAGAAAGAAGAAATATATGAAAAAAAAGTGCCATTTTTTAATGATTCAATATATTTTGATTTAAAAGAGGACCTCTTTTATCTGTAATTTTATAAGATAGATTTCAGAAAAATAACAATATTTAAGGCCCAATTTAGTCTAAGAAAAATTATTTGACCCAATTTAGTTCTTAAAGGACATAAATCACTTAATTTTTAGTCTTTCAATTATAAACATGGAAATCTTTAGTCTTTCAATTATTTTTATCACTTAATTTATCTCTAAAAAATGAACATCGATCAAATTAATTGCAGCTGATCCTCATCCAACTATATTTATACAAAAGTAAAAACTAATCACAATTCAATTAAAATTTAGTATTCCAAAGAAAAGAAGAGACGATAGCATACAGTAGAAGTCTAGTACATTTACCATAGAAGAAGTTTCCACTCCAAACTATAAGAGACGAACAATAAAAAGAACTGCTACATTCCCTCCATTATTGGTAACTCCACATTTTTTTTTATGAGGAGGATCGTTTATAAGTGAAGGACAGATTAAGGCAGGGTTGTAGAGAAGGTAAATGAATGGGGTTTGGTAGCTAGGCAGAGAAGGTAACATTGAGAATGTCTGGAAACCTCTCCTTGATGGCTGCTTTGATTCCGGATCCAATGGAGTCAGGTCCAACATACTTAACGTGGCACTCCTCACCTTCAACGGATAACACTTCCACGCTGCCTCCATAATTCTTTATGGCCGGTCTCAATATATCAAGATGACTATTCACAGCCTATTCAAACGCAATGCAAACCAGAAAGGCAACAATCGTCAAACTCATTTCATCTTAATTTAATGCAAACACACTTTGGTTCCTCATGATTGCAATTGTGTATTTCAGTCAATTATGTCAATTTGGTCTCATACAATGCAAAGATGTTAAGTAAATTTCCAAGTTTCAACAGTACCAACAAACTGAGTATTAAAGTTTACTCAATGCCATGTCAAAGTGCTTTCATTTTCAAGGACTAAAGTTGTCCAGTTACTATGAACACCCAGTTGGTATAACTCAAATCTAGAGATTTTAGGATTAAGTCTATTTCTTTTCATAAAATAAACAAAAATACGTATTCTAATTTTTCTCAGCCCTGATAGTTGTGAAGAGTTTTAATGTAATTGACTGAAATACAGGAATTGCAATCCCATTCATAACCCACTGTTACTTTGGTTTCAAGTTTAGCAAGTCTTCTCCATTACTAGAAATTTTTTATTTATGTGATTTGTGCTGGAGGGCAATACCTAATAAAATAGTACCTGGACTTACTGAAGTAAAGTGTCCAATTTTTTGTGTGAGTATCCCATAAATTCCCACGAATACTCTATGATTTTAGGAATAGTCACACTTCATAGCTTAAAAATGCAATTATGACTACCACATGTTTGAATAAATTCTGATACACACTACGCTGAAGTAAACTCGTAAACTAAAATAATTCACATATAATCTTATAAGTTAATTGGTAGAAATTATGTCGTATAAGGCTTTTGAAAATCAGATTATGAAGTTACCCACATATGAGTCTTAATTTTTCTATTATATGGTTCGTTTCATGGTGTAAATGAATAAAATGGACCTCAACGGTTGTCTCCTTGGGTAGCTGATCGTAGACTTGACGAATGTCCTTAACGGCATCTCCGAATTTTTCCTTAAGAACGCGCTCGATCCCCATCGTCATGGTTGTGGTGGAGCTGGGGCAGCTCTCGCACGCTCCTTGAAGACGGAGAGATACGACGCCGTCTTCGACGGAGACGACGTCGACGTTGCCACCGTCTGCGATGAGGTAAGGGCGAACATCTTCGAGAACCAGGTCGACGTTGGATACGGTGAGCTCGAATTTCTTTGCGGAGTATAATCCGGGAGAGGACTGATTCTGGTTGTGATTGGGGGAAGATGTTAATCGTATTGGAACGCTCCTTCTTCTATTTTGGTTTGGAGGGTTGAAAGTGGGAACTGAGAATTTTAGTTGAAGGCCATGGATTTGATGATTCAAGGTTGTTGTTGAACGAATTGGAGTTAGAGTTGGAGCTGCCATGGCCATAAATGCAGAATGAGAAACAATCACAGGAAAGGTCGAAGTGCCCCCTTATTAGCCCAACTGAGTTTGGGTTTGGGCTTTTGGTCTTTCGGATTCCTTCCAACCGGCCTGCTCCCTTATACTAAAAGCCCATTGAGATTGGTCTCGAAGTGAAAGACAAAAGTACCCCTGAGCTTTGTTTCTAAAAGGAAAACCCTATCCTGAGCTGCTACAAATTTATCACCTAGAATATAGGGAAAACATGTCTCTATAGACATGCCACTGAAAGATTTGAAGGATATGTGGTCCATTGTTGAATAAAATACAAAGTAATTAATATGTGAATATGGTGTCATGATTCCCATTGAACGGAACTCTTCATTTCCAGCCACTGAACCTACAATTCTCTTCACCATACAACATCGTCGGGCAATGATTCAAAAAACTTTTAGATTCTGCATTTTGAATGATCTGAATGAGTTTATAATCTTTAACTTTCTAATAACATCTCTAACATCATCCCCCACTCTTGTCTCTCCTGTTTATAAATTCAAATATGCATATCACACGGAAAAAAAAAAACGAGATGAAGGGAAGTCAGGTTTGTAACGCCTCTCAATTTCTACTCATACATATAAAATAAATAAAAAAAACGGTAGAACAATAATATCAAATTCACATTTGTATATATAATAAAATACATTCATCTCATAAATTGTATCTCAAAAGAACATCCCTTGTCTAGTGGTTTTAATACATATCCATCAAAAGTTTCAAAATAACCGAAACAGAGCATTAAAACCTAAATCTATCCCATCCTCCAGCACACTCACTGAGGAGGTCTGTCACCTGCCACCTTGTCTGCTCCCGTGTAAATTAACACGATCATCACAGGTTTAAGAAAAACAAAATACAGGGTAAGCTAGATATTTTAAAAACTTTAAATATGAAACTTAATATCATCATAAACCATCAATTTTTTTTTTCTTTTCACACACTTCACAATTTCATCAAGTGTCTATCATTTCACATAACCATCAAGTGTCTACCAATAATTTCAATATTCCTCTTTCTCATGTCAGACTTCTACTGAATCATAACACGTAAACACTTGACTCTACTTCCGGAAGACTCGTGCGTTGAACTTAGCATCCAGAGACCTGCATCTGTCATACTATATCACTGTGAATCCACACAGTGTCGTTGTGAATCCACACAGCTATGCGCATATACAATCTCAATATCATCACTCTCCTAGTATGACACGGTTAATTCATATAATAGGTTAAGTTAGTTATCTTTCAAACAACTTACCCATACATATGAACCTCCTTCGACTCTCACCAACCGAATAATTTCATCTATGTGATTCCATTATCTCAGTAGAGTCAGGATCGTCTCATTCACAGGATACTCACAGATCAATACACCCTCATAACAATCTCAACACGGTATTTCCTTTCCTGAAAATACTATGTCTTGACCACATTTTCACAGCATCCAGCATCTCATACGACACATCAATGACCAATTCAAACATATCTCAATCAAATCATACCAAAGTTGAGAATTTCAAAAATCATATACATTTCACATTTCAATCTCAAACCAATACAGATTTACACAAAACAGGGGATTGTGAAATAAACGTTAAAATTGGTGACCACGTCACCCCAACTTCAGAATCTTCTAGCCTAAGGTTTTTATTGAAATTAAAGCTAGCTTCCCTTACTTGGACTTGAGCCGATCTCACTAAGAGCTCCAAACCCACCGAGAACTCAAGGATGCCTTAACCTGCACCATAGAGTCCCGATCACAAAACTAACTATAACACTCATATTCTGAGTTAACAGAGACTAACTCTGAAGCCAAAAGAGTCGCACGCAAAGCCTATGCAGAGGCAATTCTCTCAAGTTCAGAAGCAATTTCAAAAACAGAGCACGACGAACTTACTCTGTTTTAAGGCTTTGATCGGAAACTTGCAGAGATACTAGCCCGAAGCCCAGGGGCAGTCGCCGATCGTTAAACGGGTGCTCGATGGTGTCGGAAACGTCAACTGGTAGCGAAGATGCCCAAACGTGGAGAGAAGGAGAGAAAGGAAACAGGGAACCAAAACTCAACTCACTCGATTTCTCTCTACCCAAACAGTGTTCGAACATTGCCTATCAGAAGTGAATTTTGAAATTAAACCACCTTGCCCAGGAATGCCGCTGCCACCACCCACTCTGATGGAAAACTCTTGCGTGCAAGTTTCCTCTGACGGGATGGCCACGTGGACACTTTTGTATGCCCAAAACTCTGGAGCCACCTGCCCTACTTACTCTCTGTTGCCAACTGCTCTGGGGACCCTTACTGTCTACGTGTCGCGCCTGCAGAACGCCTTCGCTGGAAGCCTGGTCCCAGCTTATCTGCGTATAACAGGACCCCCCGATGACCAGGAACCGATGACTGATCTCGCGATGACTATCCACCGATGTCTCACCCTGGCAGACGACTGATGTCTCATCCTGGCAGACGACTGATGTCTCATCCTGGCAGACGACCGATATCTGATGACACATCGTCACACCCTGCTGAAGGCTCATCGACTCACTACTCCACGTGTGTGTTATCACCCCCACATGGCTCGGTGACGTCGGTAGCTTCTCCTGCCCGAGGACAGGTCGGTACCAACTCCTCACGCGCCAATGCATGCAACACTGAGGACAATCTCTTATGCCAAAGCATAGAGTTTCGCATTTATCCCGCATGCATGGCGTATCTAAGGTTCAAATCACACCTTGATACATGTGATTTCTGGAACCCACTATGGTCCACCGACCGACCTCTACCATAATGACCTCAGACCTCTTGGGCGACGTCCGAGGTCTGATTACTATGGATTTTCTATTATATGACCTTTTTCATTTTAAATAATAACATACTCAGAAATCATTTAAAATATACCACTTCTATTCCAAATAAATTTCTAGATCCTTACAAGGTTCATCGTTGTGTCCAAATACTAGTGACGTGTTGATCTAACATTATTTTTGTAAGTAACTTTTACAAGATGTTTGGATTGACCGGTGCACTATTCATGGATGTGAAAGTGCACCCACGTTTGTTTCAAGTAATGGATGAGGGGGGAGATGTGTGGAAAGGAGAAGTTAGAGGTTTTTTTTTTGTGTCTTTCATGGATGAAGAGAAAGTGTAATGAAAAAAAGAGAAAGCCACCTAGATTTCTATGCATTTACATTTTTACCCTTAATAAAAATAAAAAATAGATATTTAAATATTTAAAGTCTAAAAGTATAAATAATAGAATTCAATTATATATTATAATAATTTAGATTTTGATTTATTAATGAAAATACAAAATCCATTTAAATATTTAAATTCTAAAAATATAAATAATAGAATTCAATTTTAATAGAAAATAATTTAAATTACTTAATTTTATTTGATTTTATTCCAAGTGTAAGGACCTAGAAAATTAACTTAGAGTAGAAGTAGTATAATTTAAATATTTCCTGAATATCTTACTTATCGAAAATGAAAAGAACATATAATAGAAAATTCATAGTGGTCAGACCTCGGACGTTGCCCAAGAGGTCTGAGGTCAGTATCGGTGGACCATAGTGGGTTCCAGAAATCACATGTATCAAGGTGTGATTTGAACCTTAGATACACCATGCATGCGGGATAAATACGAAACTCTATGCTTTGGCATAAGAGATTGTCCTCAGTGTTGCATGCATTGGCGCGTGAGGAGTTAGTACCGACCTGTCCTCGGGCAGGAGAAGCTACTGACGTCACCGAGCCATGTTGGGGTGATAACACAGACGTGGAGTAGTGAGTCGATGAGCCTTCAACAGGGGTGACGAGGTGTCATCAAACATCAGTCGTCTGCCAGGATGAGACATCAGTCGTCTGCCAGGATGAGACATCTGTCGTCTTCCAGGGAGAGACATCGGTCGTCTGTCAGGATGAGACATCAGTCGTCTGCCAGGATGAGACATCGGTCGTCTGCCAGGGTGAGACATCGGTGGATAGTCATCGTGAGATCAGTCATCGGTTCCTGTCATCAGGGGGTCCTGTTATACGCAGATAAGCTGGGACCCAGGCTTCCAGCGAAGGCGTTCTGCAGGCGCGACACGTAGATAGTAAGGGTCCTAAGAGCAGTTGGCAACAGAGAGTAAGTATGGCAGGTGGCTCTAGAGTTTTGGGCATACAAAGGTGTCCACGTGGCCATCCTGTCAGAGGAAACTTGCACGCAAGAGTTTTCCATCAGAGTGGGTGGTGGCAGCGGCATTCCTGGGCAAGGTGGTTTAATTTCAAAATCCACTTCTGATAGGCAATGTTCGAACGCTGTTTGGGTAGAGAGAAATCGAGTGAGTTGAGTTTTGGTTCCCTGTTTCCTTTCTCTCCTTCTCTCCACGTTCGGGCATCTTCGCTACCAGTTGACGTTTCCGACACCATCAAGCACCCGTTTAACGATCGGCGACTGCCCCTGGGCTCCGGGCAGGTATCTCTGCAAGTTTCCGATCAAAGCCTTAAAACAGAGTAAGTTCATCGTGCTCTGTTTTTGAAGTCGCTTCTGAACTTGAGAGAGTTGCCTCTGCATAGGCTTTGCGTGCGACTCTTTTGGCTTCAGAGTTAGTCTTTGTTAACTCAGAATATGAGTGTTATAGTTAGTTTTGTGATCGGGACTCTATGGTGTAGGTTAAGGCATCCTTGAGTTCTCGGTGGGTTTGGAGCTCTTAGTGAGATCGGCTCAAGTCCAGGTAAGGGAAGCTAACGTTATTTTTTTATAAAAACCTTAGGCTAGCAGATTCTGAAGTTGGGGTGACGTGGTCTCCAGTTTTAAATTCTATTTCACAATCCCCTATTTTTGTGTGAATCGGTATTTGTTGAGATTGAAATGTGGTTTTTATTAAATATAGTGGATGCTGTGAACTGTGTATGATTTTCGAAATATCAACCTTGGTATGATTTGATTGAGATATGTTTGGATTGTTAGAAAAGGTTTAAAGTATGTTATGGTTGCCTTGTTCATTTACGTGTTGGATGATATACTGGAATGATGTGAAAGAGTGATCAAAGCATAGTATTTTCAGGAAAGAAAATACCGTGTGGAGATTTGTTTAGAATGTGCATTGACTAAGGATTTGTAATAAGGAGATATCCTGACTCTCCTAAGATAATGGAATCATATAGATGAAGTTATTCAGGTGGTGAGAGTCGAAGGAGGTTCATATGTATGGGTAAGTCGTTTGAAAGATAACTAACTTGACCTGTTATATGGATTAACCCTGTCATACTAGGAGAATGATGATATTGAGATTATTTATGCGCATAGCTGTGTGGATTCACAGCGACCCTGTGTGGATTCACAGTGGTGTAGTATGACAAGTGCAGATCTCTGAGTCTGAGTCAACGCACGAGTCTTCCGGAAGTAGAGTCAAGTGTCTATGTGTTATGAGTCAGTGGAAAGTCTGACATGAGAAGGCTGAATAAAGAGAAATTTTGATAGACACTTGATGGTTATGTGGAATGAATGACACTTGAGGAAATTGTGAAATGTGTGAAAAATGATGGGTTATGTTGATATAAAGTTTCATATTTAAAGTTTTTTTTTTACAGCTAGCTTACCCCTTTGTTTTGTTTTGTGGTTGTTTTTCCTCAAATCTATGATGATCGTATATAATTTACACGGGAGCAGACAAGGTGGCAGGTAATAGAGCTCCCCAGTGAGTTATTGGAGGAAGGGATGGAAGAGTTTGAATGCTGTATTTTCGTTCTTTTTTAAAACTATTTGATGAATCTGTATTAAAATCCACTAGAGAAGGGATGTTCTTTTGAGATACAATGTATGGGATTGATGTATTTTATTATATATACATATGTTAATTTTGATGTTATTGTTTTACGTTTTATTTTATTATATAAATATGAATAAAATTTGAGGGGCGTTACACCAAGTAAACAGTAAATATCCAAAAAAGTATTTAATATATTTATAATAAAAATAAAAAATATTAAATATATTTTTAATAGAAAATACTTACCTTAAAATATAAATATATTTATAATAAAAAATATTATTAATATTAATATTAATAATATAAATATTAAAATAATAATAATATTTTAGATTAATTTATAAAATAATAATAAAATTATAAATAATAATTTTAAGATTTTTCACAGTATCTAATCGATTATGCATGAAAAAACACATAGGAATTAATCGATTATGTCCTAAGAAATAATTGATAATCGATTATGTTGGTGACATAATCGATTATGCGCTCTGTGTAAATATCAACTTAATCGATTATGCTGTAACATAATCGATTATGTTGGATTTTTAACTGCAAGCATAATTGATTATGTTAGAGTTAAGCAGGGTCTGAAGATCAAGAGGGGAGGGGTGAATTGATCTTTTAAAAATTTTTGCAACAGGAACTGACTTCTGTATAACAGAGATTAAAATAACAGATTGATTTCAAATAAAACAGATTTATTTTTCCAAATCACCTTCTTACAATCAGAACTTAATCAAACAAGATTTTATACAATTAGAAGGAACAGCAGAATACACTTGTTCAGATATTTGCAAGAAGGTTTCAACCAAAAGAAGAACAGTTCTTATTAAACCCAGAATTAACAGATTCAATTTCAAATGAACAGATTTATTTTGGACAGTTATCAATTCAAATTCCAGAAATAAATGCAAGAAAGGAGAGAAGATTGCACACAAGTTTTTATACTGGTTCACTCATCAAGAGCTACATCCAGTTCACCTTACACCAAGGTGGAATTCACTAAACACATACAACAATTACAGCATATACAGCAGTTCTTGAAACCTACAAGAACACTCACATACAAGGCTGAAAAACACCTATTTCGGCACACCTTGCACTCCAAGAAACCCTATCAAGAAGTGACTAACACTTCCACCTTTACAACAAATGAGAAAGGAAAAAATACACCTGAAAAGAAGATGCAAGAACTCAAACCAGTAGTTCAATCTGCTGCAAAAACTGCACCAGCACCTTCACAAAGCACACGGTTTTCCTAGAACAAGCACACTTGAAATTCCTTTTGAAAACCTTTCACAAAAGCCTTTGAATTCTTCTTCTCACTCAGAAACTGATTGAAACGTGATTGCACTGTGTGTTTTGTGTGAGAGAAGTCTTCTATATTTAAAGAAACCAGTTTCTAACCACTTTTCAAAAAAACAGTTTGAAAAACAGTTAAGAATAACAGAACCAAAATAAATCTATTTATTATCCAGGAAACAGATTTATTTTTGTCCAGTATTCAGACTTTTTGGAGAAAACTTTAAACAGCATTTTTGAAAACTTTAAACACTCCTTGTGTTTGGTTTAAGCTTGCTTTAGGCAACTAGAACAGAATGACCGATGACCGACCGGTGCCACATTACATTCTCAAAGACCGATGACCGATCGTGCCTCATTACTTCCTCCAATGACCGACGACCGATTGGTTCCTCATACTTCCCCAATGACCGACGACCGATTGGTTCCTCATTGCTTCCTTCAATGACCGACGACTGATTGGTTCCTCATACTTCCCCAATGACCGACGACCGATTGGTTCCTCATTACTTCCCCCCATGACCGATGACAGATCGGTGCCTCATCACTTCCTCACCTCCTAAGCCTAAACCAAAATTCACTTAAATCCTTTTACAAAACTATAAAGTACCGAAGCAATTTTCTTCATCAAACACACTTTAAGCCAAGGTTGGGAAGAAGCTTCCTTCAGCTTCAACAGATTATACCTCTTAAATGTTTGAATAATCGATTATGTGGTATTTTTAAGGCAGAGGATAATCGATTATATGGTTTTAGAATTTAAATTATTTTAAAGTAGTTATTTATGTTAATAAGTTTGTAATCTTATATGTGAATTTTTATTTAAAATTCAATAATTATAATACTAAATTAGTTATGCCTCTTAATTTTTTTTATCTAATTTATTATTGTATATTTGAAGGAGAAAATTTGATGAAATATTAGTATTTATTTTATTTGACATGAATTTAAATTACAAATGTGAATATGTTTTTTTAAAATATTATTAATAATAAAAATGATTTTTGAGTTTTTTATGAAAATTAATATACATTATTTTAAAATAAAAATATTAAGATAGTAATGAAATATAAAGTTTTAATCTTATATTTTATTTTTCACATTTTACATATACATAGCATAATCTTATAAATTAGATACAGTTAATTTCTCATATTTTACATAAAATATTAATTTTATAATTATAAATATTATAAATAATATTTTAGTAATTAAAAATAAAATAAAAAAGTGAAAAGAATAAATTAGAAGGTTTAATACTGTTAGATGAATATTGAAAATTTGATGAAATATAAGTTTTTATTTTATTCGACATGAATTTAAATTACATATATGAATATGTTTTTTAAAAATATTATTATTAATACAAATGATTTTTGGGTTTTTTTATGAAAATTAATTATATACATTATTTTAAAATTGAAATATTAAGATAATAATGAAATTATATTATATTATTTAAAATTAATTTAATAAATTAAATATAATTATTATTGTGAATTAGTTTTGAGAGTGTTAATTAAAATTTATTTTAAATATAGAGTAAATTAATGTAATTATTTTATATATATATATATGACTAAATTTGTACTTTTATAATTTATATCATTAAAAATAATTTTAAATATGTTTATAACCATTACATCCTTATTAATTTTAATAAACTTTGCTCACACATCGACTTTAATATACTTCAATCCAAACAATTTTAATTTCTATTAGACTTCCACTCTTCCACACTCTGAAGTTAGTAATACAACCCTTCCCTCAAGTTACTAATACAACCCTTGTTAGTGATTCCTAATCTGAAAAACTGGTACCATTTTTGTTGCTGGTAGTTTTGCAGGGAAAGCAGAGAGAGTGTGGTTACCTGAAATAGGATTCAATGGCGACGAGAAATCGAACTGTGGAGTTTAGGAAGCACAGAGACGCCGTGAAGAGCGTGCGTGCACCTCTCTCATCCTCTGTATCTGCTTCTTCCACCGGTCCCGTCATTGAAATGGTTTCACTTCTTCCATCCAATCGATCATCCTATGCTCCTTTAAGCACTGAGGACCCATCCACCTCTAGGTTTTCCCTTTTCACCAACTCACACTCCATTTCGTTTCTGCAAAAGTCTTTTCGGGCTTTAATTTCGTATATTCACATGCATAATAGCGATACCCTATGTGTAAATGCCTTAAACCTAGGTGTTGAACGTTGTTGCATTTGATAGTTAATAACGCCTTTAAAATGTTAGGGATGCGTTTACTGTGGGGTTGCCACCGTCTTGGGTGGATGATTCTGAAGAAATAGCTACGGCTGTACAACGTGCTCGGGTTAAAATTTCTTAGTTAACTGCTCGTTCGAAGGCTTTGATGCCTTCCTTTGGGGATGACAAAGAGGATCAGCGTCTTATTGAGACTCTCACCCAGGAAATTACATCTCTTCTTAGAAAGTCTGAAGTGAGGCTGAAAAGACTTTCTGCTGCTAGCGGGTCATCTGAGGATTCTAATGTTAGAAAAAATGTACAGGTACGGTAATTTTGCTGTAGAAGTATTATGTACTATCGTTCTATCATATGCCGTGCAAACTAATTTGTTCAGACTTTATCTTCTTCTTCAGTTGAGGTTGCCCGTTATTGACTTACTGTTCTTAAGGTCGATATAGGTTCTTGGGCAATTATTTATTTTGGGTGCAAAAAAGGAAGTTATAAGTTAGTTTGTGGATCAGTCAGTTCAGGACTCTGGTGACTGTTTTAAAGATACATAAGCTATTGCGTAGGGTTTATCATGTTTTTGACTATGATTATGAGGCCTTATTTTGCCTCAGTCTCTCTCATCGTTTGAAAGCCTATTCATATATTTTTCTTGTTTCTCCTTGTTTTTCATGTAGACTGTATCTGTATGTGAAGTTACGTGTTATCCTCATTTGAATTTTGTTGTTGGGTGTGTAAGAGAGTTAAAGGACAGGGAAAATGTAGGGTGAACCCCTATTCATGTTTGAATGTTACCAATTCACCAGGTAAAGGAAATAGGGGAATAGTGTAAAATAAAATTATTAAAAACAATATAAATTTATTATTTCGCCCCTCTATTTTTTGAAAAAAAAAACTAATGTAATTTAACTTAATATACCTTTTCACCTTAGAAAAGTAAGGAGGGGTGTGTGAAAAATCTTCATTTCCTTCCCTACTTTTAGGTTACCCCCACAAGAGAATGGCTAATCGAAGGTTTTGCCTTCATTCTCTTTTCCCATTATAATCCCTCATCCAAATATAACGTTAGTTTCATCACAATGATTTTACACTGTTTATTTTGAAAATGGTTATTTGGTGAGAAGTGGTTTCTAAATAGACAATACTTTACCATATCAAATTTCTCACCAATTTTAATAAACTTTCTTCACACATCCATTCTGACATATCCCAATCCAAACAACTTAAACTTTCTTTATACTTCTACTTCCCACACCCTCTAATCCAAACAAAGTCTTCCCACACCCTCTAATCCAAACAAAGTCTTAAGAATGTGTTTGTTTACAACAATGGAAAGTTAAGAATGTGTTTTTTCCAATGATGATGAAAAGTTAAAGAGCGAAGAAAATTCGAAAAACAAAGTATAAATTGTGAAAAACGAGATGAATTTCATTATCAGGTTTTTTTCATTCTATTGCGAAGAAATTTGCTTTTGTGCAAAGAAACTTGATTTTTAACACAGTTAAATCATAACTACATAAAATAAATATAATAATATCTATTCTTTTATTTTGAAATAACAAAATATTAAATTCATAATAAAATAAATTTAAAATTTTATTAATAAATGTTTAATGTTAAATAAATAAAAAATTTAAAATAAAAAGTAAATTAAATCAAATTAAATTTTGATAATTTATTTAATATACTTTATTTTGAAATTTTTATTTATTTATTAAGGTTTTATAATAGTTTTCATTTTAATTTAATTTTTTTTAATCTTAATTTAAATTTTCAAAATTTACAATTCAATTATATCTATCACATTATTTACAAATTTTCATAAACTTTCTCTTTCCTTTCCACTCTCTTTCCCTTAATCCAAACCTCATTCCTTTCAAATCTATCTTTTTTCACTCCCTCAAATCCATCATCTAATCCAAAAAAAAGCATAAAAGTGTTAATCTCATTCTCCTCCTTTATTTTTTTTTTAAATATAATAATTTTAGATAGTAGCTCACATTTTACCTTCTAATCGTATGAAGAAGAAAACTCTTCAAGCAAACTTTTGACTGGCAAGCTTGACGAAAATCATACATTTAAACCAAACTGCTAAAAGCAGCTGCAATAGCTATCCTAAACAGGTTCTTAATCATAAACTCGAACTCTTAAAAGAATTGTTTTAATGTCATTGGAGTTCGCTTTGGCATTCAATAATTCTTAAAATTAAAAACCAACACTTATATAAGACCAAGCTCCCTAATAGTAAAAAACTTGATATAATAACTAAATTACTATTTTAAGTTGTCAAAAAGTAAAGTTCAAACAAAAATTATTGAAATGCTGTCTGTTCATAAAATCCTTGCCATAGAACAAATCTTGTAGAAAAATGACAAGTAACTTATGGAGCATAATGAAATTAAGAATCTTATGTAGTTGCTTATAAGAATCCCATTGTATATGCTCTAAGTAACAATATAGGAAATAATAAAAGAACAACAGCCAAAAAGATAAATTAGAGTGATAATAAACACTCCCGGCTAAGTATTATATGATACTATCAGTGAAATAATGAACGCCGGCATCCAAGCAATTATGATGGGGTATCTATCCTTTAACGACACTAAAATCCAGAAACAAATATGGACTTAGGGTACAACAGAAGACGGACGGTGATCAAAAAAATGTTCACTATTACTCTCTAGCAATGGTACAAGAAACTTATAGCTCATTTTTAACTAAACTACTACTGACAATCAGTATTCCTTTCAGATTTAATAATAAAGGGTAGTAAAAGGCAAGAGCTACGAGAAATCATGATCTCAGACTCAGAGACAGACGAGGAAATAATATCCAATCCAAATCCAAAAATAGTGTGGATGGCTACGACTTTTATCTGCGGCTCCTGGTTTGCTCCTTCTCCTTTTCTCGGTTCTTGTAAAGTTTCTCTAGAACACGCTTTGCCTCACATTGGGGGAAATTAGACAAATCATAGTAATGTGGTGCTATATCAACCAACCTGTTTAAATGAGAGTTGCATGTCAAGACTAGGAAAAAACTACACAACCCAAAATCATATTAAGAAAAAACACTACACTATACAAATCCAACTGCCTCCCCTCTAAATTCTGATGATGTACTTCAGTCACAAATTGCATCTGTCTGAATACTATATTTAAATGTTCACATCGTGCAGTTTCCATTTTAATTGAACACAATTTCCCATTTTCATCAGAATTTCACTTAACATCACAAAACACCACAAGAATTAAAGAATTTGCATCTATGATGGTACAACTATCAACAATCCATAAACAAAGAATCTTACCATTCCCCTCGTATGTCTGTAACAGTCCGAATAAAGTTCCGACTGGTAAGAACATATTCATTATAAATTACCCATTCAGGCTTGTGGTCCAGGCAATTTGATGGATGCAAATGCACCACCTACGAACAGAACATAAACATTAGAAACCATAAAAGTACAATACTACAGCTGACAGTCCAGCTCCAATGATAATAAATGAAAAGACATGACGAAGACAAAAAGCAGTTCATTTAACAGACCTGGTTGTCTTTCACCGTCAAGTAGTGACCTGTACGCTCCAAATGAGCTACCTGCATGAAATACCCAGCCAGCATAGCTTTTCTTATGTTGACATAGTAGTCGCGGCTATTAAAGTCAGTGCTGCATTGCTTCAGATTAAACCGGGCCATGATACGAACTAATTGTTGTCTAACATTATCAGCTGATTTTAATGCCCTATGATTTACAAAGTTATCATAGCACCAAGAGGGATCCTCATCTGAGAAAACATTTACAATTAACACAGTTAGTATAAAAAAAATCTATAATTTAACCTCTTCTTGAATAAAAATAAGAGATACCAAAAATAACTACTTACTATTTTGCTTGTATGCGTGATAGACATTCAACAGCGTGAGGTGATCTCCATCAATGTGCCCGAACCTAGCTTTAGCTTCATCCGCAGCTTTTTGTGCCTCCCTAGGCCGGACAAAGCAATTGGGTACTAAAGAAAGAAATTGATTATCACAGAAGGAGGTCCAAGGTAGGTCAGCAGATGCATAGAGGCGAGACCACACCATTTGCTTCATGAGAATACTGAGAAACTGCAACTAATGCATCAGCACTTACTTAGAATCCTATGGTGCATGCCAACCGGGGGCATGGAACCCAGAGAAGACAGTTGCTGATGACAACCTAAAAAGGACACACTAAACTGACCACATACAAGTGCAACTAAGCACATGTGTAAGCAGTCAAACATCCCCCAACATATTCACAAGATTATCCTCTTGCACAAGCACAACAGTAGGGAGTCCATTTCAAAATGGATCCCAGCATAACTACATTGCCTTAGCATTATGGGGGATACTGGACAGACTAAAAAGTAATTAAATAAAAGAATACCTGAAAGCATGGCAGAAACTGACAGAATCTCATTTGAACAGTTGAATTCAGGACTGACAACGAGCATCTTTGACATCTGTGGATCCAAAGGAAATTCACTCATAATTTCACCTAGCTTAGTTAAGTTACCATCATCATCCAGTGCACCCAAGTAATTCAAGACCTCCAATGCACGCATTAAGGTCTCAGGAGCAGGCGGGTCCATGAAATCAAAATGCACTAAATCATCTATGCCCAGTTTTTTCAAAGTAAGAACTGTATTGGCAAGATTTGATCTTAAAATTTCTGGATAGGTCTGTGGCTGAAGATCATTATTGAAACTTCTCTCTGTGTAAAGTCTAAAGCATTTCCCTGGTTGAGTTCTTCCAGCACGCCCAGATCTCTGATGTGCACTGGCTTTCGATATTGGTGATACTAATAAAGACTCCACTCGAACTCGGGGGTTATAAACCTTCTGCTTAGCAAAACCAGGGTCGATGACATAAACAATACCATCAATTGTCAAGGAAGTTTCTGCTATGTTTGTTGAGACCACAATCTTCCTTCCAGGAGGTCCACCCTCCTTCAGTGGAGGTGGTGGAGGCTCAAAAATCTTCTGCTGCATAGCTGGAGGAAGGGTAGAATACAGAGGTACCACTTTGACAGGGCCCACCTGATCTCCCAGATTAGAAATTTCTTTTGTTATTTTGCGGCAAGCATCTTCTATCTCTTCCTCTCCAGTCAGAAATACAAGTATATCTCCAGGTGGTTCACACATGTGTATCTGTACCACTGTCCTAATGCCAGCCTCCAAGTAATCCCTTTCAGGTTCCTGAGTATAGAAAATTTCAACAGGATGTAGCCTTCCAGGAACTTTCATGAGAGGGGCACCAAAAAAATAGCCCTGAAACTTTTCAGCTTCAAGAGTAGCACTCATAACAACCAACTTCAAGTCAGGTCTATTTTTAAGCACTTCTTTCAAAAGGCCAAATAACACATCAGTAGCCAATGTCCTCTCGTGAGCTTCATCAAGAATAATAACCTTGTATCGCTCCAAAAGCGGATCAGTCATTGCTTCCCTTAAGAGCATACCATCAGTTAGATACCTGCAAAACAAAACACCTCCACTTGTGAGACTAGGTGAAACAATGCAGAAAGAAAACAAAAATATAGACAAGGCATATAGAATTAATAAAAAATATTGTGCCCCAGTATATATTGATGGTATTCGTGAACCTGTTTCTGGATCTCTACTTTATGGAAACAATATCCGGAACTAGAGTGAAGGACTAATCCTATACATAGTTTTGGTTGGAGGAAAATGAAGGGGAAGGGAGGATAGGAATGGAGGGGAGCAATATCCCTCCTCATCCACTTTTTGCTCCCCCCTCCCCCGGATTTGGAGGGAAGGGGAAAAGTATGAAAGTAAATTCATTTTTAAAATATCCCCCCCTTCAAATTAAAATCTATATCTAATTAAAATCCCTCGCGTCCTCAGTGTCGAACCAAACAGACCCTTAAGACACGGATATCTTTTAAGTGGCTAATATGTTTTTCAGACACACGGAGCTAGTGTGTCCTTGATCACGGGGGCGAATTAATAATAGAATAATAGAAAACAATACAATAGCAAACTAAACATACTTCAAAACTGTCCTCGCACTACTGCAGTCTTCAAATCTGATGCTGTAACCAACCTCTTCCCCAATGGTTACATCCATCTCTTCAGCCACACGACGCGAAACTGACATCGCAGCCACTCTCCGAGGCTGAGTGCACGCAATCATCATCTTCCTACGTTTATCTGGTGTCTCTAACTGGACAGCCTCCAAAACAAACTGAGGAATCTGCAACCCCAAAAAATAAAAAATAAAACTTCCATAAATTAGCGACATACACACCTAGGAAAACCTAGATAACACATTTTTCGTCCTAACATTTGTCTATCAAAAAAAAAAAAAAGCCCTAAAACACACTACAAAACATTATGACACCATGTATAACCAATATACAAAAATATATAAGTTGAACGAAATAAACCTGTGTGGTTTTTCCACTACCAGTTTCACCGACAAGAATCAAAGTCTGGTTATCCTTGAGAACCTTTAAGAACTCTTCTTTCTGGTGCCAAACGGGAAGGGTTTTTCTCTTCTCCAAAATCTCGAAGTACCTTTGCGTGTAAGGCCTTGCGTTCCAGTGATTGATGAGAGCATTGGCGACGCTGTTATTGGCGCCGCCATTGTATTTCGCAATCTTCGCCACCGAATCGTCTACCACATCAAACAAGCTCACCTTCCTCTTTCTTTCCATGCCCATCAAAATGAAAACCCTAATTCCCCAACCTCGATCCGTCCAAAATGGAGTTGGAACGAAGGTGCGATTGCTAGGGCTTAGCTTTTGTGTGCAATTATAAAACGATCAGACCTAGTGGTAATGGCTAGCGAGGAAGATGAAATCTCTGTAATTACAATTCAGCCCAAGGTTTTTCATTATTTTATTATCACTCGGCCCAATACGCGTCTAATTCTTTCCTATATAGGCCTGACCATTTTTGGATCAAACAGTCCTCTTTAGCAGATATATCTTTTCGCACTCCCATAATTTCTTTATGCATCTCCATAAATATAAAATTTCAATTTTACCTTGTGAAAAAATGACTTTTAGAATTTATAATTTGCATTTTATTTTTTTATAAATTATTTTATACATTGTATAATCCAAAAATTACTTTTACTTCTAGATTATATACTTTGATAGCTTTTTTTACTGTATTTTTTATTTTTAGATAGTACAATCTGATTTTTATTTTATTTTTAGATTATACAATTTAAAGTCTTTTTTTCATGAAAAACAATCAAATTATGTAATTCAAGAGTCTTCTGGAGTGCATAATGCATAATTGAAAGTTATTTCTGAAAGTGTGTAATTTAAAAGTTTCTTCCAAATTAGGGGATGAAACTGATAAAGGGTGCAGTTATTATGGGTGCTTTGGAAAGTGAGGTGACCTTATGAGACTCTACATAACAAATAGCAGATCAAACAAAATGGGATTGCTGTCCCTTGCATTTGAAAAGTACAAACTTAATGCAAAATTCAAAGCGAATTCCATATAATATATTAAAAAATCTCCATTAACCACACTTATTTTTTAAAATAAAATTTTGAAGCATGGATATAAATATAAAAATTATACTATAGTTATTATACAAAGTTCCTTATAAAGCCTATTAATCATTAAAAGAAAAATACAATAAAATCATCAAATTCTAGTCAATAGTAAATGAATATCTACTTGTTGTATTTTAAACTAGGAAGATACAAACTTTAAAAATTATATAATATTAGTTAAGATTTAAAAAATAACAGACAACTAATTATGGTCTATAAAATATATATATCTCAGTAGAATTTGTTTAGGTTATTTAAACTTTTAACCAAAACAATAATGACCGCAATGGGGTTTGGTAAAATTTTTCCTACCTTCAGAAGATACAACATTGAGGAAAGCATAACTATCAAATGGAGAATAAGTTATCGTCGGAATGGATTGGACCTTTTAGGATTCGCCAAGTGATTGACAAATATGCCTACTAGCTTGAGATTATAGACCGAGGTTTGATTCTACAGACATGGAATGTTGCAAATCTTGCTTTTATTTCAGTTAAAATATTGAATGTGATGTGGAGCTTTTGATTTTTTGTTTTACATCAACTTTATTTTTGGATGATGTCTGTTTTAGTAAAACATGTCATTGTTTTTCAATTGTCACTATTATTGCTTGGTTGAAATTTTGTTGATCAATCGTGTCCTAACTTAGTTGGTTGAATTTTGCCAGTCAACTGCATCATGTATCGACTAGTTGAATTTTTGTTGATCATTCGTACCCCACTAGTTGAATTTTTTGTTGATCAATCCCCATATTGACTAGTTGTTTTTTTGTTAATCAAACATATCCTCAGGTCAACTAATTGAATCTTGCTTATTAGCCTCACTCCAGCTCTACTAGTTGAATATTGTTGATCAATCTCGTCACTATATCTTATTTTCAAATTGGTATAATTTTTTTAGCCCAAATAATTTTATGGTCAATATTATTTCATGGTTACTTTATTCATGTAAATAATAAAATCTTCTGTTAAAGATTATTGAAATACAAACTTTAAAAATTAGATAATATTAATTAAGATTCAGAAAATAATAAAAACAATATAATAACTTTCTATGAGCACGAGAATTAACTTATTATAATTGAAATAAAAACAAATAACTTTTTATTGTCTATATTAAAAGAACTTTTTTATATAATATATAAATCCTACAAAGTTATGCTTTAAGACCTTTTTTTTCTTTGCTTTTAGCTTTAAATTCTAAGTGAGCATCATTTGAAGGAGCTGCAAATCCACTTAATTTATACATAATTTCCAACTCGATTAGTATAACCTAACTTTTAACTTTTGAAATATTTATATGAGATTTACAAGTTTGAATTCACTTCACTAATCTAAATTTTAAACACAACCAATTAAATTAATTAAAATTAGAAGTCCAATTTGATTCGACCTAAATTAAATCAATCAAATATAATGATCAATTAAATTGATAAACCCGAATCAAGCCAATAATGTGAATCTTTAACATTGAATTTTTTTTTTTTACACAATTTGGGAGTGTTTGGCAATCCATTTGTGATTCTATTGTGAAAATGTTAGTTTTTGAGTTGTATTTTACTTTTTTTCTTATATTTGTCATTAATTTGAACGTCTCAATTTTTATTTTTTTTAAAAACATTTAGAATTACATAATCTATAAAACATTTTTAGATTCATAAGTATTTTCATAATTTAAAGAATTCAGAAATAATTTTAAAAAATATATTTTAGAATACATAATCCAAAAACTTAATCTACAAATATCTTTTTTATTATATAATATAAAAAATATATTTTTAAAAATAACACTCTAAATTATATAATCTAGAAGATTTTTTTATATCAATCCAAAATCTATTCCTGAATCAAAAAAAAAAAATTCAAAATAATAATCCTGGATTCAAAAAAGATTTTCAGATAATATAAAGTGAAACAAATTTGCCTTTTTAAAGGTGTCTAGTCCTTAAAAAATTTAGCTCAACCCTTAGTTAAATTTTATCCTTTGTTTAGCAGTTAAATTTAATAAGAATCTGCTTTAACATCCTCTTTTCAGAATATACTAAACATGAATAAAAAAAAGACGCAATAAAGTAGAGACTAATGTTTGAAACTGATTTTCAAAGAAAAAAAAAGGAATGCAGCATGATTTTAGAAATCTTTACAATATAAAATATCGAATAATTTACCACTGCATGAACATTTAACTAAATCCCAATCATGCAAGACTATTTGCAGATGGCAATGCTCTAACTTCAAGATTTATTCGCAGTTACAACAATAATTTGTTTTTCCAAATGAACTATAATAAACTCAAATCTAAATCACCTCATACTCGTGAAGTAATCATTTATGGCCAGAAATTGAAATATTAAATCGACAATGCCCCCTGAACAATTGAACGTTCTACACCATCATTTTTCTATTCATTCACGTTCTTCGAAAATACTTCCCTTAAATTGTAATTACAAATTCATGACTTTTATGCCAAACTTGCGACTAAAAATTAAACACATCTCGATACCATTTATTGTAGAAAACCATTTTGTTGTGGGTAAAAAATCATTCGATACTAAGAAATTTATGAACAAACAAACCTAGAGTTCAATGTCCCAACACACCATAAGCACCCTATAGGGTACACCAAATACCTGCGTGGTAACAAAACGTAAATTCCATTCTACTAAAATCAATCAATCTTTCAAAGGATCTTTCGTAACACAATCCAAGCTGCAGTAGCACGTTACCAGTTATGGATAATAACCCAACGCATCACAACTAAACAGCAAAGTTCTTAACAAGACTGAGCAACTATACTTCAAACGAAAACTGGATCCGTAACCGAAACGAATGTCCTAAGATTAATCAACATGCTTACCTACCTTATGTCCTCCAGTGCATTAAACAGCCTACTCGAGCAATCTGGACCCTGAAATTTTTTTCAAGTAAAATTAAAGCTTATGACTGAAAAAGAAAAAAAAAATCTGCAATTTCCACTTTAACAAACTGCAATGACATCTTTGCCAACTAAAATCTATGGTCTTTACAAAATTAGCCCCTTCTGTGTGACAATATCACACAGTGGGTCCTTAATACAACCATATACTACTAAATGAAATTGAACAGAGTAGTAATCCAACCCTGAGCCAAGATCCATATGACCAAATCTGATTAGTGGTGTTTAGACAATAAGTTTTACTGTACAGTTGAGAGGGACCAAATGATCTAGAGACTAAAATATTAAATTCTATTTTTAGGTAGGTGTGACAGACTAATTAGAATAAATCACTACTAAATTGAATTAAACAGAATAGCAATCCAACCCTGAGCCAAGATCCATATGACCAAATCTGATTAGTGGTGTTTACTAAAATGAGACAATAAATTTTACTGTACAGTTGAGAGGAACCAAAAGATCTAGACTAAAATATTAAATTCTATTTTTAGGTAGGTTTGACAGACTAAGTAGAATAACTCACCACTTGATTGATATCTAGAGAATTTTAATATCTGTTGTAAGCTTTTCCAAAATCTCCACGCCTATGAAATTCACCAAAATTATCATGAGGCCTAGTAGTATAAGTTTCCATATTGTCTGAGAACCTGTTCCTCGAATCCAATGGTAAATTGGTCCCAGCATAGGGAGGAGGATTGACAGAGGACCCATCATATTCAGGAAAGCTCTGCTGTTTAAAACCTCGATAACCAGAAGACATCTGTTGAACTGCCTGTTGTTGACGCCTCTGCACATCATGCTGAAGAAAATCTTCCCACTGCTTTGCATGTGTTGCCCTTACCAAGCCAACTTTGCTCATGTACTTCTCCCTCAAATCTCTAATAGCCTTCCAGCAATAAAATCAACATTAAAAATAATAAAAATAAACGAGCAAAAGAATAATATTTTGTGAAAACTAAAATCACTGAACTAAGGAAATAGCATATCTTCCAATTTTACCTTTCCTCACTTGCAAAACCAACGTATAAAGATAATAAAAATTTGCTATACAAGCTAATTGACAAGAAATCACAGAACCAAAGTTCAAGTTAGTTACAACCAGTAGCCTTTTACCAAATATTAGTCTCGTAATCAAAGCACAAAAACTAGCAACAGCACTGAAGATGATTATTTATGACTCCACTAACATAACTGAAATAAAAATATCATCACACAAAACACGCAGTTGGTTAACCTAATTCCCAATAATACCAAAGGTTTCAATCGTTTTCAGTAACATGGCACGTGCAAGAATGAAGGATTGTTAATTATTATTAAGATGTCCAAATTACACGCATCAAGTAACCATACCTCCCGATGCTTGAAATTTTCTTCATCTTCTTCTCTGTCTCGAATTTTCATTAGCTCTGCTGCCTCATTCTTATACTCCAACTCTATTTCTTCCAAAGTCTGTGGAGAGGCATTGTAATCAAACTGATGACCAGGCTGGATACCAGATTCTCTTCTATGAGAATCCCACCCATCATTCCTATAAGCACCCATGTTTTGATTACGACCATCAAATGAACTATATGAGTTTCCTGTAAAAGGGGCATGTCTTGGAGATCTTGACTGGCTTGATCGACCTCTAGCTCCACTATTTCCATAAGCTTCATGAAATGAAGAGTATGTTAAGCACTTGATTCAAGATGCCAACATAGATGATTTGCTTTAATTCAACAAATTGCACTTGATTCAAGATGCTAACATAGCTTTAATTCAAAAACAATCTCTATATTCTCATACTGAAACCATGGGAGCCAATCCTTTCAGTAAATATGTTCGTAATGGAGGAAACGCTTCAGGACGGAGATAATGCTTGAAGGCTAAGAACTTACCTCTTGCTGCAAGTAAATGACAACCAAGAGCAAAATGAATACAATGGGGCCCTTCCAGGATAAATTATACTATAAAAGTAGTAGTATACAGAATCCTATCAGGCTCTGAACATGAGATTACCAGCTTTCTAAGGATGCTGTAAACATATCCTATGCTGTCCCTACCTTGTGGAGAACCTCTAGCAAACTTTTGAACATCCTCCCGAATTCGGTCTTCAACAGCCCTCTCCTGCCTACCAAACCTTTGTTGAAACTGAGATGTATTTCGTGGTCCAGAATGAGACCTTTGGGGCTCAGAGCGTTGAAACCGTGCATTAACTGGACTTCTCTCAGGTGATCTTGATCGGGTCATTTGAGAACTAGATGATCCCCTTTGATCACCCTCCTCTCGAATCTTGTGTACCGCATCAACACCTTTTGCCATAACTAATCTATCCTTACCACTGACAATAATAAACTTTTCATCCATCCTAATTTTGCAACCAACATCCCTTTCAATCTTGCTTAAAACTTTCTCTGTGAAAAGTGCCCGTACATTTTTGTCTCTAGCAGGTATCCTTTCAAAGAAATCTTGAGACTTGCGATTTGCTCCAAGGGTAGACGGGCAGCCCTACATTGTGAAGTACAATATCATTTAACCAAATAATGACAGTTGTGATAATAGTTTTTTCAAATTAACTAACAATTCTATATACGAATCATGTTCACAATACCACGACGCCCTAAAAAATTGATAAATAAAGTCAATCATGCAAAAATAAGAAGAGATGGCCTCCCCCTTCTCTTCAAAACAATAAATAGTTAGCATGTGGTTTAGTTTCTACAGCATCAACAGGGAATAAAAGAAACCATGAATGCGAATAGTAGTGCCCACTAAAAATCATAGACAATTTTTTTCCCGGGTGGTGGAATTGGGATATTGAAAAGAAAAGAAAAAATAGGGACAACTAATATCTCTTACCCCCTCCACTCTACTGAAATACTTGGAACTTGTAATTGTAACAATATATAAATATATAAATATCTAAAAAGTAAGTAACCACGTTAGCACTGGGCAGGTTTCTGAAGTGTAATATACATTTAAGTGCTTATATAAACAGAAATGGTTGGCAGCAGAGGGTAGAATTGATAATGGAGATGTAGAGGAACTTGTCATACCTGAGTGAAATGCCCTGATTCTCCACAAAGCTTGCATATCATTTCCTCCTCTTTCCTTTTCTTCCAATTCCTTTCAGTAGCCTTCGACTTAGCCTCCCAAACCTTGGCTTCTCGGCTGGTGAAATCAGTCGGAACAGCATTAGGGTCCCGAGCTTCATCCTCCTCGTCAGACCCTGCATTAGACCTCTTATTTGGTTTTGCCCTCTCTTGCGTGTTCGTAGTACCAGAACCTGGGGGGCCAGTGTACTCCTTATAAAGCTCACGAAAGTCATCATCAATATCTGGATCCGGTCTATTGGCCATTAAAAAATATAAATGCTAACTGAATTGAACTCCTGCATTTCAAAAAATGAAGCAGAAACACTCAAATCCACTAAAATAAAGAGAAAAGGAAACAAAAAACTAAAAGAAAAAGGTACTCGTAACATGAATAAATTTTACCGTAAAATTCAATGAATTATGCACCGTTGTGGATCAATTTCAACTAAGTGCGACTGTAATGGAGCAGATAGGTTTTAACAAACTCTATCCATAAATTAGCACACATGAAACTAACTATTAGAGCATAACAAATCAACACGGATTATGGTAAAGGAATGAGTTCGATAAACAAGCCGCGACAAACATAAATTCATGAAGAAGTGCGTAAACCAGTATTAGCAGTCCCTTGATGAACTATTGATTCGAAAACACGCTCAATCGCAGAATATGAAAAACAAAATTGAGGGGGAAAATAATAAGCGTTTAAACAGCAACAACGAAGGAGATTGAGAAGCGAACATTGAAATAAAATGCACAAAAGGAGAAAAGCTATGAAGTTAATAAGATGAAGTAATATTGTTGAGATATTTGATTTGAGGAGAGAAGAAGACTTACGGTGTGGGATGAAGAAGACGATCCTCCACACTGCAAAATGTTGATTACGTTTCCACAAATCACTAAAATGACCACATGTCTACATTTTTCTACCTAGGGTTGCATACCCAAACCCGACCCGATTTCATTTCTCCAAATATAAATTAAATATTTGGAACTTTAAAAGAATTAAATATATAATAATTATAAACAGAAAATGTAACTCAAAAAATACACCGAAAATGTAAAAAATAAAAACTCCGGATCAAGCACAAAAATTACAAAAAAAATAAATATATAATATAGACCAATTAATTTAACATATATAATCATTTATGAATAAATGATACTACAGAATTATTTTATTCCCACTGGTATAAGTTTTCTTTTAAAAATAAGTTTTATTATTACTTATAAGCTAGTAAGTAATCTTGCATCACATACACATATATGGCTTTACTAGCTATACGTATTTAATAAATTATTATAAATAATATGATATTTGATTAGAAGAATATTTATCATTTGAAAACATATCAATAGTAATATTAATTAAATATTAAAAAAATAACATTTATGATTATTATTTACATGATTAAAAATAAAAACATACGTTTTTATTATCATCAATATAGCATAGGGGTATATTGTTCTTCAATCTTTTTCTCGATATATATTAAAATTTAGTAGCATAACTTTTCTTTTCGAATTTCTTACAAATTTGTTAATAATATGTCGATATGTATCCAAATTTCATTGGAGCATTTTTATAAAAAATTTCACTACTATAAAAAATGATAAATATTTTTGGTGTATTTTTCAACTTAATTAGAAAGTGTTGAGCAGAGCTTCAACTGAAAATTTTAAATTAAGAATACATAATATCATATAACAGTATTATATTTTCTAGGTAAATATTTTAATGATTAAACTATATGGATTAATAATAAAATGATAAATATATTACTTTTGGAAAAAGTGAAATAATATCAATAAACAAATTTAAAATCATTGTTTTAAGATGTTTATAACAAACTAACACTTTAGATCATCAATAAAGTAATATCAACTTTATGTCGAGAACTTGAATACACTGATTATCTTAAGAAATTCTCTATATTATCTATGCTTTTAATAAAGTCAAATTTATATCTTATTGTAAGAAACTGTCACAAATTAAAAAAAAGGCTTAAATTACCGTTTATACCAAACTAACTATTCTAACTATATGTTCAAATTTCCTCCTAAAAATCTAACATTTTTCAAATCAACTTAACTAGTTGTATGAAGAATAAAAAAAGTCAACTAGTACTCTAACTAAATACAAATTTGAAGTTGTTTTCTAACACTATAATATTTTTTCAAAACCAACATAATTAGTTACACTGGAGATTAAAATGTCAAACTTATATTGAAAGTCATGAATTAAACTTATATTATCGACTTAAAAAAATATTTTAAAAGATATTTTTATTTCCATTAAAACAACATTTTAAATGCAATTGAAATATTAAAAGAATGGTATATATTATCTAGCTTTAAAAATCCAGTGTATAATATATAATTCCCGAACAAATTATAAATTGAACTACCAAAAGATATATTAACATTATCTTTATGTCCATTATCACACCATATATTTCTTGCATCAATGTATTAACCTTTAACTCCTGAAGAATATATAGTATTTTTCTTTTTATCATATGTGAAAATTTCAAATTATTACTAATTATTTTTATACCTTCTAAGTTAAATTGTCAAATGCAATAAATATTAGATTAAAGTTTCATAATTTTTATATTTGATTTTGATTATAGTTAATAATAAAAGTATAAAACACGATTTTGACATAACATTAAGTCTTGACCAATGCAATCATTTTGTTTAATCAAATAAATGTAAATATTTTGTTTATATACTTTTGATCAACGTTTACATGAATAAATAAAATTGATATGTAATTTGATCATTTATAGCACACATCAAACACTTATAAATGTCTATTATATGTGTGTAGAGAATGTTCGTTCTTCAATGTCTTGCATAAATATTTTATAAATAAGCATATATGTTAATATATATTGTCTAAAGTTGTTCCATGTAAATATCTTTTATGAAAATGTAGAATAACAGTCTTAAGAAGGTAGTCAATCGTGTTAAGTCTTATATTTTTTCTAAAAGACAAAAAAAAAAAAACTATATGCCTAAGATTGACAAGTCATGTCATGTATCAAATGAGTTGCGTAAAAAAGTTAAACACATTACAACATTGACAGACTTTAAGACATATTTAAGCTTGAACACGAACACTCGATAGATGAAAAAGTTTAGCATCACATAACCTCAACTCCATGAGAATTTGCAACTGCCCTTTTTTTCTCAATTATACGTATGGAATACCTCTCTGGAAAAAAAATACGGGTGAAACTCAAAAAGAATAAGAACAATGTCTTGTTATCTTTAGTAACCATTAAGTCTGCTATTTGTGATAGAGAACAATGTTTGTGTTCATAGTAACCGAAAAGAATATTTATTATCATGTATCCATCTAAGGATGCTACCTTTTTTTCCAGTGAGCAAAATCATGATTGTTTATATAACAAACATTGTGTTAACAAATTTGTTTAGTTAGGAGTGACTGGATATAAAAAATATTAATATAAACAATAATGATTATATCTAAGGAATACTTGTTGTTTAATTAAAAGTAATCTTATATTTAAATGATACTATTTATTTAGTCAGGAATGACTGTGTTAAAATAGTAATTGTTGTTTAATGAGCGTATGACTCAAAATAATATTTATCCTTTACCTTGTAATATTAGTCGATCGTATTGAATAATAACTCTATGTAGTTTTAATTCTAAAAAAAAATATCTTATATAAATTTTATTTTTTAAAATAACATTATTTATTTGTAATTAATCTTAGAAGAAAGAGTTCGTGAGAAGAAGTTTTAAAAAATGTTTTTGGTGAGTTTTGTCCTATCTAGGTCGGATCTAACCAGTTTCAGCAAACGCTTATCAAACTTTAATATATTTAAATTTTTTAAAAGTGGTAAAATTCCCTGTCAAAGGGCCATTGAGAATAAACCTCATTGCAATTTTGTTCATATATATTCAAGGTCAGTAGGAATTCCAATATACCTGAATATAATAAATGGGAGTGGAGGCAATCACTCTCTTGCAAAAGTTGGGAATCCCAAACTTAACATGTCTCACTCTGGGCTTTGTGAACAGTAGAACATTATCACGTAATGGATAATGATTAGAAGTATGTATATACATTCACAAATATTGTATATATCCACACACAAAAATGTATATAATAATTTCTAACAACTATTTTAGTTTGTTTTAAGATTTTTTTAAATAAGGAACGTGCCTTATTATTTTTGTAACATATTAGAGTACACGTGTTGATTTTTTTAACACAAAGTCTTACAGTACCTAATATACTTCATTCGTGTTTTTCAATAATATAAACTTTCACCTTAGATGTTAATTTTACTTGTCATGTACATATAACAAACCTAGAACAAAAAACACACTACAATATGCTAATTTTTTTCCATGGAACTGGTCTATAAAATATTGAAAATAAGAATAATCTGTACTTGTGAAATACGATTTTTGACAAAATTATTTTTTAATGTTATGAAAATTGATCCTGAAATTACCGGATCGGTCTCCCCTATTTTTAGATATAACTACAAGAACAAGAGATTTAATCAGATAATATATGCTAATTATTATTTAGTTTTGATAACATGATTATGAAAATTAAAGTATTTTCAATAATAGAAAAGTAAAGTATTATACTCTCTCTCTCACACATATATATATATATATATATATATATATATATTTATCGAATAAATAAAGTTACTTATTTTAGGGTTTAGGGTTAATTAGAATGATAATTTATTGCAGATAAGGTATTGGACAAAAGGGACAAATTATTATTATTATCATTAATTATTAATTTTGGTATTATTTTATGGTTTAATTATATTTTTATTTTGAAATTAGAGGTTAATTTTGGGTTGTTCCTTCAAATTTTGAAGAAAATTAGTTTCTTAAAAGTTACTAACAAATACAAATTTAAGTTACACAATTTAAATTTTCTAAATAAAAACAAAATAAGAGTAATCCTGAACAAAATAAAAGTAATTTAAATTTTCTTTATTAAAAAGAATGCTAAACCTTGATCATTGATTATCTGAGAATTGCTTGGAAAGGAGAACAAAGCACATAACGTTAAGCAGAAGAAGAGGAAGCAAAGAAAAAAGGTCACAGGAGGTCTGCTAAATCTTCAATCTGGAGTTAATCCGTATCTAGGCCACACGGTGTGTGCGAAGATGGAGATTCCGAAGGAGCAGATGGAGCAGAGGCTCAATTTCAACGGAGACCATCCAAACCCTCATTCTCACGACAATGGCAACGGCTTCAACCACTCCCAACCCCTTGATTCTGGATACGCTCTCAACCATCCCGTTCCTCGCCCTCTCCGCAAACGCCCCTGGCACCACTCCAACCAAGGAACTTCTCCTGGTACTACGAATTTTCTCACAACTCCTTTAATTACATGCTCAATAGCGTTTCCATTTTAGTTTAATCAGGCGTTAGCTTCCATAGTTACGCTATTTCGTTCTCGCAGATCGAGTGGACAGTGCGAGTAATGTAAAACTTTATGTTGCTCCTGTTCCGAGAACTGCCACGGAGGCTGAGGTAAGTCTATTTCACGTGAACCGTTAATCCTCTCACCCTGGTGTTGTGTTTTAATTTGTGGATACAATAGAAGAGTATGCATATAGTACATTAGTAGTTAATTCACACTACATAGTAATGGAAATGGTCATTTTATCCCTGTATCTATTTTGTGAAAACGGTGAATAAATTGATTTTGTTTCATCACCTTATTTATCTTCAGCTTGTTACAGTTGTAATCCATTCAATGCTCTAAGCATAATAGTAATTTGAAATTATAACAAATGTCATTTCGTTCCTCTTGTAACCAATCCCATGCCCAGTCCCATTTTTATTATTTGAAAATCCATTTTCTACACCAAATTTGCTCTAATTGTTTGTGTAATCCACGTTCCAATGGTAAGCAACAGTGATTCTCTTGGTGGGTAATTAGGATGTCAGTTGGTAAGAGATATTGTCCCTACCTGTATTTTAAGGGCCTGCCCTTAATATTCTGGTGAAGAATGGTTCATTGTGATGTTTAAGCTGGTTCTCTTTGTATTCCACCTCCTCATCAAAAGAGATGGTTTTACTTATTTAGTTATCTTTAGGCATTTTTATCATGCATATTTTTTTGTGATGTTATATTTGTTTAATATTCTTTCTTCTTTTTCTTTTTCTTTTTATTGTAGCTCTTACTCTTCTATCACTTATCATTTTTGTAATTCCATTCCAGATCCGTCCTGTATTTGAAGAACATGGAACTATTGTTGAGGTTGTTCTTTTAAAAGACAAGAGAACAGGTGTACGCCAAGGTATCTGTAGTAACTATTATCTGTATCATACACAGTTTGTGCGATTTAGCCTTCCAAGGACTGTGAGGAGTAGTGAATTTAATTTGATTCTTGCATTCGTATATATAATATGTTTGATATTATATCTACAAGAATTAACACTAGTCCAAATATGTTAAACCTACGCAGGAAGTTGTTTTGTGAAATATGCAACATTTGATGAAGCTGACAGGGCTATCAAGGCTTTAAATAATCAATATACATTTGTTGGGGTAAGAACAAACTATGAAGGTTGGGTTAAACCTGCTCTTTTCTATTCCTTTCATCAATCTAAACTTGTCTTTATTATTTGACATATTTATATTTCCTAGGAAGCATATCCTGTTGTTGTCAAATTTGCTGATCGAGAACTTGAACGACTTGGTAATTTTTGTCCTTTTGAACCTGTTTATTAAGTTCTATACTACTATGTCTTAGCCAGGTTCCTTAGCTGATTATGAATCTAGCTGTTTGCATACCCTAAATCCTAATTAAATTTTTGAAATTTTGAAAATTAGTAATTAGGATAGTTTGACAGTTTATTATGGATTCTGTATGTGCGTCATGATATAGTTGTCAACTCCCGGTCTTGAAAAGATTATTAAAATCATGATAAAATTATCGAAATTAAAGCTGCTCAATCCTTAGTGACCAATAAAAAGTGATATTAAGCTGCTATACTTATTGCTGCCTGCCAATACGTGCTGATTGATGCAGAAGTGAGTATTGTTTTCTTGGTTGTGCCTGCCACTTTCCTTTCAAAGAGTAAGTTTGAAAG
The DNA here is from genome assembly GCA_013389735.1 of Phaseolus lunatus. NCBI lineage: Eukaryota > Viridiplantae > Streptophyta > Magnoliopsida > Fabales > Fabaceae > Phaseolus > Phaseolus lunatus. The sequence goes on along the minus strand of CM023857.1, from coordinate 43,153,402 downwards.
GTGAAATTTTGAATACTATAATACATAGTATTCTTACTCTCGAAGTTGCGCACTATGTTTTGGATTGGTTAATTTAGGATGAGGTTGAGAAATGAGAGAGACTGTGTAGCTTTAACTTGTTTGGTTAGAGGAGAAATCGGGAAGAGAAGTTACTAAATTCTATGGACCCCACCATTTAAGAAATCTTTCTAGTTATTAGAATCTTACCATTTAACATTCAAATCTTACTATTCAACATTCAAATCTTACAATTCAATATGTTTTGACTATCTATCGATTTGTATCACAAAATGAATCTCAAATGACTTTGCATCCTATGATACATTAATAAATTTATGTAATTTCAAATCGATTCAACAATTCATATGCTTTTTTTCACCAATTTTCATGAAAAAATTAAGAAGTTAGTGAGTTTAATTTTTTATAAGAAAAGGAATTTGAAAGAAAGAACCTGTGGGGATACTCATTCAATGAATATGCTTTATTTGGCTATTTAATTGTTTCATTTCCATTCTTCTAAAATAAAGACCTCACAAACTTAGATATAACTAATGGTTATGTTTTGTAGGACTTCTGCTTAAGTTATTTTAACTATTTGTAGTTTAAATGGTTTGCGTTGAACACATGATATTTTCAAAGCAATTTTTCATTGTACCTAAATATTCGATACATAATTATGATTCTTGTTGCAAAGTTGCTCAAACAATTAACAACTGAAATCTCAATTTGGTAACCTTGATTCTTTCCCTATTTGCCATGATTAGGAGATGATTTATGCTACACCCTGCTCTATTTTAATATACACATGTGTGTGTAGTAATACACAATTTTGTTTCAAGAAAAAATAATGGGGTAGAAGTTTTCTTTTTATAGTATAATATTTTTTTTATTTCCACCCATCCAAACAAGTGGATAGATTTTTGTGTGCTTCTTTTCTTTGTATTTCTTTCCTTTCAAACAATGCATATTTATACTTCATTTCTTCTCGGTTTGTATCTTCCTGTATCTTTCCCACCTACACTACACATATATACTATGCAATGCTCTCACCTTCTTTGAATTTCTTTATTTTCCCACGAGTTTCCCCTGACGCGTGCTATGTTTGGGAAAGTTTCTGCTGCTTTTCAAAATAGAGGGAAGTTTTGAGAAATAATGACAAAAAAATTCAAGGAAGTTGGGAGCAGTGTACTCTATCTCTTCCAATCATATCTTTAGTTTAAGAAAAAAAACTCTTTGCTGGGGTTATTTATGAGAGAATAAACTACTTTGCCATTTTTTGTATTTATGGTGTTAGCAGCTTTAAAGATGAGATTTAAATATTATGCAGAAATTAATTTGGATGCTTGAGATAAGCCCTTCTTATTAGTATGTAATTTTTAATTTAATATTTCTAAGAGTTCATTCTATTATGTTCATATTTTAAGTCTGGTTGGTGAGAAAATGGTTTGCTTTCTCCATCAAGTAATGAGTAGTTTAAAGAATTACACTCTTTTGTGTTTAATTTATGTGAACCTTTTTATTTTCTTTTTCTAGGGGTTCGAGGGTTCTCCCGTAACATGGAAAAGAAAGATCCTTTAGAAGGTAAACCTCTCAGCTTTTTTACTGGATATCCGTGGCCTACTACTTCAATATATGATTGTCTAATATAATATTTCATTCTTTAGTGCCCAACTGACTACTTCCTGTTGTATTTTTGTTTCGTTTCTATGTTTTCAGTGGTGGCAGATAAAGTTTTTGTTAGTTGCTTCAACAAAGAGGCAACAAAAAAGGATATTGAAGAAGTATGTTTCGCCATTCGCATTCTTTTCATCCACGTATATTTTAGCATCGGCCAAAAATTACTTTTTACATTTTTTCATGCCAAGGATTGTATCCATGGATTTGTATTTAGCTGAAGGATACACTAATTGTAGTTTGTTTGTAGAAATGTATCTAGATCCACTCCCTAGGTTGGCTGGATGGAAATATTGCCCTAGTGGCTCCTATTAAATTTGAATAGATCTAGATATTAGATACAAAAAAATATTGGTTATCATGTGGACACTTCTCATGATGCTGGTATGTGGCAAATGGCTAGCAAAAACTGTTAGTTACCAACAGGTACATTATGTACCTGTTTGCAGCCTAATTTAGTTTAAATGGGTTGGTATGATAATTTTTATTTATTTATTATGGTAGCCTTGCATTTTGCTATGGTATAGTTTTTTGGAATATTGTTTATAATCTGCAGGTTATTATATTCATGTTGTGTTTCTGAGTCTTGCATACTTTATTCTGTGCAGATATTTTCCCCTTATGGACATGTAGAGGATATCTTCATTGCGACCAATCGTGGTTGGTCCATGCTCTTGTCATGGAGTGTATTTCATACAATATATTTTGAGGAATGACATGTATTTGATTCTGTCTTTTATTTCTTAGCCAAAAAGAAGTTGTAGACTGACCTAGAATAAAAACTAGGAGAGAGTGGGAGGCAGTGGGTGAAATTGAACTCTTCCTATCTTTGTCAAATCTCACCGAACCAGGTTTTGCTTCAAGAAGCCTACAATTAAAATCTTAAATGTTGGGAGATACGAGTTAATTGCTTCCTAAGAAAATTAGTTAGAGAGGAATAGCAAAATGTAAATAATAGGAGGGAAAGAAAAGAGCAATCCTTGGATTTTGGAGTGGAATTTGGGGGGGTAGAGTCCAGGTGTCTCAACTATCTGAAGACTGGGGATGCGGAGAATACCATTTTGTCTTTCTTGGTCTTTGTTTTGTATGTCCTTGATACTGAGCAGAGACTATCTGTTGCCATAAATATTTTTTATTCATATTTCTAGACCAGTTCTATCATAAAATTACTCAATATTTGGATATCTGTACATATAGAGAGAGGACCAGTCTCAATCCCCAGTGGACCATCTGGATTTTTAGCTATGATTGCTTTTAGCACCCAGTCTTGTATTTAATTTATGTCACCAATTTACTATTCATGGTTTTCATTTTCACCTAACTTGTCTTGTGGTTGCATTTCTCATTTTTCTAGGATATGCTTTTGTCAAATTTTCTAATAGAGAAATGGCATTAGCTGCAATCAAAGGACTGAATAGAAACTTCACGATGAGAGTAAAGCTAATTTATTTATTTAATTTATACATACTCTGTCCACTTTCAACTGCTAACTAAAGTCTTATTTTTTAATCACTTAGGGTTGTGATCATCCATTAATTGTTCGTTTTGCGGATCCTAAGAGACCTAGGACAGGAGAGTCAAGGTTTTACTTTCTCAACCATTTATCTTTTATATAAGTATGTTTATTACAATCTTTATTATTAATAAATTAATAATGCATCACAAGTTAGCAAGTAGATTGACATGGTACGATCTTTCATTTTTATTTATATTTTTTTCTAGAAGGAAGGGGACTTTTCAGTTCAGCAAATTTATTTTCTTGGCTAAGTGGCAATGAGTCTTTACTTAGTATATGAAAGTAAAATGTTGAATTCATGCGTTGTTCTAACTGTTTAAGGGTGCTTATTGTCTAGTGTGAGCCAGGTTAGACTAGATTGGTAAAGTGGCCAAGATGAACTGTAAACTGGTTAACATCTCATAACAAGTCAATAACAATCTGAATTGGCTGGTTTCGTCCAAACTGGTCAAATTGAAACATGTTAGATGGCTTAATCAATTCTTAACTGGTTTGAAACTGGTCTCAAGGGTTTTTTTGGACACTACCTAGAATCCCATAATACATAGAACGTGGGATTCAAATTTCAACCACATACCTTGCAATTGGATTCTAACACTGTTCTTATGTGCAAACCTTACTAAGTGGTATTGAAGTGTTATGCTTTTAATATATTAGTCATCTTTATGAAAAGAAGTCCTTTTATAAGTGGATTTGAACTCTAATGTTGTTCAACCCAAGTCAGATCATTCAACTATGAATTGGTTTCCCTTTGTTGCTCAACCAGGAGATAATTTTAGGAATTGTATTCATGTCCTTTCCTGTCAATATTTCTTCAGGAGCAACTTTTCATCTGTGAATGCGAATTTTGGACTCTGTTCTCAAGAACCAGCAGTATGGTTTGTTTCGCTTCATTTGCCCCCTTCATCTATATTAATTACAAACACATGACATGCTAAATAAATTGCAAATTATTGTCTTTTCACAGGCCACAACCAAATTTTGGTGATTCCAATTACGGAGGAAGTATTTTGCCTATTGCCCCGCATCATTCCTCAATTGCACACCCACAAGTTACTACTCATATGCAAAATTGGGAAGCTGGTGCTGTGGTACAACATTCATTCCCCCCCCAACAATTGCATTCACAGTTGGGTTCAATGCCTTTCGGGTCAATTCAAGCTCCAAAATTGCCTTCTCAACCATTTATTACTGAGGTGCAGAGACAATCCCATCCCGCAGATTCATCAGTTCAAAATATAGAGCAACACCTTAGTTCACAGGTTAGTTACTAACAGGTAATAATGCATTGATCATTATAAGTCTCTCTTTTAGGGAAATTTTTTGTGACGTAAGTAAATTTCTGTTATTGTAGAGGTGGATTGGTGTTGTTGAATGGATATTATTATCTATTGTACTCTTGGGTATATGTTTGTACTTAAGCATAACTGTCTTTCATCTTCAAATTATATTTTTAGTTCTCCCAGAAACATTTGCAACCTTTTGCTGTTATAAATTTAATACTTTGAGAAGTCATGAATTTCTTGGGTGCCTTTCTGTCCTCCTATTTGAAGTATTTAAATTGTTAACTTATTTGTTTGTGTCTTTCAATTGAATTATGCATTGTTATAATTTAGGATGATTTTAGTCTTGTAAAAAGGTCTAGAGGGAAATTGAGGATATAAGAGAAAATTTTCAAGAGGGATCACATGATCAATAATATCTCTGAAAATTTGATCTGTAGTTGAACCCAATTATGTCATGCAATCCATGTTACCAACCTCACCTAGGAAGATAAGTCTTAGAAAGTAGATTTTAATCCTAACTCAATATTACAAAATCGGCTTGTTAGATGAAGATTACATTTACTTATATACTATAATTTGATTAATATCTTCAGTATATTTGAGATTTCCAACACAATCTTTCGCACTGACGACTTAGCAGGTGGCATGATTGGTCCAACCAATGACCAATCTTGTTAGAATAGACTTTGATACTATATTTGAAAATGAACTTTAAGTCTAATTCAAATTAATTAAACAGGCTTGTAAGGTGGGTTTACATCCACTTCTGTATTATAATTTGATCATATTTCTAGTCAATTTGGGACCTCCATATAAGAATTATGTTGTTATTTATATATTAGAGGAATGGTATTAGGAAAGTCCTGTTTCTTTGTTATAAGTAATGGCAAAATACAGATCATGGCATTCATTTTTTTATGTACAGCATTTTTATGAACCTCTGACCATTAAATACATTGCAAATGTTTAAATGGATTATTTAATGTGGCAAATTACTGTTGAAGCACCTTTATTGGAAGACTGCAATAGTTTTCTCACTTTATTGTTCTCCCAGCTGGCTAGTCAGACTGGAAGCAACCCTAGTACAGCTGCTGGCAATACCCCACCTGATATGCCTTCAAGTCCCCAAGATGAAGATTTTCCAGAATGTGACTGGAGTGAACACTACTGCCCCGATGGTGTTAAGTACTACTACAACTGTGTTACTTGTGAAAGCAGAGTAATGTTTCAACTGTTTGATCTTTGTTCATACAATCTGTTTTGGATTTCTGTTACTTTGGTGTGTGATGGTCACTCTTGAAGCAGTGGGAGAAGCCTGAAGAGTATGTCTTGTACGAGAAAGAATCTCAGAAGCAGCCGGAGCAGGAGGATAATTGCTGCAGTCTCTCACAATTAACGTCATGTTCCTCTCAACAAGTTGCTGAAAAACAACAGGTGCTTTCTCAGATGTATATATCCCATAACAAGTTCAGCAAAATAAAATAAAATAAAATCCTGACCAATAAACATGGTTAAATTTCAACCCCTAATTGTTTGTAAAGTAATCTAACATTCTGTAGTTTTGCAGGAAACAAATCATGACCACAGACAGTCAGATACAAGTCCTGTTGTTGCATAAATTTCATGTTATTGTTCTTAGGCAACTGAAATCACATATTGTTGACGATTATTATATAATGACTTTCAAATTGCTTTAAAACCAGCCTAACGTTTAATCATGAGGTTAAGTATTCTTATTGCCTCATTTATTTATTTCAATGGCTATTGCTAGTCTGTAAATGGGAAATTTGCTAATTTCCTAACCGCTCATTATAGAGTGAGTCTGAAAGGGATCCAGTCTAGGTAAGTAGGTTGAAATTTTAACTTTTGGGAGCTAGGAAAATCTCATGACTGTAAAACGTGCTACCAGAACGAGAAATCCAGAGTTTGAAATGTTAATGATACCCCGCCAGACTTTTTGTGTTTTGGGGATGCCGTGGAGTCTCATTTTCGGAATTTTATGTCCCTATATCGCCTGTGAGTGAGAGGAACGGGAGATTGATTAACGCCTAGTAGGGAGCTTGATAAGAAATGTGGCTCCACAGCCACTGTATGGACTGCAAAATTCAGAACGGGTACCACATAGTTTACTTGTAAGTTTTCAACGCGTACTAATAATTATTATTGATATTGGAATTGAACAAGAATATGATGGCCTTTCCTGCTGCAGTGGTGCCATGTGCTAAATGGTGTACCCAATTGACCGTCTCATTCACTTCGTGTTACCTTTCATTGTTGTCCTGGATTCTGGTGACCGTAGAGGTTCCTGTGGAGTACCCAGAAATAATGACATTTAAGTCAAATGGATAACTCTTTTGAAATTGTGTTTTTATCAAAGTTTGATATGGTTCTGAAGCCGGCAGGATCGTTTTCCAGTCATTTATTTGTCTGGGAGTAAAGTAATAGAAGATAGGTAAATTAAAAGGTCATCTTGGCACAATAAGTGGCTGAGCAATTCAATGTGGGTTGGTAAATTATTCCCTGTTCTTTCTGAATTGAAGAGTTCTAATTCGATGCAATGTATTGGTCAGTTAATGGAGAGGGAGCGTATAATGGGAAGGAATAGCGGGGGCCCAGTGGCTTTGATGGTGGCGTATCATATGCATCCTCTTAGTGCGCGTTGGTCTATGCCTATATTAACTTACACTTATTCTCTTAAACGAGTGCCTCACCTGCTCTACTCAACCAAACTTATGAAAGAATACGACACCAGTTATTATGGTGCCTTCACAGATTAAGCTAAAACTAGTCATTATGAAGATCTATTCCATCGGAGAAACCAGATCCCGCTTTAAATGTAATCCTTGTTCAATTTTTTTTTCTTTTCTTTACTTCTCGTGCTTTTAATTTCACCCTCTTTTACACCTCTGCAAGGAATAAAATCCATGAATGGATTACATGGCAAGCAGCACTTACTGAATGAGGTTAAATCGACTTGTCAATGGTTGAACTACTCTTCCTATTTATTACCTCGTCACATATTGGGTCAGACCTCTCACCACTGTATCCTTTAAGATACAAGAAAATTTCCCTACAATTTCCTTTTCCGTGGACTACAGAGGCCAAACAAGGCAAGCAAACTTGCACCCCAATTATTCCCTTTCGAAAACCCAAGCCTAATTAATCTACAATGTCGTGCCAGTGATACGAAGGCACATTCCCTCAACAAAAAGAAACAAAAACACAAGACAAACGGCGGGTCAGAATCTCACGATTAAAAGGAGGATAGAGACCTATTTGCCTTCTTTTTATTTTGTTTTGTTATCATTTTCACCCACAGTCCAATCCACCAACGGATACTCTTATTTGTCCTTCTATTTATTTTCTATCTATTAAATATAAGATATTGGATGGAAACAGGAAACTATATCCTAAGACACGTCAACGAGAAAGCAGTGCCTGCACCGGATCAAAATCCATCATGTTACGCTCATATTCATGCCAAGGCCCTATCTATATTTCATATACGTGCATAAAGATATAGTGGGTTTTACAAGCATGATTGATCCCAGCCATCAAGGAAAATTAAAACTTATATATATATATATTCCAGTGTAGCAATGGAGTCCTCATCTATATTCTCCTACAAAAAGTAATAACAAGAAAATCACATAGTAACAGCAATGGAATTGTCATCTAGTCTTGTTTAAACATATGTGAAGGAACAGCATCTTGAAGACGCCCATAGTCACTCAACAACGCAGTCTCTTGAGGAAAAGTGACATTCTTTGGAGAGAGGAAACCCAAAGAAGACAATGCATCGACATGGAGTTGTTGTTGATGGTGCTGCTGATAATATTGGGACATGTAGTTCTCAGATCCAGACATTAGCGAACCAAGGTTGTTAGAGCGACCCAAAACTGGGCTTGGATGAGTGTGTTGGCCTTCGTAGGTGGTCACCACAATGCTTGGGTCGGTAAAAGATCGCTCCACGCGTTTCTTCACATTGCACGAAACACTGGTGCAACGATAGTAGCTCCTGTTCAAATTTCAAGAGCGTTTAGTTTATTTTTAAAATTGAACCGAAAGTGAAAAGGTGAAGGAAGCAAAGCGTGTATTGCAGAATGAGTTAAAGTGTTACCTGGGAAAGGGGCTGTTTTTCACAGCTTTTTGACCGTACTTTCTCCATCTGTACCCATCTTCCAGATGATCCACCTCGCTTTTCGTCATGAACGCGAATCTCGGTTCTCTCTGTCTCTTCTGATTTGTCTTCTTAGCCTTCAACCTAAACCCATCCCAGAAAAACACCATCAAATCTTCTTAGAATCTTCCAAACATTAAATAAATCAAACGTACCACTATTTCTCGCTTAACAAACGATCACAAAATATTATAAAAAACAAATACTCATCACCCCGTCTTATTCATTCCCTACCCCTAATTGGTTTATCAAATACGTATCTTACACTCAACCGCCCCAAGGTTTTTGTACCTCCGATATGCCATCAGCCATTCAAACACCGAAGATGAAAAAATAAAAACACCAATCCCAGGCTTAAATAACCAAATAACTACACCAAATGAAGTAAACAACAAAATTTAAAAAGTGAGAGAAAATTAGAGAAAGAAACCTACTGTTCCTTTGTCTTTTGGTGTTCATCATGTGTTTGGTCTACAGTTCTATTCTGTTGTTCATCGTTGAGAGCCTCACTGGACAAGGAGGAAATGGATGAAGAGTTCGGAGTCGCAGGTTGCTGGTTGGTTACCTCGGACCAATCCTTCTTAGTCTGAGGTGGTTCCTTAAGATCGGAGGTTTGAGGCACTGCCATGTTGGACCCTAAAGGCAAATCAAGCAGAGGACTATATTCTTGCACACCCAACAACTCCATAAACCCTAAAGAGCCCTTTTCCTCAGAGAAATCAAGGAATGGATAATTGCAATGGAAGGACGAAGACCCTATGGCATGATCCTCCTTCTTCACACCCATCATCATCATCATCGTCGTCTCCTTATTATTATCCATATATATATTTATCTCTCAAATGCCCAATTTCAAATCCTTCATTCAAACAGCTGCGAGAGTAGTGAGATAGATATGATGAATATACGATGGGTTGATCGATCTGGTTAGGTGGATGAAAGAACAGAGAAAGAAAGATAGATAGATAGATAGATAGATAGCGCGGCTCTGTGGGTTGCAAGAAAATGAAAGGTGATTGTGGAAATGAGTTGGAAGTGAAAGAAGCAAGTAGTAATGAATGAATGAATACAAACATACATATGTTACATGGTTAAAGCCAAAAACAGTGACACAAAAGAGGCCACCGGCAATTGTAGGTTAGTGGGTGGTACGGACAACGTGGCAGCCGGTGGCATTCAATGCATGGTCGACGCTTTCATACGTAGCCTTTCATTGATTCATTGTGGGCGTGTTTCTGTTTCTCTGTGTGAACGAACGGGGTTCCCTTACGGCAGGAAACACGTTATGGATTCTAATCCGGACGTAACTAAAAATTTCGGTGCAAAATACTCAAAACATTTTATTTTATTTTTTTGGTTTTGCTCTTCTAGAATAACAAAAATATGTTTTGCATAATGTTTATACTAATTAATATCGAATTTTATTACGTAAGTAGTTAAGATAAATTTTAATTTTAATTTAATAGCACTATAAAAACTCATACTAGCAGCCACAACTTTTTTTTCGAAAATGCTTGTTACTCTTGTATTCCCTCACGCCTCCCCTTGCCAAAAATGGAGTGTATGAGCCTAAGATAATTTTTGCAAGTGATAGAGAAAGTATTCTTCTTTTGTCTTTTAAACTATAAAAATACCATTTACATGTATATAAAGAACATTATTTCATATTTGGGTTATATGGTGAGATTAAGATATTAGTGTTGAAATGAAGTTAATTAAATTGGATAATACGAAGTATAGTAAAGAATATACACACGCACACGTATCTGACGGTGATGATGCTTTCACACCATCCTTTTTCTCTTATATTAAAATTACAACTCCTAAATTATTATTTTATTATAATATTTTATTATTATAATTATTTTAATAAATATTTTATTATGAAAAGTAAATGAATTTAGGTAAACAGTGGGTGTGAAACAAAATTTTTCCATGTTGTTGTCTAGTCTGTATATAAAGTGAACTAGCTACATCCTCCTCGTTCCTATTTCTTTAGAATTCTTTTTTTCCTTTTGAGCTTTACCATCTTTAAAGGAACAAATGTGTGTACAAAGTTAATGAAGGGGAAAAAAAAAGGTGCACGTGCGTTATGATAGTTAAAATATTGTAACGACGTGACAAAAAAAGCTTATATTCATGATTGGTGGTTAGTGTATACATCTTTATATTTTTAATGTATTTCAATTATACATATCTTGAAAATAATAATGAAAATACAATATCTAAATCGGTGATCTGAACCCTATCAAGCTCTTGAAAAATCGAAATTTCAGATTTAAAAATGAATAAAATGCATATTTACACGTAAACATTTTAAAAATAATTTCGAAAAAATTGTGAAAAAGAAGAATTCAAACCAAGTCTTTGAACGATATGCATAGAAGGAATACGACAATCACATAAAACTTAGTGATTCGTTTTTGGTTAAACCGGGAATTTATACCAAAGCGAGGGTTCACAAGTAAATGAGATTATACCCTATTATCGATCTAGAAGCAAGAGAATATATTGAAAGTCTTTGGCTTTCTGGTTTTCTGCTTTTTAATGTGTCTGCAAATATGTTTCTATTATTGTAACAGGGATTCACATTGTTAAACTTCAAATTTAGAATTTTGAGAAGTACATTTTTTTTATGTTTAATTTAAGAGCCATTTAGATTAATATAATTGGTAATCAAACACACACTTATTTCACATGTTAATTTTGAATAAGAAAACAATAGGCGTGTACTTTTCTTGGTAAACCGACCATATCCGAGGTAGGCTACAATGTTTTGGAAGTTTTTTCGGTTTGGAAAAGTTTTCCCACTCAGATAAATAAGGAATCAATCAATCTCTTAAAGTGTGTTGGAATGTTGAAAGTAAGATAAATTCTAAATTCTCTAAGAGTAGTGAAGGATAGAATAAAACAGAAGCTTAGTTTGGCTTTCTTAACAGATCCTAATTCAGTGAAGAGATGAAGATTGTTTGAATCAAATTTACCCAATTAAGGCTTAAGAAAGTGTTTGCTTTGTGCTGATTAAGGAAAATGGATCCAATACTTAATGGTAACTTTCATAAATTGTTTTTATGAAGCTAATATATAATGAATTGTTAAACGAGTAATATTCTTGCTGAATAATATCCTATGCGAATTTGTTTTTGTCACATACAATGCACTGGTTTCGAGGATATTTCTTTAATTATCTGAAAAATAAAAATTGGAAAAATCGGATTATAGTTTTTATGTTTGTTTAAGTAAGTTTATATTTATAAATGATTCAATTTTAGATCGTTTTGATAAGTTATTAAAAAATAATTTTTAAATATATAATTATTTCATGATATTTGCAAATATTTTTATCTTTAGTTATTTATTATAAAATATCATTATCTTATTATCTTTATTTGGTATAGATATTCAATATATCTAAATTCTTTCTAAAGTATAACTTTTATATCATATTTTTTCTAGAACAGATGAACTAGATAGAGCTTTTACATAAGAAGTATATAGCTAGGGCAAACAGCTACAGAGCAAAAGTTTTAAAATAGATATATTAATTTAAAATGATGAATTAATTTCGATTATAATCCTCAACCTTTCAAATTGGTGATGCGAGATTAATTCTCGCAACTCGCTTATTCTCTTTTTTTTTTTTCCAACTGAATCTACAATTTTAACGAATTTGTGAATTATTAATAAATTAAAGAACTCAAAATAGTATTTAGATTTTAAAAGACTAAAAGATTACCTTTAGATTGGGATGAATAAAAAATACTTTTAATTCTTTCATATTAAGAAATCAATTTTAAATTTAAGAGACTATAAAAAAATTTAAATTTAGAAACTAAAATATAATTTAATTTTGATTGACTAAAATGATATTTTAATTAAAAAATTAAAAATTTATTTATATAATTATTTTAGTTGCATAAATTATTGATTTAAATATTATTAATCACGTTAGCAGCAAGGGTAATATTCAAATCTATTTATTTTTATAATATATTAAATTTCTATATTTAATTTTCTTTTTTAATTATAGATACTTGTTGGCAACCAACAATATAAAAGAAAGCGTGTTTTCCTAGACAAAAAAAGAAAGTCAAATTTATAAAATTGTTAAAGAATAATTTTATACTTTGTGTATAGATCTTATTAAATTATAGTTTTTAAATAAGTAATTTATTATGCTATAGTTCATTTCCGTTAACCCACAACTAAAATCAAATTTAAGTAACCACACTTATTTACACCAATTACAGACAACCCATAACAAAAAATAAAAGATGATGATATATTAACACTCTCAACAATTAAAACATACACTTCACACCTTAATAAATTAATATTTTATTATTTTTATTTTATTTTTTAATTTAAAAAAATTATTATAAACAGTATAAATATGTATTTTTTACTGTTCAGTGTAAAAAAATCATTTGCTACTCTAAACAAGCATTTGCAACCATATAGTCTATACTATGATAAATCAAAAACCCACGAAACATTTCTAAATGATTTCTTTGTAACCCCACAACAGTGTGTCGTAAAAAGTGAAATGATAATTTAATGTTTTCAAAATCATCATTACAAATTCATAGTGTATTTATTCTTTCAGCGCCAATATATATTTGAATTAATATATTTATAAACTTTACAATAAAAAAATAAAATGTATAAATTAAATTGATTGTGAGATCTGTTAAATTGATTTTTACTATTAAAGTAAAAACTATTCTTAAAATTATATACACTATAGATGAAAATGGGTTGTACTAAAAAAGGGGCTTTAGAAGTGACAGTTGGACAAAAAAATTGTATTGAAGCAGCCAATATTGTTATTATTGAAAAGTTGCGTCATCCACATCTTAGATTCATTGCTCAGGGATGCATTTTTATCAACACATTTTTCTTATTTCTTCTTTCATTTCACATGTTAAATTCACACCAAATACTGTGTAATTCCAATTCCAAACTTACTTGCTTTTTCATTCAGCATGCTTTCATTTCATGTTATTCTTTTAATCAATTATAGCTTTCAAATAAACAAAGGCCACAATGTGAGAAGGATTTGTTTAATACATGTTCTACATTTTGATTAGTGTTTTTCTAAATATAAGTTTGTAAATAAATTTATCATTTTAAAAATGTTTCTATAAAATATAATATAATTTATTTTATTTTATTAAAACTTATAATAATTTATGAATTTAAAATAACAGTAATAGCAGTATAAAAAGTTATTTTATAAACAGTAATAACCGTGAATTACACACCAAATCTAACACAATCTAGAGTCGGTGAATGAGTCTCTGCTTTTCTAATCACTTCTCTGTCAGATTACATTCCTAGATACGTACGTTTCTTCGTCAATTCCACCTACACACCACCCACCAAACACAACATCACACCAGTGAAATCACTGTGTAATTAAAACCTTTAACACTGCAAAAAACCACAACGATAAAAGAGAGAAAACAACATACAATGTTAATGTTCTGTTCTCTGCTACTCTTTCCGCAATTTGATGGAAAAGAAATGACACATTCATGCACGTGTGGCTTTTAGCGAGCCACGTGATGCATGCTGACATATGTAGTTCCGTGCAAAACTTGATCTGGTACTTTGCTACTGGCTGGTACCCTTCAATAATTTCGTTTCTAATTTATTATTCTGCACTGCTCATTATACCCTTTTAGGATACATGTATAAATACACAAGTAACACGTATTTCTTTGGAGGGGTGATATGTTGACCTCACAAATAATAAAAAATATACATTTCAAAAATCAATAAATTAATATTTTAATTATATTTAATTTAATTTTTAATTTTAAATATTATTATGTTATTATAATGTGGTGTCAAGTATATATTTTTACTGTTTACAGTATTAAAAAAACCTTTTTAATTTCGTATCAAAAAATTTCATCATAGAATACTATATTTCATTTCTCATATGTACATGCAAAATGAAGAAAAGAAAATCGAAAAGGATCTCAAAATCGTAGGAATATTTTCTCTCTCTTTATTGTACTTTTTTAGGCTATCTAACTTCTCTTTTCCATCAAACACTTTTTTTGGGAGCAGTCGGTGGAAGCTTCATGTAATTTGAAATATGATTATGGTGGTTCAACAAGTCATACAAATTCAATTAGGATATTTTCAAAATAATTCTCATAAGGAGTTCACTTTAGATTTAATTTAATGTTATAAAATTGGGTTAAAAATAATATCTGTATCCATCTATATATTATATAAAAATATTTTATGTATAGTGATTGTAGGAGCTTCAACAAATTAATTTAAAAAATAATAATATTTTATAGGATTATTCACTTATAAATAAGTGTTGAATCACCATATAAAATTACTTATCTTATAAATAAGTGTTGAATGGTCATATCAAATTACTTATGTTATAAATTATGGTATTATAAATTAGATCTGAGTAATTTTTAGATTTTTATAAATAAAATAAAGTTAGAAAATAATTTTAAATAATAATAAATATTCAATATAATAATTTTATTATTATAATAATTGAAATAGTGAAAATTGATTTAAACGGAAAATTAATATTTAATATTAAAAAGCTGAAAACATAATCGAATAAAAACATGTAAGACATGAAAAAATAATATTGGTTGATATAATAAGCAGGTAATCTCACATACCAACCAGAGTGGTACGTGCCTTGTAGAAGCCCGGAAAAATAGGCACACCCTCTGCTTCCGTGTTTCGAATTCATTAACCTGATGGGTCCCCCTCTGGTCATGCACGTTCATACCTACAATGATTTTTAAAAAAATTTGAAAATGATATTCACAGCTGAAAAAGAAAAGAAAAAGAAAAAGAAAAAGAAAATTATGCTGTTAAAGTTAGGTGTTAATTGCATTGATGATCCTTCATCAAAATTTTTTGCATATTTTAACCCACCATAAATATCACATTTAGGATATCATATTTATTTATTATAACAGTAGCTCCTTCACAAGAAATTTCCTCAACTGTAGTAAATAGGATTTGGTTGCCTAACTTCTTTTAAATCATATTAATTACACTTTTCACTTGATTGGAAGAACAATCAAATACCAATATAATTATATATAATATGCCACCAATAAGTTAATATATTTTTTTTTCTTTCGAAAAAATTAACTACTTATTATTTTTCATAAAAAAAAGTTGGACAAATCTTGTCAGATGAAAGGAATGCCAAGTGTCTCGTTTCATCTAACGCAATTAATATTTATGGAGTAAATAATTCCAACTTGTCAACTTGTTCTAGAAATGTACGACATGGTAAAAAACATTGAAAGAGTAAAATGGCTACCTTGATAATTAAGTACGAAAACATTAAAATTACTGTAATTAACTTGCCTTCATTATATTAATTAGGGTTGGCTTGTCTAGTTAAACTTCAATTCATTACAAATGAAAATCTCCTTATGATTTGAACTCAGATTTTAAAATTCTTTACTTATGTTATAAATAATTTCTTTGAGTTTGAAATTAAGAAACTTATTGCTTACTATAATCGTAATTAAATCTCTTAAACAGGACTTATTCTCCAATTTTTATTAATTTATTCAACTTAAATGAGATAACCCTGGGCATTAATTATGCACATCATGTAGCAACTTTTGACAAAACTAAAAGCAGTGACATCTTGCCAACTTTTATTTGGGTTTTGGGAGTAACTGATCCAATCAAATATACTGTAGCATGTCTCCAAATCCCTAAATGATCCAATCTGGTTGCTCTATATTGTGTTATTATGTAACTATTTTCTTAAACGTAAAATATAATTAACACCATAAAATTGTCATTACCAAATTACTATTACTCTATATTGTGTTATTATGTAGATAACAATGTCAAATAACTGTACCTATATATATATATATGTATAAATTTTTGTATATAAAACGTTTAACAATATAAATAAATTTAACAAGAATTTTAACAATTAGTTGTATGGCATGTATGAAACTTCAAATCTAATTTAATTTTATAAAATGGTTTATAATACTCGTTTATATATTATAAAAATATTTTTATTTCTAATAATATAAAATATATAACACACTTTCTTTATACTGAAACTGATATAATTAATTATTTATAATAATTATATATATATATATATATATTTTAAAGATCTAATAATTTTCTTAAAACTATAAATAACAATTGTTTTAAAAACTTGTGACTACTTCATTTAACTTAATTCAACTTGAATTTCAGTTGAGTTTGATTAAATATAGTAAAAGTAGTATAGGAATAAACTCAATTCAATATAAGATTTTTCTTTATTGGATATGGTGATGAGTTTTTCAAACTTGACCACGATCATAACTTTTTGAATAGTTGGAACTTTAATTTTGCTCTATTTCTTAAAGCATACATGACCATTAAAAACGCTGAAATTTTCATTGATGATTTAAAATAAATTATTAGTATAATTAATTTTACACGGGTAATGCATCAGTTTGTTTTTTTTTTTTTGCATCAGTATTCCTCTTTAATGTTGGTGCTAATTATTAAATTTTTAACTTTTATTAGAAAAATATAATGTTTGTTATGCCTTTACATTTAAATATAATAGCTTTTTAAATAAAAATATTTTAGTTTTAATTGTTAAAATTGTGTAATAAAACTGCTCACTTTAAAATATGACAGTTTCGGGCGAGCCTTCTCCCTTAAAAAATGGAAAAGTTGTGTTTGTTTTGTCTTGCTATGAAACGTCGTCGTCATGTGCATTCAAATCCAACTTTACATGGGTCCCGCGCCCCAAGAATTGACCTGCCTCGAGTCCACGCTCCTTATCCGTTATTCTGTCTGTTACGTTTGCTCAGTTTTTTTATTTCTTTATTTTAAAGAAACATCGTTTGGGATCAAGTAATATGAAGAAAGGAAGAAAAAGTGTAAAGTAAATACAAAACTAATATTTAAAAAATATGAGTTGCTTTATTTTATCCCACACTTCCTCTCTTTTCAATTTTTTTACAAATAGTTTCTATTTAGAAAAAGTACACAAATAAACTTTTTAAAATTTTATTTATATAAATAGACCTGTTTACTTGAAATTAGTTTTTGAAGAACCGAATACTGATATATGAATAATAATCACTTTAAATTTTTCGATATAGATTGTCACCATTTATAAGTTAAAATTTAATTCCGGCTTTCCAGAAACTAAATCTTGACTTATAAATAATAAATGAATCTATTTATATAAATAAAGTCAGAGAATAGCCATTTTTTTATTCATTGTCTCTCTTTATAATATAGTTGCACGGCATACCCGTATATTAAAACACTGTGGAGGGTTTAAAATATATTTCCTTTCTTCTACTTAATTGTGCTTCTATTTATTGTTATTGAACACCTACTTAATCATGAAACAAATCCCCTCCTGTCACAGCATCACAATAACTCATGTATTTCTATTCAGTAATTAATAGGGTTAAGTATAACTTTCAAGCCATGATTTTGGTGTTCATTCAAACTTTAGATTGTATTTTGTAATAAAAGAAACTAATTGGAATGATTTTTTGATAAATTTTTTTAAGTAGTATATATATTTTAGTTTGTATTTGGATGTCAAAATATATTATATTAATTTATTATTGATGTGAATATTATAATAAATTTATTAGAAAAATTTTTGTTATATAAAATTAAAAATACAATATTTATTTTAATATTTTTTTTATTATAATTGTCCAAAAGTTTAATATTAAAAGTATATTTTAAGTTTAATTCAACATTATAAATTTAATTTACAGATGAATTTTGAAATCATTTAAATATTTTAAAATATTTATTTTTCTCGTCAATATACGATTTTTAACAATTTTTTATAAAACTTTTAAATTTGTACATAAAATTATATCTTATAAGTGATCAAATGGATAAACTCAACAAATACTTATTAAAATAAAGTATAGTATCATAATAAAAAATAAATTTTAAATTTAATTTAATTTTATAAAAAAAAAAAACTAAGAAAACTATTATCTCCATATTTCATTGGCCAACCTCCTTCTTCAATCGCTTCATTTATAAAATTAATTATAAAATAAAGTTTGTAATTATTTATTTAGTTAGACTTTTGGAACTTTGGAACATGTGGAGTGAATGTGAACAAGCGATAAAGCAATTGTTTTGAATCCTCTCTTCCGATTCCATGGTGTTGTCTGAATCTGTGGGAAGACATTCCAGAAGATTGACACAAATTAAGGGAGCAAAAACCACGGCACTTAGCTTAAATCAAAGTCGTGGTTCTGTAGAGTGAGAGAAAGCTGGAATTTTGAAATATTTTTCTTTTTTTAGAGTTTGTTGTGAAAAATAATGATTAAGTCACACCATTGGCCATTGAATTAATTAATATTCAAAAAGTTAATTATAAAGTTGAAATGAGGACGCTAGCTGCACATGGAGATGACAGCAAAAACATATATAGAAAGCATTTTTAATTGAATTTGTTTGGTGTGTGTACGTGTTCAAATTTCTACCTACACACACATACCTCAACCCATTTATACAAACACTATATATTTATTTTTGTAAACGGTGAGTCCTTTGTGGGAGTCAAATAGAATAAACCAAACATCCCAACATTATATATTATTTCTCCCTAACAATCATTTTTTAATTTCTTATTAAATATTTGAAATGGAATCATCACACGCCACCACCACCATTCCTATCTTCCGCGTGGCTTCCAAAATCGTACTAAAACCAAATTCGAATAAGCCACAAGATCATCATATCCAACCTTCTAGTGGAAAACCAATCTCCTTCTATTTTTATTTATTCATTTTCTATGTTCATAGATAATAATATACAAATAAAAAAATGCCTTTTAATAATATCACACATTTTAAAGGAACCACTTTTCAAGAGGACAATGTGGTAGTGACCATTTGAAAATAAAGAAACACCATAGTTTCTAGTATTGCGGAATATTTACAAAGACTCAAATGAATTTACGTGACAAATATTAAGTGGACACTTTTATCATATCATCAATTTTTAATGACATTGTTAAATCCTAAAAATAAAGGTAACATTTTGTAAAAATAAAAAAATTAAAGATAAAAAGTTAGAAGACAAAGGAAGCAATACTCCTAATTTAAACTAAAACATATTTAAACAAAAAATACTACATACTCCAAACTTCTCCCTCCCAACACGAACTAACGGATAATGAACTATAATTTTTAGTCCAAAAGGAATTTTCAAATTAAAATAATTAATTTTTATTCGTATTTTGAATATTAGTTATAATATAATTTTCAAGAGAAATGATCTAGACCACACACTATTTGACTAATAATAGGAAGGTACAATTGGTGTTTCATTGGTTTTCTTTTCTAAAAAAGAGGCTGCAAGCTCATATAGACTAACTTCACAGAATGAAACAAAGAGCAACATAAAACCTATTAGGAAATACACATATTTTTACCAAAATTGCCTTAGTGAATATAAAAAGACGACAACGTTTTTATCAGTTCTTAATTATCATCCTCGATTTTAATAAATTATAGGCATGTACTTAACATTTTTTAATTTTCTAAATATAGTAATTTTACATAATTTTTATTTGTTATACATATGTTAGTACTATCAAATAACATTTATTTCTTTTATATGGTTATATTATATGTACCAATTAATTAAAATTATAGTTTGTAATAGTTTTTCGCTTTTAACTGATCTTTTAATTATTGACTAACTTTTGAATTAATATGCGAACCCCAAAACTATATAACTATATATAATGTTGTTATGTGTTATTTGATACAAAAAGATGATTATTTGATTCAGGTGATTGGTTTGACTTGTGATTGAATTATGTGGTATATATGAGTCCCACTTGGAATGAGAAATGGCGATGGAAATGTTCCTTATCTATGGCTTTTAGTGACAGATTAGACAATTCTAACAGTCTAACACTCATCATGGAGATGGACAGAAATTCATCTGACATTGTCACCCCCTCTCTCTTGCTTTCATTTATTTACTTTATTGAAGAAAATAACACTTCTTTTTTGTATTGCACTTCTTCTCAGAAAAAATAATACTTATTTTTTTTACTCTACACACTTTATCATAAGTGAAAATAATAAATATTATTTAATAATGTATATTTTTATTTTAAATGTAATGTATTATAGGATTTTAATATTTGTGTAGGTTGCAAACTAATTTTAATATTAAAATAAAATTTTGTATTTTTGATAAAATTAATTATATTGTACAAAATATTATTAGTTGTTTTCCAATAATCAGATTTAACCATGTCATTTACGTGTTTTTAATCTATAAAACATTTATTTCATAGTGAAATTTGATATTGATAATGTTATTTCATAGTGAAATTTGATATTGATACCAGTGGTATATCAGTTAGAAATTTAAGTTGAGAATAATTCTATTCAGATGTTGTTGAAGATTTCACATCGACTAGAGATGAAGACATTTTATTGTATATAAGTGGGTGTAAATCTCACCTTATAAGCCGGTTTTATGGGGTTGAGTTAGGTTTAAAGTCCACATCTTAACATGGTATCAGAGTCATTATCGAGTCCATTATAGTGAGAATTTGTTGGGTTTATCAGGTCACCCGCTATCAGGCCGTTATCGACCACCCATAACATATATCTCCACGCACGAGTTGGTAGTCTCAGCGTGAGGGATGTGTTGGAGATCCCACATCGACACTTTATAAGTCGATTTTATAAGATTAAATTAGGCTTAAAATCCACTTCTTATCAGATTAAAAAGAAACACAACTAAAATAGTATTTGCAGAAATGAATTAATATTTTATTGCATCGATAAATGTTAATTTTTACATTTTATGTGAAATGGTTTTAACACAAAAAAAAGAGAGAGTATGTTTTATTAAATAATAGCAGTAGAATATTGGTCAATAAGAATAAAAATATCAGTGTTAGCGGAAACACTTTCTCTACGAGTTCGGAATCTTGAGTTACAAAATAAATACTAACATCATCAAACAGTATATTTTAAATTTAATTTAATTTTATTGTTTAATAATATTATATTAAAAAATAAAATTTAAATTCAATTCAATCTTATAAAACGAATATTAAAAAAATTTACACTCATATTAATTGATACTTTTTGACAATTAAAATATTTAAGTAGATAATTTAATTATTACTATTGCTCCGGTCCCATTTCTTCTTCTTTCTTTTTATGTGTCATAGAGTTGCACATAGTTTATGAATAAGGAAAGAAATACACGAACACAAAAAATTGCCCGGAAAGAGCTTTATTTTTTCAGCCCCACTATCACTTTGGCTTATTTTGTACAATCTAACAGGCGTAACAAGGGTAGCAACCAAAACAACACGCGAAAAAGAAATAAAAAGAATAACATGTTTTACAACTTTCTCAAACTTTGACCACAGACCAGTTTTATGCAGTCATGTAGGGGACAGTGAGAAAGTTTTAATTAAATTTATCGTAACATTTATTTATTTTCTATTTTCTTTGTACAGTAGCAAACATGGAGTATGTTTTATATTTTTAAGATATTAATATATTTTAGTTTTGTTTAATAGTTTCTTTATAAAAAAAGTAGGAGAAGTTTGTGGAAACATATAACATTATTCTAAACATAATGGTCCGACATATACTTAAACGTAACTTTTATGTAATATTAAATTTAAATCAACATTTCATTGAAATGTACGTACAGTGTTAACAAAAACTTTTCCAACAAGAAATTATCAAACTTAATATCTTCTGACATTACTTAAGGCGAATGGTCTTTGTTTCCATCATTTTGCAGGTTTTAACAAGCATGCACGTGCACTTGTAGTACCCTGCTTCCTTTTTCCCACTCAACATGTAAATTTTAGTTATTTATTTTATAAAATTATATTCATGTCGTTACATCTTAGTTTATAATAAATTATTAAATTGTGATATAAATTATTTTTAAAATTAAAATCTAAGAATAGCATAGGTTCCTACAAATATGCTAGTGTGTCTATTTTATCTGGGAGAGGTAAGACTTTCAACACGAGTAAAGCCTAAATTCCTAAACTTTTTGTTACGTGAAAATCAAGGTGGGCCTTAGATCAGGCCCAATCCGTATTCCACAGGCTCAAGTGTTTTGTTGTTTCCACCTCCTTTTTATCGAAGCTCACGCCTATATACAGTGCATATAAAAAATAGACCTTAACAGAAATAGATTTTTGTTGTTTACGATACACAACAGAATCATAATTTTAAGTTTTTTCGTAATACTCAACGAAAATACGTTTCTAATAAGAACAAAAATATATTTCTATTGTGTGTTGTGATACAACACACATTATTACAATAAAGACATCTATCCACACATAATTTAGTGTATAATTTTGTATGTAGTATCTAATCTATTGTTGTGTGCAATAGGAAGTAAAGAAATATCATTCTTTAAATAAAAAAAAACTAGGAAATAATAAGGAAATAATATAAATGAAGTTACTGAACAATCTGTTATAAAAAAAAATGTAATAAAAGAATTAAATGTGCAATAACATATGTACTATTGAATTATCTAGTTTAGTGTAAATGATATCATATCGACATTTTGACAATTTAACACGTTCTATATTAAATACTGCAAAAGATCTAAAAATGTCATCAATTAGTAATACAAAAAATTATTTATAAAGTATCATTAAGATGGAATTGGGTCTCTCTTGAGTCTATTATGCATGTTTATATCTTTAAAGGTCAAAGTTAATTGTATAAATAAAGAAACGCCCCAAAGTTAAATGATAAGTATTATCTAATCTAAATTTTTTACAGATTGTATTCAAACTAATTTGAGTGTCCAAACATATTTGTAGGTATCTCACTAACACATAGCAGAGATCGAAAAGCCAAAAGATAAAAAAGCAGAAGAATCGAAGGTGGAAAGACAGAAAAATGAAACTTTGTAAGAACACCATATAATATTACCACTATAAACAAGTTTAATGACATGAAAAAGGATGGGATGGTAGTCAACCTCAAAAGGAAAACTATATAAAACTTTTGAACTTTTATAAATGAACCAACATGAAACTATAATTAGTATGAGAAATGTAACTCCTGTTTGAATGATCATCTACTTATATAATTTGCTTATTGTCAACAAACAAACAAATATTTAATTAAATAATTATTTGTTGAATGTTAAATATTTGACCATATTCAATGCATTACCACTGAAATTCCCTATTCAAATCATCACGTATTAGAGCTCAACATTCTTTACCATTGCTTAGTATTGTAAAAAATGAGTAACAATCACTATGTTCATTTGTTTAAACATAATGAATATGAAGAAATGTAGTTGTGGAAACTTGGAATTCCTCAACCAGATGACACATTTTATGTATTTATGTTTGTAGAATACTTTACGAGACAGAGGTGGTGTATAACACCTACAACTATTTCCATTTATGTCACTCTTAGAATGAAGGAACATATTTCCTTGCGTTTTCAATATAAGACTTTTATACTTATAAAACATTTCAATATATTGAAATTAATATTATTTTAAATTATTTCTTTTTTATATATTTTGTTACGATTAGTCAATTCAAATTTATTGATTTTTTTTAAAAATTATTTATATGTCATACCATCCTAGCTAACGTTGGTTGGTTGAACAATTTTTTCGGTTAATATTTTAAAAAATGGATTTGAAAATTATTTAGATGTCATACCATCCTAGTTAATGTTGGTTTGTTGAACACTTTTTTTACTAATATTTTAAAATTTCGAAACAAACTAATGACCAAGAATAACATTCATATCAACAATAAAAATAATTACAAACATTAACAGAAAAATCATGACACAAATCAATAATAAAAAAAAAACGTAGATATATTATTTTATATTTATTATTTAATTTGTTACTGTATCAAATACAATAAATTAAATTTATAATTTTATTTTATTAAACAAACATGTTAACTATTTTTAATTATTTTGGCATGTTTTCTAAATAAAAAATTGAAAACCCACTTACTTTTTTCTCTCGTAAAAAAAGTGATTTGTCACAATCTTAAAAAGTAAAATTATTAAAAATACATAAATTAAAATAAATCTGCATGTAAAATTTAAATTATTTATAGGCATAATATGTTAATAAAATAACGTTTAAAGGATATAAATTAACGGATAGACATATGTCTGAAGGCACTGATAATACTATATGTTCTTGTTCCATTTACAAACACAGAAAGAAAAAAATAGTTTCGGATTAGTCTTATTGTATTTGATCAAATCAATTGTTTATTTTTATATTCAGTAGTTGGTGGTAGGAGTTGGGAATGGAAATCATATTAACACCGACAAGGAAAAAGATATTTTTATACCATAATTTTGCAACTTTTGAACACCTCTGATATCACTTTGGTTGTATTAAGTCCTATCGGCTGGATTGGAGACACATGCACCGACAAATATAAAACTTGTGTCCTCATCACTACTTCAGTCACAGCTGTTGCTTGCTTCAAACATCAAATTGCGTGAACTACAAGAAACTACACAGTTAGAAGAAATTTCCTCTGTCTAACTTGCGTGGCACTTCTAAAGTGTATCTCAGGGCAACACGTATAATCAATCACCACCACAATTGCCAACAAATCAATGAAACTGTCTCATAGGTCCCACTACTCTTCTTTGCTATCTCAATCGATTTTGTTTCCTACAAATATAAATCACAAGTTTATTTTCTTGGTACGTAATATTATTAATGTACACAGTGAAGAGATTTCAATTCAAGTTTATAATGATATGGACAACAGAATTATTATTACAGTCAGACAAACTTGTTCATTCTTGGTAAACAAAACGAGCTAAGTTTCCAACATATTAAGGGCAGCCAGTTTATGTTACACAACATTAAAGCCAATGAACTAAGAACTACAAGATAAAAGCTAGAAGAAAACTGCCAGATCAGAAACCCCGCCATTCTCTTCAATCCAAGGAAGGTTGACAGTGAGTTTGCCATCAGGCAGCCAGTCAAAAACAACATCAGAACCATTGAGTCGGAACTTCTTTGGAGATTGAGTTGAGTAAGCAAGGAGTCTCCCACCACCCTTAACCTTGATCTTAACACCCTTCTCAATATACTTCAATTCTTGAATTGTCCCTCCACTGTTGAACATGTTTGTGAGCCCAATGGGTGCAAATTTTATGTTGCCACCTAGCTTTTCGACTGGGGCAAAGTTGCAGATTTCAAAAGTGGAAGGTTGAATAGTTAATTGCAGTGCTTCAGAGTTGGGAGTCATGAAATGCAGTACCTCCGCCTGATTGAGGTACACAACATACTCCTCTGCCTTACCCATATGGGATGCTTCTTTCTTTTGGTCCCATTCAACCTCAGTTACATGAACAGTGCATGATATTGGTTTGTAGCACTCTGGGAAACCCCTGAATTTTTTCTCCTTTGGGTCCCAACCAGCCCCTTGGCAGTTGAAAGCACCAATAACTCCTCCATACTATTAAATGAACAAAATTGTTGTTAGATTAATACCAATTGTGTGGTGTTTAAATTTATGTAAAAAACGTATAATGACATTAAGACCTTATTGAAGTTCCAAATTTTGAGAACGGTTATTTGGTCAAAGAGAGGGTTCCTAAAAAGGCAGTCTCTTGTTGGAAGGGGAAAATATATGCACTTGGGCACGGTACCATCAGGGAAGACAAGCTTCTTAATGAGATCAAAATCATGAGAGCCAACACTATCACTCACATAGACAGGACCACCACAAATAGCCCTTGAACCAGCATGAAATTTGGCACACTCATGATCCGATTGAAACATGTCCCAATCGGGTTGAATTATCTGTCCCATCCACAAGCTGTTGTAGGAACAGTGAATCATGTGCACCCCCTGTAGCCAGAACACTCCCATTGGGTCCCCATTGGGATCTTGGAACCAAAAGTCATCCCCTGCAATCAATTTTTTTTCTAAACTTGGTTAGTTTCATTTTCCTTGCATATCTTGTGAATTGCACAATGAAATTCCTCAAAAGTGAATAGAATAGTACTTACCAACTCTTCCCAAAGGAATTTGCTTGGTTCCAAGGAAGAAGAAATCGTTGCACTGCTGCATGCTAGCGATGATTCCACTTCCATTGAAATTTTTGAAAATGGAGTTTGACAACCCATCGTAATAAGCCTTGGCAATCTCCACTCTGCCCCCATATTCCTCGCATATGTATTCAAGACTCTGCACGTAGAGTCAAAGTTAATGAGTAATTGCTTAAAGAGTAATGCTAAAATACCCCCGTACTCTTTAATAAACCAAAGCTAAAGAGTGAAAGTTAAAATAGACACCAAAGCTAAAATATACTAAAAATAGAAAAAAAAAAAAGCAAAATAAAGATCACATGAATGACGTCAATTTTGACTCCAGTAACACCGGCTTGGGCAAGATAAGAGTGCATGGAATCGTAGAGATCATTAGCTTGGTGAGGATGAACAAGGCCTATGGAACCTTCCACTATTTTAAGTACTGCTAGATCTTGCATGGTCCCATCAAGGCAAGGAGAGAGTTTGCATGGTGTTATTTTCGAATCCAGATGTGTAGCTCCTGGCCTCACACCACCCCATCCGCCACAGAGCGCATGCCACACATAAACATCATCCAAACCTTTGAATGCAGTCCTCAAGTCGCTCGTGAAATCCTTCATCCCACCACACTCCGGTGCTTTGCAACAACACCCTCCACTTTCGTTGCTCTGCTTTCCCTTCCCCCCAAAAAGATCATCAATTTCCTTTCTCACCTTCACAATCATCAACTCTATCTCGGCCAAATCCGAACCCCCAGCTGAAATAGCCGCATCACGTTGCTTCCCCAAATGCTCAGCTTCAATCCCCTTCGAAATCAACTCCTTAATCGTCTCCGGGTTGAAAGAAGGAGCATTAGGACCCAAGAGAAGCCCCTTTTGGTATTTTCTAAACTTGTCGCCTTCTTCAAACCTATGAAGCCTCGTAGTCATCTGTTCCCCACCAAGAACAAGATTCTTAGCATCCTCGTTGGGGTCACCATCATCAAAATTCACACTTTGCCAACCATCATCAATGACAACAAACCTCGGAGCCACGCCACCCTCACTAAAATCCTTTAGCCCATGCCAAACCCCAACAGGGTTCACAGTTAAGTAAAAGGCATCCCAAGTGCACCACCCGAATTTATCAACAATTCTTGGCACCGTTTTCTCCTCCAACAACCTAAACGAGTTAAGGTGAACCCTGAGAGCACTATAGGCCTCTCTCATCAAGTTGTAAGGGTTTTCAGCCACGTGGACATATGCAATTGCACCGAAACTCGATGCTCTCACCTGAGTAGAACCACTCTCCGCGCAAATCATGATATGGTCATCAGAGCCAGGGTGAAGGGCGGACCTGAAACTTTTTTCTATAATGGGAATGATCACGACATAGGATTCTGTTTCGGGGACTTCCATTAGGACCCACTGAGTTTCCATTTGTATGTCTGAACCGGAATTTCCGACCCATTGGGTAGACCACCATGTTTTGAACCTGAAGATGCTAACGAAGTTTCTGCCACTGAAACTTCCCAAGGAGTTTATCAATCTGTCGGAGGGTGAAACATGGGAGAATCCGAGGAAGCCACCTTTGTGTGACTCGGCAATGACACGTTGAAGGATGGAAGGTGGGGCGTCACGAGGTTCACAGATTGAGGAGAAGGAGCTGAAAGTGACGTTCTCGGGTACGTGAGAGAGTAACGGCACACCTCTCACGGTGAATTTCCCGTCAGATAAGTCGAAAACCTTTTCCAGTGACTCCGGTCGTAACGTGGCATTCACTGGATCGTTCGGAGGAGTCATTGAGAATGAACAACGAACAACAAGAACAAAGAACAACAGAGGACAAAAAGATTCAAAACTACAAAGACAAAGACAACAAACCTTACTTTGAGAATTAGTGACGAAAGCTAGCTAACTAGTGGGATATATATACCAATCAGATGACTGATTCTACTCTCAAAGGAATGAAAAAGAGAAAAATTCTCAGTACTTCAATAATAAGTGATGGTTGGGAGATTACAAGCATTCATTCATTTGTTCGGTTATATTTATGGCATGACAGAAAAAAAAAAACCAGAAGTGTGAAAGGTTTGAAAAGAAGAGAAAGATAGTTTTAGCGTTTAGATGAAACTGTGGACGAAGTATATAAAGCTCAGAGATTGAATAAGATATGAAGATGAGAGTAACTATGGAAAGTTGGTGAATGGAGAGTGTCACACACAGATGGTTTGTATACAGTGCAGTAAGAAACGTTTGATTTGAAGTGTGGCACCGAAAGAGGGGTTATGATTATATAGGCCAAAAATGGGAATGAATAGAGCAATAAAAGTTAGATGCAGAGAATAATAGGTGTAAGTGGAGTGGTTTGAGTGAGTTCAAAGTGCTTGTCTTATCTCTCTTTCATTCATAGCATTATTTATGTTCACCGCTATTAAAAGTGTATCTTACCTTATAACAGGATTTTTTAGTAGAGTTGCAGATAGTTCTGATGAAGTTATGGAATATATTTTAGTAGCACTCGTATTTTGCAGTGTCTCAAACTCAATAAAACTGGAAAAATTATATTGATAAATGTGTGGATTATCGGTTTTCTTGATTTTTCTCCCTTATCCTTTTCCACTTATACATGGGGCCATTTATTTTCTCGAAGATATCACTCTTTTGTATTTTCATTTAACAACTAAGGATATTATTTTATTTTCAAATTTTGTTTATATTTATTTTTATTAATTAAATATATTTTATTATTAAGTAAGAAAAAAATATGAATGTTAAATGATAATTTTTCTTATTTTCTAACCATGACTAGACCTATTTTTCTAGGTCATAATTCAAGTCCTTGGTCCAAATTATGAACCTCAAATTGTTTTCCCACATCAGAAATGGAATCCTGAACCCATTTTTCTTTTTTTTTTTAAAAAAAGGGAGGTTTTTAGGAAAAATATATATAAAATAATAATATAAATATTTTTAAAAATAGATAAAAAATTAGTCAATTGAAATTTAAAATTTCATGAAAATGTTAATTTTAAGTATATACATTTAAAATTAATTTAATATTATGACTATATTTTAAATTTTTGTGTAGCTAAAAATTATTTATTATTCAATATGAAATTTAATTTAATGATGTTAATTATTTAAATGAATATTAAAAACCATGTATAACACACAAAATAAGCATAAAAAAAATATAATTATCACATTACTGTAATTGAAAATGAAATTTAAAACGTGAAAAATAGTAATGAAAATGATATTGAAAATGTCAAATGTAACATAAAAAATGACACTCAAAACATAATCACTTTTAAGAAATTGAAATGAACAATAAGTGAGTTTTGAAAAAATAAACAATCAGTTTTTTCTTTGTCATATTAATCAGAGTTGTGCACGTTATTAGCCATGTATTTGTGTAGTATGAGCAAATAATATGATTTTTCATTTCCATTTTTAAGTGAAGATAACTGATGTACATTCTCTTACCTTAAACGAATAATAAATCATTTTCCGAACATCAATATTTATTTTTATTTCCAAAAAATTGTGTACAAGCTTAAAATTAATAAAGTAAGATAAGATGATGATATTTTAATGTTGTGATCTATTTTGTAATTTTCATAATTAACATGTGTTGTCACGTTACGTGTTATCACATTTTGTTAATCTAAATGCTGATTTAATGATGATAATATCACGTAACACTAGAAAAGTGAAAATAGTTTCGAAACAATTTGGATTATAAAAAACTGACAATGATTTTTTCAATGAAATTATTGAGATTTAATGATTTAATGAGAAGTTTGGTTGTGTTGTTTCTTCTCAAGATAATAGATTTTTTTTATTAACAAAGAACAATAAATAAATAACAATAAAGTATTGAAGAAGGTCCAACCGTATATAAAAAAATAATGTTAATATTATTTTAGCTTACAAAATGAATAAAATATTTTTTTTGCTTAATTTAGAATGAGGAAGCCATTGGCATAAATATAAAGAATAATTTGAACCGTCACATGTTTGTTAGGATATTAGAATATATGTTTTAAACATTGCACAGATTGTCATATTCATACATAATTTTTGTGTCTGAACAATTAGTGAGATATAAACAGTAACCTTGTGTGACCCATATATGCTTTCTAACTCATGAACAAGAACATCGCGTGTGACTAATGCAATATGCGAAAATGATGAACTCTTAAATCAAGTTAATCATTATAATTATTACTTTGTATTAACTAATGTGATTTTGACTTTTATATAAGATGGTAAACAAATTTAATGCATCTTTTCTTGTATAGAGTATCATTAAGCATTATAAAACATAGTTAATTTAAATTAATTAACTATTAATAAATAAATTAAAACTATTTATGTAATCATTTAAAATTTATTGATTTAAAATTATCTTAAACGTGTGTATAATTGTAAGTTTATGTATATATTGAAATGTGTAAAATACTAATTTTAAAGACAAATATAATATTTGAAATATAGATGAATAATTTAAAATTTACATTTAATTAAAAAATTTGAAAAGTTATTTAGTTAAAAGATTTGTTAAATTTATTTTATTATTATAGAGATAAATTAATTTATATTAATTAGTGGAAACATGCACATAGTCTATATATCTGTATTTTTATTTTTATTATTTATGTATAATTATGTTTAATATTAAAATTCAAATAAATAATATTATTATATATATATACTTATATTATTAATATAATTTTATAATTCATTTTAATAAATATAAATAATAAATAAATAAATTTACTAAGTGCACTTATTGATATATTATGATTGAAACATATTTAACAGAATAATTATATATATTGAATTTATAAATGTTGTGTCAAATTATAATATTTTTGTTACTTAAATTTTTTATTAATTAAACAAAATATTGAATAGATATAATCTCATTTCTGAAACAATATTTATAGTATAAATAGTGTTATTTCTCTTTTTTACATGTGTTCTTTGTGTTTATAATTTATTTCTCATTTTCTCATTTTTTTTTGTCTTCTATTTATAACATTCCATCTTTAAATTTGTATTTATCATTTTAGTGTCGATCTTTTACAAGTAATGTTATAATTTTTCTTACAATCTTTATTTACCTTCACACTAGTTTTTTATCCTAGAATATATCTTTTTTAAATTATTTTAATTATACAATTGTCAAAATAAATATTTAATTTAATTTTTAATCTTATAACTAATTTCATATATATATATATATATATTATTTTATTATTATATATTCTCTATCTCAATTTTAACATACTTTTTTAAAAGATATATCAAAAGAATTTATATTAGAAACTTCTAATTTATAAATTAGAGGTTACGTCAGGTAGCTTATAGTTTATAACTTGTAACTTGTTTAATTTTTTTCTAATATTATTTCATATATTGTAATATATTTTCTTATTATTTCTAATTCATTTTCACTTATTTTACCTATTTCAATCTTATGGAAATAATTATTTATTGCACTATCTCAGTATTTGATGATCTTTTTAGTTAATTTTACGCAAACAAAAAAGTACTAAAAAGTTTAACAAGAATTTACTTATTTAAAAATAAATAAATTATAATTATATAATAATATATTTTTCTTAAAAATACAAATTTTATTTATATAGTAACATTTAGGTTAAATAGTAGGTTAGTATAACAAGTATTTGATATATTTTATTTTCAGTAAAATAGGTAAAAAAAATAGTGTTTCTTGTTCCGTTAAAGTTAATGGTATATTAACATCATTTTTATCTTTAATAAATATATGTAATAATTATTAAAAACCAAAAACTAAACACAAGTTTAATTAACTCAATCATAAACAATGTTCAAACAAAACAAAACAAAATAAATTAAATTAAAATTATTGTACTAGACTTTAGTTTCTTTTTCTTATAATATTAAAAAAATATGTCAATAATTATTGTACTAATCTTTATCCTAAAATTAATGTAGTTATATTCTTAATATTCCATTTATCGATTTATCAAAATATTTCTAATCCAATCAACTAACTTATCGCCCAGAAACCTATAATTTAAGAGTTCATTAATTAAAAACTAGTTTATTAGTTATCAACTTAAGCTAATTTTACCAGACAAACTATGTATCTTTATACATATTTATCTTGTTATATAGTTTAATTTTTATTCATGAAAGAAAGAACTTCTACATTATACAATCAACGCATATATATATATATATATATATATATATATATATATATATATATATATATATAAAATCACACTCAATTTTTTTATTTATTATTCGTATAGATAGGATACAAAATACATAACATTTCTACCACAATATCATCTTAATATTTTTTTACATAACTACTAAAATTTAACCATGAAAGCTTCATTATTATCACATCTAATACTCATACCAAATATATTCTACTTATAATTACTAGAATTATTATACTAGTACAACTTATTCTTATTATAACTTTTGTCTTTATGTTATTTCTACATCTATTTATCTCTACCTCCTCTTCCGCTAAGACCATCACCATCACTTACATTACATCTTCTACCGCCGATACCTCCAAATACACTTCCATTTTTACCACTTATGTTACCTCCTCACCTGTATCAATATTTCAACCTTTTCCTGCACCATCACCTATGTTATCTTTCCTATTTGTACCAATATTTTCACCTCCTCCTACACCACCACCTATATTACCTCTCCCACATGTACCACCATCTATGTTATCTCCTCTACCAGCACCACCACCAATGTTACCTCTCGCACCTGCATCACCACCTATGTTATCACTCGCACCACCTATGTTACCTCCTCCACCACTTATGTTACCTCCCGCACCTGCATCACCACCTATGTTACCTCCCCCACCTGCACCACCACCTATGTTACCTCCCGCACCTGCACCACCACCTATCTTACCTCCCGCACCTGCGTCACCACCTATGTTACCTCCCCCACCTGCGCCACCACCAATGGTACCTACCCCACCTGCGCCACCACCTATGTTACCTTTCCCACCTGCGTCACCACCTATGTTACCTCCCGCACCTGCGCCACCACCTATGTTACCTCCCGCACCTGCGCCACCACCTTTGGTACCTCTCCCACCTGCGTCACCACCTATGTTACCTCTCCCACCTGCGCCACCACCTATGTTACTTCCCGCACCTGCGTCACCACCTACAGTACCTCTCTCACCTGTGCCACCACCTACGGTACCTCTCCCACCTGCGTCACCACCTACGGTACCTCCCCCACTTGCGTCACCACCTATGGTACCTCCCCCACCTGCGTCACCACCTATGGTACCTCCCGCACCTGCACCACCACCTATGTTACCTCTCCCACCTGCGTCACCACCTATGTTACCTCCCGCACTTACGTCACCACCTATCTTACCTCCCGCACCTGCGTCACCACCTATGTTACCTCCCCCACCTGCGCCACCACCTATGGTACCTCCCCCACCTGCGCCACCACCTATGTTACCTCCCGCACTTGCGCCACCACCTATGTTACCTTTCCCACCTGCGTCACCACCTATGTTACCTCCCGCACCTGCGCCACCACCTTTGGTACCTCTCCCACCTGCGTCACCACCTATGTTACCTCTCCCACCTGCGCCACCACCTATGTTACCTCCCGCACCTGCGTCACCACCTACAGTACCTCTCTCACCTGCGCCACCACCTACGGTACCTTTCCCACCTGCGTCACCACCTACGGTACCTCCCCCACCTGCGTCACCACCTATGGTACCTCCCCCACCTGCGTCACCACCTATGGTACCTCCCGCACCTGCACCACCACCTATGTTACCTCTCCCACCTGCGTCACCACCTATGTTACCTCTCGCACTTACGTCACCACCTATCTTACCTCCCGCACCTGCGTCACCACCTATGTTACCTCCCCCACCTGCGCCACCACCTATGGTACCTCCCCCACCTGCGCCACCACCCATGTTACCTCTCGCACCTGCGCCACCACCTATGTTACCTTTCCCACCTGCGTCACCACCTATGTTACCTCCCGCACCTGCGCCACCACCTATGTTACCTCCCGCACCTGCGCCACCACCTTTGGTACCTCTCCCACCTGCGTCACCACCTATGTTACCTCTCCCACCTGCGCCACCACCTATATTACCTCCCGCACCTGCGTCACCACCTACAGTACCTCTCTCACCTGCGCCACCACCTACGGTACCTCTCCCACCTGCGTCACCACCTACGGTACCTCCCCCACCTGCGTCACCACCTACGGTACCTCCCCCACCTGCGTCACCACCTACGGTACCTCCCCCACCTGCGTCACCACCTATGGTACCTCCCGCACCTGCACCACCACCTATGTTACCTCTCCCACCTGCGTCACCACCTATGTTACCTCCCGCACTTACGTCACCACCTATCTTACCTCCCGCACCTGCGTCACCACCTATGTTACCTCCCCCACCTGTGCCACCACCTATGGTACCTCCCCCACCTGCGCCACCACCTATGTTACCTCCCGCACCTGCGCCACCACCTATGTTACCTCCCGCACCTGCGCCACCACCTATGTTACCTTTCCCACCTGCGTCACCACCTATGTTACCTCCCGCACCTGCGCCACCACCTATGTTACCTCCCGCACCTGTGCCACCACCTTTGGTACCTCTCCCACCTGCGCCACCACCTATGTTACCTCTCCCACCTGCGCCACCACCTATGTTACCTCCCGCACCTGCGTCACCACCTACAATACCTCTCCCACCTGCGCCACCACCTACAGTACCTCTCCCACCTGCGTCACCACCTACGGTACCTCCCCCACCTGCGTCATCACCTATGGTACCTCCCCCACCTGCGTCACCACCTATGGTACCTCCCGCACCTGCACCACCACCTATGTTACCTCTCCCACCTGCGTCACCACCTATGTTACCTCCCGCACCTACGTCACCACCTATCTTACCTCTCGCACCTGCGTCACCACCTATGTTACCTCCCCCACCTGCGCCACCACCTATGGTACCTCCCCCACCTACACCACCACCTATGGTACCGCCCCCACCTGCGCCACCACCTATGGTACCTCCCGCACCTGCGTCACCACCTATGTTACCTCTCCCACCTGTGTCACCACCTATGGTACCTCCCCCACTTGCGCCACCACCTATGTTACCTCCCCCACCTATGCCACCACCTATCTTACCTCCCGCACCAGCGTCACCAGCTATGTTACCTCTCCCACCTGCGTCACCACCTATGTTACCTCCCGCACCTGCGCCACCACCTATATTACCTCCTGCACCTGCGCCACCACCTTTGGTACCTCCCCCGCCTGCGCCACTACCTATGTTACCTCCCGCACCTGCGCCACCACCTATGTTACCTTCCGCACCTGCGCCAGCACCTATGGTACCTCCCGCACCTGCGTCACCACCTACGGTACCTCTTGCACCTGCGTCACCACCTATGGTACCTCCCGCACTTGCACCACCACCTATGTTACCTCCCCCACCTGCGTCACCACCTATCTTACCTCCCCCACCTGCCCCACCACTTACGTTACCTCCCCCACCTGCGCCACCACCTATGTTACCTCCCGTACCTGCGCCACCACCTATGTTACCTCCCCCACCTATGGTACCTTCTGCACTTGCACCATCACCTATGTTACCTCTTGCACTTGCACTACCACCTATGTTTCCTCCTCCGCCTGCGCCACCATCTATGTTACCTCCCCCGCCTGCGCCACCTATGTTACCTCCCTCCCGTGCACCACCACCTGTGTTACCTCCCCCACTAACACCAAAATTTCCACCTCCTCCTACACCACCACCTAAGTTACCTTTTCCACCAATGTTACCACCTCCACTTGCACCTGCACCACCACCTATGTTACTCTCTCCACCTGTACCAATATTTCCACCTCCTTCTGCACTACCACCTATGTTACTTATCCCACCTACATTACCACTTCCACATGCACCACCACCTATACTACCTTTCCCATCTGCTACACTTCCAAAACCTCCATCTGCTACTCCACCATTTCCTTCCCCACCGGAATTTTGAACTTTTCGCCCATGGACTGTCCCAATGATTATCATAACGAGTAAAATGATATGCATTATATCTTTACGTAAAAATATGGCCATCATTCAACGGTGAAAATATGAGTGATTGTATATGTTGGGAGAAAAGAAAATATGCTGTTTGATTAAAGGTTGTAGATGGATGGGTTAGTTTGAGTGTATTTATAGCATGAGTTTGGAATAAAATGTTAATGATGTGGCTACACGCACTAATTTGTACTTGCCTTTATGAATATAGTTGAAAGCCACGCGTTGTACCTCTAATTGCACAAAAATTCTCAACCATACTTAGTGCATCTGCCGCCATACCAAAAAACACGTGTCAATACACCCTTAAGTATGCATCTATAGTGTTGTCTCTTCTTTATCTCTGGATTAATTTTTAACTCATTCTTTGATGCCCTTAATTACCACCTTTTTTCTCCACTATAAGCTTCAGCAAATTACCAAATAAAACGTTCACCCTCACGCTGTGTTTTATATTTTTACCAATAAGGATTTTCTTTATAGTGATTCAACACTACTTATTAAAGAATTAAAAGTAAAAAATATCATTTAATATTATTAAAATTTTATTTTCTTTTAGTTTTTTAACTTTTAACAAATACTTTAAGAATCTTCATTAACACTTGTACCCAGATACTTATTTTTTAAAGCCATGTTAAAAAAATATTCAATACTTAAAATATAACTATTAGATTTAGTTACCGATAAAAAAAACCATTAGATTTAGTTACGTGTTTACTAATTATTAGCATTTTAAACTAATATTTCCTTAAATATTAAAAGGAATATATTTAAAATAAACTAATAGAAAGCAAAAAACTAGACGCTCAAAAAGTAGTTTTACATTATCATTCAAATGCAAAAGACGAGTATGATAAGTTTATATATAATGATAATTATCTTAAGAGTTATATGAACGATAATTATGCAACTAAATGACGGTTTAAAATTATTTTATACTCAGTACGACGGCTATGTTCATAAACTAAAAACTTAATAATATAAATTAAGTAATAAACACTTTGCTAACTATAAGATTAAATTCATCAGCCAATACGTTTTAATTATTTTATAAAAGTACTGTTAGTGTTTGATTTAAAAGTATACTTTTTCCTTTGTTAGTGTTTGATTTTTTAATTTTAAAACTTTAGTCTTTTTAAATACGTTTTTCACTGTAAATATACTGTTATTTTTTTAATCAGTATACTGTGTTAATATTTCTATATTTGAGAACAGCCTTTTATAACCAGAATGTGAACATGTGGTGAAATTGAGCCTAGCTATGACAAATGAATTCATCTTCTTGGATATTGTCTCAATCCATCTTAATTTCAACGAAAAATTTATGTATTTATTAAATAGGGCATTAATAGGAGCAATACTCAATTTTAAAAATTAGATATTTTGAAATAGAGATGAGTAGGTATATCTTCGTGAATCTCCGTCCTCATACTTATGATATATATTTAATTATTTTTTATAATTATTTAATAATTATTTAATTGTTATTTGATATTTTTTAATATTTGATATTAGAGAAAAGAATATATATATATATATATATATATATATATATATATATACTTGATAATATGATATTTTCTTTGTTGTGATTTTTTATTTTATTTTTTATTAATATTTATTTAATTAATATTAGAAAAATAGATATAATGGAAATAGGACTATAATTGTTTTCAAGTGGGAATGGAAAAAAAAAATTATATGGAGATGAAGATGAATTTTTATTTCAAAAATAAGGATATGATAATCAAATTTCACTTCCTCTTCTAATTGAGTTTTAAACTATCATATAATTCTTTTTATGCTTATTTTAATTTATTAATTAGTTAATGATATAGACTTTATTAGAGATCAAACTAGTGAAACAAAATTAATATTACTGTTACTACTTAAATTAAAATTATAAAATGGTTTGAAATCTCTGAAGTAATATTCATGTAAAACTACATTACTATTATTATAAGAAAATTTAATATACATAATATTTTTTAAGTCATTCAATTTTACATTCATTCTCTTTCTACTGTATTATAACTGTCATTGTAAATTTCCATATATGATATCTTGTTTAAAACCATTGATAACAAACATGTCATTTCTGATCCACTTCGTCTGGAACAGTATGGGAACAAGCATTGTAGACATAGAACTGGAAGATTCTAGTTCCTCCTCCAATACAAATATCAAAACTACTTTTGACACATGCAAACCAACAAAATGCAATGAAAAACAAGTGCCCACATTGAGCTTAACAATAAATTTAAATTGTTAAAAGCTTGGCAAAGGTAAGTTAAGAGCAAGACCTATTTTTCATTCCAATACAAAATGTAATGTAGATTTTATTATTTTATTATCAGAGTATGTAGTCTGTAATTGTGTATGGTTTTATACAATTTTAGTTATTCAATTTCATATGATTATATTTTTATTTTTTTTATAATTTGTACTTTAAAATAAGATATTTATCTTTTTAATGTCAATTTTTGTAGATTCTTACTAAATTTTTAATGTTGACGACAAAATTACTAGAAGTGCAGTGTGAAAAACATGTTCTCTGCTTGCTAGATTGTGTTAGCACAAAGTGTGTAGATTTCATGTTGTATAAAAACTAAAATGGGTTAAGTGAATAAGGTATACTCTCTTAGCTAGATTTAACAGAGAAAGGACCAACAAAATAATTAATTTATGTATATCTTTTTAAAGACTTAAAAACAATTGTATTTTTGCATCTCAGTTATATAAATTTATAAAATCATTCAATTTTATTTGTATAATTATATAAAAAGCTCATTATATTTAATTTATTAATGTTTCTTATTGTTATCTTCTATTTGCAAGGTAATTATTTAAAAATAAAAATATTTCATAACTAAATTTATTATAGACTGTACAATTTAACAGAGAAATTTATACTAAAATAAAATCTTGTCATTCAAGAATTAAAATAACCAATACTTGACGGAAAATAAATCATCTTCATTGCAAAGTTTATTATGAAATTTTAATTTATCTTTTATAAATTTTACTAAATTTTCTTACAATTTTACTTTAATAAAAAAAAAATCTTATAAAACTCACCTGAATTAATATTTTATTCAGCTAAGAATGTTTATAAAATAAAAATATTTTTTTTTCTTATAAATCTTAAATTTTGTTATATCAAAATATTTCAATAAACTCTTTTTAAACTCACATCTTAAACTCATAACCTTATAATAAAAATAAATAATAATTAATAATAAGTAACACTAAGAGATCTTAAACGTACAAAGATTACTTACCACAGTAAAAGTGGCAAACTATTGTCTAATTAATCAGAACTCAAGGTGCATTTTTAAATCTCATCCCCTTATGACCACCAGTAGAACTAGATTGCAATACCATTCTATGTTTAACTGACAAGTAAGAAAATTTTGGCTTCATCAATTATCCGAATAGTTAAAAACCAAGTTTCTTCAGAGTAAGATAAACAAATCAGACAGTTCCAACGAGGGTCAAAACGTTCGAACTCGATACAATGACTAAACAAAAATAAAATAACAAAATTCAGAAGCAACAAATAATACATGCTGCTTCAGCCAAAAAGACGTTTTTGCTACACAGCCAAAAAGTAAAATAATACTATTATACTAAAAACAAAGGAAAAATTATTATACACTATTTTGCATTTCCCCCTCCAGATTCATAAAGAAAAGCATCCAAACCTATGAGTGAACGTGAATGCTATTAAAGTAACCTAACTAAGACTCTAAAGAGCAGTTATACTACCATAAGCCTCAATGATCGGACAGGAGATTTAATAAGTCTTCTTTCGCAACATTGGCTTCTTCACGTCTTTTCTTGAAGCCGCATTGAGTCCCGGTGTGGGTATGTCTACTGTGGCTTGATACAAATCCTTCAATCTTCATATAGTGATAGGGGAAGGAGATCCAATAAGGATACATGACCATAGAAATTTAAAACTAGTTGTAGTTAAGGTTAAAGGGGATGAATATCAATCTTACCTTGGCATGCTAATAAACAGTGAAACAACTAGGAATCCAACTATAAGAGGGAATACTGGTGCAGGAGTCAACTCCTGCAATGCATAAGAAATAAAAATTAAAAATATGTGCCGCACCACAGCAATATAAGAAAACAGAAAATAGTTAACGCCAAGCTTTGAAAAGCAAAGGCAGGCAAAAATAGAAAGAGTGGAGACAAGAAAAAACCTGCTTCAGTTGATCTTCAATCCTGTATATCAGCGGGCCCACGTGGATTTGAACATTTTTTTCCAAGTCAACCTCAATGATATCAGATTCAAACTTAAGCGAGCTTTGTGGGAGACCAGATTGAAGCTGTAGAAGGTGTCTTCCCTTTGATAAGCCCTTCACTTGGAAGAAGTTAGAAATTGGCAGGGGGAAGACTGACTCTATCTTGTTAAGGTAACTGGCTGACCTAATTTCTACCATCAGATGTTTCCGTAGTTCATCTGTACCATTTCCTTCAACGTGGCAACTTATAATTGTCATTTCCGGCTCCTCGAAAACTATAAAATCCAAACCCTTGATATCTTCAGTTCCAACCTGGGAACATCAACCAACAAGCTTACTACAGGATCAGAACAATGACAGAAGATTTAAAACCTATAGCTACCGGAAACTAACCTTCACAGCAATTGAATCTGGAGATGCACGTTCTATATTAGAACTGCCCACAGCATCCCTTCTAGCCACTTTGACAACATAGACAGT
The DNA here is from genome assembly GCA_013389735.1 of Phaseolus lunatus. Taxonomy (NCBI): domain Eukaryota; kingdom Viridiplantae; phylum Streptophyta; class Magnoliopsida; order Fabales; family Fabaceae; genus Phaseolus; species Phaseolus lunatus. The sequence goes on along the minus strand of CM023857.1, from coordinate 43,111,793 downwards.
GTCAGGCTGTAGTCCTCTCAGACGATAATTTCCATGGGAATCTGTCACTGTTTCCTCAAAATAGCCTTTTGACTCTGACCGGGCTTCAACTGAAACCTCTCCTTTGGGTTGTCCAGACAACAGAGTGACAACACCAGTAGCACTGTAAGAGTTTATTAACTTCAGCATCTTCCAGAGTAAAGTATGCCCAAGCAGAAAAGTGCAAGCACAGGAAAAGATAGAGAAGGCTATGGGGTCTACAGCAATTGAATATAACTACTTGGTAATAAAATATAATAAAAAAAGTAACATGTCGATCCAAAATTTGCTCTGCAGTTTGGCTGTATGTGGTTACGCTGATACTAGTTTTATATTGTCTGTCCTATTCTCCAGCATAATTTATCTGTTTAAGTGCTTTCATGTAAGGAAAATTGCATGTTTTACATCACCTTGCATTGATTTGCATCTAGTGCCTTACACTTAAATCATACACACTTGATAGATAAGATTCAATCTACATCACACTGAAGTCATGCATACTTGAATAGATCTTTTAAATAAACTACAATTCAAATGGAATTGACGAAACAATTCAGCATTTAAGAAAAAAAAGAATTTAATGTGCTTGCTACTTGAGGTATGTGCAAAATTTGGATTATTTAGTGGGAGTGGCCTGAGATGCAAATTCAAAGAACATATTATGTGTAACTACTAAAAATATATAATTTCATGGAGACTTGTTGAGTTGCGCTCCTACTTTTACCCAAATTCTACAATCAACAGATCTATGTCTGATGAGTGGCCATCCCAGGGCTTCAGAATAAAGTTCCTCACCTAAACCAGTAGTTGCCCCTCCCACAGCTCTTAAATGAGAGGGTGTCCTTGTTTTAAACAGTTTACAGTTTATTTATATATGTCTCAAAATTAGTCTAGTGTCTCAGCATAACTAGGCTGTAATTACTGCAAAAATATAATATCTATAAAGAAATAGCAAATGAGATCAGATACATAAATCAGGAAAAGATATAAAAGCAAGATAATACTTGAACCTGAGTTAGATATCTTTTCTAATCCAAGGGAAAGACATTCAAACTACAGTTTAAGATACTGTGGGACAGTTAGTTTCAAATTTTCAATGATTTCAAAGAAAATGTTGGAACCACTATTAAAACAAAGCTAGAAATACTTATCGTTGCATTAAATGAAAGAAAGAGCAACTAAGGTGAAATAACAAAGTGAAACCTGTAGGCTACACGCGTGGCCTGGAAAATAACTTCTCTGAACTCCCCTGCTCCAAGTTCTATCGCCTGTGCTGGAGGGGAGAAAGCATACTCCTAGAAAATAAGACAATAGTATACACTGAATAAGGAAGTGGACAAAGATGTGACTTTCAGCAATGACCAGCATAATTTTAATCATCAACTTCTAAATATTCCTCATATTTGCAAACTTTGCAACTTCTTATTCTTAATTGTGTTGAATAGCACACAAGCAGAAAATTACTCAATTTAGAACAAGCATAACAAGGTGACGAATTCAATCTGGAAAAAAAAACACATGAAGATTCTAGATAAGCAAACAAAATGATCAAACATGACCATGAAATGTGATAGTTGTCATTTTCTTTTTCATGTTTTTATTTTTGTCATTCACAGTATCCTTTCACACCCTTTGGGGGTAAAGAAACTATGATGCACAGATACAATGGGTATCAGATATCATACAAGCCTATGGTGATATAGGAAGCAATACATGCCGGATACAAATTCAGATTTGTAGAAAAATTCATAAAGCATAACAAACATATAATTACTATCCTTCAAATCCAAATTAAGAACATGCTTCTTGGATATTACAAAAAATATTTTATAAAGTGTTACCTATAAAAAGGAACAGTACCAATCTCACTCCCTTCTTGAACATTATCCTTAAGGAGGATAGACTCTATTTCTAGTTCAATACGAGAAAAGGTTCCACAGATTTCTTTTAAACGCTTTGACACTTACAAATACATATTAATGAAGTATTGATATATGGACACACAAAGAAAACACAATGATCTGTAAGGGATATTTTGGATTCATAATCAAATCAAGTATATCGTTAACTGCAAGTGCAGCAACAAGTGAACTAGAGCTGATTGGTAAAAAAGTTGCATGTGAAGTACATGACAAGTAGTAGAATACAACATCATAACAATTATGTCGAGTACTCCAGTTACAGTATATTACCTTCAAAACAGGACGCAAATAGAACGTTCCAGGAAACAAATTATCAAACTGGAATGTCCCTCCAGTTCCTGATACTGAGTTGTTTCTATAACCATCGTTACCACTCAAAGATAACAGAACAGAAGGAATGGGCTCTTTAGCATCATCTTTGTGATGTATGTGTACTAAAATTTGACTAAGCTTCTGACAAGTAAAAGAATGAGGTGCAACTTGTTTTAAATGATATCCAGGCTGCAAATATAAACAACAATAAATCAAAACAATGTAAGAAACCAAGATGGCAGCAGAAACATCACAGAGAAACTAAGTCTATTCTAGTATTTTTAAAATAAGGCATAAATTTTACTTAGTTTGTTCAGAGAAAAGACACTACCTTTGAAGCCTCGACATTGTAACCAATGTCATTGTGCAGAGGTCCTGCCACATAGGAACCATCAGCAGCAGTGGTTGTTTCAAGAACTAGTTCACCACTTTTAAATGCAGTAACGCTGCTGGCTCCAGCAGCAAAAACTCTGATATGGACGCCAGAAAGAGGAGGTGAAACTGATCCTTCAATGTAAGCACCCACTTGACAAGAAAATGTAGGAATATAAGCTTGACAATTATCATCTGTCACTGTTACCTACGGAAAAGGATTTTGTAAATAAAACTCAGTTAGTCACATAAAAACATCAGTAGACAAACTAATATTTTGATACTTACTTGATATTCTCTAGGATAAAATAAAAGTTTCTTCTCCCCGTCATTCCTATAACCAAAAAAGAACAAGTCAATGGTATAAATTGGTAGATAGTAGTGCTTGAATAAGTTTCATTTCAAAAGCTAGAGAGGAGGGAAGGGATAGGAAGGAGAAATGAAATGAGTAATTAAAGTATTAAAAAACAAGAGTACAAGATGCAACTTCCCAGAATCACAGAATTGCGTGCATTATATGCACAATACACTAATAAACACCACGAAATCATAAAAAAAGGTAAGTTAATTTAAGTGTTTAACCTTGGAGGAAAACTGGACACATACAATACAATTTTAAGACTTATAACTTCGTTCTCAAGATATTGGATGTAACTCCTTAAATTGATAGGAATGAGCAGTTAGCATAAAATGGTATAAATCCACTTTACTGTATTATTTTACAAGCTGTACACAGTCAATACTTTCAGGATAAATAGGCAAAGATGTAATGAGATAGTTCACACCATCAATTTTCTTTCTTGATCCAATCTGCTTCTACAAAAGCCATCAAAACTAAAATAGACATTTAATTGAAATTGTTTGAACAACCACTTAGATTAAATATAAGTACCTCGAGTCCCAAGGAACAAAGGTAAGTTTTTCTCCTAGACTGCCCCAAAGAGAATACTCAAATATAGCAGTATCTGTTTGATCTTTCGCGTGGGACTTCAGTGTGGCTGTAGCATAATCAATAACACCAGCTTCGTCATGTTTAATATCAACAACTATTTTCTCAGGTAATGCATCAAGTAAGCCTGACTGCACACTTATTTGTCCTTTAAGAAGATACTTTTCTCCAGTAAGGTGGATGGGCTACAAAAAAATAAAATTATGGAAGAAAATCCACAAAAGAAACAAATATAATACTACATGAAAAACTGAACAATGTAATCATGGACATCTGAATTCTCCATACCGATTGATTAGAAGTATTAATTTTCACGGATGAACTCCCAAAGAAGATACACGAGTCAACAAAGCTAAATTCATGTACACCAGGATGTTCTACACATATACGCTGGGAACCTTTCTGCAGACAAGACAAAAAGAACTAAATGAATTTTTATGAAGCTTCAACTTACTGCTATCTTTGGGTCCGCTATATTTGTTGTACCTGAATTTTCAAATTCACAATTGACCCATCTGGTTGAGTCAGGTAACCATCAACATTGTGAGTGGAGATAACATTGACCCAGTAGCCTTTTTGAACAAAAAGGATTCCTTCTACGTCCTCAGCACCAACATTTACATCTATGAAGCTCTGTTCCCAGCACCAATTATCTTCCAAGGTGACTGATTCAGGGGAACTGTGTTTGACCTGTTACAGTGGCCAAAACACACAAATCAGAACATTCCAGAAAAAACTGACATTGGACAAAAAAAGTAGTAGAAAATTAAAAGGAAATATTTTCCAGGTAATAAAACTAAAAAAACTAAAGAGATTCTACTAGAAAATCTACAAATATAATGGGAATGCAAAAAAAATATCAACCTCAAGCCTGTATTTTCCAGGAATAACATCTGAAAACTGAAATTCACTACTCTCAGCGGCCAACCTAAATGTTTTTCTCTCTCCACTATGTTTCTCAACCTGTCTCACCAGAGTAACAGTAACAAATGGACCACATTTCTCCTTGCAGGATACAGCACCGTGAATATTGACCAGAGCCTACAAACGTACGGAACATAATCAGAATAGAACAATAAAATCAGTGCCTATATCCTGGTCTTTGTGCAGAAAAGATCAAAAAGATTCCTAAAGAAAACAAAGAAGAAAAAGTTATTTAGAGGAATCAAACAAAAACTCAACAGTATAGAAAATCTATAAATAAATAAATAAAATTCAAGTTAAAAACTCTATTCCATTATGTTGATATTCCATATCAACAAATATGGCCAGAATATAATAAAAACTTGGAGCATTCTCTTCTCAAGGGCTACCTGGCCACATGGCTTTCTTGGTATAATATTAAGAAAAAATAAATTCTACAATCTCCATATTCAAGATGAATGGTTCAGAATATGAAGGGTGTGATGAAATTTCACATCAACATTAGATGTTATTAATGATTGAATCCCTATGGCTGCTTCTACCGTTTTTACATTTACAGCACACACAGTTAGACACAATTTTCCCTATAATATGTAATAAATATATGCCTAAGGCATTTCTTTCTTTGTTGCTAGTTAAAATTATGATTGTTATTGTATTGTACAGCTTTCATAAAGCTGCTTTTTGGGTTTATGTACCTAGCCTAAGGGTTGAGTGTCATGGATATAACTTTTCCTTGTATTGTACTCTTTTTATGTATAAAATATACATCAGCTGAGCAAGACACTTGGTGATTTTTTATCATATCCAAATTCAAGTGCTTCTACTGATTTTTACATTTACCGTACACACTAGGACACATGGCATCTTTCTTTGCAAATATATAGAGAAAATGCATCAGGCACACAATCTTCATAAAATTCAGGTATCAAAGCATTAATACTCTGTTGCACACCATTGTTCTCTGCAATGTTTATGTTTTAGGGTAGAGGCATACAGTGATATTAATTGTGAGTGGTGCTAACAGTGAAATATGTGCATGACAAATTTTCGGATAGAATTCCTTTATATTTTCCGATAGCCCAGGTAAGTACATCAAATCTGAGGCCTATGCAGTGAATATCAGAACTAGCAGTAACACAAAGCTTTTCTGTATTTTCTGTTTGGCTCTTCATGGGTTAGGACACAACCCAATAATATTGTTGAAGAACCCACATCGACTAGAGATCAAGCCAAATTATAGTGCAAACCTCATCTTACAAGTCGGTTTTGTAGGATTGGATTGGACTTAAATTTCACTTTCTTAAATTGGTATTCAGTGTCATCCATAACCTATGTTTGTTGGGTTTCATGTCACCTATTATCAGGTTTCCCGCTAGTCCCACGCTTGAGATGTCAAGTCCTCGGCTTGAGGGGTTGTATTGAAGAGCCCAAAATCAACTAAAGATAATGTCAAATTATAGTGTATAAGTAGGTATAAACTTCACTTTACAAACAGTTTTGTCAGTTAAGCTTAAATTTCAGTTTCTTAAGAATTATAATATTCAAACTTTTAGGCCCAAAAAACCCAATAACCCCATTCTTTCTTTCATTTTGTAAGTAATTTTTACTGTTCCCCTTTTACTTTAAAACAACTTTGCTGCGCCCTCTTTTTTTTCCATTTACCCCCAAACTAAACCCAAAGAACCTTTATTACAGCCCCCTTTTGCCACCCAAAATAAACCTATGCATTTTGTCTCTTCCAATCCTCCTCTTATACCTTTCAACACTCCCTCTTTTGCCTTTTGTTTCAACACTAAACTCACACTCATCTCTCTCATAATTTTGTAGGATCTTACAACACTCATTTGCTCCCACTCATTCTTTTCATAATTTTATAGGATCTTACAAACCGTGTTACAATCTCTTTATTAACGATATACATTTTCTTTCACAATCTTGTATAAGATCTCGATTTTGAGTACCATGACTATATCAATATAGGACTCTAATTTTGATTCCCTCCAATAGAATTCAGCATGATGATGCAGGAAAAAGGAAGAATGAACTACGAAGAACACAAGACAACCTATAGCTAATATGGGTGAAAAATTACTTGTGAAAATTCAATATTCAACAGGGGACTTTTGACCACAACATCGATATAAGATGGAGCAAACATGAGTCCAGCAGCATTTTCAGGAGTTGCAGCAATGGCTGACAACCGATATTCACCAGGAAGAACCTAGACATAAAGCAAATAATTTGTATATCAGTACTAAGAAATGAACAATAAAATTTCAGCAAAAACTCTATAAACATCATTAAAGAAAAATCAATAAAATTATTTTAACAATAATTCAAGACATGATTTGGACAGTAGCTATGAACCATCTTCAAACACAAAGTTCTCTTATGAACTGCAGATGCTGAAAATTGGCCCTTTTTTGACATTTCAACAAAAATATTTGATATAAAATACTGCAAATCTAAATCAAATCCCTTAATAAAACTCCAGCTGTTCAAACAAAAGACTACCTTAGAAAAATTATACCATAGGCGTTGAAGCTTCAACGAGTTTCAATTATTGCTAATGCATGGTTAATGCATTTGGGGATCCCAAATACAGTTCATAAAACTAGCATCACCAAACATAAAAGTGTGTCGCAGAGTAAATAATTTAAAGGTTAGAATATTCCTCCCAATGCTTGCCACCAACAGATAAAAATGTACAATAAAATTAGATAGATTTGATGGCAACATGCTGCTTATTAAATAAGCCAACACTCCCAGAACATAAGGTTGAATCTGTTATTTAAAATCCATATCTACCACCTCTTCTCTTTCTGCTCAAGCTACTTGTATCCACATTACATTATACTAAGAGACACTGCCAGCATTACAAAAAGAACAAAAACTTATTGATTTATTCTCACCAAGCTAACATACCTCAAAGCAGAAGTTTCCATTTTCATCTGTTTGCTTCTTTTGGGGTTTCACATTATCAGGTCCATGAGTCAAAGCTACCTAGTAGTACAATTATCAAAAGATTTCAACTTTAACTCTAAAGATGAAAATGTTACTAAAAGTAAATTACGTATAGAGAATATGCATACCTTTGCTTTCAAACCACCATTAGCCATCCTAACCAAACCACAAAGATTGTATGAAATGGCATTGATGTCTTCTATTGAAGCCATATTTGGCAATACCTGAGTAAGCAAACAGACTTTGAAACAAGAGCCACACAGCAGCAATTTTACACCATCTAAGAATTTTCATCATCCTACTAAGAGAGCTGTATAATAAACTCAAAATTCCACTAGAATTGTTATGATATGTTTTACCATATAATTCTCCAAATTCTTGAATTTGTAATGCTCCTTTTGGGCCTCTATGGTATAGTGCTTGGATGTAACCTAATAAATATAACATAGAAAAGAAAGAGTAAAACAAAATGTCAATGTAAATGTAGAAGAAAATACAATCAATTGAAAGGTATTATCAGCTGAGCACAATCTAAAATGAGACAAAAAAAAAAAGAGGAAAAAGTACGCTGGCCTAGGCTCTAATTGATATCCACAGTCCAGCGAGATTAAAAAAAGGTACTCAGATTGATAGAAAAAACAATATCATACAAACAAACAAGAAAAGTGACAAGAGAAACATTATTGAGAAAAAAGTGAACAAAAGTTCAAGACCAAAAGATTCAGAATCTCGTGTTCTAAACTAAAACAAAATATAATATCTTGCCAATTAACGAGCTTTCAGAAGCACATTTACCCTGTTAATACCAATACCTGATCAAGTTTGTAATATCCTTGATTATCAGTAATTGACCTTTCATGACCATCAACTATGATTTTGACACCCTCCACTCCCAAGCCATTCCCATCAACTACACGGCCTCCAATAGAAAATCCAGTTACCTGAGAGAATTAACATTGATAGCACATACTTGAGAGCAAAATGGCATACGCATAACCCCAATAATAGATTGATATCAGTAAAATTACAATGCAATTGTTATGACTAAACCAATTTTTTTTCAACATATGAAATGGGAAATATTTATAGCTTTTCAAAACAGTCATGTCTATATTTGGTACCTAGATATTTTGCAATTCCAATCTTAATTTCCAATTTCTTTTGGAATTTTTTATGTATATTTTCAGCAGTAATATTTACTTATAAATTTTAATAAATTAAGTGATAACCAGAAATATATGCAACTAGCAGCAAAAATTTTTCCTTCCATCAACATTTGCAGCCGCTAACCAAAGCCATCACCCAATAGTTAACTGTTGTGGCCAAAGAGGACTAAGCTATCCTTGGTTAGTTTGATGCCAAATTATAAAAAAATAAAGTATAACATCATTATTCACACTTCACATAAATAATAGGTCGTTCTTAAAGTGGAATCTTATTTAAAATTAGAAAAAAAAAAAAAGGATATGCACTAGATGAATATGCAAGAGCTTAGCTAGCATGCCTCTGATGGCATATGTTCAATAATACAACATTTATGTGGAAAGAGGAGTAAAAAAAGCAGTTATTTTTCAATAGATTTTTCTGGAATACTGAAACACAATCCAGCATTTACATTTCATTTAATGAAAATTTCACTAGGCCTGCAGTCCTGAACTCAATTGTAATACATAGTTCAATTTTTTTATTTACCCCACATTGATAGCACTAGTATTTTTCTGAATGCCATAGGAAACAAAAAGTGATGATTGTTTGTGTATGAAACATTTTATCCATATAGTCTACCTGAAATTTTTGAGGCACCGTTACATGCTGATGCTTGACATTAACTGAAACGCTGGGTGGTGAAACATCAAATACTGTATTTTCACCCTTATAGTAGGGAACAAGTTCATAACTCCCTGTATGTTGATAAAAAAAAAAGTGCAAGCACTAAATTAAGCAAAATAGGTTCTAGCAGTATGCAATAGCAATTTTCAAGCACAGCAAGATGATAAATATTCAATACGCCAAAAAGGAATAGCAACTGTAGAGGAGTAAGTACAAGAAATGTTTTGTAGTGAAATTTAATATGATCCATAACCTGGAGACTAATTGCCATATGTATGTTAAGGGTGAAGTTCCAGGAATTTTGAAAACACAGTTGCATACATATAATTCCAAGTGTTTGTTTAAAAAGTAAATGCACAAACTACAAACAAGATGACAAAAACACACTAGGAAAGAATATTCCTTTTCATCAATGTTAGGCATCAGAAATTCAACACTCCCTATCAGACATGTTAAAAACATGTTGCAGAAGCTCCTTATAGGGCTCAACTTCAGCTGAACCACACTGACACATCAAGAAGGGGTATATGACAGAATAAGGACTCAAATACGTAATTACCACAAGGTATTGAATTGAATGTGAACTTCCCATCCGCATCTGATGCAGCATGACAGAGAGCTATTTCTTGTCGTGGGCCAGTAGCAGAGCCTTGCAAACATTCTACGTTAGAAACATCATCTGAATATAAGAAAATATGGACTCCTACAATAGGATTTCCCTGGAAAAGGAAGAACCAAATGTAAGGCAAAAGTACATGAAAAAGGTTTCAATTAAACTGTCAAGTTATAAACCATATTAAACTCTTTTGGAAGTTTAAACTGATTGAGAACATAAACATCCTTCAACACTCATAAAAATGCGAATAGATGAAGCAAGCAATGCAAACAGGAATTACTTTTAGTTCCATGTCACAGACATAATCACAAGTGGGAGAAGGCTTTTGTTGTTATTGTATGTCATTGAAATATATAGATCTTTTCACTAGATTATAAAATAATAATTTTGCAAAGAAAATGATATAGCAATAACAAAAGGAAAGTGAAATTTTGAAAATGATTTGTCCCTTCAACAAACATTACCTGAGCAACAACAGATCCACTGATACTATATCCAGGGACAAAGAAAACATCATCAACTACCCCGTTTCCAAAGCCCAATTCAATCTGCAAGAAACACAATATTAGAAAAATAGTAAGCAAAATATGAAAGCTCATTAAATGTCTCATGATATTAAAATGTGACATCCAATAAATGGGTATAAACACAAGAAAAATGCTGAATGCAAATACAATATCTAACCTGTGTTGAACCTTTAACTTCAACTTCCATACCAGGATTTGAAGCACGTAGTTCATATTTTCCTGCAACCACATCAAGAGTGTTGTCCATTTGTTTGAACAATTTGGAGATGAAGAATAGAAAATAACTAAACAATAGCAAGAACAATTGACTTTGAACAAAACCAATGGACAACTTAATTGGACTCTCTGGTCAGGTAGTATTATTACTTATGGGAAGAGAAAAACCGATATTTTATTCTCCTCTCCACCACCTCCCATTACATACCACACAAGACACCAAGAATTGGTCTGATATTGCAAGGAGAGTTACCTAATTCATGTCATTCACCACCATTAGTTGCTCCTACCGCAATTCCTAATGACAGATGATGATTTTGGTTGACCAATTGCTCTTAAAAAAGGGCATTTGTTCTACTCGTAATCTTCAACTTATTTATAATTTCGAGTTACCATCAATTGTCTCCTTCATACCTCTCCTTGTTTCCTCGTTATCATATTTTACTATTCCTAGAAATGTCGCAAAAGTACTTGCGCATCCCAAATGGAGACAAACCATGATTGTTGAGATGCAAGGTCTTTGAAACAGTAGCACATGGGAATTGGTTTCTCTCCTCGGGAAAATGATAGTTGGATATTGGTGGGTCTATACCATTAAAGTTGGGCTTAATGGTGAAGTTAATCACCATAGAGCTAGACTAGTAATCAAAGGATACATTCAAAATATATATGGTCTAGATTATTGTGTTACATTTTCAAGTCTAGCAGGAGCATTCTTCTTAGATCCATTTTGAGTTTGAGCCAATGCTTCTTGTTCAAGTTCCTTTTCAAGGTCGTGAGAAGTTAACTCAAGAGTTGGAAAAGAAGAAGTTTTTCAAATCAATCTCCCTATCTTCCGTAAGATTGTCCCCTCAAGATAAGGTTGAGTGAAATGATTTTGTTCCTCGGCAAAGGTGACATCCAAGGACACAATTTCTCATATGGAGAATGACAACCAAAGAGATCTTTCATGGAAGTTTCTTAGAAATGGACAAATTAGGATAGAGAGCAGAAAGTACATCATAGGACACTTAAATCTCAAGATTCTATAGGGTAGTCAAGTAATAAGATATGTTGTTGAGAAAAATAGGGAAGTCATCTCTGATTTAGGGGAACAACATATCCCCTCATTATTAGTGTCTCTTGTAATAAGCCTATACAAAAAAAACTCTGGTGTATAACACACAAATTCAACAGCTTTGTGCCTCTCCTTTTTCTCTTTTAACACAACAAAAACATCAGTAGTTCCATAAAGACAATATCTAAGCTACTTGGTAAAGTAATAATCATTAAATGCTCCATTTCCAACCCCACTCATTTCAAAGTGCAGAAAGAGATACTTTTTATACATTAAACCTAATTACCCAACCAAACTTTCATTCCATTTTCTTGGATCCAGAACAATTCTAAGCACATAATATTAATTAGACAATCTCATTCAACCCCAGTTCATCGGGTTCATCCTCAACTACTTCTCAACAGATTTTGTTTACCTCCAGTAAAATCATACTTTGTGTGGAAATTTGAAATCAATTTCACCTATCTGTAAACCATAAATATTTTTATACATCCCATATCTTCATGTCACATAAATATTAATCCTATATAGATGAATCTTGGACAACTACTTATATGTAGTAATAATTTCCACTAGTATAAGGCTCCCTACATAATAAAAGAATTGAAAGCCAAAAATTTTCCAACCAAAGTAAACAACTAAACAGAGACTCCCCTACCTGGAATGATGTTTGTAAACAAGTAACTCCCTGATGATGCAGTTAAGACGGAAGAGACAAGATCGCCTGAAAGGGCTAATAATTCAATTTTTACATTTGATGGGCCCCCATCTTTAATTGAACAGCTTTCTCCCCCTACAGCTCCCACAACTCTACCAGATATAGTGAACCTAAAATATACAAAACTTTGTAGGTAATTTCAAAATTTAGAGCATAAGCAAGCTTGGCATGCACAGGACATACAACAATAACAATAGCCTTATTCAACAAGAAATTGGTTACATGGATCATATGACATCTTTGGGCACATTTAAAAACTAAATCCACAAGGATACCATTCACCCTAACATTCCTTTCATTTTAATAATATGCTCCAAAATCAAAAGCCATGAGAAGTTAAAAAATCAGAATAATAGCCTACCCTGTGAAACGAAAGTTTATATCTTCATTGCCATTGCAACCATTATTGTCAACCACCACAGGAACCTGTAGGACAAGAGGGGCGAAAACAAATAAGTGTAAGAATCATAAAAATAATCTCATATTACATCCAGATTGAGAAAGAGAGGAGTGGTCATGCATGCAGATTATGACTGATAAATAACTAACCTTTTCTGGATCCCATGTCCATCCGGGAGGTCCATTAATTTTAATTACAAAGGAACCCTGTGATGAAAATAATTGCATTGAGAGAAGAACTGAATAATAAATACACCTCTCTATGGCATGATATGTCATTCTGTATTTATGCTGAAAAAAGTTGCTCAAACAAACCTAAATGTGTACAAATTCTAGTAAAATTCACCTTGTCATATACTGGAATAAAGTAGTATCCATTTGGAGCACATTGTGTTCTATCCTTTACCAGTCCATCCACAGTTTGAAGCTCAACCTACAACAAATCGATCAATTAAATGTTGTTGAATGCAAGTTGAAATGAATACTTGGATGTGCAACACCACATCCTTTTCCCAATAATAGTATATAGCAAAAAAGATGAGATAGGACTTTTTTATGAATGTCTTGTTTTACCATAACAAACCACTGAAGCCAGTAACATCGTTACAGCTATTGTGCAAAATAATTAGTTAAAATAAAACAGGACCAGTGGGGGGCATTTGAAAGAATTTATGGGGAGCTTATTAGAGTTTATGAAAATGGCATATGACTCTCACAAGCTCTTTTATCTCTTTTTAGCTTATTCCTGTAATATTCATAGTTTTGAATCAATGACACAAGCCCTCGTGTAATAAGAGCTAATTGAATAACACTTTGGCCCCTATATAAAATAAACTTCTGGATAAAGCCTAGTCAAATCTATGGCATAAGACCTTGTATACTTAAAGCTTAGTGAACAAGTACTTAGATCCTGTATGAATAAACATCTAAGCAAACGCTTATACTAGAAGAAAAATGAAAAAGTAAAATAAAATAAATTTTTCCCATGAGTTAAAATCAATTTGTGCATTCAACTTTCATAAAAGCTACCTTATCCAACTTTTCCAAAAGCTGAAGTAAAAACATACTTATTTTTTTCTCCTAAGTACTTAAGAATAAGACAAATCTTATGAAATTTGGCTATATTGATAATTATTTCACAAACTCTTTTGAATCTCCAATATGGTCTCAACATTCATGTTTCGTGATCTCTTTCTTAACTTGTAATACATTCTTGACATCTTCCTTGTTACACACTTGACATCTTCCACTGATGGTGTCCAACGTTTAGTCATCTGCTTTAGCCACTAATGCATAAATACCAATGGTGGTGTCCTTAACTCTTTTTTTCATGATTCAAATCCTTGCTAAAGTCTATAGGAGAGCACTCCGTATGTATGTTTAGCAAGGTTTAGAACTATTCACATATGTCCAATAGTCTAACATCGCTTAAGAGTCAAGGACACTTTAAATACACTATCCTCCCTTCACCCACTCAGGCGTCTTTTAAAGGCAAAACCGTGACAGAACTCTAAGCTCCAAAGCGGATAACACACCTCGGGTGCGGTGATTGACCCTAGTGATGTTATCTCAACGGACTTGAAGTCGGAACATTGGCACGGTCTATGGGGACGAAACGAAGTTCCAAAGAAGAATCCTTTTTCCCTTAACCCTTAACTAGGGAATTTGTTCTAGTACGCTGAATAGTACTACATCACTTAGAAATCAAGGTCAACGATACTATAAATACATTTTCCTTTCTTAACCCATTGAGATGTCTTTTAAGGACAAAACTGTGACGGAACCCTAAACTCCAGAGCGGATAATATCTCGAATGTGGTGATTGACCCTAGTGAAGCAATCTCAACGGATTTGAGATCAGAACATTGATATTCACTCATTACTCAAATATTAATATACTCTTACTAACTTGAGTGTCAGAGAGTTTTCTACAGATAAACCATCACTCGGCTTCCGATGATAAAGCTCGATGATACTCGACAATTCTTACAGAAAGATCGACCTTCATCATCAACTCGGAACACACACCTCGGAAGAATACTTATCCGGTAAGAACATAAACAAATTTTGTAGTGCGCTAAAATTTGTAGAATATATATTGTCATCATGGCAAAAAGGATTATTTTGAAAATGTATCCAAATTCCATTCTTTATGCAAGGGTCGCTGAAGAAGATGACCACCTCAAAAGTCATCTTTGGGAAAAGTTTGCATAACAAGAGGATGTCAAGCTATATCTCAAGTTTAAGAAAATGAGAAAGCAAAATATAGCCAAATATAGCTTTGGAGATTACAAGAAGTTTATGCAGGCGCTATCAATATGCCCAAATATCATGAGGTTTGTCTTATTCTTCTTTCTATGGTTGTATATTGTAAAGATAGCTTATTATTAATATATTTTTTTCAATTTTGCAGTGGATATTACCGATGGGAAAACATAAATTTGCTGCAAGATAGTTGAACCTTGAAACAAATGGTAGAAGAGAAAGGAATTGGATATTGAAGAAGGCATGAAAAGAATAATTTCTTACAATAAAAGTCTGAGTTCCTCCCACTTTTCAAACATTTTGTAAAGGAAAAAATATTCGTTACGTAAGAGTCAGCAGGTTACACGCACTTACCGTGACATCGGAATAGTCCAACTTGGTATCAGTTTGTTTTCTCGATTTTACCAACGATGAGCTCGCCTGCGATAACCCAACTTTGTAAGCAAAAATAAACATCGAGCGAATATTACAAAAAAGAGACGAAAATTAAAAAATAAAGTAAACATCACACTGAAATAAACAAGCGAATTCATCAGAGTTAGATATCAAAAAAAAAAAAAAAACAGAAATCACAAACAAATAGTGAGTTAAAGCACAAATTTAAGATCCATGCATTTATTTTCCCAATCCAAATGACTGAAAATCAACAGCGCGGTTTCTGAGCATCAATAGTAATACTAATCATGAGGAAATCGGCGTTCGAATTCTTCACTGCGTTTTTCACTGCAGAGGCTGATAGAAATGCACATTACTTTACCTCGACAAAACCACCGCAGCCATAGATGGAATCAGCAGAAGCAGCTGAAATCCGACAAGTAGCAATTAGTAGTAAGCATAGAAAAGCATCTCCGATCGTCATTTCGGATCTGATGCTCGGCGATGAATTCAACCTAAGGTGGAGGAACAGATCTGGAGAATCATACGAATATCTCTATTTCTTTATTTAATGAAACCAAAGCCACTTCACTCCAGGTCTAAGAGGGTTTATGGGATTCTAGACCAAAACAAAAAAACCAAAAGGACCACTGTAAAAAATATTTTTAATCATGAAAAAACAATTTGGAGTGAGTGATGGTATACCTTTATACCTTTTTTAATTTACTTGTTTAGAAAATAAATATTTTTTAAGAATTATCTGTTATATTTAAAATAATAATTTCGTGAACTCATACATTTTTTAATAATATTTTAAACTTTTGAATCTATATTCAAATATTTTGTCTTTTTTTTTCAAAAAATATAAAAATATTGTGAGTTTTTTTTTAATATACCTAGTAATTTGAAAAAAAAAATTAAAATCCAAATAAATAAGTTCTAAACAAATTCATGCACTTATCTGTTGTTTAGTGAATAATTATTTACCATGTCCTATAATGGTTTGGAATATGCATTAAAAAAAGAGTAAAACTCACTTATAGATGTTTAAAAACACTTTTAATCTCTTTTTATTTTAAAATATACGCTCTTATTTCTTTAAATATGAATGTGTTGCATGTATTTTTAACCATTTTAAAAAATATTATGCAATGATCATTTAATTTTTAAAGCATTCATGATACAAAATTAAAGACTGTAATAATTTGGGTGATCATAATTAACGTAAACAAATCGCTACTATTTATATTAAGCAAAGTAAAGATAACTATTGATAATTAATCTTTAAATAAATAAATAAAATCCTTTTTATTTGTAAGATTTGTATATTTTCTTAAAAGAAAACAAATTCAGTTTCAAACAAATTAGTAATAGGTTGGTACTTTATCCATAATATGAGAAAGTATTTACAAACTATACAAAATAACACTTATGCATTGTTTCGTTGGAAGTGTTATTGGAAAAAAAAGAATATATTTGATAGAGAATGAACTTTGTTATTTTGGGAGAGAAGAAGAAATGAAGGAAAAACTGTTAGTAAAACCCAATATATAAATAAAATTGTCTTAAAGTGACAAGAATTTAATTGGAGGAATAAAAAAAAGTGGGTCACATTAAAAAAATTGAAACCATAAGTTTTTTTGTGTTTCTTCTAGTTCTTCAAATGCAAATTCTTACTCCATGGTTCCAACTTGCATGTGTAGTGCTGAAAATAAAATTATTATTTTATTTGTAATGAAAAAATAAAATAAAATCTTGGAGCACATCTTCTTCATTTTCTTCATCTTCACTCTCGGTGTCTAGTTGCACCATTTTTCTTCTTCTCTTGCATAGTTTTTGTGTTGGAGAACATTTCCACATTCCTTCACTCGAGGTCGGGTCCCCATTGCTTCCTTCGCGAGTTCCAGAAGTTGATAAAACATAATTTGCTTATGTATCATTGAAATTTGAGTTGGGTAATTAAAAAATATCTCAATTTCATAATCCAAAATATAGTATACTTTTTAGCACAATTCAAAACGTATTTTTGACTTTGAAGTATTTTGAAAAACACAATTCAAAACGTATTTTTTGACTTTGAAGTATTTTCAAAATTGATTGTTCGGAATGTATTTAAAATAAATAACATATTAAAGATGGTGTAATCTATAAAGTATATTATAAAATACAAAATTTGTATTTTTAAATGCACACTTTAAAATATAAAATCTATATTTTAGATTGTAAAATTCATACCAAAAAAATTGAAAATATCAACTTATAAATCTTGTAGTATGGAAAATCTATGAATTACACATTCTATAATTAAAATTTTGAGAAAAGTAATATTGAAAATCTTATATCGACTAAAGATAAAGATATATAAGTGGGTGCAAATTTCACTTTATAAGTGAGTTTTATAAGATTGAGTTATGCTTAAAGCTCACTTCTTAATATGATATCAAAGTCAGTTAAAGTCTATCTTAACAAAAGTTTGTTGGACCTATCGTATCATCCACTATCGGATTGTTATCATATCATAAATATATAGTCTCTATGAGCTAGAGATCTTGGCGTGAGAGGAATGCATTAAAAATTACACATCGACTAAAAATAAAGGGTATTCTATAATATATAAGTGAGTATCAACCTCATATTTTAAGCCAATTTTATAAAATTGAGTTAGATTTAAATAAATTTATACAAGATACGAAAATTTTCAATAGAAGCTTTAATTTTTTAAAAATATTTATTTACAGTAGTTATGGATTAACGGAGACTTAGTGAAAAATGTATTTATTAAAAAAGAAACTAATAAACTATCGTTGTTATTATTATTTTTACTTATGATTGAAAAGATGATACATAATTCACCCTTTTTAAATGTCTGTTGTTAACTGAACAATAAATGAATGGGATATATATGTGTGTGTGTGTGTAATCCAGATATACGAGGGAAAAGAAAAGGACATAATAGATTATAGATTATAATGTATATCAATAAATATTAATATTATTAAATAATTGCACAAGAATTTAAATAATCAATTAATTTACTATTTAAGTTGGAACATATTTTGAACTACTCGTTAATGAACTTTTTAAATCATGTTCGGGTTCAAATAATATTGACGCTCTAAACATTGAATTCTTACAAACTCGCATTATGTTGATTCGAGTATTATTAGGTTTAAACTTTTTTAAACAAGTCTCCTGGTTAAATAAATAGAAAAAGAAAATTTCCACTAAAAATGTTAGTTAAATAATTCGATGAATATTAATCATCGACAAAAGTACTATTTAACACCTATAACATGACAAATGACAAACTAAAAAGTCCTTGTGATATATACCTTTGTACGATCCATTCACACGCGAAAAAAGGATTTAACTACGTTCTTCACCCAATACTACTATATTCATTGATCTATCCTGTAACTAATCATGTTTCGTGTGATAAGAGACATCATTGCCATTTTTGTTGTGTTATACTGCTTTCAGAAACAAAAAATAGAACCAAACAATCCTCAAACCTTTCTACAACGTAGAAGCTAAAATAATATAGGTGATTGAAAACTGGAGCATTAATTATACAGAGATAATCAATTCTTGACTTGACCTAAATATAAGAACATTGATATATTTGACAGTGGTGTCCATTCAATGTGACAGACTATCTATCCCAACCTGATGGCCTCCGCCTCTCTTTGGGTTTAGAACTGCAGCCAAAGAAAGAAAGTGAGAACATTAGCAACCAAATTTTGTATTAAGATAACTATGCAGCAAATACAGATTCAAATACGAACCTATTCATGCTCTTCTGACCAGGATTTACCCCAGAACCTTGAGTACTGGAATTTACTGCTGACGAAGCAGGAAGTGGTGAAGCAGTATGCTGATATGTATTCACGTCACCACCAATTGATCCACCAGATACAAAACCAGGGAGTGCCGGTCTCTTATTAGCAGCCATGCTTGTATTGTTACCGAATCCTTGATTCCCAGAGTTTGATGAAGCAGCAACAAAGTTACTCTTAAATTGTGACATCATTCCTGTCCGCAGAGAATTTACTGCGGCAGATCGAGTAGGAACTGTGTTAGATGGGGCGTTGTTCGACTCAGGATTATATCCAATCCCCAAGCCAAAATCCACTCCACGCACACCGCGACCTCCTCCCCCACCACCTCTACCTCTGCCTTTTTTCCCACCTGCACAGTACATCTCAAGAGATTAGATTTAATTACTTGCAAATAAATATCCCCAGGTTTTTCGCTCAGCAAATTACTATTTCATTTCATAATAACGAAAGTTGCATTTCGTACCTCCTTTTCTTGCATCACGTTTCGACCTGAATCTCCCATCCTATTGAATTACAAGACAAATGTCATTAAATAAATTCAATACCTATACAAGGGAGTTGAACCTTTATTATTTTAGATCATCTTAAAATATCATAAGACATGTTTTTTTAAATATAAATATCACAGCAACAATATAAGCAAAAAATAAATACATTAGTATTAAAGGAGAAAGGCACCTCCATGATAAATTCTTTAGGGAACTAATCCTACGCTTATAATAGATAAATGGTTATGGGAACTAATTCATTATTCTACAGATGCTAGTGATTAGGTTACAAGGCTTTTGTACATCAGAGATTACACTGAAGAAGGCAAGATGACAACCTGTAAAGCGCCCCGAAACAATTTTATAGTTCCCCGCTCTTACCAAACTGTTCATATCAAATAGATTTTCCTAGTTGTGTACTTCCACCATGGCCTTTGTTTATTATTCAATTCATCCACAAAAAGCCTTACCCATTTATTTTTCACATAGCACTATTCATATTTAAAAGAAGTAACTCAATGGTTTTAAAACCATTAACAAAAGACAAGCTAATTTCAAACAGGCAAATACAAGAAAATTCATCATATATTTTATTTTTTAGATAATACAAGTGGGGGAAGAAGATCTTAAGTTGCAAGGACTTGAATAATAGAAAACTGAAATTAGAAAACCAAAATAACTTAAGGAGGTTATGAGTTTTTTAGTTTAAAAATTAGCAATGAGATATCACTCTTGCAAACAATTTTCAGATTTTTTTTTCTTGTTTGGAAAAATAAAAAACAGTTTTCAAAATTAGGAAACAAACAGTCCCTTTGCTTCTGATGTATTCAGCCTCTTAAACCACCTCAACTGCCATTAACTCGCTCATATAACTCTGCCTAAAACTTATTACTGATTAAATTATTGCCATGAAAATAGCATTATTGTAATGACATTTACAACAAACCAACAAAATCTACATAAGTATCACGCGAGGATAAAACAAGATTCTAACAATCAAAGATAAGAGAATCAGCAAGTAGTAAACAAGTTAAAAGCCTAAATACAGATTGATGAATAGAATAATATATAATTGAAGGTGTTGTTACCTTCATAGCAAGATCCATCAACTCCACGGACACGTTCTGACCAGCAGCAACTAAGCTATTGACCAATTCACCAGCAAACCGTGCTTCTTTCTGAGTTATAAGAGTGTACGCAACCCCATCCTTGTCACCAGCACGACCTGTTCTTCCAATGCGATGGACATGCATGTCCATATCCTTTGCAATATCGAAGTTTACCACTGACTTAATTGACTTGATGTCAAGACCCCGGGCTGCAACATCAGTTGCAACAAGCACATGGTAGACACCGGATTTAAACTTCTGCAAAATATCCATCCGAGAAGCTTGATCTTTATCACCATGCAGGGCAGCAACTTTAAAGCCTCTCTGAGCCAACTGTGATTCAATTTCATCCACAGTAGCCTTTTTTGAAGCAAAAACTAGAGTATCACCTTGATCAATCATTTCAGGTAGCTTTTCCAGAAGCCAAGGCAACTTTTCAGTATCAGAAGGAATCACACAAACAACTTGAGTGATATCTTCATTTGCCATCCCCACCTCTCCAACAGTTACTCTAGTAGGATCAGTAAGGATTTCCCTAGCCAACTTTTCAACTTTACGAGGCATCGTTGCAGAAAAGAGTAATGTTTGGCGGTCTGGCCTAATCTGCCCAACAATGGACCTTACTTGGGGTTCAAACCCAAGATCAAACATTCGATCAGCCTCATCCAGCACCAGGTAAGTTGCTCTCATCATTGTCAATGCCTTCATTTTCAGCATGTCTATCAATCTGCCAGGGGTAGCAACAACTATCTCACATCCAGCTTTGAGTTCTTTGAACTGTTCAAGTTTTGACATTCCACCATAGACAGCAGATACTCGTACCCCATAAGCTTTTGCAAACTTCTTGGCCTCCAGATATATCTGATGAGCCAATTCTCTGGTAGGTGCACATATCACTCCTATAGGCCCCTCTTCCTTCTGAAGTTCAGGCTGATCCATGATATGCACAATCATAGGAAGCACAAAAGAAGCCGTTTTACCAGAACCAGTTTTTGCTATACCAATAATATCCCTGCCCGAAAGCACAACTGGCAAAGCCTGACATTGTATAGATGTCGGCTTCTCATACCCTTGCTTTTTTATAGCATTCATAATCTGTGACGGAAACCCACAGTCCTCAAAAGTCTTTATTGGCTTAGGAACATCAAAACCAGATACACGAATAGCCAAACTCTTACGGTATTCGCTTACATCCTGCTCACTCATACCTGGAGTTAAATAAAATCATTTATAAGAAAGGCATTCCATGGCGAAAATGAAAGATGAACCAAAGAGCAATGATAGAGCTGCATTTGGGTGAGTGTTTGCGAAATTTGACTCTGTGATCAGAATTGTGTTTCAATGTTTTCATTGTACATGGAAGTTATTAGTAAACTCGGTATAAAAGGCTACCAAAAGTTGTTTTTATTCAAAATCAATTCTGGACTCACAATCAATTCCTCTGTTTATAACCAATCATGTGAACATTTACCTAAAATCACGCTAGCTAGTATTTCAATGTGAATCCAAACACGCCCTAATATAATTCCGGGGTTATAGTGGAAGTACCTGATGTTGAAGATGTCTCCTCATAAAAATCCTTATTGAAGGGTTCGTAGTCAATGGAAGAGTGATCGAGAGCAGGAATGGGCTCAATTTTCTTCTTGTCAATAACAATAGGGTTATCATCGGAATCATACTCAATCATCCCAGCGTCCACGGCTTTGGCAGCAGCATAAACCTCCTCATCCGAATCGTACCCAGCGTGCAGCGCCTCAGACGCGAGAGTCAGCCCTAAATCCTTCTTTGCCTTCAGAAAACTATCCATGGGATCGTCGTCGTCGTCCCGGTACCGGTCCTCGGCCTTCTCCTTCGGCATGGGCGGCGGCGCCGCCCGCATCTCCTCGTGAATCCCCTCCATGAAGGCGTCGAGAGGGTCAATTTCGTCGTCGTCGTTGCTGTTCTTGATCCCTTCGTCGTTATTGTCGTCGTAGTCAATGTTGTCGAGGTCAGTGTCCTCATAGTTGTCGTGGCCGTGTCGGGAGGAGGGAGGGACGTAGAGTCGCTGAGGGGCCTGGGATCGCTCGAAGCTGTAGGTGGATTGGCGGTTTATGCCGAAGCCTTCAAATCCGAACTTTCTCTTCGACATGGTGCAGAAGAGAAAACCCTAGCTGGTGAGGGAAGGTGGAAGAAAACAATTTGAGGAATTTGGATTTGGAAGAAGAGGGGTTAGTGAGGTGAGGTGAGGTGCAGGTATTAAATTTGGCGCTTCCGCCAGTGGAACGTTGCAACCAGTGAATTTAGGCACCACCGTGGTCGATTTCTAGTTAAAGGAGGAAGGGGAGACGGGCGTAAAGATATGGGTAAACAGGTGCCCGACCGAGGAAGCCCATTTGGGAAAATATGAAACTGGGTCATCTCAAATGCAGCCAAATTCTTCCTCTAACCCATACTTTCCAAAATACCAATATACCAACCAAATTTCAGAAATCAAATTTTGAAAGTAAAAATAGTTGTTTTAAATTTTGAAAAGTAAAGTAGCTGGTCTTAAAAGTTTTTTATTTCATAATTTTTTTTTCTCTTCTAAATTTTAATTTTCGAAATTGACTTTTATGTTCAAAATTAATGAAGTGCAGAAAGAAATTTGATGAAGTGCATGAATAAACACCTTCATAAAAAATATAAAATTGCCTCCTTTAATATTTTTTTATATATATTATAAGTGAATTAATTTTTTTTATGAGGATTCGCCCGCGAGCCACCTTATAAGGGACGGACCAATAGATTAAGTCTATGTTACTTAAACAAGACGAGTCAGCTCTCATTATCATCCATAACAAAACTAACCTTCTAAAAATGAATTTAGGTATTAGTGTGTGTTGAAGTTGTTAATTTGTAGTGAAGTTTCAATTTTCGTTCTTTGGTGGTTGATGGTGATGGTGGGTGGTTGCGTTGGTTTTGTTTCTAGTTAGTTTTTCATTTATTTATTTATTTTCATATTTAAATATGAAATCCATAAATTTCTTAAATTGTAAAATTTGGAAAATAATGTTTGTAGTTATTTGTATTTCAAAATTAACAATCAAAAATGTATTTCTTTCATATTTTTAGCATTTAATTTTTTGTCTAATTGTAGCATAATGATTGTTGAATGTGGAAATAAAATCAAAATTTTAGAACAAAATATATGATGAACAATTTGATCTTTTAACAAGTGTCAATTTATCTCTATCTTTGTACATCCCAGTAATTGATAGATCACACACTTTCTCAACTTTTTGATGTTTTTACATGTCATAATCTTTCTATCATAACTATATGTGAAGCTTAATAATATGTTTAGCTAACTAATCACACTTTAAACTGTAATTAAGAAGCATTTGAACCAAATTGGACCCAACCTAATATTTCGTACAACCAAAAATTAAAAACTACCATAAATAGAAGAAGATTCACAACACAGTATAAAAAAATCTAACCCACAACTAGTACTTTTATTTCAATCTAAACTAAATTGAGCGTGAAAATACAATTATAGGTACCCCTCATTGGTGACAATTTTACCAAAATGGTGCAATTTTTTTTTATATTTACCTAAATGGGCAGATTAAGAAAAAAATTACAAAAATGGACATTTTTTGTTTAAAGTTGCCAATGGTGTAGGCAATATGAATTAAATTTATTAATTTGCTTACTTTTTGTTTTTTAATTAAAGTTGACAATTGGATTGACAACTCCAGTTTAAATAAAATTGCATATCAGATTGACAACTTAGGTGTATTTTATCTGAATTAAAATTTTCAATTGTGTTGGCAAATTTAGTTGATTTTTTTAAATAATTAATATTTGTTAAAATTAAAAAATATATATAATAATAATTTAAAAATTATTTAAACTTCCATAAAGTGAATAAGAATAAGAATATTGTGAATATTTGTATTTTTATAGATAAAATAATATTAAAAAAATTAAACTAAATTTTGTTTTCAAAAAAATAAAGTTATCTAAAATTAAGTTGGATTTAAAATAGGTTGTGTAATAAATGTAAAAAATTTAGTATTTTTAAAATATTGTTAAAATTAAAAATATTGTTTTTGTGTTTGAAAAATTGAAATTATGTTTGTGAAGTAACGTTTATAGTTGACACAATTATAAATAAAAATAATATATTCATCAAATATTTTAATATCATATTTTTTTAATGACTTATATTCAATAATTTAATTTATTTTTTAATCTATTTATTTTACATAAATACATGTATATTATTACTTTTTACATATTATATAATTTATACTTTTATATATTATATAATCTAAAAATTTATACATAAATTATATCACATTTTTATAAATTTATTTTTAACTTTAAAAATATTTAAAAAATACTAAATATTTTTAATTTAACAAACAAATCATTTTTAACCCAATTTATTTAAAATTATTTTAAAAAATATTCATTTTAATTCTTCAACTTTATATATAATTTTTTAAATTAAATTAAATTAAATTTTGATATTATTTATAAAATAATTATTTTAACTATATATTTAAAAAAAAAATTAAATCAACTGAACTTGTCAACTGAATTAGCAACTTGAGTTAAGATAAAATATATTAAGTTGCCAATTTCTAAAACTTTTAATTAAAAAAGTTAAGCATTTAGAATGAATTTAATTGATATTATTTACACCATTGACAACTTTGACAAAAAAAAAAAGCTCTGTAACTTTTTCTGAATCTGCCAATTTAGATAAATATAAAAAAAAAAACTGCACCTCATTGGCACTAAAAAAAATTAAAAAAATTGAAAAATAAAAAAAAAACTCAATATGGACAAGGAATAATCTATTCATACAAACTTTTCAATAACAATAATTTTTTTTATTAATATTAAAAAGAAGCAGAATCACTTGGGATCCACAAAAAATTCATCTCAAATGTCTCATCATGTCAGGGAAATCCATAATTTTTGTAATGTGTTGAATAAGCATCATAACTTTGTTAAAGATAATGAGAAAAAAATGGATGTAAATGAAAATAACAATCATAGGTGTTTTAACAATGGACCCACGGTGCCACAAAATGTTCATAATCAAAATTTAAAGAATCTCTTAGTTTATTGGTTCTCTAACTTTTGTCTCATAATCCATCAAAAGTAAACTCTGGCTATTGTCAATCACTTCAAGCTATTTGAGTAATTTTTATCCGCTAAAATCCCCTCCATGCCAGTCAATATAACTATATTATTCGCACCAATCGTCTTACTCTTTAAAAGAACATTATGAAATATGTTTTAAACTATTTTGAAAAATTATTCAATAACGATAGGTTTAATTATGAAGTATTCCATGCTTTATAACTTATATATTTCAAATTTATTTTGGACCTCGCATATTAAATATTTTAAGAGTGCATAATTCATATTTTTTTTATTGCATAAGTGTAAATAAGTGTAAGATGTTTGAGATATTACTTTTATCATTTCATTATAATGGATGGTGATGAAAATAATCATCACAATGAAAATACAATTGTTCAACCATTTCACACTATATATATTTTTTTCTTTCTAAATAAGATAATTTCCATTCTCAATATAATAATTGTTTGTTGAGAATTTACAATATTTAAATTCTGGTAAATAAATTAATTTTAGTTATATTAAACTATTTTTTATAATGCAGTTCAAGTATGATAATTTAAATTGTATCGGTAAAGTCATTATGCAGCTGGAAGCCTCGTCTCTCTACTGAATTTATTATGTCTAAATAGAAAATTAATAAAATTAATTAGTGGACAAGATTAAGTAGGGGTAGCAATGCGGACTGGCCCGCCCTGTACTTGGCCCGCAAAAAATGAGTCGGGTTGGCTCGCCTTGTAGAGAATCTGCGGACTGATTTTTCTAGTCCGTCCCGCATAAGGGTTGGTCCGCGGGCTTGCGGGCCAGCCCGTATAAGAAATATTTTTAAAATAAAATACTTTTTGAATAAAAAATTGAATTTTTTTATTTAGATGCATTAGGCAAATGGTTTCATAATATTATTTTCACGAGATATGTGTAGTAAGATGTTATTAAAATTTCGAAATGTAAAATATGAGGATACATAAAAAAAATATGGGGATGCAGAAAACGTCACCCCTAACATTAAGTAATACATTCTTAATTATAATTCAAAATTCTAATCTGACTTAATAACAACGAGGTCATGATAGTCATATAAATAGATACGGATTTTAAGAATAAGATACGTTATCATTCAATATTAATAGCATCGAACATCGAATACTGAGATTTTACTTGAACATTAGAATATTTTTTGCAGATAGAATAAGGAGACCATTTTAAGAAGAAAGGAGAAAAGATAAATAGACCGACCAAAAAAGAAGACAATCATTTTTTTAGTTTCAATTTCATTAAAAAACACAAATAAATTTTTCTCAGTTTATTTTGAATATCTCTTACTTATATTCATACAATATAATATATTATTTTCATCATAAGCTTGTACACTTTATGAATGACATTTTTAGAAAGAAGTAACAAAACTAATTTATTCTTATACTATTTTCATAAATTATATAATATTTAATTTCTCAAAATTAATTTTTACACAATTATTAATATTCAATTTAGTATTTTTTACCATGTTTTGCATTTTAACCCCTAATTAAATTTGTGTGGTTTCTTCCCAGCTAGATTGTACATTAAGAAAGAAAATTAGAGAAGATTGATTTGTAAATTGTAATCAAATGTAGGAGTTTTTTTTTGTTTTGTTTAGTAAAAGAGACAATCAGTACAAGCTATTTTTATTCTTTTATCCCATTATCCAAAAAACAGACCATGAAGAGAGAAACAGATATGATTTTTAAAGATTTAATTAGTTTTTTTATTCAATTCGATTCCTTTATTAATAGATTTTCAGTCATTTTTTAAAAATGTAATTATATGACCATTTTCAAGGTTTAATAAAGTATTTTAATTTTTTTTAAAATGTAACAACTTGTGATATTACGTGTTAATATTTGTTTGATAATATTTTTTTATTAATCAGGTGAAATATTGTTGTATTTTAAAATTTAAGAAACTTAATTGAATATTTTATTAACGATGAAACTAAATTGAAAAATAAATAAATAATAACACTAAAAAAAAGTAACTCAACTAAAATTTAAATGAAAAAAAAACTTGGGAAAGGAACCCTAAAACCTGTGAATAACTTCCGATCCAGTAAAGAACAAGAAGTAAAAGATTGAAGGCGACAAAATGTTTAAAATATAACTGAAATACACAATACAGTTAATTAAATAACAAATTCCAATTGAAAATAGAAAATAAATAAAATAAAATACATAAAAAAGTTAAGGATAATTGCAAACCTTTTTACAGAAACATGAAAAATATTAATAATATCTTTATGAAAATAGAGAAGAAATTAGAAGAAAAAAAAGAAGAAAATTAGTTAAGAAATAGCACAAGTAGTATTTTAACAATTTAGAAATCTGTTCGTGACAATTGGGTCCAAAGAAACCATGGTATGAAAATTAAGTTTGGAAAAACTCACCTAAACTTATTTTCGCCCAACTTAGGTTTGCCTAACTTAGGTTGGTTAAACCAAGAATAAGAGAAGACCGTGTTACCACCGACACTACACTGTGTTACCTTACCACTCTCTATGACTCTGACGGTTAATAGTTATATTCTAAAATTAAAATAATATAATGTTTTAAAAGACATTCAAACATATAATTTATATTAATTTATTTTCTTTTTAAAATTAATTTAACTTTTAAAGCGAACGAAAAGGGTGTGTTGGTGTTGGTGAAACATAAAATGGAATCAAATAAAAAAAAATGATAATCCTTCTGATCTGATGTATAAATCTCAGTTTGACGTGTCTGATTAGTCAAACCCCCAGAGAAACACCTCACCAACCGCAACAGGACTCAAACGAAACAAACGCATGAAGCAAGGGCGCGCCATGAGCCCTTGTCTCTATCGTAGTCGTAGCCACCCTTTTTAGCACTTACCGTTTCTTTGTTCTTTTCCGTTAACCAGACAGGCACCTTTGGGTCCCGCATCTGAAAACCCCTCGCAACGGAAGCCAAAAAAACAAAAACAAAAAACCATCACAACCCAATTTATTTATTTATATCATAAAAGAAAAACCCACTTTCTGGACTGACTCACTGGAAAAACACCATTTTCGCTCCAAATCACGTTTCTCCGATTTGACTCCGCTATGACGAGCTTGACTCGGAGCTCACTATCTCAACCCGGAGCTATATCGTCGATTAAATTTCCGGGTTTCGATCCACCTTCGCTTCCAGTTACCGACGGTCCTTGCTCCTAGATCTAAGCTGTTTGGGCAATCAACGGTGACGGTCATGTCAATCGGTAATCGCCTGTTCGGCGTTCTTTCTTCGTTTAATTTATGTTTCCTGTTAGTTTTTCCATGAACGTGTAGTATGCATTGGAAAACGCGAGGTATTGCAATCGGAGTTTTGTTTGAGTTGTTTTTTTGTTCAAGTAACTAACAAACCTAATGGAGTTACAATTTGGAGTTTCGCGTGTGCTATCATTTCCTCTTGAGAACTGCTGCTCAATCAGTAAGTGGTGTTGTGCATTTAGCTGGAAATTGCCGCATGTAGATCGATAAGTTGTTTGGATCTGTGGTGAATGGACTTAGAGCTTGCTCAGTAGTTGATCTAGTGAAATTTGTTGACGTGGTGTAGAATGTTGATCAAGGGTTGCAATCCTTGATGTTGCGGGAAATTGTAGATAAATGCTACCTAAATCTTTAAAACCTTGGTATTGATGTTGCACTATGGTCGCCCTTGCATATTGTCTCCATAGGCATGGCCCAGTGATGACGAATATCACTTATTGAGACTAGCTGAAGTTTTATTCATTTTGTAATCTGGGTGTGTACTAACAGTCTTTTGATTATTATTTTTGGATGAAGAGGAAAGGAGGCTAAGTTTTTTGAGTCTTAAACTAAAGTAGTTATAATTTTTTTATCAAGACGAGTAGAAAAGAATGAACATAAAAATTACACGCTGATATCTCATTACACTTTGTTCCTTTCATTTTGAAAAAGTATTTGAATAATAAAATATAAATTCATTGAAACTGTAGTTCTCTCTCTGAGAATTTAATCCTCCGTCCAAGCTCAGAGGCCACTTGAAGGAACAAATTGCTAAACCTGGTCAGGTTATTTTTGTAAGAGCAGGATAAAAACCTGTTCAAACTTCGAAACACAATCATGATGTTAAATGCAAAATACTTATTATGCATATTTGCTTATTGTCACTGATTTTTCTTGAGAAACAATCATAATTCAGTTTAGGCTATTCTTCAGAAGTGATTTTCTTTTTTTGCATTTTAGCGTTAGTTAAGTACCCTTGATAGTTGATTTTGGCCTTTTACTAATAATGCAGGTATATTAAAAAAGTTTCAAGGCTTGCTGCTGAAATGGATGCTTATATTATCTTGCCTGGCATTTATGATTGTGGTTGGTGAAAACGATAAAACAATGGAGCCCCCTTCTTTATATGATTCTAGATCACCTTTGGCCTTTGCTGTTGTTCATGATCTACCTCTACCAGCAAGTCTCCATTTGTCAAAGCGTGAGCTTTCTCAAGCTGCACCAATTGAAGCACTGTCACCAGTCAGTCCTCCTTCGTATGGTCCCTTCTCAAGTAATGGCCAATCCCCTACAAGTTCACATTTATCCATACCATTCAGAAAGAAGAGTGAAATGAAACCTCCAATTTCTGGCTTTAAATATATTGCTCCTGTGCATTCGCCTGCAGCTGCAGGCCCTTCTGCTTCAACTCAGCCACCATTGTCTCCTTATGCTTCCAGTATGTCATCACTTTTGCTTCTCATAGATAGATAGCCTTTTTTTTTAAATTTTTTTAATAGCTTTCTTTTAAATTTTTTTGTTTCATTTTTTCAAAGGGAGCCTACCTTAAAATATCTTGCATGCCCTTTTATAGCAAAATAATTTTGAATATAAACATTACGTTATATTTCATGTTTTTTCTGAACTTTGGAACCCTGAAACTGATAATGACATGGTTGCTAATTTTTATTCTGCCAGATTGTTGTAAACAAGACATGGTGCTGAAAAGAGCCAGTAAGAGTTGCCACTGTGCATATCCCATAAAGCTAGACCTTTTTCTTTCGAATGTCTCTCAAAATCCTAGTTGGAATGATTTTCTTAATGAATTAGCTGTCCAGCTTGGGTTGCGAAATACCCAGATTGAACTGATAAACTTTTATGTACTCGGTGTATCAACATTAAATATATCAATGAATATTACTCCACATAAAGGCATCAGTTTCTCTGCCAGTGAAGTTTCTAAAATAAACTCTTCGCTTTCAATGCATAAGGTTAAACTAGACCCTCGATTAGTGGGTGGATACCAACTTCTCAATATAACTTGGTTTGAACCACCAGCGCCTTCACAAGGTAATTGAGCCTTTGTATTTAAATATGTCATTGATAATGAATGGTACTTTGGTGTTCTTGATCATTGGAAGTGACCGCTAGATTATTATTGTATACATAACCTGGTGGATTGTCTATATTTGTCTTTAATATGGATAACAAATGGGAGAAGCATATAGATCTTGCTACAGCTTTGCCTTTATTCATACCTATATTTTATTTTTATTTCACTATTTTTTCCTAAGTGATAAGGAGAATAGAAAGTTATGTTTATGCTAAAGAGGTATTTTTTTCACTCATGGCATTTGCTAGCCTTTTAGATAATCCTCATATTTTGTATTTTATCAGTGAATAACAGACAATGTTGATGCTTATGAAGTTATGGTAGTTTTTTGCTGCTTTGTTGATTGTGAAATGCATATAGAAGGTAGAGCTTTACTTATGCTGAAAGGGGCTAGTCTTTACTCTTGACATCTGATGAGTGTTAGATCTACGTAATTCTTCCTAGATTTTATATTCTTACAGTAAACAACAGACAATGATAATGCTTATAAAGTGTTTTTTTGCTGCTTTGTTGATCGTGAATGTTATGAATGTTACTAAAGATTTACTGGTAACCACTATTTTCTGCATTTTATCAATCTATATTTGTTGATTTACAAACGTAGTTTGAATTTGATATTTACATAGATTTCAAATCCTTGGTCTTTATCTAATTGAATGCCATATACGTTTTTCTACTGTCATTGAACTAAGGGAATAGAGAAACATGTCCCCTTTGTATAGTAACATATCTTTCTCTGTTTCAGCTCCTACGTTAGCTGCATCACCTGTGAAAACACCTTTGTATCATTCACCCACTGCTACATCATCATCATCCAGTTCTTCAGGAAGGCATTCAAATCTGTTTATTATTCTTGGAATTGCTATTGGCATAATCTTTATTGGTATCATATCTGTACTTATATTCTGTTTATGTACATTCCTGCCAAAAGCAAACGCACCTCCCGTAGAAACTGGTAAATATCTACAGTTTTAGTTCTGTTTCTGACATATTTTCGATTCCATTTAAAGGCAGAATCATTTTAGTCATCCATATTTTGCATAATTTGGAATATCAATCAGTGTCAATAGTACGCTACATACAATTACAATATTCCTTTCAATATTTCATATGAAGATGATACTGTAATATGTGTATAATATGTGTAATTTAACATTCATAAATTTAATATATATCAGTTTGACAAATGACCTACTGGTTCAACTATCTACCAACATACCCCGTACCTTGACTGAATTAGTGACCAATTCGGTCACCAAATTTATGAATGTTATACTACACAATATTATACACAATTAGCTCTGTTTTTCTGACCTATTTTGGATTCCATTTAAAGGCAGAGTCGTTTTAGTTATCCATATTTTGCATAATTTGGAATATCCGTGTCAATAGTACACTATACATACAATTACAAGTATCCCTTTCAATATTTCATATTAAAATGATGAGTATAATTTATTATAATATGTGTAGTATAACATTCATAAATTTAATATGTATGAGTTTTACAAATGACCTACTTGTTGAACTATCAACTAATGACCCTGTAACTTGACCAAATTAGTGACCAATTCGGTTTTGATAACACCAATCTCACAGTTTGAAGTCTGTTTCATGCAACACAGTGTGGACATCTATTGTTCTTTCATTTATTTTATGTAGTTGAGAATTTTTTTAGGATTTCATGTAGGATGTTGTTACTTTTTAAACAATAAGGTAGAATGTAAGATAATATGTTTGAGAGGCTCCAAATGTGTTATTTATGAAGAAAGGACATGCTGTTGATGACGAAAGCAGAAATTTGTGATGACCCATATGTATAGGATTGGCATTAATAGTGGTAGTAATAAATGTAGATATATTTTAAAATTTGTTTCCATTTGTTCCTGCTACTAATGTTTTCTCTCTTTCAGAAAAGCCAAGGACAGAGAGTACAGTTTCAGCTGTGGGTTCTCTTCCTCACCCAAGTAGTACACGATTTATTGCTTATGAAGAGCTTAAAGAAGCAACAAACAACTTTGAAACAGCGAGCGTACTTGGAGAAGGAGGGTTTGGTAGAGTTTTTCAAGGTGTCTTGAATGATGGTACTCCCGTTGCAATTAAGAGGCTTACAAATGGAGGGCAACAGGGTGACAAAGAGTTTTTGGTGGAAGTTGAGATGCTTAGCCGGTTGCATCATCGTAACCTTGTAAAACTAGTGGGATACTTCAGTAATCGTGACTCGTCACAAAATTTACTTTGCTATGAGCTTGTTCCTAATGGAAGTTTGGAGGCTTGGCTTCATGGTAATGTAATTTTTCAAATGGTTCAGCTTTTAGCATTGAATGTTACATGCTTTCTTTGTTCTATTGTTGACTTATTTTATTTGCTTTAGTTTTTTCTAATCATCTGTATTGCATTGAACTGAAATTGGCCTTCATTGTTCCCATCAGGTCCCTTGGGAATTAATTGTCCTTTGGATTGGGACACCAGAATGAAAATTGCGCTTGATGCTGCAAGGGGACTTTCATACTTGCACGAAGACTCACAGCCCTGTGTAATACATAGAGACTTCAAGGCATCCAACATATTGCTGGAGAACAACTTTCATGCTAAGGTTGCAGATTTTGGTCTTGCTAAGCAAGCACCTGAAGGCAGATCCAATTATTTGTCTACTCGTGTCATGGGGACATTTGGGTTAGCCTTGATATTTCTCTTTTAGACTTTTTATTTCCGTATAATTTATTTTTTTTAACGTTAAATGAAACTTTTTTGTGCAGGTACGTAGCTCCTGAATATGCCATGACTGGACACCTACTTGTTAAAAGTGATGTTTATAGCTATGGTGTTGTCTTACTGGAACTGCTTACTGGTAGGAAGCCTGTGGATATGTCACAGCCATCTGGGCAAGAGAACCTTGTTACTTGGGTTAGTTCCGACCTCTTCAATCACTTTATTTATGTGAAGTTCAGATCATCTTTTCATGTTTTCTATGTTTATACTAGGAAATATTGAGAATTTAATTTGTTAAATCTATACTTTGAAACTTTTACATTGGGTAGGTGGTTGGTAAAGTTCATTTTTCCTTTCAGGCTAGGCCAATCCTTCGAGATAAGGACAGGTTGGAAGAGATTGTTGATCCAAGCCTCGGCGGAAAGTATCCTAAGGAAGATTTTCTACGTGTTTGCACTATTGCTGCAGCCTGTGTTGCTCCCGAAGCAAACCAGCGACCCACAATGGGTGAAGTGGTGCAGTCACTTAAAATGGTGCAGCGCATCACAGAATACCATGATTCTGTAATGGCTTCATCCAATACTCGAGCCAACCTGAGACAGTCCTCTAGCACTTTTGAATTTGATGGAACATCTTCTGTATTCTCTTCGGGTCCTTACTCTGGTCTAAGTGCCTTTGAAAACGACAACATTTCTAGGACTGTGGTTTTCTCTGAAGATCTTTGGGAAGGACGATGAATACTGAGAAAAGTCCAAAAATGTTTTCAGTTTCCAATTTTTTTCAGCACTTCAAGCTTTCAATCAAAAGTTTTTAACGTCATGATTTGGAGCACTTTCAATCCTACAGCTGGGTTGAACCATGGAATTTTCCAGGATTTAAGCATTCTGTTCGTAACATGATTGTATGATTGTAGTAACCATTATTCTAATTAGCAGATGAGTTAGATAATAGCTTGTGTAAATAGAACAAAATTTGCCTGCCAAACGGCTCAGTTTTATTTATCTTTTGACTTGAAAACATGAATACTTGTATTCTTCAATTTATTACAGATTATTTATTGCAGAGAGGATTCTATGTGGTTGCTTTTACCATTTTACCCCACGAGAAGCTGTTTCCACACGCTGATTCGGCTTTGGAATAAAGTTTGTTTGACGCTGATTCAGTTTTAGAATAAAGTTTGTTTGATACTGGATAATAAAAATAACTATTTTATAACTGTTTTTTAAAATAAAATATTATATTATAATAAAATAATAATTTATTTAAGTGTTAAATGATGAAACTGGGGTTAAAGTATGGTTTCTTTTTTTTAGCTTTTGAGAATATTTGCTCCGCAATTGTTTGCAAGATTGACATAATTTAAATTTCCCCTCCTAAGTGAAGTTTATTTATTTAATTTTTTTCAAAAATTCTTCAAAATATGGAACATGCATTGGTACGGGGAAGTTATTAGGCTTTTGTTAAGATTTATAACTACCAACAATATTAATATTTTTAATAACTTTTTATATCATTTAATTATTTTTTATTATATATATATTTTTTTAAAACTATCACATCAAGAATTATATATAACTCTTGGGTGTTAACCTATATATTTTTTCCTGAAAAAAAGGGTGACTCGTTTTTGTGGAGATATAAAAGGTTTGTTAAACGTAAAACACAGTTTGTTAAGCGTAAGATACAGTTTGTTAAAAATAAGAGTGACATACTTACATATAAATAAATTATTATTTTATTATAATATGATATTTTATTGAAAAAAGTTGTAGAGTTGTTATTTTTTTATTATTAGAATGTGAAACAAACTTTATCCTGAAAATATTGTATACCAGAAATTGTAAGTGTATACGTACTGGTTTGTGGTATGCAAAATAACTGGTGTAAAATAAACACTATAGTAAATAATGATTAAGTTTGTAACTATTTCTAATTCTTTCTTATTATTCTTGTATATAATTCATGTGCTTTACTTCCACTCTTTAATAAATAGAGTTACCAGTAAGCCAAGGAAGCCTTGACTTACAAAGTTAAATATATTTTTTTTGTTAAAATACTCTTTCATATTACTTATTAAGATTATAAGATGATCACAACATGAAAAAAAAAAAAAAACTAACAAAAAAGTAAGTATACTAATATAATTATGTGAGGTAATTTAGTGTAACAAAAATTATATTTGAATAACAGTGTAATTTTTTTTATATTGATAGTACACTTTGAGTAAAATGTAATAATTTATCTAATTTTTATTATAGTTTTATTTTTATATTTTTGCTTACAACGTAAAACTATTATCTTAAAATATAATATAACAAGATTCAGGCCCGTCTTAATTTTAAAGTGTAGGGAGACATGAGAACTAACAGTGGACAATTTGAAATAGTATTAAGTTTGATCTCAGTTTTCACTGTGCGCAGTAAAATTTTTTTTGCAAATTCCCTGTATTTCAAGCAATATCAGTGGAGACATGAGAGATTGAAAGGGTAAGATTGGGAACATGACAAAGATTGAAAAAAAGAAAAAAGATTAATTTTTGGCTCTGTTTCGTTAGTGTTGCCAAGTCAATAACTTGGACTTTTTCTAATTACCTAATCCTCCATGAATTGTGGAAGTAACAAAAACGTTAGCAACACAAAAATAACCTGCGGCTAATATGGAGCATCTAACGAGAACCACAAGCAAACCCTAGCCCACCTCCTATTTTGAGCATTCACTCAACTATAAAAACCCACCCTTTCCCTCTCAGTTAGAAGAAGCAAGGTTACCCATTGTCTCTGCTTTCATCATATTCATTCTCTTCCAATCAAAGAAGATCAGAGACAATGGGTTTCAATAAAAACCTTCTCTTCGCCGCCGTGTTCCTTTCTTCCCTTTTATCCACCCATGCCGTCACCGATGCGCCTTCTCCCTCCCCATCGTCCTACCAAATCCTCTACACACACACCAACTTCCTCAGCATACAATCCAACGCACTCAACAGCCTCTTGAAACCCAGTTCCGAGATCCTAGACTTCTGCAAAGACACAGAGAACCCTACCCTCTGCTCTGAAACCATTGCCCCATTCATGCAAGGCATCTTCGACCCCATTAAGGCCCTCGAGACCGAAATGGACGCCACGCTCAACCAAAGCAAGAAGGTCTCTAACCTCATCTCCGAGGCCCTCACAAACCCCAACACCGACGAAAGGGCACGTGGCGCTCTCGACATATGCAAGTCTCAGTACAAGAGCATTGGGCAAACTGTGAAAGAAGCCGTGGAACTGTTGAACCAACAGAACGTGGTTGATGCTTATTACAAGTTCAGCTCCGTTATATCTGACCAATCAACTTGCGAAGACGCGTTTGCGGAATCTCACGGAGTTACCATTCCCTTCGCTGATGACTCTCTACGTGTCTTTCAGCTTGGTGGCAATTGCTTGGCCATCATGGATGGGATGGTTAATAATCGTATCCATTTCTTGGTTTGATTCTTACGTGGGAGGAGGAGAACCGTGCATGCATGCACTTATGATATTTATATTAACTACTTGTGTTTATCATCGTTTAGTTAAGGTTTTCTTGTGGTCACTGTTGTGATCGTGAGAGAACAAAACACTGCAAGAGGGCTCAAGGGTTTTGAAATTTTTGTTAAGGGATGAAAAAACGATGATGGACTAATAGGGTTAAATTCATTTGAGTAGGTATATGATTGTATCAGGAGCTGCAATTCTGCAGTTATTTGGAATGAAAGAGGACACGTCTTTTAATTTATGCATGGTTTCTTAATTCTTTCATTTTCTGCTCCACCACTTCAATTTTTTTTTTTTTTTTTTACTTTATGATATGCCTTTTGTTGTCACAAGTTTACTAAATCCATTAAATTATCTTTTTTTAAATTTATACATGAAAATAGTAGTTTTTTTTTTTGTGAGTGTATAAAACATTTTCTTATTAATTAAGTTTAAAAGGAATATATTTGGATTTTATTGCAATTAAAATAAATGATAAAAAACAAAGAGAGAAAAAAATTAAAGATAAAGAGATTAAATAAGAAAAATAAAATAACCGTAAGAGATAAATAAAAATAAAATAAACAAAAAGATAACAATATAAATATAAACAAATAAAAATAAAATTTGGTAAATGATTAAGAGACGAAAATGAAGTGTAAAGGATAAAGAAATACAAATAAAGATTTAAAACTGTATACAAATTAGTAAATAGTCTTTATGTGAAGTGAAATTTTGTTTATTATACTGGAGAGGTGAGTGATCTCTTCTCTAAATAATTGCAAAAATTTATCTAAATATGCAAATTACACTAACAGACTTAATTATTTAAATTTTAGTTCTTCAATTAGTTAAACTTAAGTCACTTTATTTTAATTACATTTTTTATAAATATATTAAAATAATCAACTTTATATATATAAAGTTTGAAAGATGTTTAATTATAATTAATTTATTTTTAGCACGAACTGCAATTAAGTGTTTTCTTCAACTTTTACATTTGAAACTACCAATCTCATATACAAACATTAAGCACAAAATATAACAATGTATAGTTGAATAAAAACTTAGATAAAACAACATGAAATATCACAAGGGTTTAGTTTTTATCACATCCAAACTTAACCACAAGAAAATTTAGCTATTTATGACTATTATAAAAAAACAAATTTAATATACAATTGATCCGTTGTTAAAACTTTAAAAGAACCTTTTTTAGTCATTATTTTGAGAAATTTAAATTTTTTCACTCCCCAATAATTAATTAATCTATATTTTATTTATAACAAAAACTTCATTAAGCCGTGAACTTTAAGTTGACATCTCTCACTTAAGAAAAGCTTCATTTAAGCAAAGTGATTAAATATTTATCATCTCATTCCTTAACTTGAGTGAACTTACGTATATCTTCAAATCAACTCTTCTCTCTTTCTCATACTCAAATAAACACTAAATTTAGCATGTGAGAGTTTTATTTATTTATTTATCTAGTTTTAATTAATTAAACTGAAACATTTCTAAAACATATAAGAATTTTATAATTGTTAAAGTATTTAATATGACATTCGTTTAATAATAGTTGTTAATAACACTATTATTAGTTAGGTTAATGCTTTGAGAAATTGTACTACAAGTGATTTTTTTGATTGCCCTTTCACCGAGAGTGAAGTTATAAAGGAGTGGAAAATCTATTAGATAAGTTAATTTTCTTTAGTCACTTGCTAGTGGTCAATAAATTTTCAATGTAACATTTTTTGTTTACATTATTATTATTATTTTTATTTTTATTATTATTATTAGTATCTCTAAGTATTCGTTCTATTTGTAGTTAACAAAACCAATTGATGCACTCTCTTAGCTGTCAACAAAACATATGTAGTGTTTATATTTTACTCTCTAGTAATTACTCATGAAAATATTTAAAAAATTATGTGAAAATTCTTTAAAATTGAAAACTATATTCTAAATTATACTTAAAATATAGTTTTTTTAATATGTATATATTTAACTCAATTATACCTTTTATTTTTTTACTTTGTGTCAAACAACTAATGCTATTTATTTTGAAATTTACTTTAGAATTTATTAAGAAAATTGTTTGTAGTTATGAATCATCTTAACTACTAATCCAAAATTAACTTGGATGACTAAACAAACCTGTAGACGATAAAATGTGCGTATATGTATATAAAAGTAAGTTATTTTTACTAATTAATATAATTGAAAATAAATAAAAAATTTAGATGGAAAAAGGTGTGATTAAAATAATTGTATTAAGTAATATGAAATAGACTTAGTAAGTAATATGAAAGAGAAATAGGTATGGTATTGATTGAGAAGAAGATAGATTTGTTTTGAGGCATGCGCATTTGGAGTAGTAGGGATCTTCGAATTCCAAATATGGCTCCTTCAGAAGAATCAGTAGCAGGTGTGTTTCTATTATAACAATAACAATTACAATTACAAAAACTCATTTCGCTTTTCTTCATCTTCTTCTTTATCCTTCTTTCCCAAACCCGCGCCGCGCCACCCAAATACCCTAACTCTCATACTCTCATTCCACCAACACCCGAATTCCTCAACGTCACACACCAAACACCGCGGAACGGAACGCAACCCCGTTCTCCAACAATACCTTTTTCGCCTCTCAACCCTCTCCCATGTTCAAGTGTTTGCGCTAACTACAACGTCGCAAATAATTCGCCCCATCGATGAGGTTTTCACCCAATTCGCCCCTGTTTCTTCTCAATTTTACTGAATCCCTGTCTCTAGTATGTTTATTTTGCCTTAATTACGTGCTTAGGTTTCCAATTTTTGTTCTTTGTATGCTTCGTATACGTCAATTTTATCTGTGAATGTTG
Source organism: Phaseolus lunatus (assembly GCA_013389735.1). NCBI lineage: Eukaryota > Viridiplantae > Streptophyta > Magnoliopsida > Fabales > Fabaceae > Phaseolus > Phaseolus lunatus. The sequence goes on along the minus strand of CM023857.1, from coordinate 43,071,327 downwards.
TGCACGACTTCCCACTGCCCCTAATTTGTTAGTCTATTGGAAACGGTGTTAAAGGTACACAATCTTAATTAAAATTCGACTTTTGAGTTTATTTCACTGTTTTCATGTTCGTTATATTCGTGGGTAGTGGGAAAAAGGTTGCGGTTAGGTTAAATTGGAAATAATGTGGTTTGGTTTTTGAGGATGATTAATGCGACTGTTGATGGTTTTTGTGTGACTCAGTTGCAGCGGAAGCGGTTTTGGTTTGTGAGGGTTTTCCCTCGGGAGTGATAGTAAGTGAAACAGGAGGAACCTTTGCTGTTGTGTAATAGAGTTTTAATGGAAGATTTGGGAGGTACACGGTTTGATGGCCTCAGTAATGCTGTGAGGAGGAAGAGGAGTCAGACTTCACGCAGGCCGCGACCTGATTCCCAGCCTGTTTCCGATGGTCAAGAACTGTCTCCCTTGTCCTCAACGCCGTCAGAGGATGCTGGCAAGATCTCTAGTGATGAGAATGTTGGCTACGATGCAAATTCCAAGAGAAAGGAGTTCAATCTTAATCATTGTGTCTCTCAAACTTCATCGACTACAGGAGCTGAAGACGATAAATCCCATAAAAAGAGTAAAAAGGACGGTGGGTTCCAAGCATTTTATAATAATGAACCTGGACGAAGTGGTTTGCATAATAAACGCTGTAGTGAAGGTGTTCTTGCTCCGGCAAATTGGAGAGGTTCTAGCAAAGCAAAGGATAACTTGGATTTAGAGTCCAGAAATGCAGATTTGTATGGTGGAAGGAATCCTGAGAGTACGAATTTGGCACAGTTTGGTGGCTCTCAAGATGGATCGGGAAATGAGAACCGGGTTAAAAAGGTTAAACTCAAGGTTGGCGGGGTGACACATACTATTCAAGCCAATTCAGCAACCAATGGTGCTTCAGGAAGTGGATCAACAATGAAGAGCTCTCGCTCATCGGATGCATCCAGACCACGCCAAAAACAACAGGTATTTATATTTTGGACGTAACTGTAGCTTTTATCAGAAGTTATTGTGTCATCTTACACTTGAACATTTGTAGCTTGTAATTTGATAGGGATATAAAACCATTTTAATGCTTCCATCTAAAAGCTTAGAAGTTAGGAGAATCGGTCCTTTACTCTTTATCTGAGCCTCTCTAGTTACGAATTTGATCTTTGTTCTAATTCTTCTTGAATTAAATTTCAATTAAAGATAAAATGGACGTATGCCTTGTCAATGTGTCAGGCCAAAAGAGTTTTTGCCTGAAGGTGAGCGCTAGATATAGAATCATTTAAATGCTTCCACCCAAAAGCTTAGTTTTTCCTAGATACCCTGTATGGGATTTGGTTTGAAGATATTTGCCTTTTTTATAATGAATTATTAATAGGTGAGAAATCTCTATAAAGTGTTATTTCACTAGATTATTGAGCCATATCTTATCTGACCTGTCCAGGAGTGGGAGTTTAGACGGTAATGGCTTATTAGACATTGCTCTTATGTAAGAATGGATGTGTTTTTATTTCTTATATATAAATATAATATTTTCTCATTTCTTTTATAGAATCTGCTTTTATTGCTCTCATTAATCTGTTTTATTACAGAGTAATTCAGATGATAACAATTCTCCTTCTGACAAGAGGAGTGGTCTACAAGGCGTTCCGTGGAAGGATTTCTCAAGAGGTGGTTTTGGTCTTGGGAAAGAGGAATCATTGATGGGGAAGATTTCTGGAAAGAACTCATCTAGTAAGCTGGGAGACAAGTCTGAACCAGTTCGGAAGAGTAAGCGAGTACCAAAGAGACGAGTACTTGATGGGGAATTCGGTGATGATGATGAGGATGATGAGATTCGGTACTTGGAAAAACTGAAAACATCAAAAGTTTCTGCAGTCTACAGAGATGAAGAAGAATTAAGCAAAAAGCATCGAAAGCTCTCTAATATGGAAAATGCTGCCTCAACAAGGTCAGGCAAAGACAGTAAGAAAAAGTCTAGATCTGATAGAGTGTATGAGGACACCGATTATGAGGATGAAGAGGAGTCAGGGTCTGAAGGTGAGCTTGAGGATAAGAAAAAGAAAAAACAGAGGAAGGAGTCTGTTGATGTATTGATGGACGGTAACAAGAGGGAAATTACTCTTACAACTCGTCAACGGGCCCTTCAATCAAGCAAAGACGCCTCTGCATCGAGTGCTAGTTTAATTGAGTTTCCCAATGGATTACCACCTGCCCCTCCTAGAAGTGAGCATTTATCTGTACTGTATTTTTTAATCAATGTCATACTCAATTATTAACCACGTTGGTTAACTACAGAGCAAAAGGAGAAGCTTTCAGAGGTAGACCAGCAAGTGAAGAAAGCTGAGGCTGCACAGAGGCGTAGAATGCAAGTTGAGAAGGCTGCCAGGGAATCTGAGGTTATTTTTTGTTCTCTCCAATTACAGTTTTTTCCTCCCACTATGTTCGATTTCACACTAAAAGGCTTATCGATTTGAATTCATTTTTGTAGGCTGAGGCTATCAGAAAAATACTTGGTCAAGACTCTAGTAGAAAAAAACGAGAAGAAAAAATAAAGAAGCGCCAGGAAGAAATGGCACAGGTATTTCAATTTTCTACAGACTTTCAATTTTTTTGTTACTTTCAGTTTTTATTTACTTTTTCTTTGCAGGAAAAAGCAGCAAATGCAAGAATGCATGCGTCAAATACCATCAAATACACAATGGGCCCGACTGGAACAGTTGTGACTTTTCCTGAGGAAATGGGGTTGCCTAGCCTATTTAACTCTAAACCTGTCAGGTATTAGCCAATGCGAATTTGAAGTATTGGACCTCTTAGACCATCTTCCTGATAAGTTGTTTAGATATGTTTGGCAAATGAAATGAATGAAAATTGATTTTAAAATACTGTTATATCAAAAGGAAAACATTCGTGCATCTATCGAGCTTTGCTTAATGTGGCTTTGTCATACTGTCTTCCTGAAACTCTTTTAGAATGCTCGACAAATAAAATAGGGGGGGTAAATTGATATTAAAAATTTGTGCTGTTTATCAATAAAGAAATCTGAGCAAGTACATTTTACTTTAGCTGTTTGTTTGGTAAACACATCAAGACTTTTCTTCTCTGCTAATTCTATCACTGTATGTATTGTTTCAGTTATCCTCCACCCCGCGAGAAGTGTGCTGGTCCATCTTGTTCAAATCCTTACAAGTACCGGGATTCAAAATCAAAACTTCCTCTTTGCAGTCTCCAATGCTACAAGTCTGTCCAGGAGAAGGTGGTGGCTGAAACTACCTGTTGATGTTGTGAATGACCTCTATCACTTCCTTCTGCCAGTTACCTACCTGGCACCATCGATGTTTTTTTATCTTTCACAGAGGCTTTGCTTTTGGCTAAGCAACTGTGCGTTGAGAGCGTTTGGTAGAGAGAGCTCATATTGCGGTTTATGCATTTGCTTTATTATACTTTATTTTTAATGTTGATATAAGAGGCTTTGAGCAATGGTATCCAGTTAATTGGGAATGGATACATGTATAGCATGGACACACCTTTCCTGTTTATTAACGTGGCTTCTTTTAGTAGCAATACTAGATGAGTCATTTTCCCAGTAAATTCCCATTGGGAAATTAAAGGAACTTATATCACTTTCGATGTGTGCATGATCACTCCTTTTAAAAAATGTTTGGTTAAAAAGATAAAGAAATGAGTAAAACAAGGTGATAAATAGTATACATAGTGGTTTCATTATATTAATTCTATCCTTCATATTCATCCATCACACTACATTAATTCTATTCCCCACTTGTAGTTCTGCTTTTCATCCTCTTCTGTGTTGACCAAACAAACTCAATCTATCCTTTATCTTCACCCATTATACTATACTAATATTTTTCATCCTCACCTATTTGATAAAACAAGCTCAGACTCCTGATTGAGTGCTCTTGATATCGTACATTGCTCATTTACTCAATTATATTCCTTTAAAATCTTGACCGTGTAAGAGTTTTGTAAGATGATATTATCTTACTAATACAGATTCACAGTCGTACAAGTTTTCTTTTGCGCCCTATTGCTCTTTTGTACATGTCTTAATTCAAAGGATAATTTATCATCATCACTGATACTGAGCTGGAGCAAACTTGCCATTAATTATCTTTGGAGGTGGGCTCAAAAGGTGACAAAAGTTATTACTTTTCCAACAAATTTCTGAATTAAACAAGTAAATATAGAAAAATTTTAGTTCCATTTCCTTGTTTCCTCTCATATTTCTCAAGAACAAGTACAATGTAAATAAAATATTATATTATAATATACTTATTATCAATTTTTTTAGGAAAACAATTAGTTATGATACTCGCTATAAACTAGTTTTTATATTTAATATTTGTAATTTTTTTATATATTTATTCTGTTTGATCAAATTATGTAAGTATTTTTCTTTTTTAAAACTAAAGTAAATGTCATTTTTACTCAATCTTTCTTTTAGTTCAATTTTATTTTTTAAATTTATTTTTTCATACATAGTAAATGTTAAGTTTTTCACACTGCCGTTTTAGATGACTTATAAGTTAATTACTATAAAAGTGAATAAACTTATTAAAGTAAACAGTGTATGTGTTAACAGGCAAAACACAATGAAAATTGGGTCAAATGGAAAAGTTTAATATTATGCAAATATGTTGAACTAAGATTTGAATCTCCACAGGAGATATAGATACATTTAATATTTGATATTATCTTGACCATGATTCTCAAGTAAGTAAGAAGGACATCTATGGGAAGCAAAACGAAAGAAAGCAAACATTTACTTAATCAGAAATTATTTTGCATAATAAATTAATTAACTTTCATAATTTTTATTTTAAAAGTCATATCAATCATGATTTTTAATTGGTGAGAGTATTTTAGAAGAAAAAAAATATCCGTAAAAATTAAAGTCAATTTATTAAATATCGATATGTAGAATGTAACAGCTTTACCATTTAATTTTTATACATTAACAATGTTAGAAAACTTAAACAGTGAACTAAGGAACAAATTATTGATAACACTTTTAATATGTAAATTAAAAAATAGTGTACAATAGTTTGTGATTAATAATTAAAAATCTGAATTTTCGTTTTACTCACCCTAGTTAATAAAAGAGATATAGAATGAAATGTCTCTGAAGGGTTGATGAAGGCGTTTATAACTCAAGTTTTGAGCCAAATTAGCTTCTATGTCTATCCATTTTAAAATAAATTCGAAACCCATATTAGGTAGAAATGAGTGAAACGAGTATTATTTATTTTTTAAAAAATTGGATTGAAGATATTATTTTGATATCTTATGTCAATCCTCAAATAGCCTAATATTATTATTATTACCGGATAAGTATTTATACGTAAATTATTTTCTAATTAACTCTATATCCCCATATCTTTTAGTTTTATAAAGATAATTTTTAATTTAGTATCAATATTAATATATATTATTTCTATTTAAATGGTTTACTTTTTGTTTTAGGTTGTTGGGTTTTGTTTGTTCTTTGTCTCAACTTTCCTTTTTTCTTCAATTAGGTCTTAGTCTTTTTCTTATATATACATCATGTATTTTTTCATTTACATTTTTTTCCCATTTGCAATTAGGGCTTATTACCACATGAATACTCATCTTCATTGACTATAAGATGGTATTAGAGTTCAAGAGTTCTGCTGCTGCACTTCTCTTTGATCTTTATTTTCCTCTTTGCTGTTCTTGATTATCTTTTTTGTTCTCTTTCAAAATTTTGATTAGGTTTCAAAATTTTGTAGGCAATGTCTGATGAAAACCCACTTCAGCTTCCTCTTCGAATGAAAATCCTAGTCTTTATAGTCTTAACAGTATGCACCATTACATGCAATTTCTGTGGTAAATAAGGTCATACTAAGGTTGTTTGTTTTTGCAAAGTGAATTTTCCTTCTGGTGATGTTAAAACCTCAGTTTTCTTTTACTAGAAAAATCTGCACTTTTTGCAATCGTCTTGGCCACCTTGTCAACACCTGTTATAAAAAGCATGGGTTCCCTCCTGGCTACAAATTCACTAATAGGACATCCCAAGTCAATAATATCATTACTATTGACACTTCTTCTAAGTTTTTTTTCTAAAGAAAAGGATGTAAAAGGGATTCAAGTTACATCACAGCAGTGTCAATTCCTGACCAATAGTTTGCGTCAGCAAAACCTTGAGGATTCTACCCTCACACTCAAATTAATCAAGTCGGCACCTTCTCTGCGGATAAAATCCCTAATACCGAGCAATCTTTAACGGGTAAGTTTCTCTTTTCATTATCTGCTATAAAAGAATCTTGTTGATTCTGGTGCCACAGATTATGTTTGCCACAATTTGAGCATTTTTATTACTTGCACTAAAATTAAATTTGTCTTAATTAGTCTCCCAAATGGCTAAACTGTTTCTACCACATATTCTGGTTTAGTACGTTTTTCTGCCAAGTTTTATTTGTTTGATGTGTTATATGTCCCTCATTTTTAATTAAACCTAATATCTATTTCTAAACTCACACACCAACTTAAATGCACTTTAACTTTCAGTTCAACTCACTGCATTATAAAGGACAATCTCACCCAAGAGAGGATTGGTACAATTGGTACAGTTAATGCCACTGCTGGCTTGTACCTTGTCACTACCTTTTAGCCATTCTAAATCACATAGTTATGCTCCTTTTATTAATTGTAATATCACAGACAAAACATTGTGGCACTATAGACTAGGGCACCCTTTACTTGAAAGATTACATGTCTTAAGCAAACAATACCCTTTTTATTACTGTTATGCAAAACAGAGAAAACTTTCTTTCACTTTAAGTAATACTACTACCTCTGCTATTTTTAATCTTGTACACTTTGATATTTGGGGACCCTGTTCCATAATTTCTATGCAAGGTTTTCATTATTTCTTAACTATTGTGGATGATTACTCGTCGTTATTTCTTAACTTAGAAGAAGTGTCAGTAGTAATGATATTATTGGCTTGGGATATCCTATTGGTGAATTTGTAGCCAGGAGGAAACCCATGCTTTTTATAACCGGTGTTGACAATGTGACCAAGACAATTACAAAAAGTGCAAATTTTTCTAGTAGGAGAAGAGGTTTTAACATCACGTCGCAAAAACAAACAACCTTAATATGGTCGTATTTAAGACATAAATTGCATGTAATGGTACGACTACTGTTAAGACTATTAAAGACTAGGGTTTTCATTCAAAGAGGAAGCCAGATTGGAGTTTTTTTCAGACATTGCCTAAAGATTTTAAAACCCAATCAAAATTTTGAAAGAAAACAGAAAAAATAACCAAAAACAGTAAAGAGGAAAATAAAGATAAAAGAGAAACGCAACAGGACTCTTCATTAGTATCAGTTAAAATTTTATGATATTTTCTATAAATAATAATTAAACTATTCCATTTATTTTATAAAAAGTCTTTCTTTTTTATTTTAAAACTCATTTTTTATTTTTATTTAAATTTTTTTTGATGAAATGTTTTAAATAAAATGAAATGTGAGGGTTGTTTATTAAAATTTAAGAGAGAGATGATTATTTTAAAATATAATAGTTAAAATAGATATAGAAATAGAAATTAGGAATTTTGAATTTCATTGTTGAAGTAGAATCTGTAACTTAACTTTTTGTGTTAGTAGTTCTTCATACAATAGGAGCTCTCTAACAGGTAATATTCTGCGTATTATTCCAATGGAAGTAGAGTGGCTTTATAGAAAGCCTTACATTGAACTGCAAAAGAGAAAATTTAGGAGTCACTATCTAAGATATAGTAACTACCACTAACTAGGAATTAGGAACCACTAAAAGATAAAAAAAACTGCAACAAACTAAGACTTATTCAAATCCTAACTGATTTTATCTAACATAATTCCTCCCCTTAAACTGATAGCTATCAGTTTAACCCTCCATTCTTTGAACTCCAAGCAAGTTCCTGAGTTTCACAAATTGGTCCAGCTTGACAAGCTTAGTCATGATGTCTGCAACTTGATCATTTGTTCCAATGTAAACCAGCTTCAAGAATTTTTCTTTACACAAGTTTCTTAAGTAATGATACCTAACATCAATGTGTTTAGTCCTCCTATGCATGACTGGATTCTTGGATAATTTAATTGCTGAGCTGTTATCACACATAATATCTATGCATTCACTATTTAAAACGCCCAACTCTTGCAACATCCCTTTTTGCCAAACACAGTGACATGCAGATAAACTTGCTGTAACATATTCAGCTTCAGTTGAGGAAAGAGTGACAATGTCTTGTTTTCGAGAACTCCAGCTAACAGCAGCCCCATTCAGCAGGAAAACATACCCAGAGGTGCTCTTCCTGTCATCTAGATCCCGAGCATAGTCACTGTCCGTGTATCCCAACAAATTTATTTGTGATGATCTCCCATAAAATACTCCAAAGTCATGTGTTCCTTTTACATACCTCAGGACTCTTTTGGCAATCAGCATATGTTCTTCAGTAGGATCAGACATAAACCGTGAAATTAAACATACTACAAACATCAAATCCGGTCTTGTTACTGTAAGATACATTAGACAGCCAACGAGTTGTTTGAAGAGTGTTGCATCAGCTCTTTTAATTCCTTCCTTTGAAAGAATAGTTCCTGGAACTATTGGATTTTTGACAGAGTTACAGCTCCCCATATGAAAACGCTCCAACACTTCCTTTGTGTACCTCTTCTGACATATGTGTATTCCAGCTTCACTTTGATGAACTTCAACTCCAAGGAAAAACTTCATTTTTCCCATGTCTGTCATTTCAAATTCCTTCTGCATTGAAGACTTGAATTCTGTGCACAATGTTATGTTACTGCTAGTAAAAATTAAGTCATCAACATAGAGACTTACTACCAATAAATTGCTTTCAGTTTTCTTGAAGAACATAGTGTGATCATAATCACTTTTCTTGAACCCTTCTTTCTCAAAGTAATGCTCAATTCTACTGAACCATGCTCTTGGTGCCTGTTTTAAACCATAGAGAGCCTTTTTTAAACGATAGACTTTATCTTCCTCCCCTACTTTGAGATATCCTTCAGGCTGTTCGATATAGACTTCCTCCTTTAATTTACCATATAGAAAAGCACTTTTTACGAGTTGATAAACACACCAACCTTGCTGAGCAGCTACTGCAAGAATACTTCTAATTGTGTCCCATCTGGCTACTGGTGCAAAAACTTCTGTATAATCTACCCCTACTGTTTGAGAGTAACCTTTTGCCACCAAACGTGCTTTGCATTTTTCAACATTTCCTTCTTCATTAAGCTTAGTTTTGTATATCCATTTTACACCAATTTTCTTTGCTCCTATTGGTAATTCTGTAAGCTCCCAAGTGTTGTTTCTTTCAATCGACTGAATCTCCTTTTTCATTGCTTCATTCCACTTTTCTTCTTTTACTGCTTCAGAGAATGTTGTCGGATCATCACTGCATAAAACAAAATTCGCCCAGTCATCATCTTCTTCCTCTCCACTTACAAAATCTTGTATCCAGTGAGGTGGTTTTCGTGTCCTTTTTTATGGTTCTGCATGTTCTCGTGCAGGAATTGTTGCTGTAGGAATTTCTTCGATTTCTTCTTCATATGTAGATTCGTTAGTCACTGTTGCATCTTCTTTTGGAGCATTTCTTGCTGCAGAATTTTCAGATTCTTCATATTCCTCCTCAGTTTCTTCTCTTTCAAAAACTCCCTCATCATCAACCGTAAATGTTTCTTGTTCTGGTGTATTCAATTTCCAATCCCACTGTGCATCTTCATCAACAATGACATCTCTGCTGATTTTGATTTTTTTTGTAATTGGATCATACAGTCGATAAGCCTTTGATTCCTCACTAACTCCAAGCAAGATACATAGTTGACTGTGATCATCAAGCTTGACTCTTCTCTGTACTGGAACATGAACGTGAGCAACTGATCCAAAGATTCTGAAATAGTCAACCTTTGGTTTGATTCCTGTCCATCTTTCCTCAGGCACCTTGTCTGTGATTGCTTTTGTGAGACTGCGATTTAAAACATGTGTTGTCCATCTAGCTGCATCTGGCCAAAAAGATCTTGGCATGTCTTTTTCTGAAAGCAAACAGCGCACCATATTCATGATAGTGTGGTTTCTCCTCTCTGCTATGCCGTTTTGCTGAGGAGTATATGATGCAGTTAATTGCCTTTTTATGCCATGTTCTCTGCAGAATTTGTTGAATTTTTCTGAGGTGAATTCACCTCCTCTGTCTGTCCTCAAACACCGAATGTCAACCCTAGCTTCCTTTTCAACAGAAATTTTGAACTGCTGAAAAACCTCAAGTGTTTCTGTTTTCTCTGCAAGAAAATGGATCCATGTTTTCCGTGAAAAATCATCTACGAGCACGAACAAATATCTTTTTCCACTGTGAGATGTTGGAGTGATTGGACCACATAGATCAGCATGAATTAGTTCCAGCTTCTCTGTTGCTCTCCACTTGCTCTTCTTTGGGAATTTAGCTCGTTGTTGCTTTCCCATGTTGCATGTTGTACATACCTTAACGTCTTCCTTCAAGTGTGTTAACCCTTTCACCATTCCTTTCCTTGCCATGATCTGTATGGACTTATTATTTAAGTGTCCAAACCTCCTGTGCCAAAGAGAGCCTTCGTCCTGTTCTTCCACCCTGAGACAGTTGACAGCTGCTGGTTTTTTCTTAGCATGAACTATAAACATTCGATTCAGTGTCATTTGAGTTTCCATGATCAGTCCTCTCGTACAGTGATATATCTTGCACAAATTATTCTTGATCATAATGGTCAGATTCTTCTCTTGAAGTTGTCCAAGGCTCAGCAGATTATTGGTCAACCTTGGCACATAATAAACATCAGTCAGTACTTGTATTATCCCTGCCACTTCAATTCTGATTTTTCCTTTTCCTTGAACCAGCATCTTTGAGTTGTTTCCTAGTCGAACAACATGCTTGTAACTTTCATCTAGATCAACAAACCACGATTTTTCTCCTGTCATATGGTTGGAACATCCGGAGTCCAAAAACCATATGCCATTTTCTTCAATATTGCTCATGTCGTCATGTGCCATGAGTAATAGTTCTTCTTCTTCGTCAAACTTAGCATAGTTGACTCTTTTCTCTTCACTGGTGCACTCAAACTGATAATGACCCTGTTTCCCACAGCGGAAACATTTAATAGCTGCTCTGTTTACAAAGGATCTACCTCTACCACGACCTCTGTAATTGCTTCTTCCTCGTCCTCTTTAAATTCCTCTTCCTCTTTGAGCATTTTGTGGCTCATTTTCCACTTGCAGAATATGTTCTTCACACTTTCTTTCAATCACCTTGCTCTCATGTATTTGTAGTGATGCCTGTAACTCGTCAACAATAAGACTATCAATGTCTTTTGATTCTTCGATGGAGCATACCACAAAATTGAAGTTGTCTGTGAGACTTCTTAAGATCTTTTCAACAATCTTGACATCATCTAAGTCTTCTCCACTGTTTCTCATGTCAGTGACAATTTCCATGACTCTGGAAAAATAATCTGCTATGCGTTCTCCAGCCCTCATCTCCAAAGTCTCGAAATTTTTCCTGAGTCGTTGTAGTTGTGCACGTTTCACTCTAGCATTTCCTTGATGCTTGATTTTCATGGACTCCCACAGTTGTTTGGCTGTCTCCTTCCAGGTGATGGTTTTCAACATAGTTTTATCAATTGATTGAAACATGTAGTTTTTGGCTTTAAGATCCTTGAGAATAGCTTCGTCAAGTGCCTTTTTTGTGTTGGAGTGGGTGATTCTATTTTCTGCAGATCATCAAATCCAGGTTCAATGATGCTCCAGTACTCCTTGAATCTAAGAAGGTTCTCCATGAGTAAACTCCAGTGGTCATAGTCTCCATCAAATTTTGGTACAAGAGGTGTGGTGAAACTGGTGCTGTCTGCCATTGTCAGTGTGGTGTTTTTCCTCTCAAACACTCTTGCTATGTATGTGGCTCTGATACCACATAACAGGTATGGAAATAGAGTGGCTTTATAGAAAGCCTTACATTGAACTGCAAAAGAGAAAATTTAGGAGCCACTATCTAAGATATAATAACTACCACTAACTAGGAATTAGGAACCACTAAAAAATAAAAAAAAATGCAACAAACTAAGAATTATTCAAATCCTAACTGATTTTATATAACACTTTCTGCCTCGTACTTCTTCACACTCATCTCGTTTCTTCTGCTAACTTTTCTTTTCCATTTTTACCAGAGACAGGTTTGGGTTGGGGTTTATCAAATAAAAAATTTACTCGCACTTTCGTAATGATACTTGAATTCTTTGCGCATAAATTTCTAGAATCTTCTCTTCTGTCGTTGTTATTTGTTTGTGTGTCTGTCATCATTTGCAGAATATGAAATAGAAGGAGTACCAAAATCTCTGCCGGGAAGGCTGTGCACGCCAATGAATTTTGGGCGCCTGAGAAGAGTTCGCGTCGGAGAATTTGGTCTATTAGGTATTTTGGGCACTAATTAAATATTTTTTTTCTGTAAGCATTTACAAGAAGAAAGTGTGTAGGAATAAGAAAGTGAATTAAATAGAGATTAAAATAAACTGATGCAGTTAACTTTTGTAGGAACGTTGTCATCTAACTTCTATAAAAGTAGGGTGCAAAGTTGAGTTTAACATGTGGGAGTAATGCAATGCATTTTACCTTATCATTTTCTTTTAGTGTAAGTGCTTATGGAAAATTTTATCAGTAAGGTCTTATTTTCTCTTGTTATTTGTTTATGCTTTTACTTGATTTTCTTTTTCTAATTCATATAAGTATATAAGTATACACCCATATACAAGTATATGTATATATATGGTTATTGTCTGTGTCTTAGAAGGGATGATTTGCAAGTCTCATCTTCCCCTTATTTCCCTGCATATGCACAAGGACAGTGACCATCAAGCGGTTCCAGAGTGTTATTGGTCAGACTTTTCTATATATAGGCCCTTTTCTCGCCCAAGGTTGAGTGTTCACCTCCTGTTTAGTTTTTGTCCTTCAACTACAGACAATATGGTTTTGTATTCAGGGAATAAGAAGCTGTGGGGGAGGGAGCCGTTTATGATGATATGGCTAAAATCATAGTTGCTCAGCTTCTTTATTACCTGGATGCCAGTGATTCTGACCAGGTCTAATATTCATATTTAGTTGTTAAAAACTCGTGTCTTATAAAGTATTTACCAAAAAAATCTTATAAAGTAGCACCCTTGACTATGGCATTCAAATTCAGTACTTATATTTTGGTTTCCCTCCTTTTAATATGATTTTTACCCTGTGTCTGCATTAATCGTTTTTGAAGACTTAATCAACTAGAACTGGTAATAGTTATTTTCTGTTAATATTCTCTGCATTAGTTTACTGTATTGAATGTATTGTTTTATTTTAAGAACTTATGTGCTTCACTTTTCCTTTTTGTTAGGCATTGCAACATTTGGTACAATGAGGTATAGTCGACCTGATGTGTCCACTGTTTACGTTGGACTAGAAGCTAGGTACTGTTTAGGTATTTTTCTTGGCAGGATCACCTTAATTCTCCTCAGTAGAAACTTAGTCATCCCTTGATCTTAATGCTGGCAGAATAACTTATAATCTTACCACCCTTCCTCAATCCTCACTATATTTGTGCTTGATATTAGAAAGGAAGTCATCTCTTGTACAACATACGGTAGAGTCACTATTCCATTCCCTGGGATAATGTTGTTCACATGTAATGGTTTTGAAATTCCTCATTAGATTATCATTGATATTGCAGCAACCAAGCTTTTTCTTACTGGTGGGCGGTAGATCAAATGGTGCCATAATATTTTATTATGAACCATTGACCTCTAAATCTTTCTTACTCTAGTGATAGACCTATCTTCTATCTGGCCTACTCCTTACTACGGTTTCTGTACGACTTTTCCACGCACTCCCAAATCATCTAAGGTCAGTTTCTCTACTTTTCCACAATAAATATGATAGGAACTTGGGTATTATGGGGTTTCTAAGTCCTAGAATGGGATGCTTATCGAATTGTGTAAGTACTTGGTTCTTTTCCCTCAGGAATTAACGTTTTGAGGGCAGGTTCCCCAAGTGCTGAAAATATTGGTTTAGTGCTGGTTCTCAGCATGGACTTGACACTCTGCTGAGGTGCTTTCGGGACATCTTATCCGGGAAGTAGAAAGTCTTCACTAGAAGTAGAAAGTCGAAGAGGAAAATATTTTTTAGTCATAATAATAACATATTATGTTATAGTGTAATGGATTATGTTTAGGTTATACAATAAATCTAAATATAATTGATTATGTTATATAATATAATATAATAAATTTATATAATAATTATCATTATAATAAATATAAATATAAATATAAAAATAAATAATAATAATAATCATAATCATAATAGATATAAAATTATTTTTTAATAAGAAGTATAATTTGGTCATGAATATATATTTCAAAATTTCATAAACTTTATTTTAATTTCTTTTTACCTTCCCTTAGTAAGATTTTTTTTTCTTTTCTAATTGTGCTTGATGAAATTCCAAGGAAGTAGTGCATTTTGTTTATGCAGCAAATGTACCAAATTTGTCCCTAGCTTAGAGAGAAAATCCTTGGTGGATATTCCAGTTAACTTCTAGAGTTTTGAACTCGAAATAACTTGTCTCTGGCAAAATGTCGAGTAATGGATTGAATTGCTGGTTGCATCTTGCTCTTAATTATTTTATTTAAAAAGATTAAAAACTTGGGGGTATGTTCAATAGTATAGTTTGATTCAGTTTTTTCATTTTCACCAACCAAAAATCAACCAAATCAGTTCATGAAAAGTCATGCAATCTAATCTTTCAGTGATCAGATGAAGTAATCAAAATAGTTTTTTTTATATTGAAATTTAATTATACCAGTAAAAGAAACACTAATGTTATTTTTCTTTTCTGTTCATTACAACTATCATATCTTGATTTCACTAGTATTTTGGTTGGATTGAATTCCAATTTGTTTTGAGTATCTTGCAATTAAGCAGTAATTGTATAGTAGGAGAGTAGCTGATGAGTTACCTTGTTTTATTGCTTTTAAAGTCAAGTAATTCTTATTAGATATAGCTAATTGTATCTGGCACATCATCAAGCAATTGAAATGCTGTATCATAAGGCAAACCGCCAAAGTTTAGAAAAGATGAACCAGGATACAGAACTTGACTTTTTCATAACTGCAATAGAAGCTAAAGAACATCTCCGAGACGGTGTTATCATGAATCCTCTCAGCTCTCCAACCATTGCAGACTATTGCATAATGTTAAATAAGAATGTTCTTTTAGGTTGCCCATTCTAGTTTCAATTTTTCGTGAGAACATATGGTGAAAGAGAAGACCCCTCTCCCTCCACTCTTATGGTGTGATTGGTACTGTGTTTGGTTAAGAAATGTTTGCTCTACTAAACATTTAAACAAATTTTATTTTCTCTCTCTCTACCATAATTAAGCATTTTTATTCTGTTGGCATTCATTTATCATGTAATTTGATTTTCTCACTAGTGGGAGACGAAATCACGTGACTGTACTACCTTATCACTATGCATTTTCTGATAACATTGATATATAACTTCCAAAACCACACTAGTCATGTAACTTCAGAAATTTTAAAAAATATATATCACATTTTTATTAATATACTTAATTAAATTTTAAGTTATACATAAAATTAGGTATTTTTAGTTAAGTTTTTATTATTATTTTTTTTCTATTAGAAACTCCAAATTTTTATATTTTCAATTGAGTTCCCGTTCTTTAATATTTTTTTCGTTAATTAGATAGTATGACTATTATTTTGTGTTATCATTTTGTTTACTTATCAATAAATGTGAGATTTTATAAATTATTTTTTTAATTTTCAAAAAAATGTGAGATTTTATAAATAAACAAGACGAGGGATTAGATAATAATTACATTAGTCAGTTAACAAAAATTAAATGATAGATATTCAATTAAAAAAAATTGAATACTCAATAAAACAAAAAATATATAATAATAATTCAATATTAAAACTACTTAAATTTAAGATGGACTTGAAACTTAATTAAATCTTATTATTAATTAAAATGTGCTAGAAATCACAAAAATGCTAGGGATCTTATAATTTTTTGTTTTTAATAAACTTTAACTAATAAAAAATTACCAGTCAAATGTGCTGTATATAAGGTTTCCACTTTATTTTTTAATTTTTACAGTTGTCCACGTTACTAGTGGTACTAAGGAATAAATTTGAGGATAATATTAACAACTAATTGCTATCTAATTAAGGATTTGTATGAATAACCTTTTTAATATGTATTTTAAAAAATGAAAATACACAGTTAATTTTTTAAATAACAATGAGTTAATTTTAATCTATAGAAAAAAATGTAAATTCTATTATTATTTAAAAATTATGAAAATAATTATTCAAAGAAATATTTTCTAAGTGAACTTGTCTCACGTGTGTGATTGGGTGTATGTTTATCTATAAGTAGAATGTAGCTGTGCACGTGTGTTAATGGATTCGTGCAGGTATAGGATTTGGATTCCCTCGGTATTGGATAAAGTCTCAGCCATTGCATTACCTCATAAAGAGATTCCAAGATATGTAGGCGTTATCTACATCTTTTTTATAGTAATAAAAAATCAACTTACATAATCAAAAAAATAATTATCATTTAATAATTAATTTTATGCCTCTTTTATGAAATAATAATTCTGTGCTTGTTAGTGTATTTGGATATTAAAGTTATGAGATAAGATAATCAAACATGAGAAAACGATTAGGTTACATTAGTTACATATACACAATGTTTGATGCAGTAGTTATTCATAAACAAAAGATAATCTTTAATATAGTACTTTAGGGTACACCAATCAATTAAGAAAGGTAAATCATGAAACAAACAGACACATAATTTACTGTTACTGTAAAAATATGTTAACAGTGTAGTGAAATTAAATTAAATCATTTTAAAAATAAAATATAGAATTATGCATTAGTAACTAGTTTAAAAAACAATATAATCACTAATCATCCCGAAACTTTTAAATGATTGTTGCATTAATAAATTCTCTTTTCTTTTTATTATATATATATATATATTATAATAATAACTTTTTATTAACTGAGTTTACATAGAAATTAAACTTTGTGTTATCCCTTGTTTGTTTAATCTTTAAAAATTATATGTATTTGTAATTTTTATTGACGAACAAAAAAATATATTTGTTTTTATTAATCGAAAAATACATCTTTTTCTTGAAACTCAAGTAAAAAAAACATATATTTTTTATGTATTTTTTAATGAATGTGGGATTTTTTTAGTGGACTAATAGATATGTGAATATAATGAGTTCTGATATATGAACGAATTATATATCACTCTGGACCCAAATTTTAAGTAAATTTGTGAATTTTTATATATTGTTATCTTACTGATCTTTATGATAAATTTGATATTTATGATAAATTTACAGAGTGTGAGAACTCGTGACTCCACATTTAAATTCTTAATTAATATTTTAATTTCTTCTGACAAGCATAATTTTAAAAACATTTTTAAACAAAAAAGTGTAAATAATAATGTTTTTATATAGTTATGACTTTTAGGTCTAACTTTTCTTTATGCAGAATAAATCATACTAACATGTTAAAAAAAATTGGAAATGAAACAAAGTATAGCATAAAAAATGAAAATAACTTTGAATCAAGGCATTAAAGAAAGATAGATTATTAATGAATTTCATCCCTAGATTTGTGGGTAAGTGAAAGCATAGACACAGGATGAGAAGGAGCTTAATAAAAAGGCATGGGGATTTGGCATTTTGTGCAGTGGAAGTTTCAACTTTTGGAGGATATAAAGTTGAGTACAATACACCTTTTCCAACCATATTTCTCCATCCATCTTAGTACTGCCAAAATGGTGTGGCACTCATAACTGTTCCACCAAATGAACCACTCAACATTCATCATACCAAAATACACAAATAAACAAATAAAAAGCATCTCACTACTTCCATCAAATGGGGGGCACCCAACAAAAAAAATAACTCTCACTGCTCCTTAGACACGCACCTCCACTTTCCATGCTACTAACTTACAATAATGCCCCCACTCCTCAAGATCTAAATGCAGATTACTCTTTAAATTAAATTAAAACAATTTCACACACCTTTCATTCACGTGGTTGCTTCATTAGTTATATGCAATTTGCTTTTGTAAATTTTCAGGAGCATCAGATAAACTAAAAGAAATAGATCAGATGATGAATTCTTGTGTTTCATGTGTATCGAATTCATAGATATCCAAGTAGAACAAAAATAGCATTCGATATCCTCAATAAGAACAAAAATAACATAGAATAGATAATTATTTTGTTCTACCTACTAGATGCATAGTATAAAAAAACTAAATAGAGAAATAACTATATAGCATTGATTGTGTGCCAAACCATTATTGTTTAACTACAGGAGCTGATGGTTTTTGTCTAAACACTGACCCTGCTCGTGCCAAAGTGATGAACAATGCTTCGTTGTGAACCGCTCTTCAGTAACAGTATGTGATGTGAATAAAGGATACAGAAGATAAGAAAAATTCTGAATTGAAAGAAGTGGATGAAATGGATATGTAACATGGGAGAAAACAATAGATACACTAGCGACTAAGCAAACACCAAAACAACACTTGAATCAAGAAGGGGCAACGGGAATCCTTTCATCGGAAAAAATGCTCCTTGTGAAGGGCAAGAAAGATGAAGACATGGGCAACTCCTCAAGCTCGTCGAAAAAATCAAGTTCTTCATTTTTGGAAGCAGGCAAGTTCTTGACTTGTTCATAATAAAGGGGTTCTTCTTCCTCCTCCAAGAGGAGATCTATTCTTTCATGGCTTTTCTCCGTGTTTAGCTTGAAAGGGTCTTCTTGTTCGATTATTAGGTCTTGGGAGCATCGTATTGGAGATTGCAAGTAAAGAAATTTTTCTTCATCATTGGGCTTATTACCCCTTTGCTCTTCTTCTATATTATGTTCTAGATCTTCCTCCTTTGAGGTAGCTGAGAGGTCTTGGGTGGTTTCGGATTCGGATTCTTTTGGTTGCTGGGGTGAATTTGTGGTGATGGTGGTGGGGCATGGATGGTTATGCGCAGAGGTATATGTGATGATGAGCGTTGAGGCATCTGTTCTGCATCTCTCTACTTGCTTTTTGGCTGAACAACCTTTGGATGTGCTGCACTTGTAATAGCCCCTGCATAATTGTAGCCAAACCAAACTTATAGATCTAGCAAAAATTTAGTAGATAAACGTATTTAGCATTTTAATTACGAAATATACTTACCAACCGAATTAGCTTGTTTTCAAAATAACTAGTGCGAAAGTAAAAAGAAAAAAAAACAGATTTGCATGCCTCTTGAGTCTCAGGGTTCGAAAATGTGAATCTAGTCATGTGGATATACCAACCAAGTTATTCAATTTCACTATAATGCAATGAAAGGTAACAACAAACAAGAGCCAAAAGGCACAGCTACTAAATTGATCACTTCATTCATTCTTTTAAGAATTATAATCTTTATATGGGTGCGGAATCAGGAAGAAGGACAAGTAAAGACTGTGAATATGGGACTATGGGTCCATATGGATCAAGAAATCATTTTGTAGTAGAAAGAATAATGAGGACCTTGGATATGGAGACCCTTTGATTGGTTTTTGTCCATATTTCCTCCAAGACCAAAAATCCGAAGGTAGCCCTTCATTCTTGAGCTTGCCAACATTCTCTCCTATCCTCACTGCCACAACTGTTTTCTCAACCATTTTCCTGTCACATGCACGACTCAAGCATAAAACTTCCAAGCAGCACTTTACCAAAACTAGAAAAGAAAAATCTCTTATCTGCTTTTATTTTCTTAAGCAAGCATTTCACCTACCTTTTCTTTGATGTTTGAGTATCTGATGATTTGAGCTCTGAAGATGGTTCTGACTCAGGTTGGGGGGAGGCACTTGCATCAGTGTCCATAGCTATGTATTTGTGTTGTTTTGGTGCAAGCTTGGTTTGAGAAATGGAGGTTTTGAGAGGGAAGAAGATGAGTGATTAGAGAGAGAAAAAAATAGTATAGTAGTAGGAAGAAGGACAGGTTAAGAGATAATGGCAAAGCCTGCAAGTTGCTTTCTCTCTTTCTTTTCACTCATTTAATATAAAGTTATGAAGAAGTTGCACATATGAGTAACAGCGCAGCCCCCAGCAACCCCACCTTGCAATATAGTATTAATAAGCAGCCTTCAAATAAAGAGATATTTTTTAGAACAAAATTTCATCACAGCCACGTGGAATTCATTTCCTATGTGAAACCAAAAATGAAATCCAATTTCTCAGGAAACATGCGATTCCCAACTTTCATTCAATCACATACTAAAACCATCTTCGGTTACTACTACACTACCACTCCAAACACTCACATTAAGTTTAAGAAATATTCCTTTTTACCCTTCTCGCCATTTTTCTCTTTAAAAGTATAAAAATAATAATTTCACCCTCCTTTTGCTTATACCAATATTCAACATTTTTTTAATACTCTCTAGTGGAGTAGTATCTTATTAACTTTATATGTGTGTATAAATCTACAATTTATTATTTTGTATAGTATTTGTGATGTAATTATCATTTAGTTTTTTATAATGTTTTTTCATTTTAGTCAATTTTAAATTTCATTTTTTTTTTGTAATTTCACAGATATGAACCAAAATATCATATCAAACATTGTAGTCAAACTAAATAGATGAATCTATTGTCCGGGAATATTAAAACAATATCTTTATTTTGTTAGTCGAATAACTTTTATTTCTTTTAAACATAATCTTAAAGTATTAAAACATATTTTAAAATTATCCAAACATAAATAATAGCCAGATAAAATTATAAACTTAATGATTTAACATAATCCTTCTTAAATGTTATGTTTGATACGAAAATAACATTATACTATTTAGCCAAAATGAATAGTTAAAGGTTATGTACAAATAGTTGCATAAAGATTATTATAGAAATACATAGCTATGGATACCTTAATATATAGTTATGTACAGTGTTCATATTTATGTAGTTATAATCTCTGTACAGCTAATTGTATATAATATTTAAATACCACTGTTTATAGTTATTTTTATCTATACTGACCTATATGCAACAAATTGTATGTAGCCTTTAGCTTCTGTTTTTTTAAGAATAATATATTAATATATATGTATATATATATATATATATATTAATATTAATGTACCTGAGAGAAAATAAATCATTTTCTTTCTATTATATTTGTCTTTTGAAAAAAATGTAATATAGTTTAAACAAGATTCAAACTCTTTTTTTTCATTTAGTTTGGATGAGTGAATTGAGCTTAAAAATGATTTAAAAATGATTGAATAAAATATTGTTTGAATAAACTCTTGTCGAATTAGTTTATGTGATAATCATAAGTATGGTCTCTTCCTTCTAATTTGTTAATTTTTATAATAGATATAGTGAAATAATACATAAACATAAATGAATATATTATAATTTTGATTATTTTTATATACAATAACAAGAATGAAAAGAAAACTTAAGATCTTATATATCCATTCCAACTTTCTACCTGTAGGTCGACCTTAACGAGTATAAATTTGATTCATTGTCACATTCTAATGTTTGATAATTTACTTTTATCAAAGATTTGTTTTAATTCCTATTGCTATTTCATAATCATATTATTATTTTAAATGTTTTTTTATTAAGGATATATATATTTGTGTTTTAAAATGATAAGAACAATATAAAGAAATCGGGTTCCATTCTAGTATAGGGCTATATGCATAGTTTAGGCACTTGGATTGGAACCTTGCTCCTCTTTCTCTCATTTTCCCAAGAGGCATTGGAATTTGGTGGAATATTTTGATTAGGTGGCCTAGCAACATTACTTGGAAAAGAGTGTCCAATTTATGTTGTGGGGCTTTAAGAAACTATTAACCAAACCATAACCTCTTCACCTCTTCTCTCAAACAAAATATAAGACAAAGAAAGAAAGAAATAATCCCCTCCAACAATCACTCTTCACCTTTCTTCATCTTTTGTACCAATTCCTCATCTTTTTAAATTAATCCCTTCCCTTCCAAGTTAAAACTTAGCCTTCAGTCATTCTCCAACCTCATAATTTTTTATAGGGATGGCAAAGCGGGCGGGCTATGCGGGTCGGCCTGCAGCCCGCTACTAAAAAGTGTGGGGCGGGCTCACCTTTTCAACCCGCTGACCCGCTTTGGCCCACCCCGCATAACCCGCAGCCCGCGCGGGCCAGCAGTGGGGCAGGGCGGGCTGACTCGCTAGCCCGCAAAAAAAAAAAAATAATGGTAAGTTGGCAGTAGAGTGTATTGCAATACTAGGGTTTTTGTTTTCTTTCATTCCTTTCCTTCCAAACCAAAATGTTAGTCTGCAGTACCGTTTCAAAACGCTAGGGTTAGTCACGCAGCTTTCAACTTCGTGTCAACGCTTTTTTGATCTTGTTTTAATGGCTAGAGATTTGTTGAGCATTCCTATAACCACAGTTGCATCAAAATCTGCATTTAGCATTGGTTCTCGAATCCTTAACAAGTATAGGAATCGACTTTTGCCTGAAAATGTGGAAGCAATCATTTGTTCTTCTAGTTGGAAGCATAGATTTTCTGAGGGTAATTCAATTATTTTCATTGACCTTATTTTTAGTGTATTATTTTTATGAAAAATTAATTAATTCATTTTCATTGTTTTAATGTATGTAGATGACGGGAAAGATTATAATTATGAAAAATTGGATGAAAGTTCTTCTAAGGTTATATCCAATGTTATTGAAATGGAAGACTATTAATGCTTTTAAATTAACTTATGTTTATTGTAGTGGTGTTTCTATTTAATGTTTTTAAATTAGCTATTTTTAATGTTTTTAAATTGGAAGAATATTGATATTTGATTTTTATTTTAATTAAATTATTGATGTTTGACTATATTTGAAATGAAAGAAAAAATATTGATATTTGATAGTAGCAAATATGTAGGTTTAATTTGATAATTTTTCAAGAACCAAACATAAAAAACATTTTCATTTAATTTCAAAAAAAAAAAAAGGAAATACGGACTGACCCTTATGTGGGGCGGGACAGAAAATTCAACCCGCATATTTTATGCAGGGGGGACTAACCCGGTCCGCATTTTGCGGAACAAATGCGGGACGAATCAATGTGGGGTAGGCTGACCCGCTTTGTCATCCCTAATTTTTTATAGGTTCATATGCATGTGTAACTAAATAATGGATAATCTCTAATAACTACATGGTTTGATATAATTAACAAATTTTTATTAAAATAAACTCTAAAATAATTATGATAACATAATAAGGAATAGACTTTAAATCAACTTAATTCAATTCTCTATTTATAAAATAAAATTTATATTTATTTATGAAATATAAAATATTCTTACTAAATGGATTTCCAACCAACCGTTATCTCTATCTCGATAATATAGTTAAAAAAATTAAAAGTGAATATAAGGATGATGCAGTAGTTAAAAGATTTCCAAATGGCTGATTCCTTTTATCCGTGGACTTAGGTGCCAAACCAACGTGCAAAAGATATAAAAAAGAAGAATTATGAAGTTTTTATATTCGTCTCCATCTCTCTATTTATCAACGTACAATCATAGTTTTTCACATTTATATATACATATATATTAATTTCCCAGCAAGATTCTAGGACACTGTCATATAAAATGTCAACTGAACGAACAACAGACGTGGCAACCACCTTTTCCTTTTCCTGCAACTATAGTTGCTAAGTCACGTATATTAGAGACACACCTCAATATTGAACTGATTCCTAGGTGGTGTTTGGTTTTTTGCAATGCAAAAACTCGTCATGGTTGCTACGACTAGTTTGCAGGAAAAAACCAAAGATCTCTTCAAGGGCATAACCCCAAAAGAGATCTTCTACATCTTCACCTTAACTATCCTCACCCTCCTCTTACCTCTCTCCTTTCTGCTACTGGCCAAATTCTCCGATGCACAATACTATCTCCAAACCCTCACCTGGTACCATTCACCTCACCACTTTCCCTATGCTTTAACACTCGCCCTTCACATCAACCCTCTCATTCTCTACGTTCTCGTCTCCCTTTTTAGCATGACTTCGTTGATCCACGTTTTGACGGGAAAAATCATCACTTTGAGAGACCCTTCATCACCATCTAGTACTGTTGTTCAACCTCGTCTCTACACTGCGTGGATTCTCCTTTGCACTTTCCAAGTTTGCGTTGGTTTGGGCATTGAGGGGAGTATTGAGGTGGGGTTATATGACTCTGATGAGTCGAGTTTTGGCGTTGAGAGAAGCTTTTTAAGCAGAGTGGTTTTCCTCGTGGGGTTGCACCATACGACGCAGGTTTGGGCCAGGATGGTGGTGAGGCCTGTGGTGGATGACACGGTGTTTGGTGTTGAGAGGGAAGTTAGATTGGTGGAGAGGGTGGTGGTGGCGGCGAGCTTGGGTGGCTTGTGGTGGTGGAGGTTGAGGGAGGATGTGGAGAGTTTGGTGGTAATGGTTGAGACGAAGAAAGAGCAATTGATGGACGTGAGAGTGAGTGAGTTTGTTGGGTGGTGGATCTACAATCTTACTGTCACAATTGGGATGGTAAAGGTTATAAGGGGTTTTGTAGAGATGGCCACAATTTTTCTGTGTAGAAGAAGTGCAACAATCTCCAAGGTGGAACATTGTGAGATTGATGATAATTTGTAATTTTCTTTATAACAAATATTTGATGATTTACATACGGGACCTTATCAATGAACATGTCTTAAAAGTTCACAGAATGTTTATTTACGTGAGACTAACACTCAGAATGCACCTCTTTCTATTCTATTTAAGAGCACAAACTTTACTTGATCTACCTTCCCTTTTTACGGGAAATTTGATGCATGGTACAATATAAAGTTGCATTTCTTAAAAAAATTATGTATGATAAAAAATGCTTTAACAAAAACAAAAACTAACTCTTTTCATGTAGAGGTGGTTTCTAAATTCTGTAGTTTCTTCTCACATTTCATCATTTTATCCTTAAAAAAATATATTTGAAATTTTACAGTTCTGAATTTTACAATCAGATTTTTCTTCTTCTATTTATACTTCTACATTATAGAATTAAGTCGAAAATATCTTTTAGATTTTATAATCTAAAATATATATTTTTTTAAAAATATGTTATGAATTACAGAATATAAAAATAGAGAAAGTATTCTTAAATATACTGTAATATGGAAATATCTTTAGGATTTTGTAATATAGAAATATTTTTTGAATTTCATAATTCATAATGTATTTTTTTAAAGAAATTTATTTTAGATTATAGAATTTGAAAGTTATTTCCAATCCATAAATACCTTTCAAATTCTATAATCCATAGTTTTTCCAGATTATCCATTCCAAATTGAAAAATATCAAAAAATAAAATATATTTTTGATATTTGAAAAAGTATGGGGTGACACAAGAACCTATGAAAATCCAGAAAGAAACAGCCCATGTAAATAGAAGGAGAATTTGGTCCATAGCTGATGGGGCCCAGTGTCCATATTTTTGAAACGTAACAAAGGCCCAAACATTAGCCCACACATTTTGGTTGTGTTGGCTGAAATTTATGGGAGTGTTTATTTTTTTCTAAAACCTTTCTCATCATGATTAGCTTATTTGAGTCATTTCCTATCCTATGTTGGACTCCGAAACAAATTATTGCATGGTTTCAAATATTTGTATGATTAGTCTAAATTAATATTTACATATGGTACGAATACGTATAACTGTTTTAGTTTATGAAAATAATAATAACACTTAATTATACCTCACTTCTTTTAATATTCATTTCAATTTTTGGAAAATATTTTTATAATTAAATATTTAATAATCCTTTTATATTTTAATACGCTAAATTTATTAATTTTTTTTACTAAGGTTCCTATTAAAAGTAAAAAATTAGCATTAGAAATGGATAAGATTCATAAAAACATATTTCAATCCTTAAAGATATTAGAAATATACTTGTAAAGTTCTTTCCAATATACTTTTATAATTAATTAAAATTTATTCAACATTACAAAATTATGTGAAGGACACTCCTTACTAATAACCTTACACTCCACATATTTATAACATCCTTTGTTAAATGCGTAAAATATATATTTATACATCTACCTTAAACCTTCTAATATTATAAAAGACATTTGAGTTAGTAAATTTTGGTCCGTGTTTTTGTTGATAATTCATTTTATAAACGAGCTTTTTTTCTTCCCTGCATAAGAAGTAAATTTCACACGTTATTTTTTTTTACACAGTCAAACATGATATTGCAGAGAAAATTAAGGGAAATCTGTTAAAGTAAGATTATCTTTATTTAATGTTTTTAAAAATAGTTTCCTATTTTATAATATTTCTCTGTTAGCATATTTGATTTTTTTTGTCTTTTGAGCATTTACATTCAGAAGTTTTTCCTCTGGATACTTGAACAAAAAAAGCACCCAAAGAACTTTCGCAAAAAAGATAGAGGATGATAAATTAACTTATTTATTTATGTTTTTTTTATTTTAAATGTCAATAGATTTTGTAAAAAATTAGTTATTGAGTAGAGCTACTTTTAAAAAATAAACAAAAAAGAAAAAAAAAAGAGAATAAACATTTTAAATTAGTTGTGCTTACAATTGAATTATTCAAGAATTTTAAATACTTTTGGACATGTATTGAATATTTTTTGAATAGATTAGAGAAGTTAGAGGTATTTAAAGTAAAAGTTTAATTAACCATTTAGGAGTTTATTCCCCAAACCAATGTTACCGTTTGGGCATGACCTTTTTGTTAACCTTAGCACATATTAATTTAATGTTAGTAAGTGTATAAATACGAGCAATACGATTTTTTTTTACAATAATTAGATTTAATTACTTTTTAATAATTTATAAATTTAAGTTTTTAATGGAATTTTTATTAAAAAAATTCACTCCTATGTTATTATTTTCAAACTTTCTTGTTCTTTAATTTTTGTTATTAATTATTAATAGATGACGTGACAATTACTTTTGTCTTGTCATTTTAATCTACTGATTAGTTTTTTTTTTTTATCTATGATCTCTTCTAATTATCATTCTCTTAACAAAAGAATAAAATAAAATAATATCATATTTTAAAAAATAAATTAAATTAAAAATATTTAAATTTTATGAGTTTGTTAAAATTTAAATAAGTCTGCTAAAAATTATTCTTCCCAAACTTCTTTTATTCAAAGTTCATTATTATCCAATTGCTTAATTGATCTTAACTTCCTCCTTTTATTTATTTTCATCCAATATCCCGTGTAAATGTAAACCAATTCAATCTCGACCATTGATTAAATTCAATAAAAAGTTATCAATAAAAATCAATTATTAAATTTCATGCTAAGAATCATCACAACTTTAAATGGACCTTGTTAAGTATATTTGGAAACGTTTTAGAGGGAATAAAATACAAAAATAATTATTATTTTAATTATATAATTTTTATTATCTTAATTCCAATTTTAATGTGATGCTGATAGTATGAATTTAGCAATTCTCATAAAAATAAAATGTAATTTAAATATATTTTTTGTATGATAGAAAATTTTAGTTACTTCACTAAAAAAAAGTTGTGTGTGATATGGGTTATTTCTGTATATTGTGTGATTTATAAATGCTATAATTTATGTGATGGTTTAGTGTACCGTTGTCACACGTATTTATTATGTTTTTTAAACATTTTATAGGAAATATTTATAATCTAAATAAATTATTGATAAAAAAACTCAAGCATATATTTCATTTCACCGAAAAAAAATCAATTATTAATTTTCATAGCATATTCCTCATACTTATTTGCACATAAACTAATAAAAATGCAGAGATGAAGTGAGTCTGGAGTGGCACTTTTGTTGGATTCCCTTGTTTTCTTGGAAAAATCCTAAATCCCTCATTTTTTATTCAATCCCTTCTTCATTTTCTTGGACCGTCTAATCAATCTGGCTGAACTTCTTATGAAAACTTCAGATATAATATTACTCCATGTGTTTCGTGGCTTCTTCGGACCCATACCATTGCTTCCACAAAGAAAACTTTTGATAATTAAATACAAATTTTCATTGTTTTATGGCAAAGTTTTGGGTTGGTTACAATATCGGGTTTTTTTTTAATTGCTGGCTGACGACTGCAATGAGAACATCGAGGACATCACCATCGGAGTTACATGTTCCAATCACTTTCATAAGTTTCGTGATGACAAGTTTCTTCAATCAGTTCAAATATTCCTTTTCCACCTTGAATCATGGTAATTCATACCCTCTCCCCTATGTTTATCTAGATGATCACACTTTCTTGATTACTTACGCTGTATAATACAACATGGAAATTCACCAATTTTCATCCACAGCTCTAAATTTAAAAGAAATCCTTGTGGGTTATGGCTCTGCACAAGAGGATGTGTTCAAAGGGAAAGAGAGTTTCTCTGGAATGGAATTGCTGGGACCTATTCAGGATGAAAAAGGAACCAAATTGTTGGAGGATGAAGATCAGAAACATCTACAAGAACTCGAAGTTGATGAGTTGTTAGAAGAGTTTAACTGTGACCATGATGTGCAGGAATTGGATGAAACTACAGGGCCAGCGAAATATGACATAGAATCAGCTGAACACAATAAGCAGGTGCCACCATTATTAGCATCCTTAGAGCTGCTGAGAAACTACGGAAGCAGATTTAAGAGGCTAAGCGAGCAAAATATAACGAAACCTTCTTTGGAACATCACCAGATATCAACTGAAGAAATAATGAGAGTGGCTGGAGCAAGGTATTATTGCTACATATATTATTTGAATTGATTAACAGATTTTAATTGGATTGTTAGTTATGGTTAGTTGATACATTACAGAAAACAACTAGTTCTGGTTAGATTCCTGTTAACATAACATAACCATAAATTTTGTATGTGAGTTGGTGTTGAGGGTTTTGACATTCCTTATGTCATTCTTATTAATATATCTAGTTCTTGATTGTTGGAAAAGAGAGAGTTAAAACTAAGATATTAATATTACAAATAAAAAATAGGTTAATAAAATTTCTAAAAACATTTTGT
The DNA here is from genome assembly GCA_013389735.1 of Phaseolus lunatus. Lineage (NCBI taxonomy): Eukaryota > Viridiplantae > Streptophyta > Magnoliopsida > Fabales > Fabaceae > Phaseolus > Phaseolus lunatus. The sequence continues at coordinate 43,042,147 of CM023857.1, read as the reverse complement.
TACTAAATTATTTTAAAAAATACTTCTGTTAAATAAAATCAATATATTCTCTTTACAAATAAGTATTTTAATTTATGCAAAGTAAATTTTGTATAATCTTTTCTATTGTCAATAACATAATTTTTATAGGATAGAACCTATAATAACTGTGTGAGTTTTTTTTTTTATATATATATATTTCTCATTTTAACATAAAAAAATTCTGGTTTAAATTTCTAAGATTCTTTATGGGAAGTTCGAATTATAATTTTAATTGAAAATAAAATGACATAAAGAATTTGGAATAAGATTTGTCTTTTATGATATTTCTGGTTATCTCTCTCATGATCTTCGGCTTTAGCATTCTCTCAGATATGTTCAATATTCTGCACATTGGAATGATAGTTTTTGCATCCCTATGCACCCATACGGATTGGATTTTGGTGGTTTGTCTGAGGAAGAAAATAGAGACGTAGAGCTTGTTCAGTTTCTCCTTGCTGCAGCTGAGAGGGTAGGTTGCCAACAATTTGAACGTGCAAGCAAGTTACTTCTCCACTGTCAACGGAATTCATCAGCCAATGCCAGCCCTGTTCAGAGAGTTATCTTTCACTTCGCTCAAGCACTTCGAGAGAGAATCGACAGAGGACTAGGAAGGATGACAGCTAAGGGATCAGAGAAAAATGAAGAAGTGGAGTTAATTCAAAAGCTTGACACCAAAGTTGCCCTAACATGCCATAAAAATATTCCTTTCAATCAAGTCATGCAATTCACTGGAATACAAGCTATAGTGGAACATGTTGCATCTAAGACCAAAATTCATCTTATTGATCTTGAAAGTGTAAGTGGGGTGCACGATACAGTTTTGATGCAAGCACTGACTGAACGCCAGGATTGCAAAGTGCAACTTTTCAAGATAACTGCACTTGCACTGAATTCATACAAAACCATGATACAAGAGACTGGAAAAAGGTTAGCTAGCTTTGCTGAATCCTTGAACTTACCCTTCTCATATAATGCGGTTTTTGTGACAGACTTTGCAGACATAAGGAAAGATGATTTTGAAATTGGAGAGGATGAAGTTGTGGCTGTCTACTCTCCATATTTTCTGAGGTGCATGGTATCAAGGCCAGATTGTATGGAAAACTTGATGAGGGTTATATGGAATATCAAGCCGGTTATAATGATAGTCCTTGAAGTTGAAGCAAATCATAACTCACCCTTCTTTGTGAACCGCTTCATTGAAGCGTTGTTCTTCTACTCAGCATTTTTTGATTGCCTTGGAAGCTGCATGAATCATGAGATTGAGTGCAGAATGAAAATAGAAGCAGTATTATCTGAGGGGATACGGGACATTGTTGCAATGGAAGGGAGGGAAAGAAAAGTTAGAAATGTTAAGATAGATGTTTGGAGAAGGTTCTTTGCAAGGTACCGAATGGTGGAAATCGGGTTCAGTGAGTCATCTCTTTACCAAGCTCACTTGGTCAACAAAGAGTTTGCTTTTGGGAAATTCTGCACTGTAGACAAGAATGACAAGTGTCTTTTAGTTGGATGGAAAGGGACCCCACTTCATTCAATCTCAGCTTGGAGATTTCTTTGACAAAATTTAGAGATATACTCATTCATTTGTGAATCAGAATGTCAAGTTTCTTGTTTTTTTTTTTTTCGGAAATCTCAAATTAATTAGACATATTTGAATTAGACATATTTTATATTTTAAAAATGGGGTGTAAATCTTTTCTTATATATTACTTTTTATAGTAAGATTGAATTAAGTTTAACTTTCTATACACTTTTATATTGAGATTGAATTAGTTCAAATTCTTATATACTTTTATAATATTATAATAAAATTAAGTTAGGTTTAAAATTTGATATTAGAACAATTTTATTATCGCTTATTTATAACAAGTTTTCCCAATTAAATTAGTTGATCTAATTATCGATTTGATCTGTTTTTTATTTGCAATCTTAACCGAATTTTACTCATTTAGGTTATAGTTTGTAAACCATGATTTAGCCTAATTAAATCTTGTTTTGAAAAAGACTTCTATTGAGATAATGATTTGAGAGGTAAAATATAAGTGTAATTAATTAGCTATTAGTCATCTTCTCAATTATTTTCTTGAAAACAAAAACATTAAATAAATTTAAAAAACATGCTCTCCATTTCTTTGTTTTTAGGGGCCGAATTTAAAAGAGAACTCAATTAAACTATTACAAATATTGAATTGATAAAAATACAATAAACCAATTTTAGTGAAAATTAAATTTCAGTCTAGTGAATTAAACTCAATTCAGAAATTATATATTATACATGTTTCTTTTTAAAAGTAATGATATCTTGCTCTCTTTTATCATTACAAAATTTTATTTTTTCTAAAAACTATATTGTCCTTAAATGCATTTTGTAGTTTGAATGTAAAAAGATCACTTTTTATAAAAAAAAATGAGATTAGATGGATTTCCACCAAATAATTGCAAAAAAGGAAAGTAAATTTAGTCTCTTTTAACCTTAGAAAAATCATGATAAACTTTAAAAAGAAGACTAAGTTCAATATATTATTACATGTATTTAATATATTATTTTATTAATATTATTAAATATTCTATTTACTAAATCAAATAGATATATAAATATATAATAAATGTTTATAAATAAGTAGGTAAATTTCTATATAAATTTTATTTTGGTACCTCATAAAGTCTGACATCACTTAAACTAAAAAAATAATTTATAAATATTATTTTATTTTAATCTATCAAAATTTATTTTAATTTTTTTTTGTCTCAATGTATTAAATATTAAAATAAATAATATATGGAAACACTAACAATATTTTGTTGTTGTAAATACACTAACAAGGTTGATGAACTTGAGAGTGTAATATTAATATTAGAAGAAGATCTATAATTTATAAACGTCATCTTCTTTTAATTTTTAGAGATTAGATTTTATGTTTTACGCATTTGTTTAGCTTTCATATTTGTTTTTAAAGTAGTGTAGAAGAGCACTAGTTACATGTATACTAAGATATTCAAAAATGAAATTTTGTTAAAATATTTTTACTAATAAATAAGCGAGTTTATATTAAGAATTATATATATAAAAAGAAGCCTTTATTACTTCATATAATATTATTAATTATATCATTTAATACAATGAATAAAAAATTTAATTTGACAGTAACATTAAATATTATGTGAATGAAACGTATTATGACATAAATTTGATACACATAATATCTTATTGTAGTTACATATAAAATCTATATTATTTCTTGGTGCGTCTTTTAAAATATTTTTGACTTAAATCTTTTTTTAGTTCTTATATTAAGAATAAAAAATTAATTATGATTTCAGATTTTAAAAAAATTAATATTTACTAAAAAAAATCATTAAATAGTAACTAAATTTAAACATAAAAAATTATTAATTATTATATTAATTTAATTAAATACTAATTTATAGACTAAAAATATATTTATATCTAAAATAGTTTATATTATTAATAAAAATTTATAAAAGAGGTTTTAAATTTCTATCCAAATTAGTTACCTAAATTTTAATGATTTTAGATTTTAAATTGGTATCTAAAAGAATAATAGAAACTAATTTTTAAAATCTTAATAATTAATGGCTATATATCAATTTAAAATTTATTTTATAAATTTTTATTAATAATATAAATCACTTTAGATATTAATAATTTTTTTAATTTATAAAATATTTATAGTTTAATTAAATAGTAATTAATTATTTTTATTTTTAAAATTAATTTGTATTTAATAGTTTTGTTGTAGTGAAATGGATTAATGAATTAATATATAAATTTATCCTACATTATTTTTTTTTTAATTTGATAGTGTGATCATTCTTATTCCTAAATAAAACTATATTTATTCTGAAAAATATAAAAATTTTACACTTTTATTTCATCAAACATATTATATATACACTAAGACCTTTTTTTTTTAATAAATAGCAGAATAATCATACTTTTCATTCTTTTTGTTTGCTGTTGATAATGTAAATATTACTTTACATTATAAAAATTACACTCATTTAATTACTGCACATTAAAAAAAGGTACAAATATTAATTTTTACTTTTCTTTTGAGGGCAAGTGAAATGGCAGATGCTAGAAACAGAATAAAAATATTCTTTTAATATTCATTTAACTTCTAGATTTTTTTTAAAATTAAATATTGAATAATAAAATAATAAATACCTTTCATATTTGAATAAATTACAATTATTAATTTTTATTTACTAAAATTCGTATTAAAATTTGAAGAAAAATATTAAGGAATTAGTAAGTTTAAAAAAGACACATTTTCAATTCTTAAAGATATTAAAAATTTACTTTTTATTATTAATGAAACTTTATTCAACATTACAATATTATTTTAATGATACTCCTTATTTAATAACTTTAAGAATATTTTTTAACGAAGTTAATTAATAATGTGTTTAATATAGATATTTTTTTAATTATCTAACTAAATAAAATTTATATTTCTATTATTTTCAAATTAATCTTAATTGGTAAGAAATATTACCGTTGAGATTGGTGGTCCCAACACGCAAGCAATTAGTAAAAGAAAAGGAACATTAATTGGCATATGAAACGGCACCATAAATTAAGCAATATTGACAAAATGCTAACTCAGATTTTAAGAATGTTATGATAATATATTTAGTTCAATTTATTACTTTATCAATTGTTCCATTAATGTCTATGTACGCTGTTAGGGTGAGGGAGAAACTGAGAAAAGAAAGAAAAAAAAAGAAGGGGGAATTATAGTTGTTTGGATTAAGAGGAAGGGAATGAAAAATTTAAAAAAGAATAGAAAACTGTAGTTGATTTGATCTATATAATAAAATAATTTTTTATATTAATATATTTAAAAATATTTTTAAAAGAAATATTTGAAAATAATTCAATATAAATAATAATTTTTAAAAATATAAACTAGAATTAAAATAAATTATATATTAAAATAAAAAATATTATAAAATTTAATAAATAAAAAGTTATATTTTAAATTAATAATTTATAAGAGTAAATTATTTTAAAAACTATTAAAATTTAAACTAAATAATTTTAATTGATTTATTATTTTAGTAATTTTATTTTAAATATTTATTTAAATATAAATTTTAATAAATATTAATATAATAATCTATTATTATATTACTCATAATTGATTATACATGTAATTTGTAGAAAAATTATACAGTTGTATATAATTATTGCGGTGATAGTTTTAATAATAAATATATAATAAAGGATAAATTTATAATTAAATGTAAAAAATATTAAAATAATAATATTAGAAGTTGTAGGATGGGTGTAAAAAAAAAAAAAAAAAAGAGTGGATTATTAATGTATCATGATTCTAATATTTATCTCTTTTATTGTATTTTTACAAACAAAAAGTTATATTTTTTGTTTTTTATGTTTATTCTTTTTCAATTTTTGAATTTTCTTTTCCTTTTCAACTATATTTGTTCCGTCCTTAAATATAGATAGAAGATAAGCGACTACATCATATTTTATATGTAAGAGAAAAATTGAGAAGAAGAATCAAAATTATCTCTCTCTTTTTCTTTCGATCAATCTTTGGAAATATCTATGGTGAAGAAAACAACTAAATTGGCTTCAAATCATGATGTATGTTTTTCATTCATCACTTTTTTGTGTTTTTCCCCTTTCTTTCATTTTCTTTCATTAGGTGTTTTATTTATTCTATTTTTTATTTCACTTTATTGGATCAGATTTCTATGAGGAATTAAAATTAATTTATACAGTATAATTTTATTTTGTATCTAATCGGATAATAAAGGAAGAAATTGAACAAGTATATGTTTCTCTTTCTATGTACAAATATAAATGACATTCAAGTTTTTTTTTTTTTCATGTTTCGATCCGTGTGTGTTTGGCAATTGAGAATTCATTTTATCAGAGACTCATTCCTTGGTTTTAATGCATAAGGAGTAACTTCAATTTTTGTTACCCTTTTTTACACAACCAAGCATGATCTTGCATGGACAAATTTTACTCTTTTTTGTAAAAGACATGAACTTTTTGCTTTTGCTTTTTCTTTATTTTATCTTAATAGCAGTATGTGTAAGCTTTAATTGTTTTATACAATTGATAGAAACAACTTCGAGAGACAACAAAAAATGCTACAAGAAGAATCTTGAAGACCAGGATAAAAAAATCAGCAAATGAAATCCATGCAAAGCAAGGGAAATCAGTTAAAGTAAGATCTTGTTTATTCAATGTTTTTAACAATCATTTTCAATTTCATAAAATTTCTTTGCTAGCACATTTTGAAATTGCTTGTCTTTAGAACAGTTTCCTCTTAGCTTGAACAAAGCATTCATACGAAATAATTTTCACAAAAAAAAAAGGAGAAATTATCTTAGTATTTATTTATTTTTATTATAAATGCCAATGGATTTCTATGAAAAAATAGTTATTGAGTATATGTCCGTCTAAGTTTATAATTAGACGGTTTGAATATTTGAAATATCTTTTCTACTATTACCATTTGAAAATTTATCATGTCAGTTCTTGATATTCCTAGAGAGAATGAGAAAACGTTTAAATTAGGATATTTAAATGAAATTTTAGACTTTGTGATTATATTTTTTCTTATAGGGTTATATAATGGATGAAATGAATTTTTGAAATTCAATATAAATCCAATAAAATATATTGAATCTAAATTCTAAATATAGTTTAACTGGATAAAATTGAATTTATTCCTTTCAATTTAAATTAGATTATATTGAGTTTATATAATTTTTTCAAATTAAATTTAAAGTCTCCATTTTAAATTTGATTTGTTAACTCATCTTAATCTTTGATAACTTGAACTAATAAAGATTCATATTGATTCTTTATTTTTAAAATCTAAAAGATAATTTAATTTCTATTAATAAAATGTGTTAAACTTAAAATTTAAAAATTTAAATTTGAATTTAAATTTGAAATTAATATAGGTCTAAATAATTATAGATTGAAGTTGAAAGATTTTTTATTGTTTCCCCCCACACCTTCTTACGTGCAACTTTTTCTTTTAATCAATTAGCGTTTTGCTTGCCAATTTTATAATTCCTTATTTCAATTTATTTTCTTCATTTGCAAACATTTTTTGCTAGACCGTGGTTAATCTCATTTGTGTTTGGATAGGAAAAGGTTAAAAGACATTGGAAGAATCTAGAGCCTTTGTTTTCAGAGGTTAAATCAGTAATATCAGAGAGGGAGTGTTTGGGTACTGAGGAGAATACCAATATTCTATCTTCAAGAATTCGAAGTCCATTCTATAAGCACATTAGTTCCCCTAACAGTATTTCAGATAACGACGAAATCAGCAACGAGGACTTTTCAATTGCAAAAAGCATTAAGATTCCATACGTGGAAAAACTACCCTCGTATACATCTTGGGTTTATGTGCCTAGGTGCGTTTCACTTCAATTTTCAAAAAATAATGTACAATGCAGAATTCACTAAAGTCAAAACTTCATGCTTCAAATATAAACTTCTACATATGTCAATTATTTATTTTCTGATTTTTTAAAAATCTTTCATGTTAAACAGAAATGAGAAAATGGCTGAAGATCAATCAATTATTGGTAAGCCACAAATGTACTGTGATATAAATAAAGGTGAAATGGTTATATGCAGTGACAGTGAGGAAGAGACGGTAAATCTTGAAGATGTTAAACATCACTTCACTGAGGCTGAAGACCAAATTCTGTGGTAAATTAAAAGGGAATTGTAGTTGCTTGTAGAAGTTTTTTGTTTGTTTATAAATTAAAATTAAAAATAAATTACAACAAGAGTTAGAATTTCTGATAGCAATTTTTATTGTCAGCCAAATACATCTTTAATTCACATACTAGGTTCTTGCCAGAAAAAATCTTATTGGACTTCCAGTGATTTTCCATGCTAAGGAAAGGAAACTTCATCATCATCATACAGTGTTTGAATTTAGATTTGAATGTTTTTAATACAATAAAACTAGAGAATTATTTTGATTTTATAATTTTGTTTGTTTGTTTAGTTTCTATAAAAAAAATTCTTGAATTTTCATCCTTTCAAAATTTTAAATTATATTTTTTAATCTTTAATATTTATTTAGTATAGATAGATAATATTTATTGACATTATAGCCCAACGCATACATAATTTTAAAAGGTCATTTCATTTGACATATTGTTCAATATATAGATAAGTAACTCTTTTTTTTTTCAGTAAAGAATGAAAATGAATTAACTAGAACACTTCAGGATTCCAACCCTTTTACAAGAATCAACATCCAATAGAAGTCAAAGACAATCAAACTTTAATTACAATCAAAAGATTAGAACCATTTGAATTTCCAAAAAGCTACTAAGTAGCTGCAGAATTCTGCAGTGAAAGTGCACCTGCATAACTCCCTTAGATGCTGCAGAATTCTACATTGAACCTGCATAATTCCCCTTGTCCCTGCAAGTCCAGAAACTATCATGCAGCAAAAACTTCAATTATGCAGCTCTTGTGCATCCCAATTATGCAGCAGAGAAAAAGGGAGGCTGCAGCATTCAATTTGGTTCACGTCTTGTGCCCAAATCAGATTTGGTTTTCTTACTACAACCATACGCTGCCACACATTCAGGAGATTGCCAATCCACATCACGGCTTTAGGCTACTTCGTACTGCAGAAAAGATACATAGGCAAAGGAGGTAGAACAAAAGCAGAACAGTTAGAACAGAATCAACATAACCTCTATAGATTGAAGCTTCAGAACCTTAAATCCTAAGAAGTGGTTCCATAGCCTTCAAAAATTGGATCCACCAGTGCTAGATAGAAGTTTTGTCCTTTCCTCTAACTTAGAAGGCAAAGCATCCAACTACAACAACGGTAACCGCGGCTGCAGCAGAAATTGGCACCAAGAGAATTCCATTGTGTAGTTCATAATTATGCAGCACCTTAAAACACCAATCTCCCTCCTCTTCAAACCAATTACACCAATCCTTCTAGCTCCAATTCCTTGAATTCCGAACCAAACGAATCTGCACTGATTGGTTCTGCATCAGCTTCTGTACTATGTTCTACTCTGCGCCTCCTTCACCAACCTAATTCAGCACAACCACCCCATAGAGCACCACCTTCAAAAAACCTTTCCACCCCACAACACTGTTCTGCATCACTACCAGCTAAAACATGCCAACTTTCACGTAGTCAAAACTATTGCACAAGCTTTATACGAACATGAAATGTTGTTCAACATATTGACAAGTAACTTATGTCATATATAAATACTAGGATAAAAGTAGTGATTTTAATTTTAGAGAAAAAAAAAAGCAAAGCAAAAAAAATTTAGTGGAACCTTCACCAAACCCACTATTATACAGAGAGCAAGAACATACTTAAACCTTAAATTTAATATCAAAATTTGAGCTAGTTTTACATCGCTTATCTTATTTTTTTTCAAATGTTTGAAGCTTCTCTATTCTAAAGTTACAATTTGGACTTGTGAATATATATAGGAAGACACTTCATGAATATGGATCAAATGAAAACGTACTGAGTATCATTAAAGAGTTTGTTAAGACTACTGTTTCACAAATCCAGGTAATTTGGAATAACTTGTGAACATGATTACATGCTTGTTTTGGTTAATCCTAATTAAGAATTGTAAAAATATGTTGCACCAAGAATATTTTGAGTAACCATTTTTGTGTATTGTGTCTTTTTCATCAAAATATGCAGGAGAGGTTTGAAAAACTCAAGGAAATTAAAATGGAAAGTCTAAACAAGCTTTCTAAAGATTGTCACTGTAGTGGATGTGAATCTCATCTTGGGATATGTTTGGAGAAAGGGTTGAGTGCTAGTTTAGGGTCTTTCGATAACCTTTTTTGTCGTCAATGCTTGGTAAATTCTTAAACGTTATCCTTTTAACATTCTTGTCATTAGCATGGTGTCTAGTGTGATATGAATTTTTTTGTCTATCTATGGTCTTATAATTTTCTTGAGCAGATCTTTAATTGTTCTATGCATGGCGCTTCTCAACCTTTAATATATCCTGTGAGGAATAACTCTTCATGTTCTTTTCAATTTGATCTGTTACCAACTCCAGCAAATAAACCAATTTGATGATTTACTTCACAGACAGAAAAGCAACAATTTTGGTCTGAAAATGAAGGTGACAGACAACCATGTAGTGATCAATGTGCCCTTCTGGTATTCTTCTTTTTCTTTGTTTGAGATTTCTAGTAATTTGTATTTTCATGTTAGTGCTATGGAAGAATATAAATAAAACTTTTTCTTGGTTTCAATTTCAAAAATATATCTTTTTTCCTATTGGTATTTTATTCAAAACAATTTTACCATACACAATTACGACACCTCAATATTATGAGTGACTTGTTGACTTGTATTGGCACCATTTCTCCAATGATAAATGTTTTCCAATTCTTTTAAGGTTGTAAATTGGTCTCAATTTTATTTTGTCGCAGTTAAAGAATGTGAGGCTTTCTTTAGAAAATTCAGCTGAAGGGTCCTCTAAAGCCAAAAGAGTTAATCCAACAAAAGAGAACTCAACATTGCCTCCTAAAGAGTCTCTGGATTCTTGTAATAAGCTGAAGACAATCTTAGAAGATACAGTCATCAATATTGACAATCACAACAAGGAACTAAATTTGGATGTTAGCAGTGAAGGAAAATGCGCAATGTATCATGAATCTTGTAGAAGTCTTGATGAACATACTTCCAAAATAGCAGTTTCTGGTAGTTCTAACCATGGTGAACGAGACGAGGAGGTTGTGGAAGGTCAAAAAGACATCCAACTGTCCAATTCAACGGAACTGCATGCTAAGGAGATAACAAGTAACCTGGATTGGAAACCTCTTGAAAGAGATTTATATTTGAAGGGAGTAGAAGTGTTTGGAAAAAACAGGTATGGAGCTTCTCACTCAAACACTTGGATCAGTAATTAGATTCTAGAAATTTGTTTTTTTCTGGAAAAATGGTGGCATCAAACTTAGCTTCAACTTGCATTACGTAGGGCATTGTGCCCTTCCCCTATTTGTTTAGTTTCAAGTGTAGTTAATATTTGCTAGGTTGAGAGTAATCATGGAAGTGGAAGAACACAATAGTGGACTTGAAAAACTAATTCTTCTGTACATGTTCTGAGAGTATATTCAATTTTTTTCTTTAATGTAGTTAACTATCTTCAATTTTATTATTATTGTTATGTCTGTGCTTGTACATTTGTAAAGTATTCTTCTGTCTTGTGCAAGCATTGTGCTATACCAGTGTTTCTTTTCTTGTAATAAATAATTCAATGTTTTCTATTAAGGTTTTGAATGCATTCTTAGGATATTATCTCCCAAATGTTATACAGATAGAGCAACTTTTAAAATGGTTGTATTTGAAATCCATTGGTAGCTAACTTTCTCAATATTTTTGTAAGTTTTGGTTTACGTGGTGCTATTCACGTTTTGCAGTTGTCTTATTGCTCGTAACTTACTTCCTGGATTGAAGAACTGCTCGGAAGTAGATAGGTACATGTTTGCTGAGGAGGAGTCAATGCTCCATGGATCCATGCCACTTTCAATTGCAAATAACAATGCTCACACTGATGCAGAGAGCACGGTGAGAATTTCTAGCATCAATTTCCTTATATCATCTTTCTTATATAATTTTTGATGAACTATATGCATCAAAAGGTGCATGTACGGCTTTTAAGGAAAAAATGAAATCCTAACCAATCTACTTTATCGAGAAAGATTACTTTTTTTAAGTCAAGAGGTTGATAGTGAAATATCGAATCAACTTATTAGTCTTATGATATATCTGAGTATAGAGAAAGAGAATAAAGATTTGTATTTTTTTTAAACTCTCCGGACGATTGTTTTTTTTTATATTTTCTTCTGTTGTCTTGATCGTTTTTGGGAGGGGTGGAAGGAGTAATTTAATATCAACTCAAGGAATTTTATGCTAAAACAAGAAAAAAGATTGAATTTTTTTAATATTTTTTGAAAAGGGTGCTTCTTTAATTTTTTAAGGCAAGAAAAGGAAGAATAATTGTAAGCATAGAACTTTTGGCACTTGGATGTATATGTACTACTTTTGAGTTATTTTGGTAGGAGGAAGAGACGCCATCAAGATCACAGTTGCAGCGGAAAAAGGGAAAATATTCTCGAAAATCAGTTGGCCTCTCACCTAGATGGAGAAAAAAGGGTGATGGAAAAAAACGAAGTAATACGCAGTATACTCCTTGTAGGTGTCAAGGAATATGCACAAAGGAATGCACTTGTCATCGTGATGATATTCGTTGTGAAAAATATTGTGGGTATGTGAATTTTCACTTAATGAAGTAGACACAATAGTTGTATGATATTTCATATTTCTCATGTTGATGTGTTTGTCTATTTGAATTGGTTTATTAATAATCTTGTTAAGGCATCTAGCAAGGGTAATTTGGATACATTGTCAAATATGGTTTTCCCTTGCCATTTTAAATCAAAATGAAAGAAACATGATTTCACTTAGTGTTATTATAAGAGACATGCATGGATCTATTGAGAAAATTCATGTTTGGGAAGGCAGAAAAATCCATTCTAAATATGAACTGTGATATTTTTTTATTTTTTTTTTTACGTTTAGGTGTTCAAAGTTTTGCCGTAATCGGTTCAGAGGATGTTATTGTGCTAAGAATCAATGCAGAAGTAAACAATGTCCATGCTTTGCAATCAACCGTGAATGTGACCCAGATATTTGTCGAAATTGTTGGGTTAGGTATAGTTGTCATATTCGTTTATCTTTCCTATTTTTTTAGAAGTTAAAATATATAATTGTCTAATTGTTTGCTTGAAAATATTAACAAAAAATACTAAATGTGCAAGTCATAAAGTGATAAGTAAAAGAAGTATTCACTTAGAGTTATTACCTGGTTGTAATTATTGATATAATTTTTTGAATAATAAAAAAGTAAGAAAAAACAATAAAATTGAATCAAATTTTAATATTTTAATAAAAAATATTTAATATCTAACAAAATAAAGTAAATATCAACAATACTTTAATGAATAAAATAATATATAAAAAATTAATATAAATAAAGTTCTATATAAAATATTGACTACCACCAATTTTAATTTTAAAAGCATGACATTTCTCTTTAAAAGTGCCAAAAAAAATAAATAAGGACAGGCTGACGGGCTAGCCCACCTTGCCCTGTCTATGACCCGTCGGATTGGCGGGTCAAACCAATACGGGTTGATGGGTTCAAAAAATTAACTCATCTTACCTAAATGATGACGGGTCAACCTGTCGGGTATGTCTCGTTTTGTCATCTTTAAAACTAACTACAATTGAACACAATCAAGATTTAAAAACATAAAAAAAAAAAAAAGTTTAAATAATTGCATCTAAAGTAATTCGTAAGTATATCATAATTTTTATTGTTGTTGCCAATTTAGAGGAATATCTTAGTTTTAGGGGATGTTCATTTGTTTAAATAATATTAATTAAAAGCATTATAGTTGTATTAACCATTTCAATTCCAAGTGATTGGAGAACACTTGAATCTTTCACAATTTTAAATATGACATTTTTTTTATATAGTTGCAAAGATAGTTCATCGAGGGAGCTATCCGGAGAACTATCGAGGAAGCTACCTGAAGGTGGATATGATCAATGTGATAATATGAATCTTCTTTTAGGTAAAAAAGAGAGGGTAAGTAACTAATTAATTATTTTTATATTTTTAAATTATTTTCTATGAATTTTTAATATTATTCAATAATTAATGTTTCTATAATAGTTGTTTTTGTGATATATTAACTCTAAATCATGTCTGTATGATGAAGAACACATAAGGAAATTTGTTAGAAAGCGTCTAATAGTGTTAACATTAGTTAAACTCTTTACCTAACACATTTATTAAATGATGTTTTGCATTAACTATTTTTTTTGTAGTTTTTTATTGTTATGATTCCTTATATATATATATATATATATATATATATATATATAACTCTATGTGTTTGCTATATATCTTGCACTGAGAACATATTTTGTGTATAGAACTTCCAGAAAAATATTGTTGTTTTCTTTCATTTATGTTCTTGTGTTTTTCTTGTTATTGTTGAATGAACTCAACAATTGATTCCATTTATGGGAACAAGAGGAAGAAAGTCGATAAGAGTAAAGATTTGAAGAGATGGTTACTTAGTTTGACATTGAGAAGTTTTCTGGTGAGAACAACTTATGAGGATTAAGATTGAATTTATCTTGATACAACAAGGATGTGCTGATGTGTAAAGGGTAAGACGAACATGTTGGTATAATTGTCTTAGAAGGATAAGACTAACACAACTAACAAAACCAAAAGCACCATAATTTTGTGTTTTAGGGATAAGGCATTTAAGAAAGTTGTGAATGAGAGAATTATTATGTCAATGTAGATGAAACTTGAGTCACCATATATGACTAAATCTTTTGTTTGAAACACCATTTGTATTTGTTCATGCTGACAAAATCAAGAACAATGGTGAAACAGGTAGCACATTTTAATAAGATTTTGGATGATTCAGATAACATTGAAGTGAAGTTCAAGAATGAAAATAAGGTTTTACATCATATTAACACTTTTCCTAAGATGTTTAAGCATTTTAAAGATGTTTTGTTGTTCAAGAAGCAACAAGTCATTACTCTGGTGGAGGTACAAACCTTAATTCTGACTAAGGATCTATAGACGCTTCAAGAATCTAAGGCTGACAATAATGGGTTAAGTTTGAATGTCTCGAAGTTAAAGGGTAAGAAAATGAGGGAGCTGAAAGGGAAGAAGTTAAGGCATTCATTTGATGATAGGGTAAACAAAAGGCCTGAGTGTTACAGTTTTCTTAAGAGATATCATTACAAGGCAAATTGTCCAAAGAAGTAGAAGAATGTGAAGGGTAGAAACTTTCATTTCATAAGAGAATATATTGATGTTGGGTTAGATCTAATAGCTACAAGTTTGTTGGAGTGTTGGAAATGTTTGTGTTAGACACACAAAGGAGTTGGGCCATGGACTCAAGATGCCTTTATCATAGACAATAACTTGCAAAGGGTGTAGATTTATATCTTGAAAAGTAAGACGGAGACTTTTCAAAGATTTAAGGAGTGACACACCATGATAGATAACGAGTAGGGAACCAAACTTAAAGTGTTTAAAACTGACAATAGATTGGAGTTTATATCAAAGCAATTTAATGAATTTTCCAAGAAAGTAGGTATAAGGAGGCATAAGACCGTCGCAATTACACCTCAGCAAAATAGTCTTACTAAGAGGAACAATATAACCATTTTGGAGTGAGTAAGGTGTTTGTCACTTGGAGTTGGTTTGCCTAAGTCATTTTGGGGGGAAGTTGTAAATAGAAATACATCATTTGCTCTAAATTTTAAGACTCCCATGGATAATCTAAGGGTGTTTGATGTCTTAGCATTTGTGCATGTCAAGAAGAAAAAACTAAAAACACAGACAATAAGGTATATCTTCATTAGATATGTTAAAAAAGGGAAGGGATAGAAGTTGTGAAAGTTGGAACATGGGAAGCTAGATGCTTCACTAGAATGGCGTGACATTCAATGAAACTTGAATGACTATGATGCTTACATATCCAAAGAAAGGCAAGGAGGAGAAAGGTCACATTGAGTTGGAGTCATCTGGCTTTGGATCAAATGTCAGAAGGCATCAGATGATAAAACATCAAACAATAAAGCATCAGACGACTTGAATCAACCTCTTACTCCTCACTCAAGAAGGCCAAGACATGGAGATTCTGACTTCAGTTATGAACTTGTGCATGACAAGGGGAGGAGGATAGTTAAACCTACACAAAGATTTGATTGTGTTGATTTTATTTGCTACCTTTTGAATGTAGTTGAAGAGATAGAAGATTCATAGTTTATAAGCTTCAAATAGGTAGTATGAGTGTGTCATGGAAGAGGATAAAGGAACCTGATGTGGAAGCTTTTTCATGATTTGGAGTTAAGGTGGAGAATTGTAATGTACTGGCTCTAAATCATGTGCATCAGATGAAAAGTATAGAAGATCATCTAGCAGAGAGAGTATGATAGTATTTAGATTAGATAGACCATCTACCTACCACGTGTATTAGATGATTTTTTGTCTTAAATGTCTTTAGATGATTTTTTTGTCTTAAATGTCTTTACAATTTTCTATTGTTTTGTTTACTTAGTTCTATATATAGATAACTCTATGTGTATGTTATATATGTTGCATTAAGAGCATAATTTATGCATAAAACTTTCCGGTATAATACAATTATTTTCTTTCATTCTTGTTCTTTATGTGTGTCTCGTTTAAACATTGGGAGATATTTTCACATCATTTTCTTCAATCTCTCATGACATTGCAATATGTTTGTGCACTACTCTTCACCTATTATTGGAGTAATATTTTTTAGTTTCATTCAAAAAGTTAATATCCTTAATTATTTTGTTATATAAATTATTTCTATTTATTCATTAATAAAATTGTATATACATAAGTATCTTACGTTAATTTTCTTATATTTGTCAGATTCTTTTAGCAAAGTCAAATGTTGTTGGATGGGGAGTCTTTTCAAAGGTTAAGATGCATGTAATTTGTTGTATTTTATAAAATTTGAAAATATGTCATTCTTATTAACATTGACATGTATTTCAGAATCCAATTAAGAAAGATGCTTGTCTCGGAGAGTACACAGGTGAACTAATCACTCACAAAGAAGCAGAAAAACGTGGAAAACTATATAATCAAATGAACCATTCGTTCCTTTTTGACCTCAATGATAAGGTAAGTGCCTTTAATAAACTACATTTTCTCTTTAACTTAAGCCTATTTTAGCACTTTTTTCATGCACTTGATCATTACAAGATAAAATATGTTCAAATAAGATGTAAAATCTTGCAGTTGTTAGTTAACTTGTAGATCATATAGACATTATTTTTTCCACTATTTAGTTTGATTTATTGATTCTGAAGTTAAGTTTTCTAAAGTAGGCACATGTACAATATAAAAAATTTTTTGGAGATGTGTGAAATTTATATTTATTCAACTAGTTTCTAATTTATTACCTCTGATTTTAAAACACCACTATTTTTTTTTCTTTTTTTTAGTTTTCATCAATTTACCTTTCCCATCATTTTTAACGGGTAATATACTTTTATTCAAAAGAAAATATTTTAAAATGTTTGTATGAATATCTCTTTTCAAACCTAATAATATTTGGCTTTTTCGTAGTGGGTTATTGATGCTCGTCGATATGGAGACAAATTAAAATTTGCAAATCACTCATCAAAACCCAATTGTTATGCAAAGGTTAGTCAAAATACTTGACTTTAAGGGGAGATATACAACTTACCATTTGAACTCCAAATGGTATACTCAACCATGGAATTGTCATAATTTTTAGACTATATTATCAATTGCATAGGTGATGTTTGTTGGAGGAGATCATCGAGTTGGCATATATGCCAAGGAGAACATAAAAGTTGGCGAAGAGATTTTATATGATTATTTCTATAAAAAAGAATGTGCACCATTATGGGCTCATCCATCTAATGATGAGGCTTCTAAGGAACATGGATCAACTCTTTCTCAATCCAAGACAAAGGTTAATCAACGTAAGGAAAGGACTCAAGGTATTTTGACTAGGAAATTTCATTGTGATACTAATATCAAATGCTAATATGCATAAAATAGTCTAAATTGTCAACCAAAGTACCAGTTTGTCATTTTTTTATGCATATTTAAATTTTTATTTACTTATTTCAAAGTTTGGTGATTATTAATACATTTATCAAATTGCAAGAAGAGATTAATGATTTCAATTTCTAATATGAATTATTAAGGAATGAGCTATTTCATATGAAGATTAACACCAATTTCGTAGGTTCAACTAATTTTAAGATTGCAAGATCAATTAACTCCAACTCAAGTTGTGAATAGAAAGTGTTTGTTGCTTGATAATTTTTTTTCATACTTAGTTTTTTAAGCAATTATTCATTATAGTTTCTTACTTTTAGATTGTGAAATCCATCAAATAACATATACAATGTTATAAAAATTGTGTGGTTTTCATGATTGATAAATGCTTTAATTTTTCTATGTAGGAAGGAAGAAATAAGAAGAAGTCACTTAAGTGAAAATATATATATAGCTCATGTAAAGTGTATTGAGAGAGCAAGAAAAAAAAACATTTGAGCTAGAATCTATTTTACTTAAGTGATACAAAGGATCAAACAATAAGTAAATGGTGTGACTCTGCTAACAGAGACTGTTTTATGATAAACTATTTTCAATTTGGGTGAATCCTTTCGATTTTTACCATGGATTCTAGTAACTAATCTTCTTATTTATGGAATTGATTTATAGTTGAAGTCGGATAGTGTAACTTGTGTGTAACTTTGACCTAATTTATATTTGATATAGTTGTTGCAACTTGTATGCTTTCAAATTTTTTTGATAGTGTTATCAATCAAATATTTATGATTGAAATATGTTGGAAAACATATTTACAATTTATATTTGAAGTAAAACTTGTTGAACAATATTTTTCTAGGTATAGAATTAAAGTTGTTGATATTTTAATACTTTATTCTAATTTTGTTTCTTATAATTAGGTTTTCTAAATAGAAAATCAACCTCGATTCATAAGAAATTAAGTTCTGAAAACAGTAAAGGGATAAAATTTATAAGGAATTGGAATAAGGATAAAAGATTCTCCATTATATGATTTAGGTTCCTTTGAAAGTTTATCTTCTACCTAGATAATTAGTTAATTCATCTTCCCTCAAATCCTCAACTTTAGGTGATCCATATTAATACACTTATTTATAGAGATTGCTTAAGAGAAGAGCACGGAATATGTTCTGAACTATTAAGAAAAACACCTTACCTTAACTTTATAAAATCTACTTATAACATAAGATTTACACTTACTCACTTATATATTATTTCTAGTATGGGATCTCTAACAAAATGAACAACCAAGTTTCCATTGAGATAAAAATACTTTAATATATGCAAAATAGTTGGGGATGTGATAAAACATTCTGTGGTGTGAGAATAACAATTCCAAGAAAAGGCTACACACCTCATGGGTACATTTCAACCCGTTTTATTGGACTCCAAAATTTGGAAGTTTCCTTTTTGTTAACGTCTAGAATGAGACGAACTGCAATCGTACAATGTTAAAGAGAACATAAAAATAAGTTAAACTCGTGAAGAAAGGGAATATATATACAGGTTCGAGTAAAATGAAGGGCACAAGAGTTTGAAGTGGTAACTCTCATCTACTCTGTAGATGAAAATATAACAATTCATTCCATGTATCTGGAACCCCTGGAAGACACCAATGGCTACAATCTTGAATCCTAGAGGACCGTGTTTTTCTCCCATAAATTGATGGGTGACCATCGATCCTATATGCTGACAAACTAGTTATATTCAACAATGTCACAGGAGTTTTCATTTGCTTTATTATCTGCTCTACGATCATGTTCTTCTCAGGATAAGTAGTGCTTAATAAGGTTTCATTCAGAGGAAGAGTTGCTTCTGTACAATGCCCTCCAGAATTCCAATCACCACCACTGTTGCAAAGGATCAACTTCACTAATCAGCAACTCTTAACATCTTACACTTCGGAAAATACAAGAGCCATAGAACGAGTGAATATCAGAAACAAACCTGAAATGTGATGGTGCTGAACTTCGAAAGAAAACTCGAGTTTTTCTGTGATTGATGTGTTTGTCCACCCACGAAGACCAAGTCGTTAAAGCTTTCCTGAAAGCTGTGGAAACATTTAGCTGGGGATGAACTAGATTTCCTTCTTGGTAGTAATAAATCCTGTTAGAGAATCAGAACTGTTAGATAAAGATCAGACAAATACTAAAACACGCATTAGAATGTGAGTTATCTGATTTGATGATTGTGTGAATTTGGTGACTGCACAAAAAAATCCATTTCCTGAATAGAACACCGTTCTTTTTTGGTAAATATTTTAGGCTATCTTAAAGTTTAGGAGACATGTCAGGTTTAATCCTTTCTCTAACATAAATAACACAGTGAAATACCCTGATT
Source organism: Phaseolus lunatus (assembly GCA_013389735.1). Lineage (NCBI taxonomy): Eukaryota > Viridiplantae > Streptophyta > Magnoliopsida > Fabales > Fabaceae > Phaseolus > Phaseolus lunatus. The sequence goes on along the minus strand of CM023857.1, from coordinate 43,022,035 downwards.
TATAAAATTATTTTCTATTTCAGCAATTAGGAGTCGTGTACAGTTTCATCCTTTCTCTAACATAATTAACAAATTAGCAAAGGTTTCTAGGCCTAGAAACAAAAGGATAGAGAAAAGTGCTAACCCAGCTTTTGTTTTGTAATGTGACCACCAATGTGCAGTGTTGAAAACCAAAACATCAGCTCCTCTCCATCTTGATGAACCGTGATCAATGGCATCAATTCGCAAGGTTGGTCTTCGTTTCTGCCCAATTCTTGCCTTGCTTTCATGAACTAAGAAATGACTGACATAGTATTCAACCGTACATTGATAATCCTGCAAGGTTGAAAGTGCAAGATATGAAAACCTAATACTCCAGGACCAGCTATACATCACAAAATCTAAGTACGGTTCTGCAGAATTACCAGAAACCTGAAACTATAATTTCCCTTCTCTTTGGTAATTTTCCTTCCACGGGTCTCATACACTCTCGATGGATCTTTAATACCACCCAATAACATGCACAACATCGATTCCCATTGGTTCCTATTAATCGAATCACCCACAAAAACAAGCCGTTTCCCTCTTATCAACTCCAGCATTTTAGTTGCATTGAACCTTCGCCAAAAATCACAGTACCAAAAAGCAAAACTTTCATTTTCTTCCTAAATACTGCATCAGTAGAAAAAAAAAAAACAAGGTAAAAAAATCCCAAAATATTGAAATCGAGAGTACCTCGGAATGTCACAGTCTTTGGGCTGCCATCTCCACTTAGAGTATTCTCTATCCAATCTTCCATTCCCCACACAATCAAAACCTTCATCTATGAAAGGACACGAATCTTTGGAATAAAGGGCATAGCTTTCATCAAAAACCCAATACCCTTTTGTTAAATCACATCCTTCAACTCCCTTCTGCTCAATCTTCTTCAGAAAAGGAACTTGAGTATTCCCATCTAAAGCTACTATCTTCTTCTGCTCGTTGCTGGGTACCCTCTCAGGCGAAGTTCCATACTCTCGCATTGCCGTGAAATTGACATTCGAAGCACCAACATGGTGTCGTACCGGTTCAGATTTGGATCCAGAGAAGCTCTTCTGGGTCCTGGCAAGACGGTTATCGATCAAAGCTGAAATTTTCGCATCACTCACTGTGAAGTTTTTGGTCAGGGAATGAACAAATAAAGGTGGGAGAGCCACACTGTCACCGTCACCGACATCAGAAGAAGAAGAAGAAGAAGAAGAAGAAGAAGATGATGAAGTATTAGTAGTAGAAGTTGAAGAAGAAGAAGTGTTGAAGTGAAGATGAATCTGTTGGTGAATTGAAGGAGCGTAATTGGTGAGCCAGGTGGTGAAGGTGGAAAGGAAAAGAATCGAGGAAAAGATAGTGAATGAGAAAACCAAAAGCCTAGAGGGTTTGAAGGAGAAACTTCTCTGTCTCTCCATCGCCGAGAACTGTGCTTCTAAACGAGTCAATGGGTAGTGTCATAGTTCATGCACAATGATTAGGGAACTTGAAAAAGAAAATATTAATTAGTGTACAAAGAAATTAAAGCCAGAAGCAATGTGAGTCAGAATAGGGTGGTGGTTTCAGAATAATAAATCTCTAATTTTCTGATAAGCAGTGTCCATCACTTCATGGTGCTGAACTGGTGATGGGCCAAAAAAGTTCTTAGTTTATGTCATAACTAAAGAGAAAGAGGAAAAATAACAATATATTTGTAGGGACAGAGAGGTTACGTGCCTACGTCCTTATCTACTCTGATTTTGTCTACACTCTGAGGTGTTTTTCCTTAAGTGAGACACATATACATATTTTAACTTTTTAAGAATAAATTTTGGGAATTAGATATAAAATATTTCAAAATTATATTTAGTTATAAATTTCAAGCTCATTTTATAATATTAAATTTAATTTAATATAAACATTTTTAATATATAGTATTATGTAAGAGTTGGAAAATCTTGATATAAGAAAATGTGTGATAAGAATATCTTAAAATATATAAGTTGACCAATTTTATAAAATTGTTTAAAGTAGAATTTTTTTTAATACATTTATTTTTTTAAAATTCTGAATTTACATGTGATAAAAATTAAAAAAAAAATTCTGAATATAAATGCAATAAAAAATAAAATTGAATTGGAGTGTCAGGGAATATGTAATTCATTCTTTGACAAAACCAACTTTCACCATTTTCTTAATTATTTTACTTACTTTCTCTGACTAAACCCTCATGACTCATCAACCACTTTTTTTAATTATTTGAAGATGGGGAATAAAGTTGAAGCTATGCAGTGCACTCTACTCATAATCACGTGCATCCAATATCATTATTACTCGGCGATGCATTTGGAACAAAACACGTTCATGTCCTATTATCAAAATAATTCTTTTTCTGTGCTTTGGATTTTATTTTTCGTTACTTCCATTTATTATTCTTAAAAAAACTATTAAAGTATTATAGTCTGTATTGGAAAATATTATATATTAATATTATTGTACAGCTGTTGCCTGGTTTTCTTAGCTGCATGGTCGACAAGGTTTCCCCATGGAAACGATTATATTCTGGTGTATACGGAACTTATTAATGGGATTTTAAGTTAGCCGCACAACATAATCCCAAATATTTTTATAAATTCAATTTACATTTTCGTTTATTATTTTTATTTCTCATTGTTTTCAGAAGAATTGGCCATGAAGTCTGTTGAAGTTGATATTAAAAATATTTTAAATTAAATTAAGAGAGAGTTCTATAGTTTAAATTAAATTGAAGTATAATTATTTTAATTCTTAGATATTAGTATATTATAACTTTTGAAATATTTTTTTAATTGATAGAGTGTCATGCTTAATCAGATTGGATCAGAAATTTAGTTTTTATTATAATTAAAATAATTTAAAGATGATTGTTTCTTACAATTTTTATTTTTTTAAAATTATTTTTATTTTAAAATTTTCTTATTGTATCAAATCTAACTATCTAAACTTTAAAATCATTCATTATTTTTATTTACTTTTTTCTCCCAAATTAAATTACTTTGTATAATACACTAATATCCATCAATTAAATAATAATTTATTATTTCAAATCATTCTCCTCCTGTGTAAGTATCTGAATCTTACCATTTTGAAAATTAAACCAAACCATTCGATTGAATAAAAAATAGATGTGAAAATTTTAGAACAAATTAGTTTTGATGAAATATGGATTTGTTAAATTAGTTTCTGATTTTTTTTAATCTATTCTATTTTCAGCATTCCAAATCCTCGTTACCATGATGAAAAATGAGGAAGTTATATATTTATAGAAATGTGAAAGATAATTTTGAATATTTATTTAGAAATGATAGAGGCGAATTATTAGCTTCAGCGTCGAAAAAGCTGGACATATGCGTGGACACGTTCATAGTCGTATTATTAACGCCCACTGAGAAACCGATAACTTGTGGCTTCGTTTTGCTTTAAGGCACACAGAAATTGGGCCTGTATTTCAGCCCAAACATATTTAGATTGGGCTAGAAAGGCCCAGCAAAAATGTCGAGGAAGTTCATAGTGTAATATACATTTTTTTCCTGTACTCATCGTGAAGAAGAGATCTTCAGCGTGAAGCCGTGGTGAGTTCTCTAATTTGGTTGTGTTATTATATCTTGCATTCTTGTTTAAGTGATACGTTTTCGATCAAATTCTTAATGCTGATGGGATTATTCATTCTGTTGGTTTCTTTTATTATACATTTTTGGGAAATTGGCAGCCATGTTAATTAGAATTTTTTGTAACTTTTGAGGATGTGTAGCTATAACTTCCATTTCATTTCTTAGTTTCAACGACAGTTACTTGGACAATATTGATGTCAGAGATGGTATTTGTTTTAATACAAGTTATTTTCCTTCCCACTCAGCATGTTCTTCATTAGTAGCCTAGATGGGAACCAAGGGATGAACACGAGTCATATTTCATCTCTGTAAATCTGATTTGATCTTATTCTTTTTATGTTGTTACTAATAATGATAACAGTGTCACTTTGTTTTATTTTGTCTATTTGTATCCGAGTCTAATCATAGGGTAAAAACTACGGTCCTATAATTAATTTTGAATTTAACTATAGATGAGATCAGGTATAAGGAGAGTAGAAGAACATTACTGAAAATAAAAAGAAGAGGGTAACCTGAACCAGAATAATAAATCGACTAAAATTAAATCTTCTAGTTGGAAGACCTCTTTCTTGGTTAGAAGAAATTGTAATAGAAAAAATGTATGTAGTAAACCTTAAAAACAAATGAATTTATGAAATTATTGGCAAAAGCAAATAGAAATAGTAATTATTTTAAAATTAAATTCATCCTAGTTTATACTATTTGATCATCATTTCTAAGCGAAATCTGTTAGTTTTACCAAGCAAATTTACTTTTATATTATTACATCCATCCCCCAACACCTTAATGGGCTAGTCTTATTTCTATTTTCTACACACACTTTATTGGGGGTTATGAAGGGAGAATATCAAACTTCTTACTTTCATTATTATATATATAAAAAAAAAAAAAAAAAAACTGTCTAACAATTATTCAAGTGTCTTTGTTTTTTTTTTTTTTTCCATGCATTTTCCTTTACTCATCATGCATTCACTTGACATCAGTCTTAGGAGAGTTTGAAACTACATCTGCATCTCAGTTTTATACATTATTAATTAAAAACCCAGGGTTTTGTAACTTGTAGAATTGACAAGTTTAAAGACAGTGAAGCAAATGGCTGGTCCTAGGATTGCTCCTGCTACTTTGAAAGGACCAAGTGTTGTGAAGGAGATAATTATCGGAACAGTGCTTGGTTTAGGTGCTGCAAGTTTCTGGAAGATGCATCACTGGAATGAAAAGAAAAAAACCAGGACATTTTATGATTTCCTGGAAAAAGGTGAGATTAGTGTTGTGGCGGAGGAAGAATGAAAATGGCCATGTTTTCTGCCAAAGCACTCCAATTTTTTGCATTTCTTTCTATCGACATTCAATTGGCTCATAATATGTACGTGAGCTGAGTTACTCTAAGATTAATAAGGTTTTTGCACCAAGTGTTGATGTGTTTAATATTCTTTTCTCTATTAATTTTTAACAAGTTTTTACAACTAATGAAGTGTTGAGTTGCGTTGTTTTCTTGTTAAAATTTACAGTACAAACTACAAAGTTAGTTTGTACAAACTACAAAGGTATTAATGGAAAAAATAGTGGACAGAGCATAGGGAATCTGGAATATGAAATATGGAGAGTCATTGCATAAGCAAAATTCTCGATAGACGAAATTCAATTAATGGAAAACTTTAGAATTTTGATCCTTTGGATGAGTAAATTTTCACTGTGCAGATTGTTTTTATGAAAACTTCCAATGAATACTTTTCGCTAGGTTAGGCATGCTAACACCTTTGACTGGACAAGCAGATGGTAGGATGATGGTTAGGCAAATTACAAGATGCTTAAATTGTTGGACCAACAAAGTGTTAATTGAACGAAAGAGTATTTTCTAAACTTTAAAAAAACATATTTTTAAATTAAATGTTAAAATTTGTTTATCTTCCCTATTTTGTCATATTTGATCAATATGTTGTATTTGAATATTATTATAATATAATGGATAATTAAATATAATTTATTAACATTTAACTTGAGTTATATTTGAGTTATATGTATAAATGAAATATATGATGGTGTGATTGTGATATGACTGTGATGTGTGAAAATATTATTTTCAAGGAGATAATATTATCTTGAGATGTAGGTGATCTATTATATTGGAGATTTGTGAATAAAAGTTTCTACCTCTACTCATATGGAAATCAAATGAAAGAAAATGTCAACAAAAAGTCACATGACCTAGTATGGAGTGTGAAAAATAATTATATCTAGTTGATCATAGAAATTTACCCTATCACATGAGGAGAGATGTTGTTATTATGTAATTTTGTTGTAGTGTGAAAAAGTGTAACAGTTACAGATCTGTGAAAAAGGTGTGACAATTGATAGGAGAGAGATGTTATTATGTAATTTTGTTGTACTGTGAAAAAGTGTAACAGTTACAGATCTGTGAAAAAGGTGTAACAACTACAGATATGTGAAAAAAGTGTAACAACAAATGTTTGTGGTAATTGACATCAATAACATTCTGACATGAGATGTAACTAATGATTGGATACCTAGATGATTTGATAACTAGATGATGTTGATTAAATTAATAATAGAGATTGTGTTCATTAGAATAAATTAATAAAATATGAATGTAATGTGTGAATGGAGGTGTGGGTGGGGTGATGGAAGTGTAGGTGGATGTGTTACACATTACACACCGCTATAAAGAGACCAAAAAAAATTCTAGATAAAAAAAATAAGCATTACCTTATTTCAGGAACTATTAAGATCAAATATTCAATGAGCAAGGCAATCTATTATCAGCTTTTTCGTATGTGCATCATAAAATTGTCAAGATTAACTTCTCAATTATCCCAGAAATTATTGAATTCCTCAGACTGGCCCCGCGAAATATGTAGGGATTTTGGTAAACAAATATCATCCCAAGCTCCATCATTTTCCGTTATAGCATAATTGTATATTAAGTAAAAAGAATCACAACTCCATGATAATGAAGGAAGATAATAAACAGCATAGGAAGAATAAGTGGTGAGTTTGGTTATTCCTCAAGTATATTAGATTGTTTGTTTTCAGCTAAGCCTCAAAGGAGAGCCTTGTGAAAACACAAGCAACAGATGATGAATCATATTTGGCAACTTACCACTGCACCAGCAATGCTATTATTGCAACTGTAGTTTTTAAAGGATCATTACATGACATCGTCAAGTGCTTTTGATATGCCCGTACGTGCAATGTAACTGATCCCTGTCAATTTGAACGTGTTTCATCCTTGAAGTGAAGGGCGTCTTGCAGCTCTGTCTTCCACATGCATCATTTGGATGATTCTGTTCTAAGTTCGGATAATTCTTCTACATCATTAAAAGCTCAAGGTTAAAAGCATGCATAGATGGTAAAAATAAGCAGTATGTGTTTTAATAGTGTCTAAATTATTTGGTTGCTTGTCTAAATTTCAATGTTTTATATCCAACATTTAATAAATATGCTAATTTGACTCTTACAATTACTCTGTACTTACAATGTAAATATCTTGCTAAGATAATTAATTACACATCAAAACTGTCAACTCAAGAATAATAAAATTACTGTAATGACCAAAATAGCGTATTTATTAAATATTGAGTACTAGAAACACTAAAAAAAATTGAAAATGCCAACTTCGATTCGGACTAATTTTGTAGGTACCAAAAGCTTATTTAACTTCAAATTTAAGGCTAAAGATGTGGTTACCACAAAGATGACCTTGGCAGAGAATGAAATTCTTCATACTCAAGCTCAGACACTTCTCTGCTGCCACCTCCACTGGTGGCAACCACTTTGTTTTCAGCATTTGTGGTTCCTTTGCTAACATGTTCTTTGACTGTGCCAGTTTCATGGTCTTCTTCTGCATCAGAAGTGTTAGACACGCAGTGTTTATGCAACCATCTATCTGTTTCCCAAAGTACATGCATGATGCTTTCTCTGGCAGTGTAACCATGACTCTCATGAGGCAGAATGACCAGCCGACTAAGAGCGCCATGACCCTTCAGAGCGTTGAAAAACCTGTCTGACTGCATAGCAGTACAAAGGGTAAGCAGAATGCAATTGGATAACGAAAGATCCCAGGATTCTTCCTCCAAAATATAAAAACACAACAATAACCATTAATTGATGACAGAATATGAGAATAGCTAAGGTAGGAATTCCTCTCTTACCTGCATGGTTAATGTTCCTGGATTATTGTCCTCTTCCCCGTGAATAAGCAAGATGGGTTTCTTAATTTTATTAGCCGACATAAAAGGGCTCATCTCAACATAAGTATTAGTAGCTTCCCAAAGAGTTCTGTCTTCATTCTACAGAAGGACGTGGAGGAAGACATAAGATTTTCATTCTTAAGTACACTCAAAGTCACAAGGTAACATGTCGTTCAAAGAAGAGGGTGTGAAAGCAGGTTAGAGGGAACTGTAGGACATAAGAAAGACAATTTATGGGTACTACAAGAAAGAAATATATAAGCCATTACAAGAAGTACCTGAAAACCAAAAGGAGTAAGTGTTCTGTTGTAAGCACCAGAACGTGCAATTCCACAACAGAAAAGATGAGGTGCGTGCGCCAGGAGGTTAGCAGTCATGAACGCACCATAGGAATGTCCACCAACAGCTATTTTCTTTGGATCGGCTACCTGGATGTGACAAGTGAACCCGCCCAAAAAACAGCTTCAGTCACAATATTTCTATGGACTAACAGATTTATATTCTCCATACAATAAAAATAAAGCTCACCCCACGCCGAATAACTTCCTCCACAGCAGCCTCAGCACTTGCAACCAATTGTTCTACATAACTGGAATGTAGATATTTGGTTTAATATCAGATAAACTCTACAGCTTTATTAGTTGAGGTATGATTACTTTAACAGCAAAATTTGAACACGCTGAAGAAAAGAACAAAAGAAGCCACAGTCTCGTAGGTCCAAAAGTTTGAAACTCCAATTTGAAGAGAAAATAAGATTGAAATTCATGGGATTGAACAATTACTAGTGATAACTAAATGGTAAAGATCCCACAGCAGTAACAATATCATTATCAAGTTACCTATCATTTGCCTCTTCATCACCCTCACCAATAATAGGAATGGTAGGCCCAGATAGAATTGCAAACCTGCAGTATTTTTAAAGAATTCAAAGAGAGGTCCAGCTTATAATTCACAAAATATATATTGAATTGGGAACAGAGAGACCAAGTAAAATTATGCTAAATAAAAAATACCCAAATGAAACCCATTGTTGGCAAAGACAATCAATACCTTCTAGCCAGCCAAAGAAGGGCTGATGTGGAACCTATCCCAGCAAATTCATTTGGAGAACCACGAACTTGTCCAGCAGCATCTTTACTCTTGAACTCTCCAGGGTAAGACCAAACTAGGCATGGCAAAGGACCATCTGTTGATGGATTGTAACCCGGTGGCAGATATAATGTAGCAGTAAGTTGAACCCCGTCTTTTCTCTGATACCTGACCATCTCCTTCTGCAATGATGCAAGTTGAGGGTACGGATGAGGGAAATTTGTAACCTGAACTATCTTTTTATCCGGCCAGCCAACAAAGTGATATTGGGTGTTTTCAGTTTTTGACTCTTTAGAAGTCAGTATCTTCAGCTTATCTAAATGCAAATCACCTTCTTCCTGATCAGACATTAGAGCAACAACAGTCTCATAATACTTTTCTTTATCGCTCTCCCAGATCCTTTCTGTTTTACGTGTATTTCTGAAACATTTTGGTTCAAACCATCATATTTGAGAACATGTCAGAAGCAAAATAAGCAATTTAAGACACTTACATGTCAAACAGATCAAGGAATGGAATGTTCCCTTCTGGTGTAGCACCACTTCCATTCAGTATAATATATCTTCCTTCATCGCTGGCCTTTTTTATCCTTGCAATGATGTATGTCCCAGCTTGAGTTCTCCGCAACATAGGAGAGCCAGGATCAGAGTACACATCCTCTGAAGATCTATCAAATAAGATGTCTGGAGCTACATCTTCAGACCCAGGAGAAACTAGCCATGTTCTTATTTTCCGAGTTTTGTACCAAGATTCATACACCAGAGCCAGAGAATCATCACACCAAGAAACCCCTCTGTACAAATAGGGAAAACAAAAACAGTGTCCAAGATTTTAGAATATAAGCACAATATAATTGTGTCCATATATCTCTCAACCCTCCCCCCACCACAAAAAATAAAAATGAAAAAAGAGTGAAGTTTACTGTAAGCATGGTAAGAAATTATTTTAACAACTGCTACTTAGATATTCATGCCATGAACTAGACATAAAAACAAATAATAACTCGGACTATTCTTTGCAAGTACAATTATCAGTCAAGACTATGAAAGTGACATGCAAACCAACCCAAAGGTTGGTCATGATGATCAAGAGTGCAGACAGATATGACTAGCAAGTACAGCATTAGGATAGACAATTTGAGAATGGGTAAGACATGGCAATGAAACTAGTGTAAACTATAAACCTCAGCAAACAGAAGCATATTTGCAATACTAAGAAGCAACAACTTATTTCGGAAAGGATCAAATAATGTCCATATATGTCACTGTGAATACACTGACAAGTACATAAATTATAGAGAGAAGAAACCAATGTAAATCAATAAATTGTATCCATACCCATAGCGGAAATCAAGCTTGTGGAATATAGTTGGCTGTTCACCTTCTAGAGATTCAGCAAGCTGTGTATAGACTATATCACGAGGAGAAATTTCAACCTTTGCATCACCTCCATCTTGAGTTTCTACCCTGGAAACCTCAAATGAAGCAATTTAAACAGATTAAGAAATCCCAAAAACAAATCCATATATATTATGGGACTATAAAAACAACAATGTAAATGATGGGAACAAATTCAGAATTATATATTGAATAGAAGAATTCCCAATTGTGAATGAATGATGAAACATCTATTTAAGAGAAACACCTAGAAGTCTGTTGAAGAAAACAACCATATGTAATCGAACATAGACAAACAACTAGTTCTTCAGTAAAAGAAAGGAACATAAACCTATATTTGAAATTCATGAACATAATATTCCATGAGCACACCCTCAAATGCGTGTTATTTTGGATGTTATCCTCTATTCAAGAGTGCATAAATATCCAGGTTATTCCATTAAACTCTCAATCAATAACATAAACAATTCCATACTTATATAATTCATACATCAAGTTTGTGTTCATGCCCTCAAGTGGATATTTAATACATGTGCAAAAAATCTATGCTTGACTATAGACCTCCATGATTGCTCTTGTAAAGTACATGCTTTATTTGCATGCGAATGAATTTTAACACTGAAAAGACACAGTAGGGAAGTTTAACTTTTAAGCACTTCTAAATTTCAAGAAAAAATAGTGAAAACAAAGTCAAGGACATTTAAAATGTCTATTTTTAAAAAAATGCCTTTTTAAGTTTAATAAAGAATAGTAATTGTCAACAAAAAAATAAGTATAATAACTTTTAATGTCCACAATGTACTGCCACAGCAGTAAGCATAAATTCAAATTCAGATCAGTACCAGTAAAGTGTTGACGGCTTATCAGCTCTCCAATTAATGGAGCGCATCCCTTTTCGCACACTATTGGATGCAATTGGAATGTCCTCAGCAAGGGGCAAGTCACAAAGCTCCCTGATTAATTTTCCCTCGGCACTCCATAACTCTACCTTCTTTGGAAATCTTCCACAAGGTACAATGAAAGAGTAGGGCCTGTGAATTGAACTAATCAAAATGTACTTGTGATCTGGGGAAGGGTCCATAGAGGTATAAACAGCTGGTGGGGAAATTTCTTTTGCAGTACCATCCAAAGAAACTAAAACAAGCTGTGAGGTGGCATAGTAGTCAAACAAATCTTCGTCATATTCATCCTTCAGCAAATCCTGGAATGTTCTTACTTGAATAATGTTTTTCTCCTCATTAGATTGAATTTTGGGGCCAGCAGGAACCAAAGGTTTCTTTGGCGGAGCTCCACGTGAGGATGGAATGGTACAAACAAGCAGAGAAGAATTGTTTACCCAAACATAATTGTCAAAAACTGCATTCAAATGTACATTTGGTGACTGAAACAATTGTCTGGCTTTCCCTGTTTTCACATCTGCAATCCACACTGTGAGTTTACTGCTGTCACTATCCTCCTCATTCACTCGAATGCTAAAGGACAAATGGCAACCATCAGGGGACCACGAAACAAAATTTATTTTAGCACCATCAGGGAAACCATGCACCTCTATCTCTGTCCCTAATGTGCCATCCGGAAGAATTTGATGGATCCCGATACCTGTGTAGAATGACATGCGACTCCTAGTATTGCACTTTCCATCAATACGTATACCAGCCAACTTTTTCTCCGGCCTTGCTATTTCTGCCAGTGGAGGTAGAGCTCTTCGCTTGAGAAAGATAATTTTGTCCCTGAGTGGTGAAAATGACAATGCAGGTACAGGTGGAGCATCGACTATTTTACTGATCTCAGGTGGAGGAACACGATACTTTGTTCCTACAGTTGACTCATCTAGTATTGGTCAATCAAAATAAAGGTTAGAATCTAGAAACAATAAAGCAATCTAAACAATATTATAGATGTGAATATGAATTTTACAACTATGTCTATGTGAGGCTCCAATACAAAAGGACTAAGGAGTATATGATAGAAAATGAAGTGAATCTCTTCACTTCATATATCAAACTACTCAGGAGCTCAAACCTCGAACGTTGTTCATGTAAAACTACGATATCGTCAGTCTGTAAAAAGGTGACAAATAATCGAACTACACAAAATTTCACTACCTGCAAAATACTTTAACTATTGCAAAATAAGTTCATTAATACAGTTAATGGTGAATTAACAATCGGTTATTCAATTACGTCGATAGCTATAATAATTTCGTATTTTCACACTATCAGCTACTTAATTGAGTAAACTAGTACAAAAATCATGGAGCTGAAATTTTACTCTAGGTAACCGATCAACCTCATGAATATGCGTCAAGAGTTTAATAAGTATAAGGTCATCAACACACGACGCTTCCGGAATCGAAACACTGTAAGAGGAAAAAACAACAGCACATAGTTTTGCTGGATAACCGCAAAAACAGTGGCGAAGAAATGAGTGCTGAGCTAACCTTCGTAATCGAAGGAAGTAGCGGCGGTGGCAGAGGAAGAAAAGGAGGCAGCGGAGTCCTCAGTAGGCGCGGCAGCGAGAGGCGCTAGATTGCGCAACCGCGAAGAAGCCATGGAAGCGAAGTTCACAGCGGTTCGGAGACGGAGCGGAAGAGCGAGAGGAAGAAGAGAGGGATTGGAAGAGAGCGATAATGGCGAAAAGGGGAGAAGACTGAAGCGCTGGTACAATTTGTGAAGTCGCATCATTGATAAAATAAAAAATTATATTCCTGCCGTGCTATTTTTTTCTCTCTTCGTCTCTCGGTATATCCGTAGTTGGTAAGTCTTCCCGTACCAATTGCCTCATTGCATTTCGATCCTTATTAATTTTATTACATAATAAGTTAATATTTTAAATTAAAATTCTATCGATTTTGACAGTTTGATTTGTAAGTGCACATAAATCGGAATGCTCCATTCCCTTTTAGTAGAGAAGAAAAAGAAAACAGAAGGCGAAGAGGAGAAATTTAAATAAAAAGTAGTTTAAAGAGAAGTATTTTAGTAGAAATGAAATGCGTATTTGCAATTGATAATTTTATTTTTTGTTATTAATACTATTTTATAAATATTAACTATTATTATAAGACAACAAAGTAAAAAAAATTGAAAAAAAAACAGCAATAATCAATTATGAGTGAAACCATAAACCTTTATGTATATTTTTTTCTCACATACACATAAATTTTATCTTCTCTCTCATTTTGTTATTTCTTGTTTTATTTTATTTCACATCTTTATTCATCCAAACCATTATTCATGCTCTTCAATCATGAAAATCCCCCTCTCTCGGTCAAACCTAGTGTTGGCTTTGGTTTTTGCGGTACACATGGTTTGTTGACATTATTTATCAGGTACTAATGCGATCCAAAAGGCCAAGGAACTAGGTCAACAGGCACCAACTCGATCCAAGAGGACTCTGAAGAAGCCGTTAAAGCTGTTGGACTAATTCAACCATTCCAGCACATTTTCCTCATTTGTTGGTTACTGCATTTTCTTTGCATCATGGGTATTAGTGGTTAGAACATGGCTATCATTTAGGAGTTTGTTTCAGTTGAGTGGTCATCATAGGATTAGTGGTTAGTTACGAATTCTGCATATTTAAATACTTGTAATTCTCATTAAGGGGGATATACAGAAAACTTGCTTTAGTTCCTTTTCCTTTTCTGAATTTTCCTAATCTGGAGTTTAGCCTACTTACAGGCTGCTATCATTTGGTGCTTTCATCACGACACCATGCCTCCCCGAAAAGACACTTCCACAACCGACGAAACCCCACCTTCCCTCACCGACCAATTCGCCCAACTCATACAAGTTACCACCCAAACTGCTATCACCACTTCCGACATCAACACCCAACTTCTACACCTCGTCCAAGCTACCTCCACCCTTAATGCAAAACTTGACACCCAAACTGAAACCACAGCCCGCCTCGTTAATCACATGGCCCAGCTGACAGACCCGGACAAACCTGAACCTCACAAACCCATCTTCCATCATGCTGAATCCTCTACTTCCACCAACCCAAACCCACATCCACCAAAATTCACCCTTCCCTTGTTTGATGGCTCCAATCCGTTAGATTGGATTTTCCAGACTGAAAATTATTTCACCTACTACAACATCCCTGAAAACAGCCGACTTTCTTTGTCGATTTTCTTTTTCACCGACGTCGCCCTCAGTTGGTACAAATACCTCCACAACAACGGCTTGCTCGGCACATGGCGAGAATTTTCCCGGGCTCTTGAACTTCGGTTCGGGCCTTCAGATTATGAGAACCATCAGGCTGCACTCTTCAAACTCAAACAAACAACCACGGTGATGTCCTATCAGTCTGAGTTTGAAAGGCTTTGCAACTGTGTCGTGGGACTTTCTACTGAAGCTTTACTCAACTGTTACATCTCGGGTCTCAAAGCCGAAATCCAAACCGAACTCGTCATCCTCAAACCAACTACACTTCACCAAGCCTACGGTTTATCCAAGTGTATTGAGGATAAGTTATTCCCTTCTAAGCCTCGTCACTTTCAACCCCGCACCTTTTCATCGACTAACCCACCTGTCACTATCCACACCCCTACAACTTCCGCCACCTTCACCCATTCCACCAATTCCCCAAAGCCAAGGAACCCTCCACTTTTAACCACTCCTAAACCTCAACTTCCATTAACCAAATTGACACCAGAGGCCTTACAAAAACGACATAGCGACGGATTATGCTTTCGCTGTCCTGAGTGATATTACCCCAGTCACAAATGCAATCCGCCTCAATTTCTGCTGATTGCGGATAATGAACCATTCGATCAAGATGCGGTTGACCCAAACTCTACCGACAATTTTCCCAGCCCTGCCACCCTCGAACCCACCAACCCTAACCAGTTTTTCGCCCTCTCATCCGCGGCCTTCTTTGGCCTCTTTTCGGCCCAAGCCCTGCGTGTCACAGGTTACATCAACAACAAACCTGTCCAAGTCTTAATTGACTCGGGTAGCACCCACAATATTATACAACCACGCATCGTCTCCTTCCTCAACCTACCCAAACACGACATTCCAGAGTTTGTCGTCATGGTGGGAAACGGTGAATCCCTCAAATGTCACGTCGTTTGCCATTCCATTTCTCTAGCTATACAAGATGCTAGCTTCAACGTTCCGGTCTTTGTTTTACCTGTAACCGGGGCTAACATTATCCTAGGCCTCGCCTGGCTTCAAACTCTTGGCCCAGTCTTAGTGGATTTTGCAATTCCCCAACTCACTTTCACTGTGGGCCCGAAAGCTATTACCCTACGGGACGAACCTCTATCGACCCAAGTATCCCCCGCCTCCTTCCACGCCCTAATCTCGAAACACAGTGTTGTCTCCTTCCACGCTATCTATTTTTCCGTCTCCGACCAACAATCCCTCAATTCACCAGAAATTCCAACACACAATGCTCCCACTTTGCAACAGCTGCTCCACACCTATGGCCACATCTTCCACAAGCCCACACACCTACCCCCAACTCGATCACACGACCACCACATCCCCACTTTCCCATCTTCCAACCCTATAAACGTCTGCCCTTACCGTTACCCACACTACCAAAAGCAGATTATGTCCCAATTGATTGCGGATATGCTCCGAGACGGGATTATCAAACCAAGCCAGAGCCCGTTTTCGTCACCAGTTCTGTTGGTTCAGGAAAAAGGATGGATCTTGGCGTTTTTGCGTCGATTACAGGACATTAAATGCCATTACTGTCAAAGATCGCTTTCCGATTCCAACGGTGGATGAGCTCCTTGACGAGTTACATGGCGCAAAAGTGTTCTCCAAAATTGACCTTACTGCAGGTTATCACCAAATCCGGGTTGCAGCAGAAGATACACACAAAACGGCTTTTAGAACTATCGATGGTCATTATGAATTCTTGGTTATGCCATTCGGGTTGTCAAATGCCCCTTCCACATTCCAGGCAACAATGAACGACATTTTCCGGGAGGGATTGCGACGTCATGTGCTGGTGTTCTTTGACGATATTCTTGTCTACAGCCGTTCCACCGAAGACCATTATCTCCACCTGCAGCAAGTGTTTGAGACACTTTCACAACACTAGTTCTTTGCTAAGGCATCAAAATGCACTTTTGCAGTGCCATCCATTGCATATTTGGGTCATATCATCTCTGCCCATGGTGTGGAAGCTGATCCGGACAAACTTCAGGCTATTCAAGCCTGGCCAACCCCTCACAACCTCACCACCTTGCGTGGTTTCCTTGGCTTGACTGGCTACTACCGCCGGTTCGTGCAACATTATGCTCGGCTCGCAGCTCCGTTAACAGATCTCCTTAAGCGACAAGTGTTTCAATGGTCCACTGCAAGTGAGGCAGCCTTCAGTGCCTTGAAATCAGCCATGGTTTTGTTGGTCTCTCTATCACTCCCAAATTTTTCAGAACCATTTGACATCACCACAGACGCTTCCACTGTGGCCGTTGGGGCTATCTTATCCCAAATGGAGCGCCCAATTGCTTTTTTCAGCAAGAAATGATGCCCCAAAATGCAGCTGGCCTCCGCTTATGTTCGCGAGTTATATGCTGTAACTGAAGCAGTCAAAAAATGAAGACAGTACCTCCTGGGTCGCAAATTCCTCATCTACACCGACCAGCAAAGTCTCAAACATCTGCTGACTCAGGTAGTCCAGACCCCAGAGCAATACAAATGGGCCACAAAACTTATCGGGTATGACTTTGAACTTCGCTACAAACCGGGCAAAGATAACACAGTCGCCTATGCACTAAGCCGAATTCCCAATGTGGAGGTTCTAGCCATTTCCTTCTCTGAACCAAAATGGACTGTCGAATTAAGGAAGTTCTATGAAACGGCTGAGGGGAAGCACTTAATCCAACGGTGCTTGTCCAACTCTTCGGGTTTTACCCTTCAGGACGGTTTGCTTTTTCACTCACGCAAATTATTTATCCCTTTCCAGCCAGCTCTTCGATCCTTGCTACTCCGGGAATTTCATAATTCCCCAGCCTGCGGTCATTCGGGTATCCAAGCCACGATCAATCAATTGGCATCCACTTTCTCTTGGTCAAAACTTAAATCAGAGGTTGCCTCTTTCATACAATAGTGCCAAATTTGCCAACAAGTTAAGTACCCCACCCATAAGTCGTATGGCCTTTTACAGCCGTTGCCCATTCCCGCAAATGCTTAGCAAGATGTGTCGATGGATTTCATTACTCACTTACTGTTGTCACAAGGCAAAACCGCCATTTGGGTGATAGTCGATCGATTCACCAAATTCGCTCATTTCATTCCTCTTCCGCAAAACTTTGGAGCTGTGTTGTTAGCCACCTTGTTCTTGCAAAACATCTACCGATTACACGGTATGCCTAGGAGTATTGTCACTGATCGGGATCCACTTTTCTTCAGCAACATTTGGAAGGAACTGTTTAAACAAATTGGCACCAAACTCCAGTTTTCCACAGCCTATCATCCTCAAACCGACAGACAAACCGAGGTTGTTAACCGATGTTCACAAATTTATTTGCGTTGTTTTGCAGGTGATGAACTGAAATATTGGAGTCGGTACTTATATTTAGCGGAATATTGGTACAACACATCGTACCATTCCTCTATTAACATGAGTCCCTTTCAAGCCTTGTATGGACAACCCATTCTAGACGTTATCCGTTACCGACCCGGAGACTCTCCCATGCCGTAAGTGGATGCAACAATCTCGGAATTACACCGACTTCGGTCGATTGTCAAAGCTAACTTGAGGAAAGCACAACAACGCATGGTTAGTTTGGCAAATGTACATCGACAGGACAAACAATTCCAAGTCGGCGACATGGTCTTTCTCAAGCTGCTGCACTATCGCCAGGCATCCGTACAACATCGCCTCAGTCACAAACTCTCCAAACGGTTTTTTGGGCCATTTCAGATAATTGAGCGCATTGGAAATGTGGCGAATCGACTTCAGCTTCCCCAAAACGCAAAGATACACAATGTTTTCCATGTTTCATTACTTCGTGAAGCCAAGGGGAATCCCACTCGAGTCCCTTTACCATCGTTCTTTGCAGACGATGTTCATGAGCCTCAACCAAGCCACGTACTGGATTCTCGTCACAAACTTGGGAAAATAGAAG
Source organism: Phaseolus lunatus (assembly GCA_013389735.1). Taxonomy (NCBI): domain Eukaryota; kingdom Viridiplantae; phylum Streptophyta; class Magnoliopsida; order Fabales; family Fabaceae; genus Phaseolus; species Phaseolus lunatus. Next base: position 43,003,617 of record CM023857.1, on the reverse strand, counting down.
TCCTGGTTGCTTGGAAAAATCAAGATATTACAACAGCCACTTGGGTACCGTTTGAAGAACTCTGCCTCCATTTTCCGAATTTCCATGTTGCACTCGAGGACAAGCTGATTCTAAAGGGGGGGGGGGCAGCTGATGCGATACAAAAGGCCAAGGAACTAGGTCAAGAGGCACCAACTCGACCCAAGAGGACTCTAAAGAAGCCGTTAAAGTTGTTGGACTAATTCAACAATTCCAGCACATTTTCCTCATTTGTTGGTTACTGCATTTTCTTTGCATCATGGGTATTAGTGGTTGGAACATGGCTATCATTTAGGAGTTTGTTTCAGTTGAGTGGTCATCATAGGATTAGTGGTTAGTTACAAATTCTGCATATTTAAATACTTGTAATTTTCATTAAGGGGGATATACAGAAAACTTGCTTTAGTTCCTTTTCCATTTCTGAATTTTCTTAATCTGGAGTTTAGCCTACTTACAGGCTGTTATCATACTCGTTAATATTTTATCAACTCCCTTTTATCATTAATATAAGACATCTTTAATCTTACTACCGGTATCAATAAAAATAATTAATTCAATTTGTTTTTTCAAAACAATATTGTCAAATTACTAAGTTTACTCGTAATATTAGTGATTTAAAAAAAAGTATTCATTAATATGAAATACACACTCATAATATTTAAAAGAAAAAAAATGTCTTACAATGATCATTATTTCCCCTCTAAATTATATCTTACATTTAGGAAATAATTGAAGTATTATGAATTAGCAACTACTAAATGTGTTACCCATTAGTAGGATCAATCTAACTTAGATGATGTTAACCAGAGAAACATTTTTTTTCAGCATGGATGTAAATGATTCAAGCAATTAGTTAATTATTTAGATTTAATTTTTTAATTACTTATTCAAAAGTGTTTGATAAGATAAATAAATAAATTCAAACTTTTTATTAGACTCGATTATTTAAATGATCTGAATTCAAATTTTAAAAAATTGATATTAAGAACTTGTAAATATAGCTCATGTTTTATTGAGATGTTACATTTTAAAAAAAAAATTAAGTTCTATTAGTTAATATTGAGTTGCATTATATAAAATACTAATTTCTTCTTTAGTATATGAATCATTTGTCTAAAAAAGTTCATGAATATTTTTATTATCAAAAAACAGTTTCTATAGTGATAAAATTACTGCTTACAGCCATGTGCAGCCGAATCCCAAATCCCAAATCATTGAATTTTTAGTGCGTAACAGTTTCAGAAAAAAACAAAATGTTTTGAATTTTCGCTGGTGTATATATATATTGATGAAAATACCCTTCGACTTTCACTCAGAATTCTTCTAAAAATCCTAAATATCCCCTCAACTAGCAATAAATTATTAATATTAGTAACTTTTCCAGACATTTCAAACGAATAGCAGCTGAATTTTTGTCCTAATGGAAATGTGGTTCTATGAGTAAACGAACCCGAATGTGAGGATAAGGAGCCTCACGAAATAGTTTTTTATCAAGCTACAAAATGGAACTAGATTCCTTTTAAGATTCCAAACAAGAATAAAAAATTCTATAAATTTATAATTTTTTATACAGGCTCAACCGAAATAACTCCAAAATATGATAGAAAAGATCATTCAATCATTTGTTATTCAAAGATGAAAATATCAAAGGTTCTCTCATTATTGGAACCAAAATCTATTAACCAAGAAAATATTTTCACGCTTCTTTTATCCTTTTTATAATTCTCTTATCTTTTTTATAATCACTTTGATTACTAAATGTCCTTATTTCTCATAAAGGTGCTTCAACACATATATTTAGAGATAAATTTTAAGTCTGACTTTACTTCATTAAATTAATTTATAAGTTGAAATTTTACATTCACTTATTATATATTTTAAATATCATATTTTTAGTCAATGTGAAATCTTCAACAAATTAACTTATGAATTTCTTACTTAGTTTATGAATAGTTTTGTTGGATAAGACTCCTTAAAGTTATACTTTCGCCTCTTTTACTTAAATATTATAAAAAAAAAAAAATATATATATATATATATATATATAAAATTAATCTCAGTCATATTATTAAGTTTTTATTCTAACATGGAAGTTAGTTGATTATGTATATATGTGTATGAATTATCCAACACAAACTTACCTATTTATGAAAACTCTCTCTTTAAAAGTTGGGGTCTTTTGATAGAAAAAAAAAATAGATAAATAATTTTAAAGAAAACTAAAAAATATGAAAAAATAAGTCAATCGTTCCAAGTACTCTAAGAAGAATGAAACATCTAAAGACTTAATGCTAAATTTGAAAGAAAATTTTAAGGTTGAGATTAATACTTCTTTTATGAAAATCTTATCCTTCTTTAGATATGATGACAAAGAACTAGCAAAAATAAAAGAAGTAGCAAATTTTTATTTAGAAAATGAAGATGATTGCTACAGTTTAGATATTTTGTGAATAATGAAGTTTATTGAATTAAAAGAATAATAAAATAAAAAAATTGTGAAAATATAATTTTTTGTATGATAACTAGGTTGAATTTCCATAATTATGAAAAGAATCTTATAAAAAATCATATGCTTAAAGAAGAATACGATAAAAAAGAGATAATTTCCAACTTTGAAAAGTAGAGGAACGTTGAAAAGCAAAAACAAGAAAAATAAGATGTTCACTCGCTAAAACAACAAGTGATCTACAAGTTGTCTGAATTATTGAATAAAATTGTAATTATTTTGAAGTATGGAGGACTATGTGTTATTTGTAATTGGAAGGTTAAGCTTCTTTTTCCATCTTTGAGTTTGAAGCCTAGCCTTGCCTTACCTTGTAAATATTTCTTAAATAAAAATATGCATCTAGTAATTCTGAAGCATGAATTTTGCATCCTGCGTATTTGTAAGTTCTAACTTATTTCATCTATTAAATTGCTTTTAAATCTAATTTCCTCTAAACCTTACCACGATTTTCCGTCACGCGACTCTAATTGCCAACTGGTATCATAACCAATTTCTGAAAATTTGTAGGAAAAGTAAAGGTGTTTTACATATTTTAATATTACTATTCATTACTCTTGTGTGTTATTTCCAGCTTTCACCCTAAAAATAATATGATTATTAATCGAGTAAATTACTTACAATTTTGTTCAAAAGATCAGTTAGAAGCAGTAGATGAAGAGTTTAATAATCATATAATACACCATGAATCAAGAATCCCCGAAATAGAAGCTTAATTAAATAAATGGAAATTATCATCACTATATAAAACTAAAATAACATATAGGTTTAAAAAATAATATGTAATTAAAATAATTGGAAAAAAAAATAGACATTAAACAAAACCAAAAATCAATTTCCCTAATTTCTAAACAACTAATAGTTTAACATATAAAACATTATAAATACCTTCATATATTATTCGCACTTTTAAGAGATAATAGGGTATGACAAACAACTAAAGCATCAAATATTAGCAATATTCGAAACAAACTTATATAGAAAGCCAGTATATATAAATAGTTATTATAATTATTCAACCGCTCTAAAAAAAATTTTACGAAACTCTGTACAACATATATCTAGACATAAAAAACGAAAGACGAACATCGAAATAAATTATAAAAAAATCCCGATTAGAAAAATTTATCATTTGTATGGTAAAGTAACGAAAACTCAATTAACTCCTCAAACTTTATTAATTTCGTCAAAAAATGAAACACCATGTTATTGGTAAATCACATATATATAATATTAAACTATATCTCCCTTTTAAAATGATGTATGCAGTAGTCTTAAAAAAATATAATAATTATATTTTCAATAAAAATGGTGCATATGATATTTTATTTGCTAGTGTTATAGATTGAAAAAAAGTATACAACAACATAATATTTACTTGTCAGTTTTTCGAAGTACAAGATAAAAAAATCATGCAACTGCAGAGTGTCATAATTCTATTATCAAATTTAACATATATGTCAAAACTTTAAAATTCACTTAACCTATCAACACTATCAACACCTCCTTTGTGATGTAAATTCGTGATTTGCTTCAGAAAAAAAATAATTATTATACGTGTATGAATATATTTAGAGACATAAACATTCTTAAGTTTTTCTTACAATATATTTCAATGTATGAATAATTGACATAACGAAACAAAAAGTCATCACCTAGTAACTCTTACATAAAATCATAATGACATTCTCCCGGTACATCTAATATAGATGAGTATATACTTTTATTCTTATAACTTACCAAAACCTTTTTTAAGAATAAAAATTTAGCAGAATTTTAAAACTTTAAAATAAATAATATCTTAAATATGATAATTAACTTTAATAATATTATTTCGATGTCATATTAAATATAAAACTATTTTTTATTGGATATATATTATCTTGATTTTCTATAAACAAATATATAGACACATGTATTATATTTACAAAATACAAATATTTGACATCACCCCTCCACTTCTAATATAATGTCATTAAGAATATTTACATTTCATCATTCAAACAAGTGAACTCACAAAAATAAAAATAAAGAAAGAAGAAACTTTATCATGTTAGATAAAAATCATTAAACCTTAATTTCGCTGGACCATTTAAGCAATAATTTCTCACTATTTTCATTGAAAAGATAATCCGAGAGAAAAATGTCTTACATGTTGTGGATTTTACGTGGGAGAATATAATTGGTTGGAACCAGATAAGAAACATGTGTACAAAAATGTTCCCGAGCCACAGATATACTCTTCCCATTCTAATCCATTTCATTCCTTCGTAAACCCAAAGAACACGAAACAGAAACAGAAAGAAGAAAGCGAAGAAAAAAAATGGCAACCATGACTGGAGTGAGCCTTTCGAGCCCCAGGGTTTGGTTCAACGCATCGGGCTCACCACAAAATGCGCACGCTATAAATTTTGCACTTCCACTGCGCCAAGCGATGCGACCGGGTGGTATCCAGATGGGTCGGGTGACGAGGATCCGACCCGTTCGCGCCGCGCCGGATCAGATATCGGAGAAGGTGGAGGAGAGCATAAAGCAAGCGAAGGAAGCGTGCGCCGGCGATCCGACGAGCGGCGAGTGCGTGGCGGCGTGGGACGAGGTGGAGGAGCTGAGCGCGGCGGCGAGCCACGCGAGGGACAAGCAAAAGGAAAAGGATTCGGACCCTCTGGAGAACTACTGCAAGGACAACCCGGAGACCATAGAGTGCAAAACTTTCGATGACTGAGTCTGCAACACGAGTGAGACTACTGCCTTACACGATGTATCAATTCTCAATAGCTATGTGTTAATGTTTCTTCTAGCATAATCCATAGCATCTCATCACAGTTTCATGGTAACTAATTATGTTAAATCAAAGCCAAGTTATGCACTATTTTTTTTTTTATTTGTATGTGTTGTGATGCCTCAAGAACATGTTCTTACTAGTTAGTAGCTACATGAGGTTGGATCAAATCATGGAATTCACTAAACTCAACTTCTGATTACCATAGTTTTTTATTACTCGATTCTTTCGTAACAAAACATACGCATGTAACTTCTTCCAAGTTATAATTATTGGATCTTCATCGTAAGAGTTTTAATTGAGAAATAATGGACTGTGAGAATTTTAATTATTGGATCTTCTTGGTAACAGTTTCAAAAAAAAAATCGGAAAAACTACTTAATCTAATTTAATTAGTTTTTGCATTCATTGTTGATTTACTATTTATGTCTAATTTGCGGACTAATCAGTAAACGATTAATTTTTCAGCGTGTTAATGCGAACTCGTTCTTTCTCGCGTGTATTACAAAAGTTTTGTTGTAAGAAATTATATTTGCTACGATAACTTCACTTCATGAATAACTTGTTTAAATTCTCATATGTACGCAAAGAACGAAGATACACTTAGTCACAAATTTGTTTATTTATTTAATAAAAATTAGAAAGATTTAAGTTAATCTATTTAACTTTATAAATAACTAATAATTCACTTATCATTTTATAAAATCCAGTGGATTTTTTTTATCAGAATACTTCAACTCATTTTTTTAATTAAATCCTTCTAATAAAGTAATTTAAACAAAATTTATAGATTTTGTCCTACAAGACGTATTTGCAAAATTTGTTTTAAGATATATTCCGATCCTATGTATGAAAAAAAAAGTAATTTTTTTTATAACAAATATACAATACATATATGTCCAATTTCAAAAGCACTATAATTTCTTCTTTCATCATATTACATGTATACTTTCAATTGCATTATTTATTAAAATAAATTACTAAGTACTTAATTTTTTTATAAAATGATATTACAGTTAATATAAACAATAAAAATCATTAATTATTTTAAACTAATCATAATATCATTTTATATTAACCATACAATCTCATATTTATTAATACACCTTGATGAATAATTAAGATGTGAATAAGATAACATATATATCATTCAGATAAAATACTTAAATTTATGACACACTTTAAACTCAATAAGCCTTCTTTAATTAAGAAAGATATAAGAATAGATGCACTTATTATGCTATTAACAATAGCGTTGGACAAACAATACAAGTCTTGATTATTAGTAGAAAAATTATTATTAATAATATTATTAAATATAATTATAAATTAAACTATTTAATTGTATGGATAGATCTAAAATAAGATTTAAAATTTTGATATTATTTGTTAAAAGTAATTAATTCAACTATTTTTATTAATTAAATAATTATTTTTAATATAATAATATATGTGGTATTTTTTTTTTAATGAATTGAATAACCATCCATAAAAAGTTATTGATGGAATGATTAGATTAATTTTTTATTTCAATGATTTATGGATAAAGTAGAATTTTAATATATCACTAGACTCAAGGCAATTTATGCGTGCAACTCCATCCATTTCTTCTGATCCCATACTTTAAGAATATGCTATGAAGGATTTCAATTTGAGAGCATTTAATATCATATTAAAACATTTTAACAATTTTATATTCTTAATAAAATAAATAAAAAGATATTTCGGAGGATGTGAATCAAAGAAATATGAAGGTTATGTATGTAATGTAGAATGGAGTGTTACTCCTAAATCAACATTAGAGTTAATAAATGGATCTGATCCAATGAGTAGTTACTTAGACCACAGGATGGCATAGAGACTGCAATTTTTTTAACCTAAATTAAATTATATAATTTTTGCCCATCTTATTTAATTCACATGCTAAATGGACTTCCACACATTCGCCCGTTTTATTAAGAAGTAATTGCCCGGCCCGGCCCAACCAGTAGGGCTGAAGAGTTTAAATATGGGGTGTTTCTTTCTGCACCCCAAATAATTTCTCCCTACATCCCATCATTTTCTGAAAATATTATTTAACCCCTTTTAGAAATGATTTTTGGATTACTCTTTACAAAATATTTATGGAGCATATTTTTCAAAACACATTTTATGAATTTTTTATTTACCATTCTAGAAGTCAAAAAATGTGTTTTGAAAAAGATATTTCAAAATGATTTTTTTGTCTTTCCGATTTTTTATTCTAAAAACACCTTTTGCTTTTGGAATACCCTATTTTAGAATCATACAAAACTATCAAGGATAATTTGATATCTCGAATAATGTAGGGGTGCAGGAAGAAAATGTAGGGGTATAGAAAGAAACACTCTTAAATATGTTGTGTCAGCCTAACCATTTTCTTATGGGCTAGAATTTTTTAAACCTTGTTTCACCTTCTGTTGGGCCCAATTAGTTGATTTAAAAAATAATATCTTAAAATATTGAAATTAAAGTATGTATTTTAAAATTTAAGTCAAATGAACTGAGTTAATTTAATTTTTTTACATATAATATTTTGATATAATATATATATATATAATATTACTCAATTTTTTTACAAATTATAATGTTGTCAGCTCTAGTTCCTAGGTTTGTTTTCTGTCATTTTTTTTGAAGGATCCTTTGGTTTTTAATGAAATATGTTGTTCTATTAAATTAAATAGAGAAATACAATATAATTGTAATTAGTTAATGTGTTCAGATATATATTTAAAAGAGAGAAAAAAAAATCGAATGTTTAATTGAGTAAATATGAATAGAGAAGATTTCGCTTATTAACTTGTACATAATAATTATCATATAAAAAATTATTTAATTAGTCAATATAGCATGATAACTTTATCCTATAAATTTAATTCCATCTTATTTGTTAATTGATTAAATGATGAAGAGCCAGGTAAAATTAGATAATATTTTTGTTTTTCTTTTGTATATCTTCATTAACACCCTTACTTTCACGTAACCACCACTTTCTTCGCAAAACAAGTCAATTATCACTTCTACAACTATTTTCTTACCCTTTATAACCTTTGCAATTGTTGTTATTATTACTGCAACATTTTTTTAGAGAAAAATTGTAACATCTTCTTTCTCAATCTTTCACCATTTTATCACTATTGATACTGCTAAGATTCCCTTCTAAAGAACATTTTTTTATTTATACATATTTTTCATTATCACATCTAACATATTTCCTTATAAGTTGTCACACTAGTTTCTAATTTTTGTTTATCGATCTTAATCTTATCCTAATTATCAGACACACATATTAAATATATAATCGGTTTATCATTAGTTGTTGATTAAAAAAGAAATTAATGATTGATTTGTGATATGCATTGACGCTGATGCTTATCTAAATCCACCTGTGAAAATTATTATTGGCATTGAAACTATTGGGTGAGTCGTGCAATCAAGAACTAACACCTTCTCTATACACAATCTCCGAACCACTTCCATAATAATTATGCTGCAAGTGGAACCTCCGAAGTAAAATTGTTAAAATACAAGTTTAGTTCTTTTATAAATACAAATTGACAGTGTAATCTCTACATAAAAAAAATATTTACGAAATATTACCAACAACTTAATAAAAACATTAGATTACATCGACACTGTTAAATCTTAGAATAATCGAAATCTACTATTTTACATGTTTAATATAATCACTTTAACACATATAAAATACATACAAGACAATAATTAAAACAATGTCAACTTTTGAATATAATAAAAAAACTATGTCTTACCCTTTGATAACATAAAGAGAAAATCAACAAAACCAACTCTTAAACACATAAAAGTAAACAAACTAAACATTTTTTAACAAAAAAAAAAAGGATGTTACGAGAAAACACAATAGAAGCAACATAAGAGAAATTCCATAGCATTACGAAATCTTTTGAAAACATTATTGAACACTCTATAAAGCACTATTTTAGAAAATGAAAAACAACTCAAAATGATATGTACAAACGCTTGTAATTTCACTTTTTAAAGTATTATCAAATATGTAAAAAAGTGAATCAAATATTCTATTTATAGAGATATGTAAACGCTCATTAAAGAATGTTTAAAACATTTAATTAGTTATTTTAAATTGTTAATAAATTATTCTCATTAAAATTTGAAAATTAGTCAAAACACTATTTGATTCAATTGGTTAGTTCATGTGTTAATCGATTGTTTTCGTTTGTAGATTATTTTTTAAAAAATAACTTAAAATAAAATTAGTCAATTATTTAAAAAGTTAATTAATTATTTTCTTAAACACATTTTAATCAGATAAAAAAGTATATAATTGATTAACCTGTTCTAAAACATATTAATAACAATTGATTACATAAAATCTTAATAAATCAAACAAATTTAAAACTTTTTTCACATGGCTTTAAGTTTTAAAAATATTTGTTTATTAATTAATTTAAAGTTTGATTGTGTGCTAAATTGAGACTTTTATTATTTTATTATTAACTTGTATGGAAGATTGACAAACACATCTAATAAAAATTATAATATATCTTCAAACTATACTTAAAACATTTTTTTTATATTTGACTTTATCTTTCAAGTTCAACATGTTTATCATCATAAACATTAATGTTTGTTTATTGTTATTACTACATGATTGTTTTGTTAATTAGTTAAGCTTTCAGCTATTTAGTTTATTATAGTTAATCTATAAATATACAACTGATTTTAACTTCAAATAAATTTGATTAACACACACGTGTCATTCATTTTTCGTCATCCTTGTATTTTTTTTTTTTTTTTTGAGCTTGTACATTTTTTTTAATCATGGTTCGTTCTTGTATGTGTTCATCAAGTACATTTTATTGATCTTTTCATCTTTTCTTACATGTTAGTTTTGTATTTAATATGTCTTTGTCTATGAGCTTCATCTTTTCATCTTTTCTTACATGTTCATTTTGTATTTAATTTGTCTTTCTTTGTGAGCTTCATAATCCATGATATACAACAAAAATAAGTAAATAAATAATGAATAAGAATAAAACGATATAGTTCAATATGCTGGAACTACTAATGGGAGAGTCATTGAATGGTGGTTGCATGGTGGTCGGAAGGAGCATTAATTCCTTGTAAAAGTAACAGATCGCTCCTTCATTAAAAGTTCGGGAAATTTTCAAAATCCTCCTTCTTTTTCTCCCTTCTTGTCACCATCATTACCAATTTACATTATGCAAAATACTAAAGTCCATTGAAAATTCTCAAAGTGTTCCTTTATTGAAACAAATTTTTCAAGAATGTTTGATAGACCTCTGTTTAGTTCTAATGGTCCACGAACTACTTGCAATAATTATATTGAAACACAATTTTCATAATTTGCTACCTAAATTGGGTTGGAAAATATCACTAAAGAAGGGGCAAAATCTACATAAAATAAAAAAGAAAATTATTTTTCAATTGAAGGTGATATTCATCTCATTGATTAGCGTGTTAACGTATGAATGGATCTAATTGTTTGTTATACTAAATCAATAAATCATTCTTAGTTTAGAATAGTTGAAAATTATAACATTAGTGAGAATTTACACATATTGAATCAAGTGAAATTTTGATTGGAAACATTTAATGTTAGCGTTCAAAAGTCATTACAATATCATGATAGATGCAATGTGATTTGAAAGAAAAATCGATTGAAATTTTAGAAATCAATACACAATAACGAGTTGTTCGTCCACTATGATAAATATTTAAAAAAAAAAAAGTGATAAAGAGAAAATTAGAGATTTACATCAAGAATAAAATTGAAAAATATAAAATTACTATTAAAAAAACTATGAAGAAAACAATCGTAAAAAACTGGAGATGAATACCATGACATTATAAAAAAAGGAAATTTGAGAGACGTAAGAACATGAATACAAGAAATAGAAAATCACTTGTACTTATTGGAAAGTTCAGAGTTTCAATTGTTTTTTAAGTTATTTTTCCTTCAACTTCATCAAATTACTCAACACGTGTACGTACAAAAAGTCCAAGGTCTATAAATACAAATCAAGATTAATCGTAGATGATGTATATAAGTATATTTGAGATTTTTTTTTAATGGAAAATGTTTTTTTATGATTTGTTCAAAATGATTTATTTATTATTTTTATAATTATAATAAAAATTTATACAATAAATTTAAATTTTTAAAAAATTAATATATTTATTATTTATAAAATTATATTAGAATCATATTAAATTTTTCAGAAATTTAATAAATATTTCTTTTAAATTAAACACTTTACTAATAAATATTTTATAAATATCTTACAAATATCATATCATATATATATATATATATATATATATATATATATATATATATATATATATATATATATATATATGATACAAACACACAATTAAAAATACTATTTAAAAATAGTGTTTTAGCTTCATATATCCCAAGTCTAATCTAAGTCTAATCTGTTTATTCATTGTCTTATCGTGTTTTGGATAAGTTGTCTCATGATCCATTACTTGCGATGTCATGAAATTGTGGCGGACATTTATCCAACTCGGCAGCTTTAAATCAAAAGAGAAAAAATATAAGTAAATTATTTACGGGAGCAACACTTACAAAATTGAAAAAGAGTATACACGTCTTCTGAAGCGAATACTTAATAATGATGGTCGTAAATTTAGATATAAATAATTATTGCGTTATTAGCTTCATTATATAATAAAGCTCTTATATAATGCTTTTATAATAAAAACATATAAATAAACAAGGAGACACGTTTAAGGATAAAATTCTATATAAATATAAGTTAAAAATAAAGAAATTAAATTACTTTATATATAATAATAATTTTTTAAAATTGACATTTTTAACTTGTACATAAATTCATTCAAGATAAAATAAAAATTATAATTTATTCAAAAGATATTTTAAGACCAATGTGAAATAAATTATATCCTGAGTTTAATTTTAAACAGTTGTGGACACAAATTCTACAACAACTGTTGATCGAAAACTATCTTCAAAATACTTTTTAAAATAATTATTACAAATTTCTACATTCTTTTAAGAATCCTCACTTAACATGCATTATAACTTTTTATTAGATAATAATAAGCGACTTTCCGCTAAAGCTGAGAGGATAACGACGATAACATTTTAATTATAAAATAAAACAGCCACCATTGAAAATGATTACAAGTCGCGCAAAGGGACAAGGGACACTGCCTCTGCTAGCAATCTACACCCTGCACCTCACGTTCATCTCAGGAATCCAAAGCATTGTGGACCACACGATTTTGACACAAAACAAAACAACACATAACATAACGTAACACTAATAATGCACATGACAAAGGTTACCACGCTAATAACCCTAATTAATTAATTAAACTAATAAAAATAAAATCCACGGAGAGCAAATGGATCAACGCAGAAACATATTTGCGGTGGCCATAATCGCTTGCGTCGGATGAGGAATCTGCCATGGCTTGAGGAGAGGATCTGGAATATCGGGAATCTCAACGGATAAACCTCCGACCTCTTCAGCGATTTCAAGGATAGAGTTCAAGAAGCGTAATCGTTCCGTCAGTTCCATGGTCTGAACCCTCAAAATACTGTTCGCGGCTTCGGTCTCAGCGCACGCTTCTTCCTTGGCCGTTATGTTCTCCACAAGCTTCTTGTTCGCGCCTTGCAATCTGCTAACTTCATCGGTCAAATCCTCCAGCTGTTTCTGCTTCCTCATCCGCGATCGCCGCGCGGATTCGCGGTTCGACAACATCCTCTTCCGCTTTCTCTCGTCGATTTGCAGATCTCCTGCTTCAGATCCAGAACTTGTCGCCGAACGTTGAATCGATGCCATTTCCGACAAGGATATTAGATTTGATTTTATAACAGAACAAAGAAAATGAAAGCTAATGGAAATAGGAGTTACAGATCTAATTAATTATTGGAATAATAGAACAATAATTAACTACGGAGACGGATCTAATTAATCACGGAGTTGAGAGGGAGTTCATGAGAAAACATAGAACCAGTACAGAAACACAACGGAGAACGAGTGCAGCAGACGAATTCGACGCATAGCGTGTGTCATAAAAATTCGGAAACCATTGGTGTGTTTTGCAAAAGGACTATGCTCTCATAACACAATTGAAACTCCAGCAAGTCGTGATTTGGGACAAGAAAACCCTATATCTGAAGCAGATCTGCTTCTGAGGGACCTAATTAATTTTCTGAGACGAGATGAGATAAAAAGAACAATGGAGGAGACAGGGGAAGGAGAGGTTGTTGGCGAAAGAAAAATTGGGGACAGAAGAAAAATGTGGGAAAAGGGTTCTGGTGAAGAAGGTGATAACTGAAGGTGAGGTTAGCTTTTATAGAAAAAGAGCGAAGGGTTGGCAGTGTTTAATTATAAAAAAAAAAAGTAAATTTCAATGAAGGCCAATTTCGAGGTGCCTGAAAGGAGGGCTCATTGCTTGCGCACGCAATGACGACATCTTTGTTCCACCGTAAAATTGAGTTACCATAGTTATTATGTATATGTAGTTAAATTACTTTATAATAAGTTAGAGTGTTTTAATTTATTTTATGCAACGAATAAATTTTAATTTTATATAATTAAATTTTAAATTTTTAAAGCCTCAAAATAATATTTTAAAAAAACAATTTCTTAATTTTACAAGTATTAAAAATAATAATTTCAAAATTTTATAACAATAACAATAATAAGTTGAATTCACAACGTACATAAAACAAAAATTTCTCTCACATGTATACGTGAGTTATTAGTCAATATCAAATATGTATATTAAAATTTTATTACGGGCAAACACTATTTTAATTTGTCAAACCGTAAAGTAAGATTAAAATATAATTTCAGTCTATTTCTTTTTTTTTTCAAATATATAATTTTTTCTTTTTAAAATAGAAATATTTAAATTCAAAATTTTAAATATTAGTGAATATTAATTCAACTTTCACTAAAGAAATAAAAATTATGATAATGGTTTTAAGTTCTCCGAAATGAAGTACAGTTTGAATAAAAGTAATGAGGTCAGAGTATTTGAAAAAGCGCATTGGATGAGTTTCCAAGTATAATAATTTCTTTAGTAAATCTTACATAGTTAGCTATATTAATTAAATTATCGTTTATGAGTTTAGGTTGATAGTGTACAACTTATTGAATGTTGTGTCATATAAAGGTCTAAAGAAATATATATTATTTTCTTCAAATTAATGAAGGTACACTTATATGTGCTCGTTAACAAATTTGGAGACGTATATTTAAAGTAAAAAACTTTATATTTTGTGTGATTTGATCATTTAGAAATATAATTATAAGATAAGAAATAATATTCTGTATGTGATGCAAAAAATTGTTCCATGTTAAGATGAATGTTAAAAATTGTTTATGCCGATTGACTCTTTCGTCAGTTGACTTCTGTGATCGCTTGCACCTTCTCTCTTTCTTTTGATTAGAATAGCTGAACCTGCAAAGAAAAAAAGATGGGCGCCCTAGCGGCTGTTTGCACTCCGACGCTCAAGTCAAGATTAAGGCAAGAAACACCAATGTATAGCAAAGAGTTATAGTCTCAAATGCTGCGTACCTTTGTGAATGCTTTGCTACCTGTTTTATAGCCTTTCTAGGGTTCCTGCCGCCCCATCCTTGCATCCAGGTGTTGCCTCATAGCGAATTTAGGGTTACATTTATGGGATTTTATCACACAATCTTCATGCGTGTCTCATGGCAATCTTCTATTCTTAGAGTGCAACTCTCGTGGCAACCTTCATTTTCTGGAGTGCTTAACTTGGGCGTGGGCACTAAGGCATACGCTATAACCCTAGCGCCACATGGCCATATCTTCTCTTTTAAACTAATACGCACGTGCCTTTTATGTTGTTTCTTTCTTATAAGGACAGATCCTCTATGCCAAAGTCTTACGTCACATGGAAACCCTGCGTGCGTGATGTGACGTATCCACAAACCTGATTCATATTTTTACACGTGTGATTCTGTGGGTCCCTCTGTGGGTCTCATTGTGCCGACCTCTCCTTTACCGACCTCTCGCTCAGTGACCGACGTCCGAGGTTTGACCACTACAAAAACACATGATGATTTTCTTGATTTAGGATGGAGGATAAATTTGATGTTATGGTTTTGATTTAATAAATGATATAGTTTATAGTTAAAAATAATTGAGTGAAAAATAAGTTTGACATGTGTGTTCTTAAAACAATAATATAAATTAGATATAACGTAATACATATACTAAATTCAACTCAGAATAAACGAGAAATTGTTTACAAAACATTGATGGAGTGAGATTTTTTACTTATGCCACAATGATCGATTAGTGTACCATGAACAAAAGAAATTAAAGTTTGAATAATTGTGAAAATGTTTACTGTAAAATATAATTTATTGTCATTACATTACTCCATGCAATAAATTTTATTTTTAAATTTGTAATTTTTAAAATATCCTATCAATAGTATTGAAGAGTTTTAAAAGTATTATTAAAAGTTTTATTAACATGAAATGAAGTCAATGACATAAAATTGTTTCATACTGAAACATTAAAATATTTATTCTTAAACTGTTATGGTTTTTTCTTAATTGATAAATTTTTAACACTGATTTACAGATTTTATTATTAGATTTTTTGAAAAATTATTTGAGATATGATAACAATTATATTATCATTTATATAATATTATGTGTTTACATTAGGATTATTTCAATTTCAGAATAAAATGATAGTTATTCATTTAAATATTAATTTAATTAATAATTACTATTACAAAATAATATTAATCTATTCAACTTAGTTTTCAATTATTTTTTTTAAACTTATTTTTTTTATGATATGAAATTATTTATATGGTCATTCTTCTTCCATTATCAATTAATATACTTTAGTTTACTATCTCGAAAATGTATTTCAAT
Source organism: Phaseolus lunatus (assembly GCA_013389735.1). NCBI lineage: Eukaryota > Viridiplantae > Streptophyta > Magnoliopsida > Fabales > Fabaceae > Phaseolus > Phaseolus lunatus. Next base: position 42,987,356 of record CM023857.1, on the reverse strand, counting down.
ATTTAATAATTTTATTTTACAATATTTCAAAATAATTATTTTAATAAAAAACTTTTATTTTAATAATATATAATAATATTTTTATGCATATTTAAAATAAAATTTCCCAATTACGCTGTTAATCTTATTCTTATAATAATTTTCAGGTTTTATCAACAAAAAATATTTTTCCTTTTTTATGTGAATATTTTAAATTTAATTAATAAATTTTAAATCACTAATTTAAATTTTTAATAGTTTGTAATGCATTTTTAAATATTTTAAATTTTAACGACGAATGATTGCAATGTAATCTATTTTTTTATTTTTTCCTTAATTTTTTCGTAAAAGAATTACATTAAACTTATATTATATGAATCCTTATTCATAATAGCAATTTATATTTAAAATAAATTTTCAAACAGTATTTGATATTTATTTATAAATAATTAAAAATCTAGTCAGAATTTGTTTTCTAAACAACTGAATTTTAGTCGATTTTCTGATGCATGATGAATTATTCATTGACCTAATTTAAATTTTAGGAAATCAAATTTGAACTTGCAAAATAAATAGATATAGTTAGATAAATAAATAAAATAAAGAATCATTTATTCTTTATATTTTTTGTAGAAAAGTTTATTTTTGAAAAAGATTTTTAAGACTGGAAGTGAGCGAACCAGTATGCACTCACCCATGTGAGCGCCACTCTGTACTCACGCCAGACCTGACAATACTGGAATTGCACGATGTTTTCCCTGTCAGACTACCCGCCACCACTTTTTTCTGTTAACGCTGCCAACTATTTCCAAGTTTTTGTAGTTATATTTAGTTTAAACTTTTTTTCATTTCATTTTTCCGATTCCATTGTATAAAAATCAATTTGTCGTGAACAATGTGGACAAATAAAATTAGAAAAAAATACTATATGTAAAAAGTAAAGTTTGACAATATCTGTTATTTGCACCTCGGTCTTTTCAAATTTCATTTCAAATTTAATAATTCAGTTTTCCCATCTTAATTGTCATATAAATGTTTATTATGTGTTATATGTTTTTATTGGAAATGAGTATTACTCTTTTGACGTGGAAAAATAGTACTTTTGAAAATTTGAGCTGGATCTTTCTATATATAATTATGGAACTTCTCATAAATTTTGAGAGAATATTTATTTATAAGAGATTATTTTTTTTTGTCTATAATGTTCTATTCCTATGTGAGTGAGTAATGTTTGTCCGGATGAATTTATAGATGCATTAGGGTTTGAATCTGGTAATGTCTGTAAAAAATAAAACACAGAAAGACGATTAACATGCCAGAATCATTTGTGTTGAAATGTAAAGAAAGAATGAAAAAGAGGACGTGTCACGCGAAATTTTTATGTGATTACCCATTAAAACGAGGAACAAACAATGAACTAGTATAACACAAGTAAAGAAGACAAAATTAAAAACTCATACAATATAATCATAATCGATTATAGAGCATACAAAATTGATTATCAAAATTATTGTAGTGGCCTAATCGATTATATTACAATAAATTACGAGTTATTTTTTCAGTGAATAATCTATTATGCTTATTACATAATTGATTATAAACTTATTTTATGTAACATTTTATTTAAAAAAACATTAAATACTTTGAGAATACATTAAATAACTTAATAATAATAATAATAATTATTATATAAAAATATATAATCAATTATATGTTTTATGTTAACTTTGTAGCATATAATTCGATTAATTATATATTAACATCGCTATAGTTGACTATATTATAATTGATTATATAATAAATATAAACTAATATAAAAAATAAAAACATTAAATATGAAACATGTATATAATAAAAATTAATATATATTTTTTCCTGTAGTAACGTGAAATTAATTTTTATTTTTAGTCAAAATGTGAATATTTATAATAAATAAACTGTTTAAATAAATAAACTGTTTAAATGAGTTTTTATCAACGAATAATGTTAATTTTTTATTTTTTACATGATACACATACTTCTAACGTGGATGAAAATTTAAAGATTAAAACCAATCTTAACTTTACTTTCTTTTTACATAAAATAATTTTTTTTATATAAAAGAATTTAAAATATATAAAGATGTATTTTGTTTACATTAAAACTCGATGTTATAATTAAAATAAATATTATAATTAATATATTTATGAAATATAAATGTGAATATTTATTATTAGTATTAATTATAATTAAGGTCCAATTTTAATATTAATTAATAAAATTATAATATTTAATATTTATATTTATATATAGAGTAGATTCTCCATTATAACTGTTTTTAGTTGTATACAACTTTAATTTTATTTTATTTTTATATCAATATTTTATTTTGGTTATTTTTTTTATTTTATAATAACTTAAATTTAAAATAAAAAAAAACAAATATTAAATTTAAAAGAAAGTGTTTGAGAGATATGCAATACATTTATTTGAAAATAATTAGTCAAATAAAATTTTGAATTAATAGATGGTTTGATGGAAAGTTCCCTCGCTGTGAGAAAAAATAGACATGAAAAAAAATAACAAAAAAAAATAAAAAAATGAATGTAAATCACAAAAATTTAGTTTTCTTTGTCATTCTCACCAATCTAAATATATTTCTTATTAAACAAATGTCATTGTCATTTATTTTGTTTTGGTCAATCAATACAGATGGTATAAATTTTGATTGTTTAATTGTTGATGTTTCTCATTTTTATTTCTTTTATTTTTTTTTCATTTCCGTATAGTAAGTGGAGACGAAAGAGAAAAAAGATAGAGAAGCAGGATATTCCAAACTGTTACTTGAATGCAGAACATTCAAATTTTTGCACACGTACAGAGTTATTTTAATGTCATTGTTGATGTGGATGTTGACGAAAAATGAATACGTTCTAAACATAGTTACGGAAAAGAGAAAAGAGATTAAAAAATAGATATTTTATTAGAATTTGTTACTGAAGTTTCTTATCTTATTATATTTTTTTTCATTAATTATTATATTTAATTTACAAGTTTTGAGAATGAAATATATGAAGTAATTACTTTAATATAATTATATTTATTGTGTTATAAATTTAAATCTATTTAATATATTTTTTACTATAATTTAATTATTAAAATTATATATTGACATAACTGATGAGATAAAATATTTTTTTAATAATATTTAATATTTAAAAGATATAAATACACATATAATAATAATAATAAGTAGTAAAAAATGTAAATACAATGGTGAAAATAGTGTTTCTGCTAGTTAATTATAATGATTATAATATATTATAATGAAACTAAATAGAATTGAGTTGAGAAGAAACAATTATTGACTGAGTGATTCAGATAGAGATATATTATGCCTTTTTTTTGTTGGCAAATGCAGAGAAACGATAGTTCATTGGTTCACTCCGTCTGAGGCAGGTGGACATGCCAGACCTAGAACCTCCGATAGAGATTGTAGCCAGAAACATGGAGAGGACGGGTAGTTACTAGCTATTTTTTCATTTAATTCATCACCTGTCTCTCATTCCCAATTTCGAAACCAAACAAACCCTAATTTATGCTACCTCGTACTTGTAAAAAGAAAACTATCATGAAACCTCTTTACATAATCGAATAACTTTTTCCAACACTCTCTACTGTTGGCCGCGCATCCCCGAAATCCCAACAACCTCCGTGGTTTATTGTGAGAAGTAAAGATATTGAGTGTAAATATGAGGTACTATCCTCGGATCCATTTGGTGTGTGTGCTCTGTGTGAGGGAGAAAATAAAAAGTTCAGTGTGGTTTGTGGTTGTGGACGTACACAAGGGGATGGAGACTCTATATTAAGTGAGTGTGGAACTCAACGATTTGTATTAAAACGGAATCTTATAATTAATATAATCTTATAATCAATACAAATATTATAATTAATATAAATATTATGATTAATATTAAATATTATAATTAATATAAGTATTATAATGAATATAAATATTATAATGAATATATAAATATTATAGTTAATATAAATATTATAAATTAATATTAAAATTGGATCTTATAATTGTAATTAATTTTTATAATTAATATAAATATTATAATTAATACTTATAAATAAATATTTACATTTATATTAATTATAATATTTATTATAATTATAAGATTCAGTTTTAATGTAAAAAAAATTATTAATTGTAATGAAAAATTAATTATTTTAAACGTATTTTATATAAAAGAAATATTTTATGTATAAAAAATTAAAATTAAAATTGATTTTAGTTTATGAATTTTCATGTTGAAGTGGATAATCACAATACCTAAAAAAAAAAAATTATATGTTGTTAATTATTTATTCTAATAATTTTCTTATTATAAATATATACTATATAAAATTTCAATTTCAATTTAAATATTTAAATAATATGTTAAATTAAAAATAGTAAACAAATGAATAATAAAAATAAATATATATTAAAATATACTAAATTTAAAATTAGTATACACTTTAATTTGTAAAAAAAATAAGAATTATTACAATTATTTCATATTTACTCAATAAAATAAAATAAAAGGATGAAAAAAATGTGAAAATATAGATATTAATGGAACTTTGTTTTTTTAGGATGTATAAAGATTTTTTTTTAATGCACAAATTTTACTTTCTAATATATAGTTTAATACATGTTATTAAACCAATTTATACTCTTTTTTTTCCCTCAATCTAATCCTTAAAACTAATTTTTATCTCTCACTTTTCACTTTATTTATGTTTTACCATTATATATAAAAAACAATCCTTCTTATTATAGTAGAAAACTTCAAATCTATTCGATCTTAACTTTAATTCTCTTAAAATAATATCTAAAGGTTAAATAAAACAAGTTAAATGTAAATAGACTATAGAAATAAATATGTATTGAAATTATTAAATTTAAAATTAATATACACATTAATATATAAAATAATAAAAAATACTACAACAATTAAATTTTAACTCATAAAATAAAATAACATTATTATAATACTATGAAAACATGAGAACTAATGCGCCTGAACTTTTCCTAGTATGTACTATTCAAATGTATTATAAATAAGTTATTATTAACATAGGACTCACTTTAAAAAAGAATATATAAAAAATAAATTCTAATACGATATTTAATTACAACTATATTATAAGATTTATTAAGAATAAGATTATATAAAAACATTTATGCTATATACTTACTTTTTAAATATTTATAATTACTATTTTTTCATTGATTATTTTCTTGTTTATTTATCGATTAGAGCATCATAAAAGGTCATTCATAAGTCAACTTTCATTTTGTTTTGTGTTTATTTATTTATTTATGTTGAATTGATTCATCTTATTATTTATAACTGATCAACTCACATGACATTCAACCACATTAATAATTTAATAAAAACACATTCAAATTCCAGTAATAATAGTCATTAAACTAAAAGTATAAAAATCATGAACTGAATCACTGTAAGCATTGGAAGGAAAGTTATATTTGAAGCTTTAATTAAATCACTAAAATGTAGCCAAATAGTAAAAGAGAAAAGCATACACTACATGGTTTTTTGTTGGGTGAGAAATCTATAAGGGTTTAGTGTGAGGAATCTGAAGAGATAACTGGTTGGCATCTGCAACCTGAATGATAGAGTTCAAAAAGCACAATCGATCCATCAATTCTTTAACCTGAGCCCTGAGGACATTGTTAGCTGCTTCAGTTTGAGCAAATGCTGCTTCCTTTTCCTTTATGCACTCTGCTACCTTCTTCTTTACACTTAGCAAATCGTTGACTTCATTGGTGAATTTCAGTAACTGCTCCTGCTTTCTCATTCGTGATCGTCTCGCTGATTCACGGTTCGAAACCATTTTTTTCCTCTTCTTCTCCTTCATTTCTGAATCTTCTTCTCTGTATCCACAACTTGACAAAGCTTCAATAGAAGAAGACATTTCGCTTTTAATAAGGAGACTTCAATTTAATATATAGAGTCAAATGAAAGATATCAATAATAAGAAAAATATAACATTAATTAACATAAATTAAAATAATCTTGAATAGTAAGTTTGTTTTCCCTCCAACTTATTAAATAAAAGTTGTTTATATAATATTTTTTTCAATTTTGCATCCTTTTATCAAGTATCCAATTATATGTTTATTTTCCTAGAATTTATTTTTACATCATTTAGTTATAAGATGTCAAGGAGACAAACATTTTTTCTGAATTACATAAATTAAAAAAAAACAATTAACTTAAATTTAAGGAGAAAAATATAATTTTTTATTATTTAATACATTTGAATACTTTACATACACTAATAAACAGATATAATGCATCCATATTTGACGAGAGTGTGTGAGATTATTACATGATTATTTTTTCATCGAGACATTTTTATTATAAGGTTATGTAGAAAGTCAATATTTTATAAGATTTATCTGTTGAAATACTTTTATACAACATAAAATTTAAAATTTAAAATCTTATAAAAAATAACTTTTTATCTTAAAAAGTATAATTTTGTCATTTATTAAATAAAATATTAATTAGAGGATAAATTTTATAAAATCGTTCCATTAGAGTAAGAAATATAAAGAGGTATAGGGCCAAAATAAACGCACAAAAAATAAAATTAAACTTCATATAAGATGAATACATATATCCAGTGAACTAATACTTTAGTTTTAACTATTTGTTTAAATGAGATGGTCCAGGTTGGTTTTTCTCTTATCATAATTAATGCATTTTTATCACTTTCGTTATTACAGTAAATATTATAATTAAAAACTAATTATAAAGTTGACTTTATCATTTTTTATTTTATTAACAAGATTTCTTTAACATACGTTTTCTGTTTTAGTTTATTAACCAGTTTTATTAATATAATTACTAACATATTTTGGTTTTTTTCTACTTAATTGTCATTTTTAAAAGCATTTATATTTTTTTATGTAACTCTTAATTATTTACATGTATGCATTTATCGTAATATAAAAAATAAAAAATTATTGCATTTTTAATTTGTTATAAACTTTAAATTAATACCTCATAAAATAATCCTTTAAAAGTCAAGGTTCTTCATTTATTATTTATTTATAATTTTATTTCCTGGTCAACACCTGAAGGTCAATTTCTTATCCTACTTTTCAAAATTGTTTGGCATTAAATGATGATCAACTATTTGCAATTTTTTTAACCCACTCAAAATTTAATTTAAAACATTTTGTAGTTATTTCAAACTCTAACATCAATATGATATTGCTGACATGATATCAATATGATACACACAAACATTTTAGAAGTATTTTAAAAATAATTTTAATAAACTATTTTTTTTAGATTTACATAATTAATTTAATAAAAAATTTGAATAGGGTAAAAAAGAAAAATAAATCTATGTTAACTAATCTCTTACCAATAATATCACTAACTTATGAATATTAACTTATTGTTTATTTATTATTTCTTAACATATTAAACTTAAAATGAAAATATAATACTTTGAGACTGATTTTTTTTAAAATTTTTTTTATAGTTTCAAGAGGGTTTTAATTAAATTTTAAATTTTATAGAAACTTAAATTAAATTTCTAATCTGTTGGAGCCAAATAAATTCACTTACCAATTATGGATGCCACGTCGTCCAAAACATGAGACTCAGTTCGACATATTACAAATCCTCTTATTCAAAGAAACGCGTTTTTAATTTTTAGGAATAAAAGAGGATCAAAGTTTTGGAAGGAACAAAAGTTAATTTTTTAGTATTTTAGAGGGGAAAACACATTTTTTTTCCTTATATTTTTTAATTTTCTAAGAATAAATTATTGCAGGACGTGATTTTGATAAGATATATGAAAAGGTAATTCATGTTGAAAGGCATATTAATAACCATTAAACAACTATTTAATTAATTAGAACACGAAAAAAAGTTCATCTTATGTTTTAAAATCACATTTTATTAAAATATAGGATAAATAAAATTCATGATCAATTTATCATAATGTATGTATACTTTAATAAATTATTTGAAGGTTAACTCTTTACAGCCTTTTCTCTTTATTTTTTTTTTAATTTAAAGGTCAAACTAAAGTAAGTCGTTAAAATCGTTAGATTAAAAAGAAGAAAATAATATTTTTTAAGTTACACTAACTTACAGTTTACATAATTTACCAGCTTTGGACGCATTTTTAAGCATGGAGTCAGAGTTTACAACAAAAATCATCTCACTTCATTAGATGAATGATATTATATTGAACAAAAGGTAGATTTGATTTCAGCAACCATAGAAAAATCCTCTTCATTTAATAATCATTCATTTATATTATTATAATATAACTATAATATGAAGTGGTTCCTTCTTTTGGGATCTCTTATTTCTGGTTCAACCATGCTCGATAGGGGTTCCTTCTTTTTTTAATGGGTTAGCATTTTTTGTCCTCCTTTTGCCATAGCTTGTTGGGAGTCGTAGTGTGCATATAGTAGGTTGGTTAATGTTATTTATTTTGAGAAAAATATATTATGATATTTAGAAAAAACACTTAACAATTCCTTTCATTAATACAATAATAATAAAATCTTTAAAATTTCATGTTTATTTATTATTATTACTATATATCAATAAAATGAGTTAAGTGGTTAGTTTTTAGGAGAGTTGAAAATATATCATCACTCTTTATTTTAAGTTTTTTTCATATATAGGTAACAATTATACTCTTTTTTTTCTATGCATATTGTTGTTTTTTATGTATAGAAAAAAGTTTTTTTTTTGGTTGAAATTAGGTAAATTTCTATCCATCCTTATGAATTTGTAAGTTGTTTAAATGAAGGCTTCTTCTTTTCTCCTTGTTTGTATTTTCTCCTATTAACTTTAAGGGGATTTTCATTTATTTAGTAATAATAATTTTCCCAATACATAAATGTGTGATTCTTTTAGTTATGAGTACTCATTGAGTAGGTTGAGGAGTTCTAAGCTTATTGCTTACATTTTACTTCACCTAATGAATAGTTTTTTTTTTATCGGCACCTAATGAATAGTAGTTGTTTTATTACAATTTTTTTAAAAAAAGTCTCATTTAAAAAATAATAAGTGTTTTTTTAAATTGATTTTTATTCGTAAACAAATATAAACTAGCTTGTATTTTTTGAAAATATCTAAAAAATATTCACCATTATTTTATATCAGAAATTTTTTGAGAGCTTTTAATTAAGTATAAATAAATGTAAGACGGACAGACAAATTGCTCGAACTAAAAAATTCATACTAGGAATTAAGGCAAACTATATAGTAGCCCAATATTTTTTATTTTTTTAATTTTCTAATTTTAAAACATATTTTTATCATGCTTAAATATAAAAAATAAGGAAAAAATATTCATTACCATAGCATATATGAGTCTGAAATTGTGGGCGTTGGGAGAAGGCATGGTGAATAATGTTACAGCATAGCTGAAAAAGTCTCTACAACATGCGTGGGATGCAAACTATGCAAGGATCAGGAAGAGCTATTCCGATAAAGTCGACAACGTTTCATTTTCGTCTTCCCCTTATTAATTTCAAAGATTGAAGGAGAAGCGTTCATGGTCTGAGTCTCGATTCAACCAATAAGGCACAGAAAGAAGCCATGGACACCGACGACGAGACACTATTGGACGAGAAAGCAAGGAGAACGAGAGATCTGCTTGCCAGTTTCTACTCTCCAATTCCTTCAGCGTCCTCCAACAATCCTTTTTCCAAACACGCCTCACCAGATGACATCAATTCCTCTTCCTTCCAACCTGATCAGTACATGAAAATCATGGTACACGTAATTCTTCTTTTCTATTTTTCGAGATTGAATGCTATTGTAGTCTCGTTTACGTTGATGAATGTGTCTGTGATTTGTTTACGTTGAAACAATCGCTTTGAAGGCGCGAAAGTCCAGTTTAGAAGGTCTACTCCAGAGGCACGTTGAAATGGTAGCTGAAATAAAGAATCTAGATACTGACTTGCAAATGCTCGTCTACGAGAATTATAATAAGTTTATCTGCGCTACAGATACTATAAAGAGGTATAGTTTTTTTATACTTTATTATGACGGTGATTATGATGTTACTTTTCTGTTAGGTTTTGCTATGTCACATGCAATTTCCATCGTTACTATATTGTGAAAATTTGTTCTATTTTCTCACGTTCATCTCGCTATATATGTGTGTGTGATTTTTTGTAATGTACGTTTTTCTTTGGAGAAGAAGAAGATGATAGTAGTTTCTTTGCGAACAGGATGAAGAGTAATATTTTGGGGATGGAGGAAAATATGGAGCAGCTTCTTGAGAGGGTACGTATTTATTAATTTAATATTAAGAGATTGATCGAATGTAGAACTAGAAGAGTTTTTGAGAGTTTCTTTTATATTTTTAGTAGAGAACTTTTTTAATGCACTTCTAACTTATATTCAGACACATCCTTAATCCGTTTTGAGAATTATTGTTTTCACTTTTCACTCCTGGAACTTTCTTACTGAGAAGCAAAAAACGAAGTGTAAGAGTTTGAGTATTCCACGTTTTTTTCCCGGTGCAGATAATGTCGGTACAATCAAGGAGTGACAGTGTTAACACTTCTCTGTGCGAAAATAGGGAGCATATAGAGAAAATGCACCGGACATGCAATCTTCTTCGTAAAATTCAGGTATCAAAGCAATGACACTTGTTGTCTGGTTACACATCATTGTTCTGCCTCACAACGTTCTTGATGAAATTCGTATATTTTTCCCTTATTCGCGAAGGTTATGTTTTATACCATTTTCATCGTTGTGGATGAGCAGTTCATATATGACCTACCTGATAGATTAGGCAAGTGCATCAAGTCTGAGGCCTATGCAGATGCAGTCAGGTTCTACATCGGTGCAATGCCAATTTTTAAGGTCCTGTTTGGCTGATATTATTAATGATTCAACTATACCTTACCTCACACACTCGGACAGATTATTTTCCTATAATGTAAAAAGTTAAGCCTCAGATTAGATATCTTTCTTTTCCTTTTTCATTCTTTACTAGGCCTATGGAGATTCATCATTTCAAGATTGTAAGCGAGCATCTGAAGAAGCAATAGCTATCATAGTAAAAAATTTGCAGGTGTAGTTCTTTTACATTTTTAGACCTTTTCTATCATCTTCAGCTTGGTACATGCCCATTGTTAGATAGAATTTGAGTATGAAACTTATGATAACATTGGATTGGATTAGCTTGTTCTAGCCATCCTTGCTAAACCAATCTTCTAAATATGATCCAAGAGCCTAAGGAGTGCAGTGAACTCAAAGTCTCTAATAGCATGCTTAATAGAATAAACAACTGATGGTTTTTATGTTTTGAGAAGTTTTTCTTCATAAATTGACATTTTTTTTTTCTATAACCAGGGAAAAGTATTTTCAGATTCTGAATCAATGCAAGTGAGAGCCGAGGCTGCAGTTCTCCTGAAACAGTTGAATTTTCCTGTGTGTATTATTCTCTTTTCCTCAAAACAGCATTTTGAACTGTGTTATGTGCTGAGGTTTTTATTATTTTTCAATATTTACGATAAATGGGGAAAATGATATTCTTGTATAAAAATCCATTTTTTCCCTTGCATTTTATAAGAGAACAGGGATCGAACATGTCTCGGTTTATCTTATCCTGTCCCATTCCCTGGAGAGAAATAACCTTGTTAGTGTTATCCTATGTGTTATTAATTCAGGCCATAGAATGATAAGTTTTCTATTTATTAACAGGTGGACTATTTGAAGACAAAGCTACTAGAGAAGTTGGAGCTTTCGCTTAGAGACATGCAGTTTATCACTGCAGTAATGGAGAATGATTCTCCCTCTGCTCACGAGGTAAGTAGTTCAGAGTATTATCCTTTGCTTGATGCACTTTTCTTCAAAATCTTATACACGCTTTTATTTGCTATCCCATTACTATCTTTGTTCACTTAAGAGTTTGTTCAAATGCCACGTTGTGTGCGGCTCTTGTATGTAACTCTTATTAAATGGTCATAGTTTAGGTTATCCGTCCCCTTGGTAACAACACACAAACAACATTAAAATCATGTGTCTTAGAATAGCGTCTATGGTAAGATATAGATGGTTTGGTGAAGCGACACAGTGATATCAGACAGTCATGTTGGGTAATAAATTCTTGTAGAATATATAATTCGTCACAATATTTGGGAATATAGCTAATTCATGCGCAGAAAAAGGATATCATTATGATTAAGTAGTGGAAATAATATCCATGATTGATTCTGTCAAATTATTTGTTAAGAAATTAGGCCATGGTGAATCAGTAATGTACTTCCTCATTTCAAAATAATTCTTTTGTAATTTTAGACTTCGCGCATTGATTAACAATGTCAGTAAAAAATTTCTCAATTTCACGACAAAAACAAATTCATTGAACAATATTACCCTCTAATAGTAATTCCATTACTGCTCTCTTATTCCACTTAATTGAGATCCCAAATGACAATGATAAACTTCAAAAAAGTAACTAACAACTTCTTGGTTTTCTAGTAAAAACAAACTAAAACTTTTGAAGCGACAACTATTTTGAAAGGGAGTATGGAGTACTTTTTATTATTAGATGAATTTTACTACAAACTTCAAATTCACAAAATCATCCATCCCGCGATTTAGTGAGACAAAGGTTTGGTCATTTTAATGTTTCTGTTAAAAAACAATTATTTGGTGAAGGGGTGTTGCTTCATGCTATTATTTTACTCTTAGTTTTTCATATATGATATATCTTCGTTGGTAGTTATGGTTAGAAGACTGATGAATTCAGTGTACGTTTCTTTCCCTATTTCCTAACATAGGCATCCATTCACGAGTTGGTGGAGGCCATTCGTGCATTTCGGGTAATATTTCCAGATTCAGAAAAGCAATTAGTTCAACTTGCTCAAGACCTACTCACCAAGTTAGTATCTTTATGTTACAATGCAAAGTACGGTTAAATTTAGTACAGTTCATAAAATTTTCATTATATGCAAATTAACATTTTAATTGTTATTCAGACACTTTCTAATCATAGAAGAGTATGTAAAGACACGGATTTGTTCGGAAGATCTACTTGGTGTTCTTAGTAAGTAGTGTGATTATGTTACTACATCACTCATTGATTAATTTAATTTCTTACATTAACTGAACACGTTTGTTTTCAATTTTCTATTCATATTAGTTTTTTTTATAACCATCAAACAAAACTTATTCTGATTCTTGAAGCAATGATTTTGTGTAACGATATTTGTTTAACATGAATGTATGAAATATTTAACGTGAATGTATAACCCAGTCACATGTCTTGTATAATGCTTTAGACTTTAAGCAAAATCTCGTCATCATCTGCATTTATTGGAGCTGTATAGACATTGTGCTAAATCAAATTAATTTACAAGAGATATAGTCTATAATATCATGCTTTTAAAACGCTAATAATTGTGTTCTCAAGAAATACTATCAAAATTAAATATTAATATAAACAAGTGTTTTTGGATCTGATTTTGGCGTCTTCAAATGTGTAATTTCACTTGGGAACAGGAGTTATCTGGAATGCCGTGCTCCGAATGGATGAAGTCTTAGAGGAAGTATCTCTCTCTAATCATTCTCTTGAGGTCATCTGTCAAAGTTATTAGCTCCACTTTGATTTTAACTTATAGATGTTGTTTTTCAAGTCAGCATTCTCCTTTTCTCTTCACAATACAATCCCAATGAAAGTTACAGTTCAAAAAAGGATGTTCATCAATACAAATTAAACATTTCCAGGCTACCAAGGATGCTGTCAAGCTGTATATTAGAAGTGCATTTTCTCATCTAACGCAAGACATCTCAGGTTAGTTCAGAGGGAACTTCTAATTTTTAATTTAAGCATAAATTTTGAAATGCTTACATGGACACACTATGGGAGAAAGAAGACATAAAATCCTTAGATTGTTTGTGTTAATGATCATAAGCACAAAATGGACAATATTACATTGCCAAGGATTCTAGTCTTATAAAGTTTGAAGCTTAATATGCATATACATTGCCTGATTTGTGCTAGCCACAATAGTTATCAGACAGTTTGTGTAATAGTCATGCTCTGAGTTAGCTTCTGTTTGGTAGATCACCTCTTAAAAGTGCTGAAACGGGATGGAGCAAAGGAGTACTCACTGGAAGTTGCCTTAGATGCTAGCATCAAAGCAGTTTTCGACGGAGGCAGGAACGTTTTACTGGTAAACACATTGGTGTACTTAGACACGTAAAAACAAGATCATAATTCTGCATGTATATACACAAAATATCGTTGTTAAAGCATTCAAATTATTTATGTTGTGTAGTTTAATTAGGTTTAATCTTTCTCTCGATTGTTTCAGGATATCCACAAAATTCTAGAAGACAACTTAGAGATTGTAGATAAACTAAGAGAGTTAATAATTGATTGGGTTCAACAAGGATATCAAGACTTTTTTAGGGAACTTGAGGTTCAGTTCATATCGTTTTTAGGAAGAAACAATTCTTCAGCTACTCAAAGTCATGGTTTGATGGAGGGAGCTCAAGGTGTCAAAGCCTTTCCTAGCCTTGTTCTAGTGTTGGCCCAACTGTCTGCTTTTATTGGACAAACTGCAATACCAAAAATCACCGAGGCAAGGTTTCACTTGATTGCCTTATATTTGATATTTAATTCCTTGAAATAGAACAATTATTTGGTTGAATTTCCTTTCATATGTTTAGTAATGTATGCCTGAAAAATTGCGTTGCAATGTTCAGGAACTAGCAGCTTCCTTTTCTCAAGGAAGTGTTGGAGGTTATGAATATGGACTGTCCTTTGTTCCTGGAGTGATCTCTCAAAAATTTAGGGCAGCTGGTGAAAAATTCTTGCAGCTGGTATATTTTAAAAGCTTCATAATTTATTTGAACATAACTGCAAATTCACACCCTTCCTCATTCTTACTCCTCCATTGCTTAATAACGTATAGTTATATCAAAGCCTGTTCTCTATTTTGAAGCTTGGTTTCAGCAGTGTTCTGCCCGATAATATTTTTCTTTCCAAAGAAAGAAGATATTCGATATGGATATCCATATAGCTTTGGCCAGTATTATGATAAGTACCAAGCACTAATTCACTTTAAAAACTAGTAATTAAAAGGAGAACTAAACACTTAAATATACTTGATGTGCGACTTAGGCACCCCATAATACCCAGGTTACTATTATATTCCTTTGTCCTTTTCTTAATATTAAGTGCAGTTTCACTTGAACAGCATAGTTGTGACAATATTTGTGATATCTAAATATAAATAAGAAGAGGATGTTCGTAAGTTAGTCAGCTACTGTTAGTTTATGGTTGTTTGTCAGCTGCATATAAATAGGGTAGGTTGTTTCTTTCTCTTTCTCTGTCTTCTCCATTTTGTTCTTCTTCCCTGTTTCCCCACATTCTCTCCCAGTCTTCCTTTCTACAGAAACAACACAACACAATCCCTGGTCATTACTTTCCTGCCCCTGTTTCATTTAGCCTCATAACACATACCACAAAATTGAAAGTAAAAGAGGGGTATTGGATGAACTTGAATGGAATGCGTGCCATCATATTTCACTTCATTTCATTTTGTAAAATAATTCAAACAACGAAACGTAGCATCATTCTATTATTTTCCACAAATCAGGACATAGCTCTGGGGACCTCGTGTCCAAGTGAACAAATTAATTGCCGAACTTTATCGATATTTCTCTGTTATATCACTCTTTCTTGAGTGCTTTTCGTTTTAAGCCTAAGGGGAATTCATTATCTGATACTCTTATTGCAGTATGCACCTTTAATATTTTTATCCTTATACCTCTTCCTCTTCTTAATAGAGTTTCCGCTATTAAAATAAAAATGTACAAGTTCAGTAGCATTTACAGATTCTTCATTTTATTCTTTTTAGTACATAAATATGAGAACTCAGAAAATATCACTTCTCCTGAAGAAGAGGTTTGCCACACCCAATTGGGTTAAGGTCAGTATGTTCTGTCTTTTGTTTCAAAAATAAAAATACCAATTTTATCTTTGAAAGAATTTGAAAATGAAGTTGTTGCTTTGCTTTGTTTGCACAGCACAAGGAACCGAGAGAAGTCCATATGTTTGTTGATTTATTTCTACAAGAGGTGGGCACTTTCAAATCAAATGCTCTTTTTTTTTTCATCTTTTCCCTCTTTTAAATTGTTTGAGGATTGTACTTGAATAGTGATTTTATTTCATTTTTCTTAGTGTTTAGTACTTACAATTTGATTTATCTTACTTGATGTTACAGCTCAAAATTACGGGTAATGAAGTGAAGCAGATTTTGCCTCAAGATTTGACGAAGCACCGAAGAGCTGATAGTAATGGAAGCTCTGCTTCATCAAGAAGCAACTCTTTCCGGGAGGAGAAGGAGAAGTTGAGTCGCTCTAATATTCAGAAGGGAAGGAGCCAACAGCTTTTGGAAACACACCTAGCGAAGCTGTTTAAGCAAAAGGTTGAAATTTTCACAAAAGTAGAATATACACAGGTATTGAACACCCATCATGTTAGTGATGCAAAATTTAAATAATTGGTTGCAAACAACTTTTTATCAATCTTTGCTTGCAAACTGCAGGAATCAGTGGTTATGACCATTGTTAAATTGTGCCTTAAAAGTTTACAAGAATATGTTAGGATCCAGACTTTTAACCGGAGTGGATTTCAGCAAATTCAATTGGATATTCAGTTCTTGAGGACTCCATTGAAAGAAATAGTTGAAGATGAGGCTGCAATGGACTTCTTGCTTGATGAGGTTGGAAGAAATAATGGTTCAACTACTCTTTTTTTTTTTTTTTTTAAATTTCATTATTTATTTGTTAATTTATTTAACTGTAATTGTGAACAGGTGATTGTTGCCGCAGTAGAGCGTAGCCTTGATCCAATTCCATTGGAGCTCCCCATATTGGATAGACTTGTACAGGCAAAGCTGGCACAACATAGGGAACAAGATTTAATCTCTTCATAGACATTTTATCAACCATGAAGTGGAGACCAAGCTTTCCCTAAATTATTTTTTGATAAAATTAATATTTAATTAGTATTATAGCTTTGTATTGAAAAGGTAAATATTTATTTTATATAATTAAATAAAAAAACCAAAGAAAAAATAAATTTAAGATTTATTTGACAATGGTACCTTATTCATGATAAACTATAGCATGAAAAAAGAATATGATTGAAACTATGGTCATTGTTAAAAAAAAAAAACATCATAACTTATTATAAATTATTTAAAATATAATTTTGTAAAATAATTATCAAAAAAATAATAATATCTATATATGTCACTTTATGGATAGATAATAACATTCTTATTTTTTAATATTAATGTACTATAACTATATTCATCCTTAAATATATACCCATACATACTATATAAAATGTAAGTATAATAATATCATGTCTGATACATACAAGGTTTACATATAATATATAATGATAAAATATATATATATATATATATATATATATATATATATGTGTGTGTGTAATAATATTGCATATATACAAAATAGAAAACACATAATAAATATAATATATATATATATATATATATAATCATGTTTTATGTAGTCATTTATATATATATAAATATATAAATGTATAAATACATTATATAAAATTTTGTATTCATCGTGTTATTTTATATGTACCTATGTAGTAATAAGATGTAAAATTAACATACATGATTATTAATTAAAAAATTAAAAGTTAAATAAACATTATTTAATCGTCTTCTAAATAAAATATATGAATAATAATTATACTTTTAAAATATTTTTTTTTTATAATTTTAAGAAAAGAAACTACGCGAACAAAAATTGATTTAGTTAAAATTATAAATTTATGAAAAATAAAATTAAGGAATACATTTCAGAAAATTATATGTAACTTTATATTTAAACATAATTTATACTTTATTCTATCATTATTTTAATACAAAACATGATAACCCAACAATATTTTAATTTTTTCTCTAGTATTATGTAGTTGGAAGGTTACACACTCCACTACCACTACTCTATACTGAACATAGTAAGTTACAGTATACCCTGACTCAGCGTATTCTAAAGGGTGTTCCTTTTCCCGCCAAAACTTTTCTACTTGTTTATATAGTTTGGCGCCCAATTCTCAGACCATTACCTAGGTACATTTTCCCGCTTCCCTCTCTTTCTCTTGCTCTGTAGTATTCTTCGCCACCATGACCACCAAGGATCTTGATTTCAAAGCAGACACAGGTAAACTTTTTTTCCGAGTTTCTTCCGACTGGGATTATTGCCCTAAATTTTCTTTCCTTCTTCCTTTCCCCTCTTCCCTGTTAAGTTTATTTCCGATTAGGGTTTGTAATCTCTGGCTTTCTTCTCATACTCTCCCCCGTTTCTTTTCCTATTCGGTTAATTCCATTGTTCTTTCTCCAGCTCTGGCGAAGGAGTTCCTTTCCAATTTCGCAGACGCCAATGGCGAAGCTAAATACCTTAACATCCTGGTGGGTTTTTATTTTGCTCTAACTCTTATTTCTTTTGGATAACAACTATGTTAGCACTAATTTTTTATTCTCTTTTTTTTGTTCGTTTCAGCAAGACGTTGCAAACCACAAAACTAAAGCAGTTCAGATCGACCTTGAGGACTTAATTAATGTAATACTTGTTACTCTATTGTGCTTCTTAATCAAAATCCACGGTTCTGTTAATTTTTTTTTTCTCTGGGGAAATTCAGTACAAGGATCTGGATGAAGAATTTCTTAGGCGTGTTACGGAGAATACTCGAAGGTATATTGGGATCTTCTCCAATGCAGTTGACGAGCTCATGCCAGAGTCTACCGAGGCCTTCACGGATGATGACCATGACATATTGATGACTCAGAGATCTGATGAAGGAGGGGAAGGTGTTGACGGTTTTGATCCACTTCAGAAGATGCCTCCTGAAATCAAGCGCTATTAGTGAGATTTGCCTCCGTGCTTTTCCTTGAATTTATAGTGATTGAGTAGTTGTAATTGCAGAAATTAGTTAAATGTGATGTGACGGTCCTAACATGACATCGTGATTGTATTGCAGTGAGCTTTATATTAAGGCATCTTCCAAAGGACGACCATTTACAATTAGGGAGGTGAAAGCTTCGAACATTGGTCAGCTTGTAAGAATCTCTGGTATTGTGACACGTTGTTCAGATGTTAAACCATTGATGAAAGTGGCTGTATACACGTGCGAGGATTGTGGATTTGAAATTTACCAGGTGATTGATGAAATGACTGCATGAACTGCACAATTTAGAGACTAGATTTTATGCAGAAAAATAACTATTGCATGAGATTTGCTTGGTACGATTTCGAAAAGGTCCATCACACTTTTTGAGTTTTTCTCTCTGCCGAAATGATTTGATTGCCAGGATGTTAAACAACAATATTTTAAGGATTATAACTTTCTATTAAACCCTGTAATGTTTTTGTTATGGATTAATACTTTCTTTTGAGGGATATGGCTAGACTATTATGGTATTTACATGCTAGTTGGTCATTCACATTGTTATTCTCTTGCTTCCTAATCAGGAAGTAACGGCTCGAGTCTTCATGCCCTTGTTTGAATGTCCATCAAAGCGCTGTGATACAAATAGAAGAAAGGGGAATGTTATACTTCAACTGAGAGCATCAAAGTTTTTGAGATTTCAAGAGGTTAGCTCTCTTGTTGAGTCATCAAAACATATTTGTTCGCTTTCGTTTTTCATATGGTTGTATATAGTCTATAAAGTTGATTATTTACTTTAGAGTAAGATGGTAATAGATTTATGATATGATTAAACTCCAGGCCAAAATTCAAGAATTAGCTGACCATGTTCCCAAAGGCCATATTCCACGAACAATGACTGTTCATTTAAGAGGAGAACTCACCAGAAAGGTTAGGTATTTCCTGCCTATTGGCTTTAAATTAATAGTTACTGCATATGTTTTCTAGGAGCTGAAATTTAATGGTTAATTAACTGCTGCGGTTTGTTAACTCATGCTTGCTGTAAATTGTTAGGTGGCTCCGGGTGATGTGGTTGAGTTCTCTGGGATTTTTCTTCCTATACCTTACACTGGTTTTCGAGCAATGCGTGCAGGCTTGGTTGCGGACACTTACTTAGAGGCCATGTCTGTAACTCATTTCAAGAGAAAATACGAAGAGTAAGTTAGTTTTTAGATTTTAATTGATAATGACTGGCACCATTTTTTACCACCACCAAGTACTGTACTGATGTTACTATGGCTTGCTTGAACATAATGAATACCTATCTACTAGTTAGTCTTACTACAGTAGTTTGGGGCGAAACAACAGCTGCTTATCATATTTATTTTGTCATAGATATGAACTTAGAGGAGATGAGGAAGAGCAGATTGCACGATTAGCAGAGGATGGTGACATCTACAATAAATTGTCACGATCACTTGCTCCTGAAATTTTTGGACATGATGACATTAAAAAAGCACTGCTTCTTCTCCTTGTTGGTGCTCCACACCGGACCTTGAAAGATGGAATGAAGGTACTGAAATATATACAAATCAAACCACGCCACATGTTCTTACTTAAACTTTAAATGAAAATCATGTTGAAGCTTATTTTACATTCTATTTGATTTATTGTTTAAGCTATATATGTACATATATACATGAATAAACCACTAAATATCAGGCTTCATTTAATTGCAGATTAGAGGAGATTTACATATATGTTTGATGGGTGATCCTGGTGTTGCCAAGAGTCAGCTTCTTAAACACATAATCAATGTAGCACCCAGAGGGGTGTACACCACCGGCAGAGGAAGTAGTGGAGTTGGTCTAACTGCTGCTGTTCAAAAAGATCCGGTGACAAATGAGATGGTTCTTGAAGGTGGAGCATTGGTAATGGAGGCCTCCTTTCTTAATTGTAACCAATCCTTTCCATTCCATATATTGTTCTTATAAATGTTAGGTTGATGAAATTGTAAAATTCTGGTCAAATACGCATATGCAATGCTGTCTGTACTTGCAAATATAAGATGGAAAATAGCTCGAGCATCAAATTACTTCTTAAGCCCCTATTTTAATAATATATGTTCTTTTAACTAGTTTCTAGATATAAGCGGATTTATGAAAGAACTTTCTGAATTTCAGGTTTTAGCAGATATGGGCATATGTGCCATTGATGAATTTGATAAGATGGATGAATCAGATCGTACAGCTATACATGAAGTAATGGAACAACAGACTGTTAGCATTGCCAAGGCTGGAATCACTACATCTCTGAATGCAAGGACCGCCGTTCTTGCTGCTGCTAATCCAGCATGGTATTATTTATTTTCACCTTATTGGATGCAGAAGCACTCTTATAGATATGCACACTTGTGCTTTCAAAATCTAATTTTATCCATATTTTATTGTGAAGGGGAAGATATGATCTAAGAAGAACTCCAGCTGAAAATATTAATCTGCCACATGCCCTTCTATCAAGGTTTGATCTTCTGTGGTTAATCCTTGATCGAGCTGATATGGATAATGATCTTGAAATGGCTAGGCATGTTGTATATGTTCACCAAAATAAGGAGTGTCCTGCTCTAGGATTCACTCCTCTTGAACCATCTGTTCTACGGTAAGTATAGAAGTACTGCGATCTCATTTTAATCTTACTTTAAAGGATCAGAATAGGATATGGTGCATATGTTGCTCATTTGGAGCATTGTGCCAATGTTCTCTTTACTTGTAAAAGGAAACTAGTATAGAATGAAATGTTTTGCTTTTATATAGTGCATACATATCAGCTGCAAGAAGATTGTCTCCAAGTGTCCCCAGGGAACTGGAAGAGTATATTGCTACTGCATACTCCAGCATCCGTCAAGAAGAAGCGAGGTCCAATGCTCCACATTCCTACACTACTGTCAGAACATTACTCAGTATTCTCCGCATATCAGCTGTAGGTCTTAATCTTTTCCCAAAGATAGCAGCAAAATTAAGCATTTAGGTTATATTGACTTTTCTTTTTGGGTTAATAATTTATATACATAACTCAACTCCAAGTGTAGTTTTAAAAATTAAAACTGATTTAGGTGTTTGCTAATAATTTTTAGCTTTGAAAGATCTGTTGTCACTCGGTTGGCTCTGCCTTTAAGACCACAATGTATATGGCCTAAGAATATGCTATTCCATTCTTATTTTCTGAACAGGCACTAGCAAGACTCCGTTTTTCTGAAACGGTTGCTCAGAGTGATGTGGACGAAGCACTGAGGTTAATGCAGATGTCAAAATTCTCTTTGTATTCTGATGACCGTCAAAAGTCCGGTCTTGATGCCATATCTGATATTTATTCCATACTGCGAGATGAAGCGGCTAGAGGTAACCGAGTGGATGTCAGCTATGCCCATGCACTGAACTGGATATCTAGGAAGGTAAGTACATATTGCTCATTGTTGAATACTGTCTATTATGAAGTATTTTAGAAGATGATTTTTGCGTCAAACTTGAGAAGAGTCTAGACTAGATTCAAGTTTGAATGTTGAACCCGAGGGCTCAAAAGTAAAAGGTCATGGAACAATTGAAAGAATACTTTTTTTCATTAAATAAGACCCAAAAAGTCTTTTTGCAACTGCAGTAATTATTTCTCGATCCTCTGGAATTAACTATTGGCAATGAGAAACATGGCCATGAAATAAATATGCTAGCGTTTAGTTGTTTTAGCTGTGTCAAGCCGGAGCAAGACCATGTTTGTTGATGAACTACCTGCTTTGTTTCCTCTAGATAATATTCTGACAACAGAACTTCTGACTTTGAAACAGGGTTACAGCGAAGCTCAGTTAAAAGAGTGCTTGGAAGAGTATGCAGCACTAAATGTATGGCAGATACATCCTCATACCTTCGACATTAGATTTATTGATGCTTGAGGCACTTCCCTTCCCCGTTAGCGTGGTTTGAGGCCATCTGGTTCGAAGAAGCTGGATAAGAGTAGTTGGTGAACTTGGGGAATCATATTCTGTAATTTGGTTTTTATTAGTTTGATTTAGGTTTTTGTATTGTTACAGTTTAGAATTGCATTTTTTATTTAAGTACAGTAATTGCAAAATTTAACTTTGTATGGTAAAGTTAGTGCCTACTTGAGCTCGCATAAGGTTGCTTCTTGATAGTAAAATGTAGAACGCTACAACCATGCACTATGTTTATTTTTATTTGGTCTGACACATTGGAAATAGGTATAATAGGAAAGCTATTGACCTTGCATTGTGTTTGTGTTTTAAGCCATTTCCATTTAAATTTCTTCTGGATGCGGTACCGAATGCAGCTGGTGTAAGAAATGTCATTGAGTTGCTAAAAGAAGTTTTAATCAGAACACAGCAAAGACGTTGAGGAATAATATAAATGCATAACGAAAACTTTACTCGGTCAGAAAAATCTTAGGGTGGAAGAAAAACTATTTGTTCTGGGACTATTGAAAAGTTATGTTTTATAATTTGTATTGCTTGATTTATGTTATGTTATTTAGTTATGGTATATTTTGTGTGGCCATAAACTTTGTGCGGGTCAGTCTAAATCCGTTTTTGTCGTCCTAAGATAATTTATGATAAAATTACAAAATAATACCTATATATCAATGTAATAATATACCTACTACTTTAGCTATAACCATCGTTTAGAAAACATCACCACGAATATATTTAAGTATTGAAA
Organism: Phaseolus lunatus; assembly: GCA_013389735.1. Lineage (NCBI taxonomy): Eukaryota > Viridiplantae > Streptophyta > Magnoliopsida > Fabales > Fabaceae > Phaseolus > Phaseolus lunatus. The sequence goes on along the minus strand of CM023857.1, from coordinate 42,963,669 downwards.
ATAGTGTTATTTTATTAAAAATGTAATAAAAGTGTCTCTGTTGTAATATTAAAGAAAGTACGCTAAAAATTTAGTATGATCTTATGTAAGTGAATTTTTCCTATTTTTTAAACTTAAATATGTTTTATTCATTATAAAGTGAGCTTGCTAAATGTTTTAGAAGTCAAATAGTCATTTCAATACGTGTTCAATGGTCTTTTGATATAATCTACACTCATAAATAAAGTATTAATAAAAAAATATAATATCGTCCTTGACTTTTAAAATATGTTAAATTTTATTTATATATATAAAAGCAATGATTTTAAATTTGAATAAATCTAAAATTTAATAAGTATTAGAACTAAAATTTACAAATTCTATATAGTTTAAAAACAAACAATTTCAATTTTTTTGAGATAAAAAGTAAACAAAATTTTTATATGGAAAAAACATATTTAACTTTTTAATTGTTTTTTTCTTTATAAAACATATCTAAAGATTAAAATATTAGAACATTATTTAAATCTTTTTATAAAATATTCAATAAAAAAGTTGTATCGAATAAAAATTAAAACGCTCTGAAAAATTAGACTATTATCTTCTGAAGCATGCTTTGCCTTAACACAAGTTAGTCCAAAATATATATTAATTTTTCAAAAACAGTAGACGCAAGCGTGCGCACACGGCTCGAAAACTGAACCACCATTACTCACAGCATTGAGAGAGTTAGAGACTATATATAGCGTGAATTCCCGCCATGCGCGAGAAACATTTCCCGCCACCGCCACCGCCACCACCTTTTGTGCTACCATAACCCTTCCCTCACTGCACTCTGCAACACTCACAACACATCAATGGGTCCTTCTCGTCGCAACAGCAATGGTCGATCACCGCTCGTCAATCAACAGCGTCAAATCACTTCGTTCTTCACCAAATCCCCTTCCTCCTCTCCCACCCTCGCCAAAACCAACCAAAAGTCAAGCCCTAACAACGCTTCAGATCCTAACCCTAACCCTAGTTCCACGACTCTCACTCCCTCACCTCTCAATCCCAAGTCGAACAAATCACTTCTTGTAATCGGAGCTTCCATTTCTCCACCCTCCGCTTCGTCTTCTCTCTACGGCCAAGAAGTAGTTGGCCGAAGGATCAAGGTTTATTGGCCTTTAGACAAAGCCTGGTACGAAGGTTCCATCACATCCTTCGATAAAAACACCTCCAAGCACGTGGTTCGTTACTTCGATGACGAAGAAGAAGAATCGCTCAAACTCTCCGAGGAGAAGATCGAGTGGCTCCAGGAGTCCTCTACGAAGAAACTTAAACGCCTGCGTCGCGGATTCCCCGACATTAGGAAGATGGAGATTGACGAGGAAGAATTAAAAGAAGAAAGTAACAAAGGAGAAGAAGAAAAAGAACATGATAACGTTAACGATGATGATGACGATGATGATTCCAATGACGAGGATTGGGGGAAGAATGCTGCATCATTGGAGGAGGCTGGGGATGGGGAAGAATATACGGATTTAGAGGATGCAGAGGACGTAGCAGAGAGTGCTAAAGGAAAAAGGACGGAGGCTAAAAAGCGGAAACTAAGTGCAACAGAGAAACTAAAGCCCGAGAAAAAGAGCAAGAGTGGAGTGGAAGTTTGTAAAGGGAGTTTCAAGCTCTCAGTATTGGAGCCTGCTACTAATTTGGAGAGTAAGTGACTGAATTAATCAATTGAAGGGAGATTTCAAGCAGGGAAACTGATATAGTTTTCTGTGATCAGATTTTGAACCTTTGCATCCTCATTTTTTCTTTTTTATGGTGGTGGGGAGTGTGGGCTTTAAATATGACAATTTTCAAATTTATAGGCAATAAAGCACAAGGAAAAGCAAGAAGTCACTCTTGTAGTTGTTTCTGTTTCTCCCATGGCTAGTATTTTATTCAAGCGTGTTTATCTTCACTGGCGTCATTTTCCTTATGCTTGTCCTTATTTCGTTGGATGATGTCGCTTGCCAACTGAAATGCAGAGGTCAATACATTTTGTAGCTTATAATGTAAGTCGTATGTTTATATTTTTGCAGTTAAAAAGACATCTACTAGCGCTGACAATGTTTCATTTACCGAGACCTCTGAAAGATTTGCATGTCGTGAAGCTCAGAAACTGCGCTTCCTGAAAGTGTGAGTGCTGACTATAGTGATGTAGCAATTCAAGTTTTTCCATGCCAAAGTTCTGTCCTGTCTCACACAATAGATTTTGATGCCATATTGGTTTATGTGTTTGCAGTTTATAAGTTGTCAGTGTGAATTTTTTCAGTCGTTTAATTTTTTGGTTTATATTATAATTTTATGATGCTATCTATGTATATGGTATTGGTACAGAGATCGCAGGGATGTCAAGCGAAGAAGACCAGGGGATGAAAATTATGATTCAAAAACTCTCTACTTGCCACCTGATTTCTTAAGGAATTTGTCGGAGGGTCAGGTAAATTACTGCTAAAGCAGTTGGGTGAAACTCTCAAAATTTCAATGGTGCATGTAATTAATATGGTCATTTGATGAATGTAGAAACAATGGTGGGAGTTCAAGTCAAAGCATATGGACAAAGTGTTGTTTTTCAAGGTTAAGTGGATTAAGTTTGTTGCTGCCATTAGTCCATTTCCTCCAACCAAATCAAACATATTCCCTCCCTATTTTTGGTGCAGATGGGTAAATTTTATGAGCTTTTTGAGATGGATGCACATGTAGGAGTTAAAGAGCTTGACTTGCAGTATATGAAGGTGTGCATGATTGCCTAGAGTTGTGAATTATCTTTAGAATGTCGAGATGACTTACCTGTTTGCTTACTCTAAATAATGCATACTTACTGATTTATATATGACTCTTTCAGGGAGACCAACCTCATTGTGGATTTCCTGAGAAGAACTTCTCAATGAACGTGGAGAAACTTGCTAGGAAGGTTTGCCTCAACTTTTTTTCTTATTTCGTTTTTGCTACTGAACTAATTAACATGTATAACAAGTCAACATTCTACTAGGGAGAAACTTACTAAGTTGCCTTGGTTGGACAGGGTTACCGAGTTCTTGTTGTGGAGCAGACTGAAACACCTGAACAGCTAGAGCTTCGTCGTAAGGAGAAGGGCTCTAAAGATAAGGTATGATTCACAGTAACCAGAGAAACAACTGTTTTTATTTGTTTTTTTTGTAATTGTTCCTTACAGTCTGTGTTCATGAAATGTTTTACATATTTATCGAGTTAGTTTTCTTCTTAACCCCAGTTTTGATAATGGAATATTGGTCTATTAACTTTGATGATCTTTCTTTCTAGGTTGTAAGGCGTGAGATATGTGCAGTGGTAACAAAAGGTACATTGACGGATGGGGAGTTGCTGTCAGCAAACCCTGAAGCAGCATATTTAATGGCCCTGGCTGAGCATAATGAAAATCTTCCAAATGAAATTTCAGAGCATACCTATGGTGTTTGTATAGTTGATATTGCCACAAGTAGAGTCATTCTTGGACAGGTATGACTCTCTACATTCATTTAAATTCTCTGCCTAAATTTTATAATGCATAAATGTATTCAAATCTTGGATGAGATCTGTAAATGCGATCTAGCTGTGAACCCTAATTCTTCTACCTAAATCTGGAATTGAAATAGATTGAAATGGGTGGGGATTGGGGGTTGATATGTTGAGGATTTGGTGGTGGTAGCTTTATAGTGTGTTTGCTAATAATTTCATATTTTATTTGGAAAGTGCGCATTATATGTATGCTACCTAACATGGACCTAATTAATTTACCAATTGCTTGTTATCACTTGTGTAAAAGAAGAGTTGGCTTCTGTGTGTGGCAGTTTAAGGATGACTTGGACTGCAGTGCCTTGTGCTCTATCTTATCTGAGATCAGGCCTGTTGAAATTGTGAAGCCTTGCAAACTACTCAGTGCTGAAACAGAGAGAGCTCTGCTGAAGCATACCAGAAACCCTTTAGTGAATGAATTAGTTCCAGGTGTGGAATTCTGGGATGCTGGCAAAACTGTGGATCAATTGAAGCAAATTTATGGGAACGCTAGAGATGCTAGTGTTGAAGATAATGGGTTAAACTGCCTGCCAGATGTTTTACAGGAGCTGGTGAAATCAGGTGACAACAGTAGAAGTGCAATTTCAGCACTAGGTGGTGCTCTCTATTATCTGAGACAGGCTTTTCTAGATGAGAGATTGCTTAGATTTGCACAGTTTGAGTTACTTCCGTGTTCTGGTTTTGGTGATCTTGCTTCAAAACACTACATGGTTCTTGATGTGGCTGCCTTGGAGAATCTTGAGATTTTTGAGAATAGCAGGAATGGAGATTCTTCTGGGTATGTTTGTCATGTGGTTATCCGAACCCTTTCTGTTTTAGACAAGATGGGAAATTTATGTGTATACGTTACCGAAATAATGATGCTTCTTGCAGCACGCTCTATGCCCAACTAAACCAATGCGTTACTGCATTTGGAAAGAGATTGCTAAAGACATGGCTTGCAAGACCGTTATGTCATGTGGAGTCCATTAAGGAACGCCAGGAAGCTGTTGCAGGTTTGAAGGTAGGTAGATCATGTATTTTTCCTCTGTTTCAGATAGTCCTTCAGGATAAAAGTGAACTTTACAGGGGGGGCTTTCGCTACATCATCCAGTTAAGCAGGGCTATAAACTGTTGGTTTTGTTTTATGTTAGCTATATTTTATTCATGTTCATATTTTTTTAGTATTGCCGTTCAGTTTGTCCCACTTTTTGGATATCAAAATTTGAACTTCTGGTATCTCTTTTTGGACTAATATATGTAACACTAGTCATGGGAATTGTGGTCATTTGAAGTAAATCTGAACACACTTGTCATTTGTTTGTTTTTATGGTTTAATTAATTGCTAACGTCTTTTTTCCTTGAGAAGTGTACCCATCTTGTTCTATGTAGGCCTCAGGTCTAGCAGTTTACTTGATTTTCTCTGTTCAATAATATATAATATGGGGTATTTTGAGCTTGTTTAAATTGTGCTTTTCTATTTATGTTGTTTTTTAACTGATGTAGATAGATTGGCTGTTATGTATAAGGTTGGCATGATGATATCTACCACATGATATATGTTGCTAGATTAAGTGTTGATAATAATCAGATTGAAACCATTGCATAATACTGATTTTTTTTTTTTATATATGATTTGCTTTTTAGGGAGTTAATCTACCATCTGCACTAGAATTTCGGAAAGCATTATCCAAGCTACCTGACATGGAGCGATTGCTTGCACGTATATTTTGCTCTAGGTGAAAACTATTGTGCAACTACCATTCTATATGGACCATACTGATTTTCACCATCTTCTAATGTACTGAAGTATATATGTACCTTGGTTTTCTTGAATGCAGTGAAGCTAGTGGAAGGAATGCTAATAAAGTTATTCTGTATGAGGATGCAGCTAAGAAGCAACTACAAGAGTTCATTGCAGCACTGCGTGGCTGTGAACAGATGTTACAAGCGTGCTCTTCGCTTGGTGATATTTTGAATCATGTCCAATCTAGACAACTTCATCATCTGTTAACACCAGGTATGCCGGTCTCAAAACATGACATTAAATTATTCTGTAGCTGCTGTTTGATTTATTGAATGCTCTCAAGTGCAGGTAAAGGTCTTCCTGATGTTTGTATGGAACTTAATCATTTCAAGGAGGCCTTTGATTGGGTGGAAGCCAATGGCTCTGGGCGTATAATACCTCATGAAGGAGTTGACACAGAGTATGCCTCAGCCTGTAAGGCAGTTAAAGATATTGAGTCCAGTTTATTGAAGCATCTCAAGGAGCAAAGGGAACTACTTGGAGACACATCAGTAAGAACTCTACCTGAAACAGTTGGAGTTTAATCTTTTTATATTACATAAAATCAAATTTTGAATTTTCTTATATATCTATTTCAGATTGCTTATGTCAGTGTTGGAAAGGATGTGTACCTATTGGAAGTGCCAGAAAATTTGTCTAGGCATATTCCTCGGGATTATGAATTGCGTTCATCCAGAAAAGTAAGTAGACAAACAGTGCTCTGAAAATTTCATCTCAATTGCAAACATGTCTAGAATTATCTATTTGATAATAGAGTCTACAATAATATTTCATTGTTTGTTGGCTTTACCTATAAATAATCCTGCATATTGTCATCCCAATTTATCTTTGTACATTATGATATATTTATGTTAACGTTAAAAAATTGATTCCCATGAAATTGTTGCTTGGTCATTGATACATTATTATCTGTACTGCAGATGCGACTGTCAATATAAAGTTATTTTTTCTCTTATTTTCTTGGTATGATACATGCAGGGCTTCTTTAGGTACTGGACTCCAGATATTAAAATTTATTTAAAAGAACTCTCCCAAGCTGAATTGGAAAGGGAGTCCTTGTTGAAAAATACATTGCAGAGATTGATTGGGCGCTTTTGTGAAAACCACACCAAGTGGAAGCAGTTGGTCTCTGCAACTGCAGGTACATATTGTGGTCCTTTCACAAGATGGATTTTTCATGCTGCATTTAAATAGAAAAGTAAAAGTTTTTCTTTTGTATTCCCTAAACTGCATTCACATGTTGCAGAACTGGATCTGTTGATCAGTTTAGCAATAGCTGGTGACTACTATGAAGGACCAACATGCAGACCAACTTTCGTTGGTACATTATGTACTAAAGAAGCTCCTTACCTCCATGCTAAAAGTTTGGGACACCCTGTCCTCAGGAGTGATACCTTAGGCAAGGGTGCGTTTGTACCCAATGACATAACCATTGGTGGTTCAGATCATGCTGGCTTTATCCTTCTAACAGGTCCTAACATGGGCGGGAAGTCAACTCTTCTTCGTCAGGTTTGCTTGACTGTGATTTTGGCCCAGGTGAAACTTTAAAGTCATCTTACATTTCAGATTATCTATTCATTGGTTTTTCTTTGGGGGGTGTTTGTGTAAAAGGGTTGCCCTTGCGCTTTGACCCTTCTTAAATAAGCCTTTAATCTGTGGACTTATACTTTTAATTTTGTATCCAGGTAGGAGCAGATGTCCCAGCAGAAAGTTTTAATTTGTCACCTGTTGATCGAATTTTTGTTCGAATGGGGGCCAAAGATAATATAATGGCAGGCCAAAGTACATTTTTAACTGAGCTTTCAGAAACGGCAACAATGCTGGTGAGATGTTCAAGTGTTTTTTCCTGTTTGATAACTACTAGCAACATATTCTTTCTATTGGTTAAAATTTATTGAAAATCTTTTGTTGGTGGGGTTTCACTTTTTTCATGGGTCTAATTTCTTAACTTTTTGTAAATTTTAGTCATTACTGTGTGTTCGAAAGAGTGGATGGCTAGCACTTTTCTTTTGAACATGAACACATTTTGTGGTTTATGATGGTTCTTTTTCTCTAGAATGTAAGAAGCAATGCCACAGCATTGAGGAAGAAAACTTCTGCCTTGGTTTTTTCCTTTATAGCTCACTCATTTTTATAAGATTTCACCTGCAATAGATTAGGTTTAATTCAGGGAGCTCTGTATGCCCTTTTATTTTTAACTGAGCTTTCAGAAACGGCAGCAATGCTGGTGAGCTGTTCAAGTGTTTTTTCCTGTTTGATAACTACTAGCAACATATTCTTTCTATTGTTATGCACATTACTGATGCATATAGATTAATCTGATCTTGTTAAAACATTGTTTCTTTCTAAATAAGTGCTTTTGATGGTGAGTACAGTCATCAGCCACTCGTAACTCATTGGTGGCTCTGGATGAGCTTGGGCGAGGGACTGCAACTTCTGATGGACAAGCAATTGCGTAAGTGTTTATTGTGAGATTAGTTGGACATGTGTTTATCTCCTATGGTTTCATTGTTTTTATAGCCTGTAGTGAGTCCATCTCAGGATTCTTCTTTTTGTGTTTCAAATATTTGACAGGGAAGCCGTATTAGAACATTTTGTGCGGAAGGTGCAGTGTCGGGGATTGTTTTCTACCCATTATCATCGATTAGCTGTAGATTATCTCAAAGATCCCAAGGTATTCCTAGTTTTCTTATCCCGAATAATCATCAGTGTTAGTTCAATTTAATTTATGGTCCAATGCTTGTAAGAAGCTTTTTTAATCTCAATTTTCTTAGTTTACTTAATTACCCATAATTGATTGTGATAGACACCAATTGGTATGAGAATAAGACTACTACACCCCCCACCCTCCCCTTCCCCATCCTTCTCCTATTTTTTATTCTGCTAATAACTGCTTAGAGGCAGTAATGCTTGTCCCTACTAACAACTGCTAAAAGAAGTAATGATTGCTAAAACAATTAAGTACCATTAAAAAGCCTAAATCGTGGCTCTCCTCTTATAAATATATTCTTATAAGAGGCCTAACAGATTGTAAATCATGACAATATTTAGATATATCCTATAGAAAGTTTGCATAGTGGTGTAGAGACTGTTCCACCTTTTGCTTTTGGTCAGTTTTAGTTTTGAAAAATCGTATTTCTGAATATGCTTTTTGTGCTTGTAAAGGTCTGTCTCAGCCACATGGCATGCCAAGTTGGTGGTGGAATTGCAGGTTTAGACGAAGTCACCTTTCTTTACAGGCTTACGCCTGGTGCTTGCCCCAAGAGCTATGGTGTTAACGTTGCTCGGATAGCTGGTACGTTTTTGTATTGAAATATAATAAACATTGATTGTGCTCCTCTATAGTGATGCTATACTTTCAGAGGGTAAAGTACCAAACATAACCTCGTAGTTATAACACGTGTATTGTATTTGATAACGATTTCAACCAATAATTTTTCAATCAACAGTTATATCCTTGCACTGGCCCTCTAAAGTGCACAAAATTTAGAGGAGACAAACCTGACATTGGTAGCCGGCATGTTCTCATCCACCATCTGCTGTTCACTAATTTTTTGGTTCATTGACTTTTAAGCTTAAACATGAGTTTGACTATCTCCATATATTATCTATCTCCATATATTATCAAAATGAGTTGTGTCTGTACATGACTCTTCGATCGTACTGGAAAACTGTTAAATCAGTGTGTTGATTATACTATTTGCTACGAATGTGCTATGCCTCATTTTCTGTTATATGTATAATTATTAAGAAACTCATATTACCGATGAAGCAAATTAATTTTATTTCAGGACTTCCAACTTCTGTGCTTCAGAAAGCTGCTGCCAAGTCTGGAGAATTTGAGGCCAGTTATGGTAAATGCAGAAAGGTGTCTTCTGAAACAAACTATTCCAGTAAAAACTGGGTTGACGAGATAGCTGCTATCATACAAAAATTGACCAAAGTTGCTACCAATCTGAGTTGCCAGGAAACCCTTTGCATTGGTTCCTTAAGGGAACTTCAGGATAAAGCACGAGAATCGATGCAGCGATGTTAAACTATTTAGCAAGATAGTTCATTCTTTTGAGAAGCAACCATACTTTTATGGTCGTAGTCTACGTTGATGTCACTCCTGACAGTATCCGGCGGCCCAATTTTTTTGCCTTGAATGTTGGTTGTCTTGCCATTTTTGTTTTGTTCCATAGAGCTTGTATATAGTTGCACATAAGGTTTCGATACGAGTTTCATTAATTAGGCTGACACATTGTACATATTTTGCTATCTAATTGAATTTTTTTTTAGCTAATACAAATTTGAGCTTGGGTGTTACTTCTATCAAGTAGCTAATACTTTTTTTTAGTTTAATTAATATTCCTTTGATTTCGTAGTTGAATAAACTTTATATTTTGATTTCTACAATTTAATAGTTACTATATTTTTAGATTAAATTAAATTATCGTTTAAGTTTTAAATGAGATTGAAATTTTAAATATAATAACTGAAAAAGTTATATCTGTAAGATACATGTTATTAATTTTTGTTAAGATACCTAGTACTTTAGTATTGGGCGGGGGTGGGTGACAAGAGTGTGTGGTACATGCGGTAAGGGAAGGTGCATTCCGATCTGAATTCCATTATCTTAAATTGTGACGCAAAATGTTATTTGACGAGCATCACATAATGCTCTTATACAATAAACAAATAATCTATGAATGTCTTAAATTTACATTATGCTGTATCTCATCTTCAGACATTGATGTGTCGTCATCGTCAGAATCCTGATAATGCTGACTACTGTTCTGAATGGCTCCAATAATCTTAATAACTATGTACATAGGTATAATGATTCCGCTAGTCTTTAATATAATTACCTGCATGAAAATGGCATATTAACCTTCATTAGTTTAGCTGTCCATAGGTGAAGATTGTAAATGTTTGTTTACCATTTATATTTAAAACTGGAAAGTACTTACAGTAAGTAGTGTAAATGGGTAATCTTCCGTTCCATTTGAAAGCACTGCGAAAAAATGTCTTACGAGTAAGACAAGTGTAAACTGCAGAGGAAAGGTAGCTAGTTATTTTTCAGCATGTCTACGCGTTACACAAGTAAATGAATGAGTCACATTCAAGGTTTGTTTGTTTGAAAGAGAAAATGTTGATTTCAACTCTTGGGGCGGCCCTGCGTTGGCAATGCAGTCTGAGTCCACCCTGACTCGTTGCGTTTCCCAACTTAACTAATTATTTTTTATTGCACAACACAAGCAACCATGTTGTTGTTGCCTTGGCTATATTGATTCAGAAGTAGGAACGCGTGAAAAAAAAAAAAAAGCTATTAAGATAATGCTTACAGCTATTGCAAGTGATCGACAGCAAGACGCACTTCTGTCAGCGGCTGAACTGCATTCCGAGTAATCACTTTCCATTGCAATTCCTTGCACCGTTATCTCTATTCTTGCGTTTGACTCTTCTTCTTCCTCCCTTCAAAAGTACATTATTTTAATAATAATATTAGTAATATAAAACAGCTTTTCTATACAACAGTTTTTATTAGTTGCTCCCTCTCACGTAGCCAAGCGTTATGAAAATTGTTGATCAATTAAATAATTAGTCATAAGATCACTTTGATTGAATTGGACGCGGGAAATATGCATAATATATTATGAAAAAGTACCTAATGGACATCGCTTCATCATTTATCTTAGACTTCTTGGGTGGAGCTGAATATCCGGGTTCATATTGCTGCAAAAACAAAAATAATATCAATCTATATGCTCATCACACAATGCCCTTTTCAGATAAATAAGCAATTATGCAATAAATAGGGCTCAGTTCATTGAATGTATGATCAAACAAATTTCCAATCCCATTTTCCTACAATATATCAAATGAAATCGATGATTAAAAAAGACAAATAAGGGAAACTTCGTCTTTTGGAGAAACGGATAGGTGTTGATATAGAAATAGTATACTAATGGGGAGAGACTTCAATATTGAGCAAAGTTAAGCAAAAGACAAAAACAAAAGCAACTCTGTTTGAAAATAAACAAAAGGGGAAAGGAAGAAAGAAAGGAACTTATTATCGTTTCTATGTCAAAATCAGATAAGGAAGCGCACCCAATCACCATAACAAGGACACCAAATATTAGGTACACTCCGATAACTCTCTTTCTTCCTTCTTTTTTCTAAACAAAAAATTGATTGTCATCAAGAAATCAACTTTTATTATATAACTCATTAAAACAATATCAAAATAACGTTATGAACAGAGTGCAAAACCAAAAACAAAAAGTTAAGAAATAAAATTGAATGACCAAAGTTCATACCTGGAGACATATTTCACAGGTTGTATTTCCTTTCTCGTTGCACCATCTTTGTATGCAATCTCTATGAGCAAACTGCGCAACAAAAACGCAGTTATTGAGGAGAATTAAAATTAAAACTCGCGCGAAGCATAGTAAGTTATTAACAAAATTCAAAAACAAGTGTTTAAGATTAAGAAGTCATGTGTTTTGTATTTACCTTAACGGTTCCAGAACAAGCACAAGGTGCTTCCAAGGTTTCTATGCTTTCAAACTCTTCTTCATGACAAATTCTACAGCGAGGAATCCCAGAAAGCAGTTTCAAATCATCGACTAGCAAAACAACATCTGCCATATAATTCATAACCAGTGATCTCTCTTTCTTCAAATTTCAGCCTTGTTTTCAAATTCTGTCGGGTACTCTGTTTTTCTGGTTTTCCTTTCTGCGCTCTCTTTCTCAGTCTTCTCTGGAATCTCGAGTTTATATATGAAAGAAAAGACAAAAATATTTCCAGTTTTACCCCTGTTTTTTATTTTCAAAGAAAAAAAAAACTAATGACCTCATTTTTAAAGAACCAAACCAGGAAGGTTAGCTTTGACCTTATAAACCTGGCAAAAGGGACTTGCTTGCAACGTAGGATCAAACAAAAAGATTCTCTAATTTTCTTTATGTTGGTTTGTTTGAAATAGTAAAAATTGTTGAAGAACTGGGCATTTAATCAGATTCCTTGCTTACTAAAATTAAATAAAAATGTCTTAATCTGTGGCAAATTGGGAAAGAGGAAAGAAATGTATATTTTTTCTACTCTTTTGTAAGGAAAGCATATCTAAGAGTGAAATAGAACCTATCATATAACAAGTTACCCCATTTTGTTTTTTTTAGTGAAAATTATTTAATTTAGATTTAAACCTATCTAGTATTGCATATACCCACTGACACCTTTTTAGATTTTGTTTCATTTATTAGGTCATTTTTTCAATCTTCCAGTGTTTGGACAGATATGCATGCGTTGACAATAAATCTGAAATCCCAATGTGCACCAACCAAGTGTTGCCTATTCAAGAATGTTATATTTTTTTTTTATAAATTTTTTTTCTTCCTATTTCCTTGTTGCAATCAACAAAGTAGAGAGTTACAAATGGAAAATTGTTCTAGAATTAGTGGTTATCACTACCAGATTAATAATTGAATTTCAGATGATTTGGTAATAAACCAAAGGGTTGAAACATCAAGTAAATCATTCATGATTTTTGAGTAATTGTCTAAATTCTTACCCATCAACTGATTCTATTATCCGTTAAAAAGTGGTTGCACGTGTTACATGTAAACATTTTTTAACGTTAGGTTGCACGTCCTATTTCAATAAGGAACTAAATTTACACCAAATAAATTCCAAGTAAATGGTTTCAATTTGATGAAAGAAAGGTTAAAAAAAAAAAACAAATAAGATGAAACATCAAGAGGTGACTTTTAAATCTAATTTAAATTTATAAAATTGATTTATAAGATTGTATATAAAAGAGAAGGGTATGCGTCTATAAAACCAAAATTTATGACACTAACATAGCTTTTCCCAGTGACCCTCTTACAGTTTGCAAACTACCAAACCAGGTTTAAATCTGGGACCTATGATCCTTCACCAACGGTAACAAACGTTCAAAACAAACTGAAATTTGAAATCATGGGTCCCTCTTTTTAGTTATGCAGCTAATCACAATCAAAAGCCCACGCCACACCCACAATGCATCATGCTGCTCCTCCTTTACACGCCAAGCTCTTTAATATCATAGAATCTTGGGATTTTTTTTGGTAATGAATAGTAGTACGTAGATGGATAACAAAATTATCAAATGATTTATTTTTTTGGATTTCATAAAAATATGTGGAAGAATACGTAAACAAGACCAGCATACGTGTGTGACGTGACAAATGAAATGCTATTATTTTTTATATGCATGCAATTTCCCTTCTTCACAAATTGATTTCAAATTTGTCTGCTGTGTGAGTGAAGAAAAGAAAAAGCTATTTGATTAGTTTTCGTATTGTATGTGAGGAAGCTGACGCACGTGCTTATCCTTTCTCTTGTTCGTTCTTATCGTTTCCTTCAAAAATATTTCTGAATTTATCCAACAATTATGAGCAATCCTTGTCATTTAGAAGATTCACAACACACAAATCACAAGTAATAGGGATTCAGTTTGCACTTTCCTATGAGAGCTTTTCTTCAAGCAAGTGGTCGGCACTAAGTTGCACCTGTGGGGACAATCACCTTCCATTGAGAAAAGTGGACCTTATCTATCCAACTTCAATTTCTAATTTGGCACCTAACATCTTCTTATTACCTATTTCCCCTACAAGAAGTAAGACACCCAATACCACTCATAAAACACAAATTTCCATGCTAATTAATTCTTAATTTTATAGTTCATAAATTGTGCTTTATAAAAGTTACTCTAATTTATCTTGCCTAACATTATATAGAAGTTGGGAGATATTTGGTGGTGGTTTGAGAAGAAAGTTTGATCCATGCTGTTAGATGAAGCTAATGGTGTCACTGTCGAGTTGGGTTTAAGCTAAGTGTTTTTTGCAATAAAACTAAAATATGTGCTCTAATCAACACAATAAAGAGTGCCCAAAGAGTTTGTAAGTTTAACTCTTTTGATAAGAAATGCAAACTAGAAAAGTTATCCTTAGTTGTTGAATGCCGATGTCTTAGCTTCAAAGTTCATGCATTTCTATTGATAATATAATACCATTCATACAATATATGATCAAAAAGAGAATAGATAAGATAGAATATTTTTGGATAAATGTGCCCATAATATAACATAAAAGCATTTTCTCTTGTCACTGATCAACAGTAGTCTATTACCGTTTCCCATGAGACGAAAGGAGTGTATGGGCTAATATCGAAGTTGCATTGGTCCACTTGTCTTTGGGCTATTGTTTCATACTTTCACTTCATCTTATTCATCAGACTCTTTACATCTACTTTACTAAAAAAATCTTGATTAGAACATCCACAGTTTAAAGTTCTGTAAATAAAGCTGTTAACTTAAGTGTAATTACATCACATCACTCATAAATAACTCGCATTACACTTTTACAAGCAACTCGTGATTCAATCATTTTTAATTAATAATTTAGTTTTTTACAATTTAAAATATAATATAATAATTATATTTTTTTAATTTTTAAGAGTTGGTTATACTCTATTCAAGAGATGTAAAGGTCTTTTAAGTTAAAGCATTCATAGTTTGTGTCTGTCTAAGTTTATACGGTTTATTTATATTGTTCATCGCTGATTTTATCTTTTAGTCTAGGTTTTTTTATTTTAGTTTTATTCTATTAATTATTTTGATAATTTTATCAATTATTACTTTAGTTTAATTTTTCTCTAGAAAAACAAGTTAATATTTATCTTTTAATAGTTAATATGTTTATTTAATTATAATAATCTTATATTTTTATTAAAAATTTAGTGAAAGAGGAATAAATGGGTCAATTTATTAGTACAAAATCTCGTCTTAAGAAATAAAAGTATTTAGAAATATCATAATAAAATATATTATTAGTACACGGTCCTACTGCTTATATGTATTTCTTTCTTATATGTATAAAAATAGGACATTTTTAATCTTTGGTTGTTATGGTGTTTTTATATATCACATTACTTGATCCAATATCATTTTAGAATCACTTCTTAGACTATTGGTTCGAGCATAATTTGCTTATTTAATTTAGAGTTGATTGGTTTTGTTTTTGACCAATTAGTCCCCTTTGTTAGTATAATGTCGGTTCAACCTATATATGTGTATTTTGCTAAATTAATCACTGCAATGTTATAAAAAAAAATCAATAATTGATGCATGTGTACTAAGACATAGAAGTCACGATGTAGCGTTGTAGGATGCTAAGGTTGTGATGTGGTGTTATGGCTAATGTAGAGTGTGATAATCACAATATGACTATGGTTGTTGTAGGACACGAAGGTAGCAATATAACATTATATCCGATGTAAGGTGCAAAAGTCACAATATGACGTTATGATTTATGTAGGGTAAAAGCTGTAGATAAACTCAATATCCTCAAATGAGTTTTACGGTCATTGATGAGTTCAATGATTTCAAAAGAATTCTACAGTATGTTCAATCTCTTCAAATGGATTTTATGGTTATCGACGGATTATATGACCTCAATTTGGATAGGTGAACTCCGTTTCATTTGAATTTATTTAAATATTAAATTTGACCAAAAATGATAGTGTAGCAAAGAAAATAGAGAGATGAAAAAATGTATGCACATAACATTATTTATTCGAATTTTTGTTTTTATCAATTTATTGTTTATTTTTAAATATATAATAATAAAAATATTTGTAATTTTACTAGTATAATATTTTTTCTTAAAATAAAAAAACCATAACTCTTCTTGATTGTAATCAATTAATTAAAATGTTTTTATTTTTAATTCTTTTTATAACAAATTTATATTTAAATATTAGGTGAATCAAACGCATGAATAATAAGAGAGAGAAAATATATTATTTTGAAGTTTGATGACCATATAACATAACTCTTCTAATAATAATTTTTTATTGAAATATTAATTATTTACAATAATAATAAAAATACATTGAATGATCCTCACAATTTTTTATTGAAATGTTAATTATTTACAATAATAATAAAAATACATTGAATGACCCTCACAGTGAACGTTAAAATGATTTAGTTAAGAGAAATGAAGAACCCTTGAATCAGAACACTAAATATTTATATGCCCTATTTATAATTTTTTATCAAAGATTTTATTTTGTTTATAGGTCCTTAATTTATAATTTTATTCATTAATATCGCTTGATCATAAAAAAATATTATTAATGAACTTATTCATCAAAATTTCACAACCCAAATATAATCTAAACAACATATAAAATGAAATTGAGGGGGTATTTATATAACAAACTATTTCATTAAAAAAGAAACCTAAACAAAGAAAATTACAGAATGCATGCTGAGACAATGATCCATTATAAATATTATTTTCTAAACTTTCAAAAATTCCATATCTATGTGAGAGAAAAAAAAATCCATAGTAGAACATGTTAATTGTTATTGGACGTTTTTAGTTTCGTATTATTTATTTATTTCCACTTTAAAACGATAAAATATTTTTTATATTACACTATTTATTGCATTTCAAAATTTTTCTTTATTTGTATAAAATAAAATTTATTACATACTAAAATAGAATAAATGAAAATTTAAATTCTTAAAATATAGAGAAGCTGTTGTAATAGTCTTTTCATACAACCATGTTATTAGTATCGGTAACTAATTTTCATCATTGAATCTTGGTTGACTATATTTAATGAAAACTCTCTTTTAAACTATCATGATATTTAAAATGTAAAATGAATATTTAATATTAAAATAATTATTAATTTATTTTTAAATTAAAATTAATGTCACTTTAGTCAAAAACCTTTTCTGTCATTCTCAATTCTTATACCCACAATTTCGTATCCTTCAAAGTTGGAATCTGACTCACACTATACTTGAAAACAGGAAAGGTCCACGCTCGCATAAGACTTATTTTATAAGTTGGTTTGTGCTATTAAATTTAATTTAAAGTTCATAGTGTAATATTATATCATTTCTTATCAAATAAATATTTAGTTTCACGATTAAAGTATTTTGTCCTCAATGTATTACAAATTTATAATGACTAAAAATAAGATAAAATTTATTGATCTTATTTTTCTTTGACGTGAATTAGACTTAATAAACTATAATTTCTAATAAATTATAATATTTATTCATTTATATAATATTTTTATCTATTTCTGCTATAATTTTAATTGTTTTTCCTGTTATATCATAGTGTCACATCTTTGGTTAGACTCGTGTTTTTTCTATCTTTCACTTATAGTTAACGACTACTAACTTTTTTGGAGTTACAAAAGCATGATGATTATCGAACCCTAGAGGTTTTAAAAAGAAGAAGAAAAATGAGAAAAGTAAAGAGTCAACGAGAAAAAAGAGTAATGGAAGAAAGAAACTCCGCGTTTTGAACACCACTTCTCCATAGAAGCCAAAAATTCGCGTCACTCCCACAACCATACGTTTACACTCAAATGTGAGTCCAGAGATTTCTAAGCATACCCCCTTTCCTAAACCCTATATATTCATCACTCCCATCTTCCACCGCACAACACACACTACACAAAATCAAACATCTTCTGTATAAAAAAAAAACGTTAGTACATGGGGAACGTTCCTTCTTCTTGTATCTCAAACGTTGTAAGTGTTGGGAACATTTTGAAGAATAGAAGAAAACCTACGAAAACAGCAATTCTGTTGGAGAGTAATGGGAACACTCGGGAGATGAAGCTACCCGTGAAATCGGGGGAGCTAATGATAGAAGAATTCGGCCACGTCATCACTCCGTTGGACGAACTCCGTAGAACGGGACGGGTTTCTGCTTTATTGGCCGATGAGGAGCTTGTAGCGGGGAAGGTTTACCTGCTGTTGCCGGTCAGTAGGGTCCATTCCAAGGCTTCCAAATTTGAGATGGACATTGCAGAGACACAGAGTAGCCAGAAAAGGAGGACAAGGGGAGTGAATATGGCGAAGGTTTCACCCTCACTGATTTCGAGGTCAATTGAAAGGGATGTGGAAAACGAGGTTACCGTTTTCCCTGTGTGTCCGAGGTTGGGGAATCAAGTACGATGGAATCCCGTTTTGGATACTATCTTCGAGTAATCCCCCTCTCATCTCAACCAATTTGGCCAATTTCTTCTCGAACTTGTCTTCCTCAAACTTGTGTTCTGTCTATTCTTTTTCCAACTTTACACTAACATGGTACCTCTGAACCAACGGTTGAGGATGTTCAAGTTCATACTTAAAATGTGGAGCAATTCCAATAATGCATGTTGTTCAAATTAATAAAAAATAGAGTTTAGAGATCCAATCCAGAAATCACTTTAGCAGCCCAAACCTTTAAAGTCTTGTAGCCCAATCATGAAAGGTATCTGTGGCTTTTCTTCCTGCGCCCCAATAATTTCTAAATACACTCATTATTTTCAAAATAACTATTTCACCCTTTAAAAAAATAACTTCCCGATTACCTATTCTACAAATCTTCTTTTAGAACATGATTTTTAAGTAAGATTTTCATAAAAAACTTTCCAAAATATATGAAATACATTTTGGAACAAATTTTTAAAAATAAATTTTCTAAAACAATTTTTTTCAAAACGACTTTTCTAAAACAAAATTTGTTGTAACATATGAAATGTGTTCTGGAACAAGTTTTTCAAAACAACTCTCTTCTCTTCTCTCTCTCCAAAAGTGTAGTCCACTACAAAAATAAAAATTAAAAAATAGGTACATGTAATTACAAAAGCGATAACATTTGGATGCATAAAAATAAATATTTTAGTCTTTTTATTTTTATAATAGAAGTATAGTTGTGATAAAAATCTTACTTTTATATATAAGTTGATTCTACGGTGTAGTATACAAGTTAAAATTTAGATTGGAAAGTAAGAAGAAAAATAAAGAAATACAAGTTTTTAATTTGTGTCTTTTTAGTAAAATTTATATAAAAAAATAAATCATGCATTTAAGTTTTCTCTTATGCTTTTGTATAAAATTTCATATTTATAAATTATGAATTTATGGTATTTAAATGATAATGTCAATTGAGATTTTTTTTCAAAAATCTTAATTGTCAGAATTTATAGACGTTTGATTCAAAACCACCATAAAAAATAGTGTTTTTGAATTTCATTTTTTTCTCATTATCTTAAATTATTTTTTTGTGTTTTATGTCAATTAATTTTTGTACCTGTTTCATCCTCTTGATTGTATTTTTAACCAATTTTTTTTACAAAATCGTAAGATTATATAGAAAAATCATTTAGTAAATTTTTTAGAATTACTACATTCAAAAGGCGACCTTCTCAAATTATAAAAGATAGATAAATATGAATACAGATATATTATTAAAGATCGCGATGATAAGTAAAATAAAAAATAGATTGCTGAAATGGACATGATACATAAAACTTCAAACGTGTATATATATACTTAAAAACATGTATTTATCCCCATTAATACATAGACTTAAAACACATGTATTTATTGAAAACAAATTTTCCCCATAATCACTCACGCAAATTATATCACCTATGTATAAATAAATGTTATATACATAAGATAGAATCTATCCGTGCTAACTATAATTAATTACAGAGTCATTTCAATCACAAATTCAACTTCATTTACGATTTCAAAGAGAAAATAACTTCATCCTACTAAAGTAATGGTATAAAAGAATAATTATATTTTGATTTTATTAATTTAAATCAATTAAATATATTTGTAGTTTTTTTTCATCCATTTATCTTATTTTATACTATTTAAATTGAATAATGGATTGGAAAAAGTAAAGAGTAAAATTATTTGGATCAAAGAAGGTGCGGATGACAAGTGTGTAGATGATTTGATTTATACGTTAAAAAAGTAGTAAAGTAATTTAATATCAAAGTAGGTTAGAAAAAAATAAAAAAAGTAAAAAATAATTATAAAATCTTAATAAAATATTGCATTTAAAAGAAAAAATTTAATATTTCACAAAATATCAAAATTAAATTATTTAAAGGTTCATTTTGTTATAATATAAAATATATATTATATAATTATTTTATTAATATTTATTACATAATTAATTACGTATCATTTTTGTTCATAAATCTCTTTATATTTAAAATGTAAAAATTGTGACGCTCTTTCTAAGATAACTTTTCCGCACTTGGATCTAAACAGAGGCTAATCTATTACACCCAATAAAAAGAAACTCATTTTCTACCGTAATTATATTTGTTTCTCTTTATTCCGCACTTCTTGTAACCTTATCCAAACAAATATAAGAATTGGAAAAAGAAAAAAATAAGAATAATATTTTTGTATTATGAGTAAAATGATTGTATTAATATTAGGATAACCGAAAAGGTAGGGTGGGCATGTGAGATGTCCTTATTATGAGCGTGACTTTGCAATGATTGTGGTCATTCTCGAGTTGCTTCCATGGTTAGTGAGATTTAAAGTTATATCACATTTATTCATTTCATTTTATTGTAAATATTTTATATTATTTTTTTTACTCCTTTGAAATTGTGCTTACTTGATTACGTGATAAGAAAAAATAAAACGAAAACTTGAGATATAAGCTTATTCTAGCAACGTGGACAGTAGAGACAAAAGTTAGGGGTGCTTATAAATTCAGGTAACCCATCAACTTTAATCATATCAACCCAAACATATTATGGATTTTAATTTTTAAATTTGTCAATCTAATGAACTAACTTGCCAATGTATGACTCTTTTTTAAAGATATTATATTCTTGATTATTTATAATTATTTCCAACACTTTAGAAAATATAAAATAATTTTATTATTTTAATATTATTTTAAAAAGACCACGTCTTCGTCTATCAGTTTAGTAGTAAGTAAGATGGGATTTATTAATTGTTTATGGATTATAATTTGGACATGAGCGTATGGATAAATTTACAAATAAATTACATAATTGTAATAAAATAAACAAATGCTTTGATTAAAATAAAAATTGAATTTAAGTTTAGTTTATTCTTATAATTTGTAGGATGAAAATAGTGTTTATTATATATTATAAATTGATTAAAATTGTTGGTACTTGAAGAATATGATTGCAGTTATGGGGATCTACAGCAGGATATATATATATGAAGTGGTGAATTAGTCTGAAATGGTGGGGCCAAGGAGACACACCACCGACAACTTTTGTTAAACTATATTTGCATGGTGCAGAGTAAACATTCCAAAAATTGGGATTGGGGGAAAGTTGTTAACATTCCAAAAATCATCTTTGCAACATTGACATTTTTAGTTTTAGCTACAACTTACTCCTAATCCTTATTGGAATATGTATCAATCCACTGGGGTAAATATACCAAGATAAAAAAATATTTATGTTTATATTTATACACATTAAATATTGTTAATTAATAATAAAATTTATTATAAATTATATAAATAAATATATTTGATAAAGTAAATATACATTTTTATTAAAATATTAATAGTATTCATATACTGAAGAATACTTACTCAATATTAAAAATTATAAGTGTATGCTAAAGCCTTAAAAAAACACGATTAAATAAAATAATCAATTATTCAACTAATAACTATATTAATATTTACAAATACATATTACATATATAAATTAAGAGTGCTAATATTTTATAAACTCTCTCCCATATTACAATTATACTCAGTCACATTTATAAGTTGGAAGTTGGAGTGAAAGTGCAGTTTTCAAAGTGTATAAAGTTTTTTTCTTTGAAAGTTTAAACAGACATGCTAAAGTTTTAAAAAGTGTCTTTTTCTAACAAAGTGAAGATGATTTTTTATGAAAAAAAACTTGGAACAAATAGACTTATATTGGAAAATGATATTTTTATCCTCTCTCGATCGATCTTAAATGTCCACGTTTAGTGTCTTTTAACTAATATTGCTTTTTTTCATGAATAAAAATAAATGAAAACGAGAGCAAGTAATTTTGAGGATAAAAAAGTGAAGACTTTTTTAGTAGTTTTTTTCTTTTTATTTGAGCAATGGAATTAAGATGAATACTAAAGCGTCTTAAATTATTAAGTGGTTTTGCACCACAGATTTATAGTATCTATACATAATGATGTAAAAATCATTTTCATCGAATATCATTAGTGTAAACTTTATTCTACAAGTAAATTTTGTAAGATTAAATTAAAATCAAAATTTAATTCTTATCAATTTTATTTTAAATATGGATAATTTAAATATTAATGGGACAATAGGTATGCTGTGACTGTGAGCTAAATAATTTCTGCCCTGATTCATCTTACTGTATTACTGCATAAATATGAACGAAACTTTTGGAGTGAATTTTGCATACAAATAGTGTGGTAGCTTCGTGAAGTCAATATGATCAAATTAATTCGTCACATTCACATCGTCCATATTAAGGTACGTCAAATTAATAATGATACCCACCAACGTAGGGTATCCTAGCTTCAATGCAAGTACGTACGCCTACTTCTACTTTACTTTTATAATAAAATTTTACAATTTATTTTTGATAATTTACTTCTTTTTTATCTTTCTTTTGTTTTTTTCTCTTTTTATCTCTCTTTATTTAAATTTTTTACATGGAACTAAATATATTTTCACTATAATAAATTTATATATTTTGAGAATGTTTATTTACAAAAAAAAATGATTATATAAAATAAACATTTGCTATTAGAATTGCTATTGCTGAGACTGAAAAGAAAAGGTGAGGAGGTTAAAATTATGGAAAATAGCACCGACAAGCAACCCAGAATTGGTTGAATTAAATTGCAGCGTGATTAGGAGTAGAGGGAGAAAAAAATTAGGAGGAAAAAGACAGGTAAATTGGAGAGGCCAATAAAATTATACAGCGTCAAATACAATATACAAACTATAGTATAATATAATATAACCCAATCAAATTATTATTCACTAAATTGCAGTTGAACGGTTCCTTGAATTCATTTGCTGTTAGGTAAATAGAGAAGGCAAAATTAAGAGCAATATGATTGGTCACCACCACCCTAACTCAAGGTGCATCCTACATCAACCCACAATGATCTAATCAAACTTTGAAGTAACAATCTTATTTTTTTGTTGTGAGATTAATTAATAAACGTGGGAGACAGGGCAATTCCAAGTCAAAAAATGTACTTGTAAAACTCTCTCGCAAACCCAACGACTCAGCAAAATCTAACTACCAAGTCCACCATTATATCCTTCACAAGATGGAGCGGTTTAACAAACATCTTAACGTAACCCTCAATATAAAGTCTTTTCACATTCCCTGTTGTGGGAACTTTACTCAAACCAATTAAATATTCTCTCATGGGAAACCAAATAGCCCGAGATCATGCCACCGGCAAAATCGTCTACTGGGATGGTTCGCTTCGAGAGTTTCACGAACCGCTAACGGCGGCGGAGCTCATGATGGAGCACCCACAACACGTTGTGCTTGATTTTCATTCCGCTGTGAAGCAGAAAAGGCCAACGCCGCTGCCAGCGGACGAAAAGCTAGAGATGAAGAAAACCTATGTGATGGTTCCGGTGAAGCGAGGGAAGCCTGTGGGGTTGAGCAGCCAGGATAGTCGCCGCATTCTCTTCGTCGTTAACTCTGCTCTGCATTCCAAGTATTTTGTTTCTTCTTCGGGGTTTCTTCCTTGGCTTGCAGGGTTGTTCCACACTGAGAGAGAGGTTGCAGTGTTGCAGAATAAGGAAGCGGTGGAGAACGCCGAAGAGAAGTACGGTTTCTCTGAGTTTTTGCCAGAAATGGTGGAAGGGAGACCGGAGTATTTGAGTAGGCAGTTGTCGGGGAAAGGTTGGAAGCCTAGTTTGGACACCATTAAAGAGAAGAAAGTTAACACAAAACTATCTCGATGGTTATTGTTCCTGAAAACCTTTACTGCTGCAAAGATTTAGATTTTAGTATTCAATCGCTTTCAGTGTTGTTGTTTAATTAGCAGTGGAGTTTTAATTCGATATTTTGATCGAGATTAAATTCTAATTCTAATTAAAAAAACAATACTTTGAGAAACTACGTCTAAAATTGGTGGATATTGAATTGCTGCTTTGTGTGGGTATATTTAGCATAAGTTGTAAGAGAGTTGAGGCATGGCTTGTGTTATGTAAGAACTGGTGTTTAAAGGAGTGAAGTTTGTGAAGCTGCGAAGGTGAAAGAATTTGATGAAGCCTGTTCTGTTTAGATGTTATGGAATTTTGCAAGACCATCAAAATGTGAGCTCTTATAATAACTTTTTTTATGCGCACATAAGTGTTCATATAAACTATGAAACGTCTTATAGCACTGTAATTTATTTTTGTTCCAAGTTAGGTTAGAATATACGTACTATATGTAGCATGTCTTATAGACATGGATATGGATAGAGACATTGATATAACACAAATACGGACACACAGAGATGTATATAATCTCTAAAATATAGGATACATGGATACAGATCTATATATTATATAATTATAAATTATATAAATTGACAATAAAGATTTATGTGCATAAGTATGTTTCAGTTTTTTTTTAAACAGAAAAATATTTTCCATGACTAGCTCAAAATGATTTGTTCCTTATTTTTATAATTATACTAAAAAAATTATATAATAAATTTAATTTTTTAGAAAATTAATGTGTTTATCTTTTTTAAAATTATGTTAAAATCATAATAGAATTGTCAGAAATCCAATAAATATTTTTTTAATTAGACATTTAACTGATAAGTATCATACGAATATTTTTTCGAGTGTCGTGTCCAATATGTGTGTCCGACACGGACATGCTATTTGAAATAAGTGTCCGAGCTTCATACTACCAACATACATTGGACTAGTGCTTGATTTTAAAATTAGAGAAAATTAATTTTGGTGATTTAATGCTAGCACAAAATATTCTCAATGGATTTGAATAAAGGTAAAATTGCAAAGCTGAATAAGTAAATAAATGAGAAGTATGCCTAATCCCATTCCATGAAAAGGAACTAAACTCACATTTTTTTTCATCTTACTTTTGTTCTTTTCTTTTTTTAATTTTCAACCCTGAAAAATAAAATCACCCACCCGATTCTAGATGAACGGGGGTTGAGAAAGAATTGAATTAAAAAGTCAAAGATAATAAAAACAATAAGAAGACGTAAGAAGGAAAATACGATAGAAGATTTGATAAAAGAAAAAATATTTAACTTTTGCCATCGTAATTATCAGTTTGTTTCTTAAAATTTGCTCACTATCTCTCTTATGGTTACACTGGTACACTTCATTATTACTTTGCTTTAGGCTTGGTTTTGCAGTGATGAGTTTTGTATGTGAGTATGTACGTTGACTAAAAATTTGGATGAAATAATCAAAGTATTTCCATCCTTTAATATATAACGTCAACTTGGAAGTAGCCTTCGCTCTATCCACGTTCAGACGTAGCTAAACTAAATAAAACACGAATAGCATTCCACTTGAAAAATGAAAATTAGGGAGGGATGTGATGGTTTCTGTAGAAAGCATTTAAATACTTTCATAAAACAATGCCACAACAAGCTTTTAAATATACAGTACACAATATATTTTGTGCCCTCTTGAATTTGATTTATCATTTTTTTTATATCGATGTTCACTTAAAATAAAAAATATTTCGTTATTATTTTTATTTTCATTTCAGTTCATATTTCTGAAAAAAAAAATCGTTTCATTATTTTTTTCGCGATGTCACTTCTATTGCTAGAAAATAATTGTTGAGAAAAATAAAGGGTTCGTCATCGACACTTATTGTGACACTCAGCAAAGGTGGACAAACTTACTTATTTTAACTATGATTTTCTAGTTTTTCTTTTTTAGTAGAGGTAGAATGAATGCCTGGATTCGGAATTGTCTTTCACTCTAAGTGATTTTTCTCTAGTTTTCGTTTATATATATATATATATATATATATATATATATATATATATATATATATATATATATATATGTTGTTGAGATAGAATGTTTTACAAAACTCTCTATTATAAGTTAATTTTGTTTTATAAATTGAATGTTTGTAAACATATTAAAAATAAATATATTGCGTAAAATATAATTTATTCAAAATTCATCCTCGTGTTGTTTGATGTAAAAAAGATCGATCATCCGGAATGGTTTCACCTTATTTGTAGTGAACTTCTCTACGAACATTTTAGAAAAAGTCTGAAATGATGTAGTGGATCCACAGGGGATCTCCTCTTTCATTTAAGGAGATTTTTTATTTCACATATAAATGGAGTACAGTTCAAATTTGATGAAGTGCAGAAAGTAATTAGCTAATTCCTTGCATAAATCCTACCAATTATTGGGTAGTGGTCTTTATATTGGGCCTATCTTAGCAAGTTGTTTGTAGAAGAAGTTGGGCCTACTTATTGCAAGAATCAGTTAGAGTATACGCTCAAACGTAGCCCTCAAGTATATTTACGAATCATTTACCGTTATGTTCCATTTGATTTCTATTTGGATTTTGGAGTACACAAAACATCATCATTCGTTTGGTATATCAGCAAGTGACTAGTTTGTTACTACAAACAAACAGACCAAATACTAAGAAATTTTATACCTATTTTAATGTTATGTAAAACAGAAATTTTTATGAAATTAACCAAATCTGATACCTGGAAGCTTATATAAAAAGGTGGGTCCAGCAGGTCAGTAGTTGACCCTGACTTCAACCTGACTCTGAACTATGATAGTATGATGGTTCAGTGTTCGTCAATTTCCCGTGATTCTCTTTTGTATTTTTCCTTTTCTCTTCCATTTGTTGTGTGTTTATGGTATCTGCAGTTAGTGAGGAGTGAATGAGTTAGCTAAAAGTTTGTATAATGTAATCCACTGAGACATAGGTGTGCCTCCTTTTAAACAGATGCAGTGAACCGAGGCAGAGGCAACCAATATTCAAATGTGTCATAGTCATGGACCACTTGAATCAAAACTAAATATTCCCTATAAGTCTATTGATAGATCTTTCCTTAAGAATATGGAAAAGAAAGATTGTTGGGAGCAAAGATGAAAATGGGTCCAGTCACGGAAGGAACCAGACAACACTTTCGTAATACATTATGGAGGCCTTCCCAAGAAAAACCTAACGATTCTTCTCATTAATGGTGTTCTGCCACCAACTCACCACCCACACACAACACAAGTGGATATTTTCTTAATATATAAAATCCCATTCCCTGTCTACACGCGTTCATCTTCAACTTTTAATACACTTACCCAATTGGAAGACTACAACACCATGGAAAATTAAAGATGCCTCCTCCTACATATGTCTACTACATTATATGGTGGAGATTAAGAAAATCGACCCAAAAAAATATACTTGATTAACGTTGATAAGCAATTTATTATGTTGGTAAAGTTTTGTTGATCACATCACTAAATATAAATATAGTAAACAGTTCCACCTCGGAGGCTAGGAGCAACTTCTTGTGATCTCGAATTTTCATTGAATTTGGCCTTTGTCTATTAATAATGTCA
This sequence comes from Phaseolus lunatus, assembly GCA_013389735.1. NCBI lineage: Eukaryota > Viridiplantae > Streptophyta > Magnoliopsida > Fabales > Fabaceae > Phaseolus > Phaseolus lunatus. Next base: position 42,935,921 of record CM023857.1, on the reverse strand, counting down.
TCACTCTTTTTCGACTTTCTTATTAGGCTCCTCCTACCTTACCAGTTCGAGAATTAAAAAAATAGAGTTGATTAGTGGTGAGGCCAATGTTTTGTATTCTTATGAAGTAATGTTTATCTTCCTTTTTTTTTTGTTAAATGTTCATCCTTCCTATGGCTGGCTATTGGAGATATCCACTGTGACTCACTCTGAGTTTGAATATCTGAGACAGAAAAGCTCTATGTCTACCCTAACTTCTACGTGAAGCTACCCTCAACCCAACCAACAACCACTTTTGCTGATAATCTCTCTTATTAGCTTCTTGTAATCCAACCTATGCTTTCTTCATCTATAATTTCCACTACGTTTTGACGGATAGATAACTCTACTTTTTCGGTGTCTGAATTTTTTATTTGTGTTATACTAATTACTCTTACCCGTTTTATAGAAGATTTGCACAAAGTTAACATCTTCACTTCAAAGGGCCAAAACTATCAAGCCACAGAATCTTTGCAAAAAAGTTTTACATTCCGTATCTCTCACTCTTTTGATTCATTTCATGGATTGCATGTCAATTACTATTTCTGGATCTTTGGTATATGACAGAGAAAAACATTATACATTCTTCATCAAAGTGATATCTGCAGCTTCCTTTTTTTTTCAGATCAACTACACTTTTTGTCCTTACACTATATATAATCTATCTTTGGACATTGTATCAGCTAATCATTTTCTTACCAAAATCATTTGTACCTGCCATGTGTGAAACAATAAAACAAAACAAGCAATGGAAACTATTACCTATAAAGCGAAGATATTCCATCCTACTTACCAAATATTAGTTCATACATACTAATTATTGATTTCTAATATGTTAATTTGGTTCTCTTGAGGAATACATTTTAAAGAAAAATAAATGCAGATTTATAATTATTAATTCAAAAATAATAATCGTTTATATTTATTTATTATACTAGTAGTAATTATTTTTTCAATCAGCATTATGTTTTCCTCCGAAAATCATTTCTTATTTTAGAGAAAATGAAATCTTTAATAAAAATGTATATCAACTATGTATGTGCAAACAGACTAAAGATGCCCCCTCTCAAATGTTGGATCAACATCCTAGGATGTTATACACATGAAAGGATTAAAAAAGTTGGATATAAAAAATTAAATAATCTAAAAACAAAATAATTTAATGCTCATGACCCAGACACTTGAGTACGTAGTGTGAAAATCTAATCTTTGAATAAATTTATCGTAAGGGGAATGTTAAACGTTTTTCTACCAAACAAATTCGACGAACGTGATCAACTAAATATTAGAATGATAGATAACTCAATAAAATAGTTATGCATCTCATATTATCTCGTTATGAATTTCATTGCGACGCACTGAACAATATTTTTGGTTAGATTTAGTATAATAAGGTGTATGATCAGTTACTTATACGAGCTTAGTTTATCACATCAAATATACACACAATTTAACTAGGGGGAAAACTTTAAAAATATCCCACAGGTATATTAAATAAACAAGATTTCCCTTTTTATTTTATCATTATAATGGGAATTTTAATGAAAAGAATGTAGTCATGACTGTTATGAATAGAAGAGAATTTATCGTTTTAATTAGCAGTAAAAATTAGTTAAGCTTAACTAAGTTTCCATTTAAAAAATTAGTCAAATTTATTTATCTGATATAGCTATTTTTTAAGGTCTAGCTTATAGAATAAAGATGATAATAACACTATCATCGTTTAAATAAATCAGTCTAATAGACTTGAACGGTTTTCACATAACCTAAATCTTTTATCTTTCAACTAAACACCGCTTTTCAAAGATTCTTAACTTGTTCAGCAAATGACTTAAATTTATTTGTCCAACCCTATACATATGATATGAAATAGGTCGTAGACTTCTCCTAAAAAAATTTGACCCAATTTCAACCCTATATACACTATAACAATAATTCAAATTTCCACTTAACGCACTTATAAATCAGTTCAAACTCAATAATAATTATTACAGTCATAATATAACATATATTTGAAAATCAAATAATTTTATAAAATGAAAATTATTTATACAAACTAAACCTGCTTTTTCCTTGAGATAAATTATATTTGTCCAATAAATTTGTATAATGCTTTTTACCCTAAAAAGGATAAAAGAATGAAACAGTACATTAAGTAATTGGCGCGAGTAAAGAAAGAAGAAGATGAAGATAATATAATAAAAGAAGTTATTTAATGAGTATATGACATAGAAGTAACTCTTTCCTTTATACCATGGTTGTCCTTGAAAAAATCGCAGGTGAATTTTGGGTGGTTGTTAATATGTTAAATGATGGACAGAGACTGATATATGTATCGATGGTAATGGTAAGTCATCAACATTATTGAGATCTCACCAGCAAACAAAAAGTTGTTTGATACAATAATAATAATAAATAATGATAATAATAATAATAATATTAGTGATAGTAATACTCTAAGTAAAAAATGACATAGTGGAAAATCCAATCATCATATTAAAGGAGCCATCTACTAGCTTGGCCTCTCTATTACGTCGTCATTATCATCCTACACTATCGTTTGCAATTTCTCTCTCTCTTCCACGCGCGCCCACAGAGCTATTGTGTTGTGTTATATAATGTTCACTCAATTCTTTAACATGCCAACCCTCACTCACCTTTATTTCCTCTATTCTCCAAATGTCTTCAACCTTTTCACCCCTCGTTGCTGTCTTCCTCCTCCTCTTTCTGGTCCGCCACACGTGTGAGGCACGTGACGCATTCGCCTGTGACCCTAAAAATGCCGCCACTAAGAACTTGCCGTTTTGCAAGGTCTCAGTGCCGATAGCGGAGAGGGTGAAGGACCTGATCGGAAGGTTGACGCTTGAGGAGAAGGTTAGGCTTCTGGTGAACAATGCCGCGGCGGTTCCGCGGCTGGGGATGAAAGGTTACGAGTGGTGGTCGGAGGCACTCCACGGGGTTTCAAATGTGGGTCCCGGAGTCAAGTTTAATGTACAGTTCCCCGGCGCAACTAGCTTCCCCCAAGTCATCACAACCGCTGCTTCCTTCAACGCTTCTCTCTGGGAGTCAATCGGACGGGTCAGATTTTCTCTCCATAAATTTTACAATTATTATAATTAAGTGTCATAAGTTGGAGAGATGAAAATCGATTTGCATGCACTGACACGGTAGAACACAAAATATCACACTAAAACAAATTCATCACATGCTATCGATTTTTAGTTGGTAACATTGGCTCTCTTATCTTGTTTGTGTGTAGTAATAAAGTGACAATAAAATATAGGTCACAATATAAATTGCATTAAGATCATTTTCTTATGTCATCTCCAGTTAAAGTGCTTGACTTTTCTTTTGCTCACACTTTGTTTTTTCTTCTTATTTTTTTCTAAGATTCAGTCAAGTTGTGTTGCCATCTTGCTACTTTTACTTTCACTTTTTACTCCTGCTCTGTGACCTGGGCGCGCGCCGAATACTTAATATTCAGCTACCATACACGAGAAACTCCACAATTATTTTATTTTTTGTTCTGCATAAATTAATTATTTTGTATGCATAGGTATATATAAACTTTAAAAGCTAAATACTATTCTATATTTAAAATTTGAGTTATTGGTTTTAACATTTCTTTCTACCGTATAGACTATTAAGATTAATTTAGTTTTGATAAAAATATTTAAAAAATGAAATACTGTGTACAGTCACGTGCGTGAAAGTGAGTGATTATGAATTCTAGTAGTAGCAGATATTAAACGTAAGAGGGTCGTACATGTAATATAATAAGATCGTAAATTTAAAATTTTGTATCATAAAATAAAAGATTATATTTCATTTTAAAAGATTGTACTTAATTAAAATAGAAATAAAAAATTATAAGAATATAGATCCCACAAAATGAGTGTATTAAAACTGAATTTGTAAAAATAAAGTGACATCATAAAATTGATATAAAATAATGTAGGGAGAGTGGGGCTTGCTGGGTTTGCACAGAATTATGGAACAGCGTGCATTGTGCTCGGCGAGGGAGCCATTCATTTAATTTATGCGGCTCCTTCAATTTTTGCTCACGGACTAGAGGAGGAAACTCCCAAGAATCTTTGCAAATTCTACTGCATTATCTTCTGATTAGTTTACTATAACCGAACTATGAAATGAAATTAAGCTAACTCATTCTAGTACATTAGATTTATTTTTAATTATATAATGTATATTGGCTTGTAAGGATAGGTTGAGACATAACCGATAAATTCAATAAACCTACTTAAGATAAATTTTAATATATTAAAAAGTGAGTCTATTCTTATACAATTCTTTTGTATGATGAAAATCTTATTCAATGTAAAATATGGTATTGAGTAAGAAGATTCTTCTAATAATTTTGTATGAATTGAATAATTTAATTTATTTGAATAATTTAATTTATTTCATTAGTTTTATTAAGAATTTTTTTTTTGTTATTGAAGTCATTAGCTCATATCCACTTGAAATAGTTTTATAAAAGGTTGATTTTTTCTCGAACAAAGTTATTAATTACTAAAAATATTTAATTTAAGTAATGACAATAAACATATATTAAATATATTTTAAAAATATCATTGTAACTAATATGTTTCTCTGTTTTATTAATATAACTTCTCTTTTAATTTGAAGTAGTTTCGTCTAAAATAACAATATAAAAGATAGTACGGATTGAAATTTGTAAAGAAGAATAAGATTCACTTTCATCTAGTTTTATTAATAAAAAAAATATGATTATTATTCTTGATTAGACCGAAGATATAAAGATGTCCCATTTAATTAATAAAATAATAAGGTTCCAACTAATAAATAATGATTAGTTAATATCTTATCCTAAAAAAGATTTAATTTAATCTTGGTGATGGGTGATTGGATGGCTTCAACTTGCATATCATTTGTCTGGGGACCTGTTTGGCTGTTCAGTGTCCCCCTTTACTAAGCCACTTGAAGATAATAATGACACTCCCAATCTTCCAAATATGAGGATGAAGAACAAAGATAAACAAAAAAAAAAAAAAACAAAAAAACTTATGATGCAGTTTAATTTTGGTTTAAAGAAGAAGAAAGATGATATCAGTGTAGGGGGTTAATGTGCAGGTTGTGTCGGATGAGGCAAGGGCCATGTACAACGGTGGAATTGCAGGGCTTACCTACTGGAGCCCAAACATTAACATTTTCAGGGATCCAAGGTGGGGCCGCGGACAGGAAACTCCCGGTGAGGACCCTGTGCTAGCCGGTATATATGCCGTTAGTTACGTTAGAGGACTACAGGGAACCCATGCTAACCGGTTGAAGGTTGCTGCTTGTTGCAAACACTTCACGGCTTATGACCTGGATAATTGGAAGGGCATGGATCGATTCCACTTTAATGCACAGGTGCCCTTTATTTAATTACAGTTATTATTTTTTATTGAAAATGGGAATAATTAATTGATAATGGTAGGGTTGATGGAGTAATTTGAAGTTAATTATGGGATATTAGGTAAGTAAGCAGGACATAGAGGATACATTCGACGTGCCATTCAGGATGTGTGTGAGCGAAGGGAAAGTAGCGAGTGTGATGTGTTCTTACAATCAAGTGAATGGAGTTCCTACTTGTGCGGACCCCAACCTCCTAAAGAATACACTTCGTGGCCTGTGGCAACTTGATGGGTAAGCCTACTTAATACTCACTCCATACTTTCAACTATTCATACTCATTCCTTTGCCTTTCTGTGCCCAGCTACATTGTATCAGACTGTGACTCCGTTGGGGTGTTTTATAGTAATCAACATTATGCTTCCACGCCAGAAGAAGCTGCCGCTGATGCCATTAAAGCAGGCTAGTCACTCTATTTACCAACCTATTCATCGCTTCATTCCTTCACTATTATTATTACGCCAAAATCAAAACATAAATTTTCTTTTTTTACCATTTCACAGGTTTGGATTTAGACTGTGGTCCTTTCCTAGCCGTCCACACGCAGGATGCTGTAACAAAGGGCTTGCTAAGCCAAGCTGACGTCGACGGGGCTTTGGTCAATACACTAACCGTCCAAATGAGGTTAGGGATGTTTGATGGAGAGCCATCGGCCCAAGAGTATGGCAAATTGGGCCCAAAAGATGTCTGCAAACCGGCCCATCAAGAACTCGCTCTTGAAGCTGCCAGACAAGGAATTGTGCTTCTTAAGAACACTGGTCCTGTTTTGCCTCTCTCCCAACAACCTCATCATACCGTGGCTGTCATTGGGCCCAATTCCAAAGCCAATGTTACAATGATTGGAAACTATGCTGGTAAATTTGCCATGGGAAAATGCTTAGTCCAATGTGTCCCCAAGTCAAACTAAATTTGCCTAATTTCTCTCACTACGTTTCTAATAGGTATTGCTTGTGAATACACCAGCCCCTTACAAGGAATAGGAAGATATGCCCGGACTGTTCATCAGTTGGGTTGTGAAAATGTAGCTTGTAAGAATGATAACCTTTTCGGGTCCGCTATAAACGCAGCCCGTCAAGCGGATGCAACCGTTTTAGTTATGGGCTTGGACCAGTCCATCGAAGCTGAAACAGTGGACAGGACTCACTTGCTTTTGCCTGGGCGTCAACAAGACCTTGTTTCAAAAGTTGCAGCTGCCTCAAAGGGACCAACCATTTTAGTCCTAATGTCTGGTGGGCCTGTTGATATCACTTTTGCGAAGAATAACCCTCGAATCGTGGGCATTCTCTGGGCCGGTTATCCGGGCCAAGCTGGTGGTGCCGCCATTGCAGATATACTGTTTGGAACATCTAGCCCAGGTTTGTCTGGTTATCGTAGGACGTGTTTACTAGCATTTGTGATTTTGTGGAATGTAAATATGTATGTTTTGGTATCAGGGGGAAAGCTTCCTATGACATGGTACCCTCAAGAGTATCTGAGAAAGTTGCCAATGACAAAGATGGCAATGCGAGCAAGTAAATCAGCAGGGTATCCAGGAAGAACGTACAGATTCTACAAGGGTGAAGTGGTGTATCCATTTGGGCACGGTTTAACTTACACTCACTTTGTTCATACACTAGCAAGTGCTCCCACAGTGGTGTCAGTTCCCCTGAACGGTCATCGGCGTTCCAATGCCACCAACATTTCCAACAGGGCAATTAGAGTGACGCATGCGCGGTGTGACAACCTCTTCATCACCCTCCAGGTGGACGTTAAAAACGTGGGGTCCAGAGATGCCACGCACACGTTGCTAGTGTTCTCTGCTCCACCCGCAGCTGCTGGGCATTGGGCACTGGAGAAGCAACTTGTGGCCTTCGACAAAGTCCATGTTCCTGCCAAGGCTCAACACAGAGTTGGAATCCATATTCACGTGTGCAAGCTCCTAAGTGTAGTGGATAAATCTGGGATCAGAAGAATCCCATTGGGGCTACACAGTTTTAACATCGGTGATGTTAAACACTCGGTCTCACTTCAAGCTGCAGCACTCGGGATTATCAAATCCTGATCTTTTGGGCCATCTACTCACTATCTCTGTGCCCTTCACTCCACTTCATGCCACGTACATACATTACTATTTCAAGTTTTAGTTTTCAATTACAAACCTTGCCTCTAAGGAGCCATTATTCACAGGCAAACTGTTGATAAACATGGATTCAAGACAATACGTGTTAGATTTTATTCATCTATCACAGTCAAAAAACGTGATAGGATTCGTTCGATTTTGGAGATTGGTCATAAGATAGTTTTCTCATTGTAACTGTAATTTCCCCCTCTTTGCTAATAAGATTGGGTTCACAATCCATAAACATTTCTAAAAAAAATGTTGATTTCATACAATCGAATTCTAGAGAAATAAAGAATGTTGTGGCTTTGTGGCTACGCTTATTCTGTTCAAGTTTCTGAATTCAACCAACAAAATTTAAAACATATACAGAATGTTCGAGGGTTCATTGCTTTTGTAATTAGCAAATGCTAACAGGAGAAGTTGATGGTTTAAAAATATATAATATTTAATAAAAAATATTTTTTTTAACTTCTTAATATGTAAATGTATTTTTGGTTCTTCAGGTATAACAGTTTACAATTTGACGGATTTTTCGAGATTCACCAGCTTTGACCTTAAATCCAAACTTCAAGTATCAATATGATAATTATGAGATAGAAGAGATTGTGAGTGCTTAATTAGTATATTTTGTATGTGACTCAGATAGAAAGAGAGTGGATAAGAAGGCAAAATCACGTGGAACAATAATGTTGCACTTGATGAGCGAAGCTGGCTTGGCATGTTTGTTGGGCCAACAAAACATAGCCAACAAAAAAGGAGAAAATAAAAACAAAAGACGGCTTTGGAAACTGGAAATGGCATTGCTGTTGACATGGTTAGATCGAATGTGCTGCGTCCACAAGAATGGTTGATGAGCTCTCAGAAACCAACCATACCAAAGCATCACTGTCCCCATATGTTTCAAATTTGAGAAGCCTCAGTACTCAACACCCTAATCAGAAAACAGTGAAGATGAAGAAAATAATTGTTTGGTTACAAGATAAACGCAATAATGTAATGAGTTTTCAACTCATGTATCCATCTTTTACTCTTTTTAATTTGATTGAAAATACAATACTAATATTAGAATACTGATCAACATCTATTTCTTAATGTATTTTTTTTACATTATCATCTTATTTCATACTATTATATATAACAATTCATTTATTCTTCTAACGGATATCTAATGAAATTAAGACTATTATTGGTTTGAAAAAATTTCGTATACCATCAAAATCAAATAATTTTTTTGACTGAAATAGATTAGTTTACACAGAGTTAGGTGAGTTTGAATTGAAGTAGCTGTTTTTGAAGGAGATTAGTAGTAGTGGCAATGGGGTTGAAGTAGGAATATGGTTGTTTGTGGTAATTAAAAGGGATGAAGAAGGAAGGGGAGAGGAAGCAAAGTAGAAAGCCATGGCATGGCACTGTTATCGAGTGTTCTAAGGAGAATGAGAAAAGACAGTAAAATTGAAAAGAAAGCAATGTGTAGAGAAGAAGTGTACGACTCACAGCACAGCACAGCAGTACAAATGTTGACGCCGACTTTTGGCCTCAATGTTTCCAATTATTGGGGGATACGGATAAAGGATAACTCTGTCCTTTCCTTCTCACCCTATCCCAAAGGCTTCTCTTATTTCACTCACAAAATACCATAAATTAAAAATATCTCCTAATTAACATTCTCATCAAAATCATAAAATGCCTCCGTTTCAAAGCACAACAAATTTTTGTCCCCCATTATTAGATTAATGATATTTGATACTTCACATCTAAAAAATTATTACTTTATTATAATATAAAAAATTAACATATTGACAATTTATACCATGTTGTAATTAGAAGAAGAAATAATTTTTTGTTAAAAATATGAACTCCATTTAAAGAGATGAAATAATATTGTCACAAGTAATATTTTATTTCAAAAAACAGATATGATTATTTTTTATTATTAGAGTATCAAATATAAACTTTATTTTTATGACTAACTATTAACTTATAAATATGCAGAAATGTTTCTCACTAATATAAACTATTTAAATTCATAGAATTGTAAGTATTTCTTACCTACATCTTACTTAATTTATCTACTTTTACTTAATCTGAAACTCAAACATATATAAATAAGTTTACAGATTTTCACTTGATTCAAATTAAAATGTATTGACTTAATAGGTCTGCAACAGCCATATCATTCGAGTAATTTAATTTGGTTATGAGATATTCATAAATAACATGTTTCCCCTGTTTCTTATGATTAAGATCCTACTTATTCCTATAGGTTAATTATATCTTGTTCATACATATATATATATATATATATATATATATATATATATATATATATATATCATTTTAATCAACACGTTTATTTAGATGATTCACTATATGATTCTTGTATTTTTTTAATCTCAGTATACTGATTAGATTAAAGACGATTTCCTGTACTTTACGTTAGCTCTACGGATTTATTTATGTTTTAGCTTGAATTATAACATGTTTAGGATTTTGATTTAGTTTATACCACAAATATTAATGAACATAAGAACTTAAGGAAGTTTATCATTAAAAACAAATTCGATCTAAGTGAATCATATAAGAATAAATATTTATTTTTATGAATTAAAAAATTTTATACACATAAAAGAAGACGTAATACAGATGACAAAATAATAATATTCCGTAACTGTCAATATAGTCTCATATCGCTTATAAGTTGAGGTCAATGGCAGTTTAAATACACCTTTCTCTCTTAAATCACTGAGATGACTTTTGAGGACAAAATCATGACGAAACACCAACTTTCAAAGCGGACAATACCTCAAATACAGTAATTGATCCTAACAATACTGTTCAACTGACTTGAGGTCGAAACAAATAAATAAAAATTATATAAAACAAGTAAATATATACTTCAAAGGTCTAATCAAGACTAAATCTTCAAATCATGATGATTTAGATATTAAAATAATTGTAGTTTTAATTAAGAATTAAAATTTGCTTAAGAATTAGAATGTGATACCTAATATACATATTTAAGTAATATATATATATATATATATATATATATATATATATATTATTGATACTTATAATCAACATTCTTATCTACAATATTAATCGATTTTGATTATTATTGGGGAGTTTTGGTGCAGCGATGCAACAATTAAGTAGTTCAGTTATATAGTTTGTAAGCTAATTAATAAGAGGAATGTTTGGCGATTGTTAGAACTAAAACTGAATTAGTTGTAATCATTGCATGACAAGAAGAAGTAACGAGAGATTCTAATTACATAGTACTAAAATAGCCGCAATTAGGTACTACAACCATTTTAGATTCGCATTATTACCAGAAAATGGTCCCCTATATCATTGCAATATATATAAAAGAAAAACAGACATTGTTGTATTCTTGGACCTATCATTAATAATTTTCTTTGTCGACCTATACAAAAGAAAACTATCATCTATACTTTTGTAAAATTAATATATATAAAAATTTGATTTATAATTTTTATTCTAAAAAATATGTATTATTTATAGATAAATAAAATGAAATATAAAAATTGTTTAAAAAGTTAAAGTTACATTTTTTTTTATAAAAAAAAAATAGCTATTTTAACTAAGACATGTAATATAATTCCTTTAATTACTATAATTATGTTTTTCAAGAATTAAAAAATAAAATAATTTGACTACATTTTAAGAGAGAAAAAATAGTTATAAAGTGTGTTTGATAAAACCAAAAAAAAACATTATAAGCTTATTTAACTACTTTGTAAGTTAGCTTGACCTTTATAAAAATGTTTGATGGTGCATCTTAAAGTAGCCATTTTATAAGTTACAAACTACATTAATAACTTGTAGGTTGTTTAATTTTCTTTTCTCACAATTTTTTCACATTTTAATACATTTTTTTTTATTTTGATCTATTATTACTTTAAATTGTACAGAGAATAAATCCTTTATAATATAAAAATATAATTGAAAAGATATTAAATTTTATTTTAATTATTATACTATTTTTAGTTTTTATTGGATTGTTTTTTATTTTTTCATGTAGTTCAAATTAAAAAGATTTAATATTAAAAATTGAAGTAATTAATGTTTTATTACATATGTGAAAATTATACATATGTTGTAAAAAAATACTCAATGTACCAATAATTCAAATTAAAAAAATTCTTAAAAAAATAATAATTTAATTTAATTAATACTCCATAGATCATTTAGTTTCAATAAAACATGACTTATCGAATAAAAAAAAATATACAATTTTTAAGTCATTAATAAAAACACTAAAAAGTATAATAATAATGTAATTATTAAAAAACATTATAATTACATAAATTTATATTTTTATCTAAAAAACACAAATTATATTTATATATTAAAACTTATATAATTATGTTGTTTTATGAATTTTACATTTGCCAATTAACTTATCTACTCATTATACGAAACACTTCTAATATAATTAATTAATTAGTTTACATCTAGTAACCAATGTATCTATTACAAGTTGACTTGTCAATTACTTTTACTTAATTATATAAGAAAAACATATTTTATATTAATCTAATATAGTGACGAATAGTGTATAATATAGTATTAAGATATAAAATTATATTTAGCAATTAAAAACTTAATAATAAAATATAATGTTCCCTAAATATATTCATAATATATATATATATATATATATATATATATATATATATATATATATATATATATATATAATTAGAAAAACAACGTAGGAAAAATTGTAATTAGAAAAACAGTCTTATTTTTTTGGCTAGAGTTCTAATCACAATTATTAGTACTTTCATGCTAACACACTAGTTAAATATTGATCAAAATGGAATTTGAAATTGAATGAAATAATTATTATATACATTTTTATGTGATGAAAATATTTAATAAAAGACATTAATATTATCTAATCATTAATATTTTTTATGAGTCTAAGTTATTCTTAATTTTAATTATAATATTTTTTTGTTGGAACTTTTTATTTGTTAAGACCTGTTAAACTCAAAAACAGTAACGTATAACAGGGTCGCGTATATACTACACTTCTTTAACCACTTTGGAATTATAAAAGTGATGAAAGGAGAAGATAATTAGTTGAAATTGAAAGACAAATTGTAGGACCATGTATACCTTATCAACTAGCTTCTCTCAACCATATAAGTATTTGGTGTTCAAAACATGTGCTAAAGAAAAGTGAGATAAGAAGTTGAGAGAGGTATATTCTAGAACCCCAAAAGAAACGCATTGAAATAAAAGGGGAAAATAATAATTGGCAATAGTAGGAGGAGAATGATAACGAAATGAAGATAAGTCCAATTATAAATTATGGGCGCAACAATCAAACAATGTCTAATAAGAAGGGCCTATTTTCTGTGTTGGGTAGTGATATAGATGCCACTTTGCAGAAGCAGTGTTTTTATTAACATAAGGAACCTTAGACACTGCATGTGTTGTTCTCAGAGTTAAACTTAAATGAGCTCTTGATATGTTTGCTACCCTGTTCTTCAAAAAGCCTTTCTCAATAATTCATGACCCCATTTTCATTCATACACATATACAAACAAACAAACATTGACTTCATTCGGCCTAACCAAGAAATTTGAAATAATAATGGCTCTCCCATTGAAGATGGAATTAAGAAGCTATGGCCATGCAATGGAGGAACAGGAGGGACATGAGGAGATGCAGAGAAAGCAAGTATTGAATAGCACCCACCAATTAAAGTGATAAGTATAGTGCATGAAATTAGTTTTGTGTTATAAGGGCTTCAAGGGGGGTGTATCACATAAAACAAGTGGGACATCTTAATTTCTTTCCATTCATGATTCCTACCGAATTAGCAATAAATTAAACAGATGGTCACCATCAAAATGAAGGGTCCCAAGCTCTTCCTGCGTATAGCATAATGGCAGCCATGTGTATGGAAGAAACCAAACTTTGTAGACCCTTTCAAATGGTCCCAATATATCATGCTTCCAACACTGCCAATACAAATGCTGCTTAGGTTGTTACACTACTCAATAACAAAATCTCAACATAAAAAAAACAAAGAACAATTTTCAGACTAATTAACATCCAGGGGCTTAATCCACACAACATGTACAGGAGGCGTGCCACGCGTCGAAATTTGATTGGTCATGGGAAACGGCGGCGTTGAGGAGTCTCATGGCGACGAACCTCATTTCTTCAGTGATGCCGGTGGGCTCTCCGGGTTACAGCTTCCGATACCTCTTTCTCTTCTTGACCGTGGATTTAGGATTGGGCTTAGGAGTTGGAATTGCAGAGTGAGAGTGTGTGAGAGTGGTGGAGATGGAGGTCGTTGCTGTTATGGAAACCCTGGAAATGCATTTGCCCTTATTTGGGAGTGAGATTGGGAGTGGGAAGCGTAGCTGTGGCATGGGTTTCACTGTTGAACCCATCTTCTTCCTTCAAACTTCATTATCCCCATTCTCTATTTATTTTAATCTTGTTAATTATTATTTTATGAGTAATATTATTAAATATTATGTTATTATATAAATTTATTTTTTTATTATTCTCATTAATTTTTATTTTATTATTCATTATCATTATATAAATTTATTTAATATTTGTTATTATTATTATTTAAATTTATTTTTAATATTATTTATTATTTTATAATTATTATATTATATAGTCAATTATATATTAACGTATAACATAAATATACAATCGATTGTTATAATATAATTGACTATTTGTTATACTTTTAATGTGTGATGGCAATGTCAAAAAATAAAACTAAATAGGTAAATTTTTTTATTTCACAATAATTTTTTTCTATTTTCTTCTCATTAACGATAAAATGTGAAAATTTACTTTTATGGAAAATTTATTTTGGTGTCTCATCGATGATCAACAGATATAAATACAAAGTTATTTTCACTTTTGGATCCACGTTTCCATTACATAACTAGAAGCAAACAAGAAAAAAAAAAAAAAAAAAAAAGACAAAGGAAAGTGAAAGTTGTCATAACCCACCTTCTGGACATTTGGACAACTCTAACACTAGGAATTTACAAAACTCAAATGCATTCAGAGAACATCTCATGTTGAGACCCATTTTACCATGTGTTTAAAAAGAAAGTAATCGTAGCTCTCTTCATTAATCATAATGATAATAATTTACGAGTAGTGTCCTTTTTTCTTTCCGGAGGAAGGGTCACAGTTCACATGATGAATTAGTGGTGGGTTTTGGCATGCCCAAATCAGACTCATGTGCTTCAGCATGAATAAAGAATTTCCAGGACATAAAGGAAATCCAAGTGCAATTATTTGGAGATAAATTTTGTGCATTATGAATAGAAAAAAGGAATGTACATATTTTTATATAGAGGGACTGAAATCATTGATCATGTTACAGCGGAGTAGAGAATTATTATTATTATTATTATTATTATTATTATTATTATTATTATTATTATTATTATTATTATTATTATTATTATTATTATTATTATATGAAAGAGTCAAAGTGACAGAATATGATAGGTCTGGTCCAGAAAGAAGACTCGGGTTTATCTGGTGAGTATATAACAGCAGATATATATGGATGGGTGAAGGAGGAGAGACATGGCAGTATGAAATTGTAGTGCAGCATTAGTTATAATGGGATTGTGGGGGCAATGGAAAGGTAAGTTGGAGAGGCTTTAAGACAAACCCATCTTGCCATCTAATCCCAATTCATGTGCATTCATTAATCAATGTGGCTGAAATAAAAAGCGAACCAACCCTCCAAAAAGAAAAAGCATGATTCCTGTGTCTTACGAGACAACACTCCCTTTCTCACTCCCCATAAATATGCTCCTCCTTTTTTACTAATTCATCTCCTCACTTCTTCTTTTAACCCTTTCTCCTTTTTATTATATCATCCATGCCTCTCCTTCTTCAACCAAACAAACATCAAACAACAACAACAAAACCCATCTTCTTCAAAATAACTGCCTACAATAACTAAATCATAAATTTTAATCACAAAATACTTTCGTAAATTTTAATAATACAACTTAACTGTACAATTTTTTTTTTAAAAAATTCAAAAATAAAATAAATGTTTTCTATTTTAAGAACTAAATAGATAGTGTCTAACATATTTAAGGATTAAATTATTATTTATCATAATAAGAACTAAAAAATGGTGTTGATTCATGATATCCCCTGTGTACCTGTAATATCTACTTGTCAAATTATGGTAATGGCCAAATTATGGATGGCCTGTCTCTCTCACTATGATAATTGCAACTTGAAAAGTTACAAAGTCATAATGATCATTCAATGCCAAAGTAGAGAGAAAAAAAGGTGTGCTCAATCAGGGTAGGAGCTACTATGTCATTTTTTTTCATGCAAAGTAAAAAATACTAACAAAAAAATAGAGGATGCATGTATGCATTAGTGCAGAATTGTCTTAAGAGTACAAGATTATGAATTTGTGAACAATGTGAAAGTAAAATCGTTGATTAGTGATTATACCCTTGTGATACGGTGGATGTCCCCCTCCCCAATATCCCCAATATCACGGTTTGTTTTAGATTAGAAATTGAGAGAGTTTGCTGTTTGATGGATTAATTACCCTCCAAGATCACATGTGGAGCTACTATTTTTTGACCTCTTTATTCACAATTCTCATTGAGTCAATCATGGGTGCGTTACGCAAAAGCGACAGAATAAAAAATGAGCGATGGTAAGATTTGTTTGTTTTAAAAGAATGATAAGAAAAGAAAAAGGAAAATATGATGAATAGAGGGAGGGGAGGGGTGAAGGAAGAAATGGCATAAGGTCAACGTATAGAAGGGTAAATCCGTGATTGAATTGGTTGGGTAGGAGAAATAAATAGCCAAGATAACCTCTGCTTGGAAGCTTTGCTTACTTTTGGGACATTTGGCTGCAGTTATCTTTCCTTGGTGGTTGAAACTTGAAACCGAGGACCCGTGATGAGTGACCGGATATATCTAGTTACAATAATGCAGTCACCGGCTGAGTCAGGTACCAAATCATAAATACTAGTATACATACATACATACATACATACATACGTATAGGTCATGTGTGTGGGGGCGTGTGTGAGAGAGAGAGTCCAGGGTGTGTTGGCAATGCCAGCTATGAATTAGAAGGATGAAAGGTTTCCACGAGGGTCAATTCTGTCAAATTTTGAGTTTCCCCCTCCCCCTCCTGCTTTCACCTTATAACCACATCTACACGAAACCCATATAAAAAACCCTACACTTCTTCTACCTTTCTATTCCCTGCTTTTATTCTTTCTCTCTCACACTCAAACACTCTTCTCTTCTCTCTACCTCCCCCTCTATATTATCTCCCTTTCACAATTTCATTAGGAGGGAGGTGGGAGAAGAAGGGACAACAATACACTTCTATGCTCCAACATTCAACAGATTAGCTCAAAAAATGGCCATTACTACTCACACTCTATCCGCCACAGACAAAAAACATTGGTGGCTTACCAATCGAAAGGTAATGTATCGCTTCAGTTTACGATTTCAGTTTCATTGCTAATCTTTCACATCACACCTCAACAACGCTTTTCCTTTTCAAGATTGTTGAGAAATACATTAAAGACGCTCGGAGTCTTATAGCCACGCAAGATCATAGGGATATTGCTTCGGCTCTCAATCTTCTAGATGCGGCTCTGGCCATTTCTCCCAGGCTGGACCAAGCGCTTGAGCTCAGAGCCAGGGCTCTCCTCTATTTGCGCCGCTTCAAGGAGGTTGCCGATATGCTTCAGGACTACATTCCGAGCCTCAGAATCAGCGATGACTCATCCTCCTCCTCTGTTTCCTCCGACACCTCTTCGCAACAGCTTTCCAGAGAGGGAGTGAAGCTTCTCTCTTCCTATGAGTCGTCGGAGCGGGATCAGAGCTTCAAGTGCTTCTCTGTTTCCGACCTCAAGAAGAAGGTCATGGCAGGGCTGTATAAAACCTGCGAGAAGGAAGGGCAATGGAGGTAATTTCATTATTTCCTTTTATTTTCTCTCACTGACACTCTTGCATTATTTTGTTTCATTGGTTTTGCTTTGCCGTGGAGTTTTTACAGGTTTTAAAAAAGGGAGTTTCTTCGTTGCGGGGAGCTTTATTTAATTAATTAATCATAGATAGTTAATGCCTTTTATTTGAGTTTGAGATCAGATGGAAATAACTACTTTAAACGGGTTTCAGTAAATGCTCCCTGCTGTCACCCATACACGCAACGCAGGTTGTAATTCAACGCACCATAAAAAATATAAATATTTACTACTATGTTTTTTTAACTTGGTACATTTATGACCTAGACCAGACGTGTAAATTGTACATTGTCTTCTCTGTTGTTAACTCAAAACCCACAACCTTCTTCTTATGGTTAAGAGAAAGCAAAATAAACGCAGTTCCCGTTACGAAATCGTACTTTTCTTTTCATTTTTTCCCTTACCTTCAGGGTTTACCAGCCTATATTTCAAAATTAAAAGATAGAATTTCATGTTTTCAAGATTTCATGCTAATGGATAGCTTTGTTATGTTAAAATGTAATCTCGGTTGCCGTGTATAATGTGACTTAAATTTCTGGTCTCGGGCAGACTTGTTTAGGTTCATTGCTCCCTGTCATCTTTTTATCCAGTTTCCTGACACCCTATTCCACTCTAGTCACGCATTTATTCATCCAATTCTTCTTTTAAGTGTCATTTTTTCTATTTCATTATAATATTAATTACATATTACCTTTTATCTAATTTTTAATTAATTTATATATACATATATTTACTGTGATGAGGAAATAAAAAAGTAAAATAAAGAAAATTTATTATATTTATTTTCTTTTTCCAAAAAAAACTTGAATTAACACTTTAAAAAGAACGGTTTGGGTGATGAAGAAATGTTTTAAATAAAATGAGTTGACATATAACATAGAGTCAAAAATAGAAAATCAAATGGTGAAATTATTATTTGAAACATATACCATATGTAATGTAAAGAACTAATTTTTAGGACTATTATTGTTTGAGTGAGATTAATTATGTGAATGTGGAATTTTCAAACAGATACTTGGTATTGGGTGAAGCATGCTGCCACCTAGGCCTAATGGAGGATGCAATGGTTCTTCTTCAAACGGGAAAACGTCTTGCAAGCGCTACACTCCGGCGCGAGAGTGTGTGCTGGTCACAAGACAGCTTCAATGTTACGAACATCCAATTCTCCACCGACGCCACAAATGCGCCACCTACAACTCCACCGCGAACTCTTCTTGCGGCGGATTCCGAGAGCGTGACGCAACTTCTCGGCCACATAAAGTTCCTGCTCCGGCGACGCGCCGCCGCACTGGCCGCCCTCGATGCCGGGCTTTACTCAGAAGCCATCCGCCACTTCTCGAAAATTGTGGACGGTCGGCGTAGCGCACCGCAGAGCTTCCTTGTCGAATGCTACATCCTCCGCGCCTCCGCGCACCGTTCCGCCGGTAGAATCGCAGAGTCAATTGCGGATTGTAACCGCACACTTGCTTTGGACCCCACTTGCATTCAAGCACTCGAAATCAGAGCTTCGCTCTTCGAAAGCATTCGTTGTTTACCCGACTCTCTTCACGACCTGGAACACTTGAAGCTTCTCTACAATTCAATTTTACGAGATCGCAAGCTTCCCGGTCCTGCGTGGAAGCGCCACAACGTGCGTTATAGGGAAATTCCTGGGAAACTCTGCACCCTCACTATTAAAATTCAAGAACTGAAACAGAAGCTAGCATCTGGAAAAACAGGGAACGTTGATTACTATGCTTTGATTGGTGTCCGACGAGGTTGTTCCCGGTCGGAGTTGGAGAGGGCTCACTTGTTGCTTTCCTTGCGGCACAAGCCTGATAAGGCAACAGGGTTCATCGAAAGGTGTGAGCTTGCGGATGAGCGTGATGTTGAGTCGGTTAAAGAGAGGGCGAAGATGTCATCTTTGTTGTTGTATAGATTGGTTCAGAAGGGTTACACTAATGTGATGAGTAACATCATGGATGAGGAAGCTGCTGAGAAGCAGAGAAAGAAGGCTGCTTTGCTGGCTATTCAACTGCAGAAAGAGAAAGCCGATGAACCTGAGTCGTTGAGCAAGGTTGAGTGTACTAGGAGCAGTGCGGAGAATAATAATAATAACAATGATAATGATAATAACAATAATAATATTGCTCAAATGTCTGAAAATAGGTCCATGGTGTGTTCTTCTACTGTGAATCCGGCGATGTTTCAGGGCGTTTTCTGCCGTGACATTGCGGTGGTGGGGAACTTGCTTTCTCAGGTGGGGTTTAATCGGTCCATGCCTGTGAAGTATGAAGCGTTGAGCTGTTGATTGAAATGGAAATGTTTGGTGGGGCGATGTTGGAGATGGTAATCTCTGGTTGGTTCGTTGACTGTGATGTACAAATTATGCAAAGCAAAAACAATATGTTTAGACTCTCCGAAAATTTTACCTATTCCTTTTTATCTTTCTTTAGTCGTCTTTTTATTATCTCTATGTGATGTACAGATTATGAGTACTGAATGCAAACTCTATTCTTGGATCTTTGGTCTATTCCTCTCTCTCATTTCTTATATAAGTGATTCTGATTTTGGTTTATTGGAGTTCCTTATAGACCAGGCAAGAAACAACCTAAGTGATTCTGATTCTGTTTTTTGTTGATGGTGAGATTTGTATCTCACCTTGTCATCATATGTTATAGGAAATCTCCAGTGAGATCATAATTGTTCAGGTTTATTTAGATTCCCCTCTAAATCGTAAGTTCTGCATGGTCGGATTAAGATCCGACGGCCCTCAAGTCTCAAACGCTTAGACTGAAGAGGCAAAGTGTATTAGTCATTTGTATCCTACATTTCTTGGAAGATCTTAATAAAAGGAAATTGAAGTAAAATTACACTACTGTTAAAGAAAATGATAATTTCACTCACCCTAAAAAAAAGTACACTCATTTGATAACCATTTAAATAACATATATTAATATTCCTCTAACACAAATTTCTAATTTATTTTTAAAATATTACATTTTTTCTATTTTACGCTACACATGTAGACTTTTAAAACACATTACTTATGTATCTCCTTTTTACATTACATACACCCCTTGACATGTTATCATAAAATTACATTAGTAATATTTTTTGATATACACAAATTCTTACTATTATATGCATTGAGTAACCTTCTTTTAAACTTTTTAAAATAATTATTTATCTAAAAAACCTATATCTACAAAATGAGAACAAGTTGTCTAAAAAATATAATATTTATATTTATTTTTAATTGGACAATTTTACTCTTTAATATATAAAAGATAATTTATTTAATAAAATAAATAATTGAACAACTTTTCTTTATTTTAAAATAACTAAATAATTTATCTTTTTAAAAACAACAGCTATATAATTTTTTAATTTTTTTTTACAAAATTATATGCATATATATATATTAAATTATATTATTTTTTAATTAATTATTCATAAAAATAATAAAACTATAAAATGAATAAAATTATAAAATTATATATATTTTAATCTAGTAAAAATGTGAATACAAGTAATAATGAAAAAAATTAGGGTGTAATTTAATAAAATTTTAGAATATATAGCATAATTTACTCAAATATTTATAAATTTTTGAATTAAGGTTAGAAGAACACTGAGGGAAGCATAAAAGGATTCGATTAGATATTTGAAGACGAGGTTTCACCGCCGAATTATAAAATACATGTGCACCTTATCATGTCATGTTTGTCATCACGTTTTAATATGTGGATGACTTCGATTCCACGTTTAAAGAAGTAGTTTTGTTTTGTAAAAGTTAGACATTGAACAAAAGTTTCGCATCGTAACTCCCACAGGTGCTAATTTACATTCTTTGGTAAAATTCTGAATGCGGTTTTTTAAATCCTACATGTACAACTTGCGATCTAAGTGAGTTTTACTTGCAAATTCTGTGAGTTATTCGCAACCTGTGTAACCAAATCCACCCTAACCCCAAGTCTAATATCACTTGCTTTCTCATTCTGCACTCGGTAAATTAAAGAATACCAATGTATTTTTGTGAGTGAGGTCAACCCTAATAAATCATGGGTTCTGCACAGTGGATATAATAGGTAAAGATTAATATTCATTTGAGATACAGGTTATAGGAACAGGTTTTTTAAAGTATGAGTGTATGACACGCTGCATGCTTAATAACATTCTCCCTAAATCATGAATTACATGCACATTATTTTAGCGTGTGTCAAACTTATTTATGAATTTTAATTCTAACTTAACCTCATAAAATTATTCAATATACAGTTTAACACATGAGATGATATTCTGACATGAGAGATATGTAGATTAAAAATAAAGACAATTTAATAATATATAAGTGTGTGCAAATCTCATCTCATAAGTCATGCACGAGTTGACAGTCTGACATGAATGATATGTTTCAAGTGACGGTAAATCTCATTTTATAAATCGATTTTATAAAATTGACTCAAACTTAAAAATTTACTTCTTAATATTATATATCCTTAATATTGTTTTTTTTTTTCTTTTTAAGATTACACATTTAGAAGATTTTGTGTTCTTCTAGCTTATCGTTCTCATCCAAAATAACGTGGCTTTTCATATTGTTAATATCTCTATTATCAATTTAAGTTTCACCTAAAGATTCACAAGGATGGAAATTTTGAGTTTTACAACTACACGATCTCAACTATACTTGTCATTTAGAATCTTCATTTTGTTCTAAATTTTGATTAAATCAAATGTGTTTTAAGAATTGACTAATGTCTCATTAAAAAGTGAGTTATTACAAAAGAGATTGAGTACTAGTATGCGAAGAAAAATATTAAATATTAGTGAAAAAAAATTAATATCTATAATAGTATACAATAAGAACGTTCTGTTTGTTTATATAAATTGTTTTTTTTTATTTTATTTTTACTAATATTTTGAAGTCATAATAATATAAAATTCGAAATAAAGGACAATAATGTAAAAAAAAATACATAACAAAACAAAAGAATTAAAACAACTGGAGAAAAAGAAAGAAAATAATTACATTCTATCTATATAATCAGGGCAGTGTTTATAATGTTGTGTTCTGCATACTTTTTTTATTATTGTATCATAACTTCAATCCATGTAAAATAAATAATATATTTAATTATCTTATTTTATATATTAAATAAAACCTCATCAAATAAAAAATGATAATACATATATATATATATATATATATTTACTTATAAAAAAAATAAGACTGCAGAATAGAAAAGGGCAACACATGTGTGTTTGTGATTCTGAAAATATTATATGCATTAAAAATATCGTTTTCTTTTCAGGTGTCCAATGAATGGAAAAAATTACTCAGATATCTGTTTTGTTAGGTAGTGTAAAGTATAGGTTTTTACTACTGTTTGGTATGGTGCCAGTTGCGTGGAATAGTAACTTGAAGTCTGCAGTTGATTTTCTTTTTCCGTTGCTTTCCCTTGTTGCTTACTTTTATCAGGCTAATAGTCTATTAGGAAACCTCACATTCCATTAAATTTTATTTGCTTTCGTATCTAAGAAAAGAATTTGTTGTTCCCGAGTTGTTTTGTTTTGGTAATTCTTTTTCGTGCTTATATTGCACATGACTTTGAGGTATGTGAAGATGGTCATATTGTAGTGGTGGAAAGTTTTGAAGTGAACAGGGAAAAAGGGGTGTCAGATTTTTCTCTCCTTCAGGTCCATACACATTCAGATACAACAAAAGAGCAAGGGGGTCTAATCTGCACTCGGCACAAGAAAACAGAAGGATTAGGTACAAAATGTCATTAACTTTATTGTCTCTGTATACATATTCCGTACTGCTATATTTTATGTTGAATATGTTGTTGTAGTGCGAGTGAAAGCTAGCATTAGCAAGTCTGAGGGGGTTGGTGGTGTTGTTGCATTGGTAGCAACTATTTGTAAAAGAGAATGTGATATATCAGAGCAAATCAAAATTTTCAATCCTTTGGTTTGAACAATATTTAGAGGGAATAGTTCCAATCAACGTGGGTTTCACCCTCCAAGAGTAATCATGGTTCATGATTTGAGGCGTGGCTTCTGATTCATGGAAAGGCCTGTGTTTTTCTGCTCTCACGAAAAGATGCATTATTGTGTTGTTACAGTGATTCCCTGGCTGTCAATTTGGACCAATGATACAACTGTTGCCAGAAAAGAAAATTTTGAACTCACCGGCTGACTAGATGTTGAGTTGAATCCAAAGTGTGAAAGCAACTTAAAACGTGAGACTAAAAAATATCTTATTCATCTTTCACCTGCGAATAAGTGCAAATAGTAAGTCAAAATATTGTGCCAAAGGATAAAGAATTTCCAAAACAGAGGAGAGAGGTATTGGGTGAATAATGGCCTGGTTTCTCAATAATATGTGAAGAACAGACCAACATATATCTTCATCTCTTAGAATCGGATATCTTCTTACTTGGGATGTTTTTGGTTTTCAGTCATTTGGGTTTTTAGGCTTTTGGTCTAAATTATATTTAACATTCACGTTAGAGTAAAAATTTCATTACTTTTTATTAAGATGATAAGATCGGTTGAATATGATCTACCATTTAAATGGAATGAGTCAATTTTTTTTAACTTGTCTGTTCGGTATGTCTAACTCTCCAATAAATCATAATCTCATGTTTTTGTTTTTATGAATTAAGATAAGTGAAGATTAATATTTTATATAAAACTTTACTTACATTAATTTTCTTTACATATTATTTAATTAATTAAAGTATGGTTGATATTTAATTCAATTTTATTATTAAAAAAAATAATATAATTATTATAACAAAATAAATAGATTAAAAAAAAATTATAAGAAAAGAAATTAAAAAGTGACAGACTAATTCGTCAATCTATCTTATGACATGAAAAATTAACAATTTCAATTTTTATAATTTTGATAGTCGCCGACTGATTGGACCAACACAAATTTAAATACCTATTTTACCACCAATGATTTAGAGTATTCACATATTTACGATAATTATATTAGAATTTTATTTATTGATGATTAAGTGAGCAAGTTTAAACGTTTCTAATAATAATTTATGAAATGTTTAGTATACAATGATAGTTAATGACATTGTTAAGCCCTTAAGTTGCCTGAGAAGCCTAGGAGATGTCGGAAAGGATATCAGTACAAGTAAATTTTTAACCATATTTGAGACGCATTTATTTGACGGCCATCTCTACAACTTTAGTTTTCCTAATTTAGAAGCTTCGTAAAGAGCCATAAGTGTTCAATAGTCTCATTGATCTTTACCGGGAGATCCAAAATTTTCTTCCTTTCCTTGCTTGGAAGTGATTTGATGCCTTTTATCCTTTAGCAAGAATAAACAACTAAAAGAAAAGATTTGACGTCCCTTTTCCTTCAAGAACGCCACCTTATTTTTCCACTTTACTCTATCATTATGTTCTCACATTTTTCACCCTTTAAAATGATTTTATATTATCCAGATGTCTCTAGTCATCCACAATCATTCAATTCTGTATTCACCATTCATTCACCAAATAATTGGTCAATTAATTAATAGAAGAAATTTTGTACTAAATTTTATGAATGTTCTCGCTATTATTAATAGGAAAAATACAGAACTTAACTCTGAACCCTTAATTGAAGAGAAAAAGGAATTAATAATACTTCAATGTTTGGCACTGGAATCAGATGATACGAATTTAAATTGTGCCCATGTAAAATAATAACTTCCCACCTTACATCGTGTTAGCCACCTGCACTAAAAAGTGCTTTCCAACTCACTCCAAGCAAACATTTAAATAATGGGGCCAGAGTGTGATCAAAATGTGAGTTTGGTTGAATTTCTGAAACATGAAATAAATATATAGTTGGATGTGTTGTGCACTTCGCAACGCTGCATACCAAATACTGTACTGTTTTTAAGTTTTTTCTTCTCTTGATGAATTTCCTTTTTTCCATAGAAGTAAAATTGAAAGGTGCATTTATTTATAAGATATTACATTTATTTATACAATAAAATAATGCAATTTATTCAATATTTGTCTTTTATTTTTCTTTATTATACCAACGTTGATACTGTTTCTCAATTATTAATTAAGAGTTGCATAAATAAATCTCTCCTTTATAAGGTAGATTTAGAACAATGAATTGTATTGGTGGAAAAGAGAAGAACATGTCCGGCACATCTCCATCATTTGTTTGGACAACAAACGATAGGCAAATTAGTGTTCTCGAACTACTCTTCTGACAGAATCTTATTCTATTCTTTCCATCAACCTTTCCATTTTGTATAACGCAGGGTTGAAATCAATGGCGAATTGTTTTGTTTTTGTTACAGTTTGATTTTGGTGAAAATAATCTTTAACTATTGAGACAGATTAGTTTAAAGTCAAACTTGATGAACGAGAAAAAAAAAAACTTTTATTTTCGAATTGAAAGCACGTTTCAATTTCTTGGGAAAAAAGTTGCTTCTCACGTTACGAGGGCTCCATTTCTTTACTCCTTTATTCTGCTGTCAGGGTTTTGAGGGCATCTGTGAAGACTTTTTCTTTCCCTTTTCTGCATGTTTTAGTATGGCACATGATCCTTTCCTCACTCGTGAGTGGTTTAAACTTCTTTGTTAAATCTATAGACACTAATTAGGGATAGTCTAGGATCACACATTAACTACATGTCTTCCATATCATCATGTGATTATGCCACTAGAAATTTATAATACACTCATTCTACATCGTATTTAGACAGAATAAAGCCAACATTTTAGTATTCGATGGGACTAGACTAAGAGGAGGACATCTTAATAACAGTCATAAGCAAATGTTTTGCAGAAACTGAGGCTGAAATTGAGATAGGTAGAAACATGTATTAGAGGTGTTTTGGGAAAGAAAAAAAGACACACATGTTTGAATGTAGGGAGCAATTGGGGAAGTGATGGGCACCATGTGCTATTATCATGTGGCTTCTCCATCCAAACAATGATGAACTCTATAGGATTTTCTCTTGGGCTTTGTCAAACCATGGTGGCATAATGTGCTGGACCAAAATTTCTGACCATTTCTTTCACATTATTTGTTTTCATTAATTAATTCTATAGCAATGCAGATAATTACAAAAGAAAGCGTACGAAAAGAATTGTTTTTTCTTATTGTTTGGGACCTCGGGAGTCGATAGAGTTTCATTATGATTTAAAAAGAGAAAGAAATGTTTTACAGAGATCCGAGTTTGCAGTAAGCAACCGTTACAACTCATTCAGAATGGTTTTTATATCACTATATACAGTCAATTAAATTTGCTACCTTAACATTATATATGGAAAATGGTAATCACTTTTCAAAAACACATCACTTGTTTAAGTAGAGATTCTGATATAGGGTCTGAAGATTCCAATGCTTCATTGTGCTATTCTTATACATATATATAATGCAAAGGTTATGGATATGGTGTTAGGCATTGTTCTTGATTGAGGTTTAAAGGAAAGGTATATAAAAAATTTTTTTACCTCGGCTCCTAAACTAACTCTGTGAGATTATATTAGGCAGAATAAGCTCCAATGATTTAGGAAACGATTTTTTGATTCACACAGATAACACCTATGTTTCTATTTCAAATTTATTGAAATAACATTATTATAATTAATCAAGATAATGTATTATTTGATCTCGATTCTTAAATAATCGACTTTTAAATAATGTAAAACTATATTAAGGTGTAATTTTTGATGTGCTTGATGGTGAAAGTCCACGGAAAAGAGTATGGGCCATGAACATCATAATTGTGTAGAGTGGTAGAGGAGCATGTGAATTAGATTATGGGAATGGGAAAGAAAAGTAAGCCAATATGTCTTTGTAAATTTTGATCTGTGCCTGAAAAAGTGGTAGGCAGTGAGTTGGGTACGCCTTTGTACTATAGTTTGGTTGATTGCTGGTGTTTCCACTTGAAAATATAAGTATGAAAAAAAGGAGCAGTGGTGCAATTATAGACTTGGTGATCCCACAGGTTGAAAATTAACATGAAGCCAAAGCCTTCTTTTGTCCCCTATAAGAATCAGATGAAAGTGAAACAGCCCTACCTCTTCTATGCTTTTATTTTTTGTTTAACTTCCTTTTGCACCAAATATTGTGGTGAACCCTTAATTGCATAAATTTATAATAATTGTTAACACTAAGGAAACTGACATAAAATAAAAGGAGGTTGTTTGCTTCATTTACTTAAATAATTAAATTCAAAGACATAATTGATGTTTAATATCAACTATTTATTCAAGGTCATTTACAATTTTTCTATAACTTAAAATGTATCCATTAAGTGGCTATTTATTTTTATGTCAAGAGAATGTCTATTTTCTAGCCGTGAAAAGAGTTTAATAGAATTTAATAATTATATTTTTGCCAAAATAAAGAGGAGAAATAAATTTCTTTTAAGATAAGTTGAAAGATAAATCATAAATGTAATTTAAGAATTACTTATAGTATTTACATAATATATATTGCTATGATATTACTGTACTTATTTTTGTGCTTTCTATCTTTTTTTTTATAAAGAAAATTATGCAAATGTGTTACATAAATAAAATTTGTTTGTATATTGTTTACGTATAAATAAAAATAAAACATTTTCATCATCCCTTGCAATAAATTTCAGATTTTTTTTTCGTTAGTTAAAGAATTTAAAAGACTTTGAAATTTTAAAAAGTGAAAAATATGTCTAGTTCTTTAATTTCAACTACTCAAATTTTAGTAGCATTCTTTTAAAATTAGTAACAAATTGTGTCTCTGGATTAAGCAAGATAAGATGTCACTTCATTTATTAAATCAATAATGTCAGAAAGAAAATATTTTTCTAATTATTTTCAACAATAAATAATCAGTATTAATGTCATAATTAAGAAAATATTCAAAATTTCTTTTTGAGGAACAGAAGAAGTAAGCAATATTAGGCAAGAGTCTTGCTTCATTTATGATTGGGCTTGCGCATGGGCTGTATATATCTCATAGATGGGTGTTTTTTTCTGCACCCTTACATTTTCTTAAACACCCAAATTACCCTTGGCAGATTTGAGAGTTTTGAGTAGTTCCAAAATAAGGAGTGTTTTGTAAACAAAATATATTTCCAAAATAAGAAATATGGAAGACAAACAAAATTCTTGAATACCTTTTTATAACACATATTGAAGAGTACTCCGAAATGGTATGAACTATTTTTTTTAATGAAATATATGTACTCCCCCATTTTATTCAGAATTTGCCATTTGTGTCCATGAAAATGTAGAGAGAAGAAAAAAGGAGGGTGATTTGCGGTGATTTTGGGATTTTTAAAAACTCTCAAGTTAATTTTGTAAATTCATATAAATAAAGGGGTGCAGGAAGAAAATTGTAGGAATCCAAGAAGAAACTCCCTCATAGATAATGAAGACAATGAAGTGTGATGTTGCTTTGTTGGATGGATAGGGATAGTAAAATTTAGTGACAACCAATGGTGTTAGGGATTTTTCTTTTGCATACTTGGACCATTTCAATGCTTGTTGCAGTTTTTCTGTTAGTGGATCCTATTTATATGGCCATTTATGATGTTTTTGGATTTGATTTGAAGATGGATTGAGGGATGGGAAAGAGATAGATTTAAAAGGAAAGAAAGATTGTTTCTATTAAGAGAAAAATAGTAGAAACGGAAGAGAATTTTTTTTATTGAAGTTTGTGTGATTAGATAAGTATAATTGATAAATAAAATTTTGTAATTAATAAAAAAAAGTAAGAATTCAATTTTACCTTTATCACTAAAATGAATTGAAATTGAAATATAATTTATTTATAGGATCAGGGTTACGGGTTAAAAGATTAGGGTTTAAGTTATAGGGTGTGTCTGTTTTTAAATTTTTTCTCTCGAGTGTCTTTTGTAGATCGTCTGCTGTTGCATACAGACTGTCTGTTCCTTGTACTTTAGGACCGTCTGTCCAATGTAATTTTGAACCGTCTACTCTTACAACAATCTTTGATCGTCTGGTGTTTCTTTTACGTGTTTTGTGCCACTGCAATCTTCTTCTTCAACGAGGGCTTCCATGGGTGCCATGTTCCAATAATGTTTGAATCAGATTCAGCATCTGCACAGCTTGGGTCGTGGGGGTAGTTGACGTAAAGACAGAACCTACTACGTTTACAAGACTTGGCAGCCTCTTTCTTTTTCATAGCAGATTAAATTAAGTTCTCTTAAAAATAACATTAGAAGTGATAACAAAATAATCTTTGAGCTATAAATTTACACTTCGTTCAACAATTTTGGAATAAAAGTTTTCAATCACTTAATTTTATAAAATAAAAAATAACCCGAAATCAGTAAATGTCTGTGTAATTACTTGCTATAATAATGGTTACATGGTGTGCTCGCAGGACTTTGAAGTGGCCCTAACATGCATGAACCAAATATGAATAAAGAAGACTTCACCTAATGCTCAATTGTTAGTGTATTGGACTTGAAAGCGAGAGTTGGTGAGAGCTAAAGCAATCAGAAATGTGCTTGTGAATATGTGGGGCAGTATTTCTCTATACAATTGCTATTGAAGAGAGATACAATAAATTTTGAAATGAAAGAATAAAGAATGGTCTAACTGTGCCACCAACAATGTTGCCTCCCTATAACTGTCCCATCTGAAGAACGAAGAATGGTTATGTCTTCATCTTAAGCTAATCAAGTTACATGCTCCAACCAGTAACAACCGTGCAGGAAACAGGAGCACTACAAACAATTGCATATGTTGCGATGTAACAAGCCTACTGAACCTTTTCAATGACTCACTCCCAGTGTGAATGATGCCAAAGAAAGAAAGGTGGTCGTGAATCACATTCACCGATATCATGGACCCCCCAACAACTGCCCCACTCCCACTTCCACGTGGGAGCACTAGAGGCCACCACACCTTTAGCCTTTGCTCTCTCCTTGCCTTGCGAATCTGGCTAAGTTCTTGGCGAATCACCGTTCTCACACATTTCAAGTAGGAATTCATGTCGTGATCCCTCTGAATGGTTCCTCCGGATCCATAGGCAGATCGGTCACTTAATATCTCAAGAGGGTGTGGTGAGTTCAAGAACACCATCTGTGCTGCCCGGATCTGTTTTAATGTGTCACTTGATTCTGACAAGTGACCAGTCAAAAGATATAGACCACTGCCTGAGGGCAGAAGATGATGACTTGGTGAAAATTTCTGATCTGGCTGTAGGATCAAGAGTTCACCCATTGGTGCATACAGTAGCTTCTGCAATAAAAGATTCATCAAGAATTCAATGAGGCTAAAAATGCAAAGGAAATTGTACTCTTACATCTAATCAAAAAATTGTCACATATAGCTTTAAATTTTGTATATTGATGGTGTGTACAAAAATTTAATATAGGATGATACGGCGATAGAGTGAATTCTTACTGGATATATAACTGTATGAAAATTAAATTCATATGCTTGTTAAATAAGTTCTTGATTATGTTGATTAGTGATTACCCAAATGGTCAAAAAGTGGAACTTTACCTGGTTATTAAGGCATGGATGACTGCGGAAGTTACCATTAACAGCCTTTAGCAGTTCAGCAATATGGTTAGGGTACTTGCAAGAAAATGCTCGTGGTACTATGTCTCTGTGCATTGTGATTGCTTGAACATGACTCCGTGGCAATCCTAGCTTGTCAAGAAGACTATCACCTCCACACATGATGGATGGGGCGCCAAATGTTATGACAGGAAGCAGAGAAGACAATGGTGCTTCCTTTCTTATTAACAGCATAAGGTTTACAAGTAATGCCAAGCTTCCCCCAAGAGAATGACCAGTGAAACGGAAAGTTGCACGGGAATCATGAGATTTTAGGTGAGCACGAATTTCTGGCAACATCTGTTGATAAGTTCCCTTTGCAGCCTCATATATCCCTCTATGTACATGAACATCCAACCCCTTAGAAAAACAAATCCTCGTTTCAATAGGGGGAACATTAAAAAGAAACACTAAGCTAACTTAGCTTTCAATAATAATAGTTACCTCAAATTTAACTGGCTCAAATAGTAGGTTCGCTTTCCAGGAAGCAAATGTCTCGGAACCCTGCATATTAAAACAATGATTAATTGGACAGATCACAGTAAATATAAATCCAAAATTGACATAAAAATGTTCACTTCTAAATGGCATTACTAGCTATCCGTTAATGTTTTTATCACGTTTAAGTGTTCATGCATTACCATTTTTATAAGAATACTGCAATTAAATGTGCTCTATGGCAAAATAAAATCATGTTCCTGATTAATATTAAACACCTGGATCACAAAATATCTTGTAGCAGTCTTGTCATCGTCGCACACGAACCATTCACAGGGTGAAGAGGTTGTTGAGCTCAAATCATCTGCAAAAGCCTGTTTTACATCCTCATTTGCAGCAACAACTGCCGTTACCGAATCAGTAGTTGCCTTCAGAGCGGCCTCCTCTGTTTTTGTCATCTTATCTCCGTTAAAGCTTTCATTGCTTGCTTCCTGTGAACCTTCACCTTCCACAGCATTGGAAGATGTGAATGGAAGTATGCTCTTTGTTTGAGTACGGAGATAAGAGGCTGCAGAAGCAGCAATCTGGTATGCAGTACATGCACCAATCATGTGTCCACCGTTTTTTTTCTCTTTTGTTTCTCCTACATCGTTCTCGTTAGTTTCTTCTTTCTGAATTGCAGCTGATGTCTGGTTTTTTTCGGCTGCCACACCTAATTTCTTTTTCTCTATGGATGAAGTTACAAAACGCAGTCCATGGTTTTTGAGGAGGATCCCAGGCTAATTTAACAAAGACATGATGTAAATTAGTATCATAAATTGGTGATTCTTGAAAAACCAAATTCCTAGTTTTGATTACAAAATGCTAATTAGTGCCTCATCCACATTAAACCTAGAAGGGTTTTTGAAAAGTATATTCATATATCTCAGTGACCTGACAGTTATACATTGAGGAAATCTTCAGAGAATGATATTCAAAGGTATCAGGCAAAATTTCCATTAAACCAGTGTCTGAAATTTTATAAATCTGATTCATTGATAGTGAAATGCAAATTGTTGGCTAAAAAAGAATAGCAAAGAAGGAAATGGAGGATTTAAAATACTTTGATTTTTGGGATAGAGTATGCCAAATTGCCCAGGTGGGATATGCGTGCATATAATCTAGCTTCGGGCAAAGACACCCTCCGAAGCATTCTCGAAAACGAGTTTCTATCGAACAAAACCTCTTCATTTTCTTCTTCGTAGTCTTCCTCTTCGTCGTCATCATAATCAACCCTACAACCATCACACTCTTCCTCCTCCTCCTCCTCCGTTTGATCATTTATAACAACTTTGTCTTCATCGTTATCATCGTTCCTCTGTTCCACGCTCCAAACAGACCTTGCATGAAAAATCTTGAAAACCAAATTCCCGTTTTGTCCCTCTCCTTCTTTTGTTTCATTCTCTGCCAAAACGGCGTCCTCTACGGCGAGTCCATTATAGCTGGAAGCATTCCCCGTGAGTTGTTGCGGCCATAAAGACGTCAAAGGGTATCTAAAGGAGAATCTGGAAAACAGGGAGCGTCCCACCGCGCTCACCTGAGACTGCGACGCGTAATCATTTGCGCGTGCAGTTGCAGTAATGGGAATGGTCGAAGGAGCTATCTTACAGATGCTACTGTGTAAACACAGAGCATCCATTATGGTTATGTTATGTTACGTTACGTTACGATCACACAGTATTATGATTTGCTTGTGTTGATTCGGTTTGGTTTGGTTTGCAGATAAAGAAGAAAGGGGAAGGAGAAGGTGGAACCCAAAGGTTCTTCAGGTTCCTTCGATCTGTGTTGAACTAAATGAGATGAAAGAAGAGAAAGTAAGCGTTGGAACCAAACGGATACCCAAAAATAGGAAATTTTATTTGCTAATCTGAGGGATCGTTCCAATTTCGAAATTTGCAAGGAAATGAGAACCTTTTGATTGGCTTTTATTGGCAAGAGGGTGTCGTCGCAGCTCTGTCGTTTTATAATGAAGTGCGTGGCAAAGCGCGTGGTTTTACTGAAGTACCACGTCGTATAAAGTGTAGATGAACAACATGGCTACAATCACTGACGTGTTCCTTGATTCTGTGTTTTCCTTCGGTTTCTTCCTCAAACCTGTTCCTATCTTTTTGGGGAGATTGTCACCCTCACGCATTTGGGTTACCGTATCTTCTCTACTCGCCCGCTACAACACACGTCACCACCTTCCTCGTTTCCTGCATTTACCAAATCTCCTCCCTTCTCAATCTACACTATTTCTATTTCTAGCTGTGTCTATCACATGCAAATATTTTTCTAAAACTTATGTTAGATAAAACTAACTAAAAAACTGGTTGGTTGTTGAAAATTAATTGCTGTAACGATTATTAAATTAGTAAAATTATTAGATAAAATAGTTAATAAAAATTAAATGATAAAATTATTTATGTTTATTCTGTGTTTTTTTATCATTTGTAATTTGTAATTAATATTAAACTCTTATTTAAATATTGTATTCCTTAACTTAGCGAAATAAAAGAAGATAATTTACACTGATGTTAAATAAGAATGGAGGAAAAGACCAAGGGGCAGTTATTGGTAAAAAAAAAATTAACATTGTTTTGGAGGTCCTAACTTACATCCCATAATATTTTAATAATATTTTTTTTTTTTACTTTTAATTCATATATTTTAAATATTGTGTATTTATTATAAACCTTGTATCAAATCTTATATTATTTCTATTTAAATTAAACTATATAAAATATACTTTAATAGACATAATATATTTTAACACAAAATAATTTAAATACAAATACGATACGAGAGATATTTAAAATAATAAAATAAAACAAAAATATATCGTATATCAATATTAATATATCGAATTATAATCATGAAATAGTAAAATAAATATTTTTTAATAATATAGTATCTAAAATAAGTAATATAATATACAAGTATGTAGATTATAATAAATTATTTTTCATTATTGTCAAAAGTTTATGTATAAAATATTGAAAATAAAAATACCTTATGTGAAAAAAGGGTTATGTTTCAAACGAAAACTGCAAGTTAATACGGTCAAACTTTTCAACTAAAATGGCGTGTTAAATATATTCTTTGTATTCTAATTTGTAATATACGAACACTTTTTTAAGAATTATTTTTAAAACAATTGAAACTTTATTTTCTTAAACTCGTTTGATCTAATTAATTGAGGTATAACTTTTAACTAGTTTCGTCTGTGTTCTCACCAAAGACTCCGATAAATTAAGTAATAAAAGACATTATCGTAAAGAAAATAAAATTAATGGATAACTTAAATGAAGCCTCATAAAATGAATCAAATTAAAATTATCTATCTTATCTGAAAGATGAAACAAATTCTAAAAAGATGAGGAAATATGTAATTATAATTGTTACAGTACATAAAAATTATATCATTTGGCTTATTACAAAATTAAAAATAATCTAATAAAATTAAATTTAAATATTTTTGAAAGATAATATTAATAATTACAAAATAAATATGTTTACAATATTTATTTATTATAGAATTAATTAAAATATGTTTAGAAATACATTTATTGTAAGTTTTAGTTGTATAAAATAAGTGTTTATTTAAAATCCTGGTTACATAATTTTTACAAGGAATGAAGAGATTCAGAACGAGTAATCTAATAGTAATTAAATTTCTTAACTGACGAGAATGAGTGTGTGTGTGTGTGTCTATATATATATATATATATATATATATATATATATATATATATATATATATATATATATTATATATATAATGTGCAATTTAGATATGTTCTGGAAGAAAAAATTAAAAAATATCAAAAAGAAAAATATTTACAGTTTAATCTGATATATTGTTAAAATATATTTATATAATTAATTTATTTAATTGAATAGTACTCTAGGTATACTTTTTAAAATCCTTACCCGAAAATTAACACATTTTAATCAAAAGTGATATTATTTATTTTGTTAAAATTATATACTCCTACCAATCCTATTTGTAAACGATGATTTTTTTATAAAATTGAATCGATAATATTCTTTGCATTAATTTTTGTTAGATTAAAATATATTAATTTAAAGGTAAAGGACTTGTACTTTAAAATAATTAGAAAAAATATTAATCAAAATAATAATTTTGAAGATAATACGAATTTAAGGCACGTTTACTGTTATTAAAGAAGTTAACAAATTTTTAAACAGTGAATTAGATAAATGAGTTTTATAATATATATTGAATTTGAACCTACCTCTCGAGAAGATTGGGAAGAAGACGTTAATCTTGGTTGGTCTCCAAGGTGGTTTATGCCAATTTTAGGACTAAACCAAATATGAAGCACAAATGTGGTTTTTTTTAGTAGGTATAAAATTTGTTGTCGTACTTAAGCTATTTTTTAAGTTTATTTTGGTTCATTATGTCATATTTTAATGGAAAATGTCCCTAAAATATGTTACCATTTTTAAAAATCTTTTTTTAGTATATTTTCTAACAATTCACAATTTATAATAATCAACACTTTTATTAGTTTTATATATCTTATTTTTAAAAAACATAAAATAGAATGATACATTTTATTAATCAAAATAATTATTACTCAATTATTTAAATTATTGAATACTATAAAGCACGTAAAGATAAAAAAAAATAAGAATAAAACATACTGATAGAACAATTATAAGTAATAAGACAGTTACAAAACAGATACAATTATTAGAACTGAAAATAGAAAATATTATATATGAAAATATATTTATCATCTAATAAGTTTCAATACTAGATTTTTACACACTATTTAATAAATTAATATATAGATGAATGAGTCACTTAATAGAGTTGGACACATCTAATGTTGATATTGTTCATATAAGAGTTTGTTATGGACAGTGATTAAAAGAGGAATATGCTAACAATAACAAATTAGGCGTCAATGTATATATTTTTTCAAAGAAAAAAATGATTTTGTTAATTTTGTTTTGATATTTTAAACTTAGATAACAAGGTAGGTCAACAAGGAATGAGAAAAATGTATAAACATGATACTTAAATATAAAGATAAACATAACTTAGGGAAGGACTAACTTGCTAATATGAGAAAACTTTAGGAACTTAAGTGTTACTAAAATTCTTTTAAGGACTAATTAGATGACATTCATATTTTTCATGGATATGAATTGTACTTCACTTAAAATTACTATTAAAGATTGATGATATTTGATTTTAACATTGTTAGATGGGAATTTTCACTGAGTATGCCTTATTCCCTCACCATTTGTCCCGTATCTTGTTGCCTTAGTCCTACTATTTGCCTTTGTAATTCTCTAGCAGCTATACTAGTTACATCCCATATCATTTTGGAATTTGGAGAACCAACCTTGAGTGAGGCAATACAATTTCTCATGTGATTTGGAAAGTTTATTGAGGATTTCTTTTATCACATTTTTTTAATGTCTTGTGATGTCTTTAACATTAATCTAAGATGGCATCTGATGAGTTTTAATTATTTTTTTCAGTTTTAACTATGTTTGACAATATCGAAGCAAATATACCGCTTGTAAGTGGCTGTACGACTTAATTGATTCCTTCATTCCTTTTTAAATAAATATTTGTTTTATTAGCTAAAGAGAAAACATAATACATTCATATAATTGCTTGTTATCCCGAGTTACTTAAAATATACCGGAAAAAAAAGACTAGAAAGCATTTGATAAATTACTTTACTAAATTCAAACACTTAAAATATTATCATAAAATAAAGTCAAATAGCTTAAAGATAAACTATTTCGAAGCCCACATTGGCATTACAACAGTTGGCCTAGTTTGTAGCTGTAAAAGAGTGGCTAGAGTAGTTACAGGTTTTACCTCGATCATTGATTTAAATCAATCATTAAAATATTTGTTTGTGTGCACCACAATGTTAAGACATTATTGGTGAGCAAACAAAACAATCAAAATGAGTAATGCACGAAGACATAAACACGAGTCACGTGCCCATCTACGAGAAGAGCTCGCAACAACAAACAAATGAGTTTACCAACCTTGTTGAAATGAAAGTTTAATAACCGTTGAGAATTGAGGGCAAGTACATACGTAACGTACAATGGTTATTGTCCATCTGCATTCTAATCTAGTTCCGCAGCTACAAATGTATCAACTTCAGTAAGACGAAAGTTCTATAGCAATCTAATCTAGTGCACAAGATGAACGAATTCATCACGGTACAAAAACAATGGAAGCATTTTTTCGGCTAGTGTTACGCCTTGCATCAAAATAGTAGCACGGCCAAGGAAGCAATTGAATTCACCGGACGGCAAGGATTACAGGATGCGCATCATTACGAAGGGGAAAATGTTCTATTTGACAACTAACAAAAAAAGGGCATGGAGGGGAAGCCCTAGGTATGCGTTTACTATAACCACCTAACCATGTCACCCTTAGGACATAATGGACGAAGTAATACGTATCTTTTTTGTACTCTAACCAAGAATTGCTTTTATCTTTGTTTTCTGCTCCTCCGTTAGTGACGTGGGGAATAGAACCTCAAAAGTGACGTAAAGATCTCCTTTTTTGTTGCTCATATGCAATGGCATACCCTCCCCTTTGAACTTCCTCACCTGCTTTGGCTTTGTAATTTCCTGAGCAGTCAAAATAAGTTTGTCAATTGTGTTCCTCACACACACACACCAACACCAATTGGGATCTGAAGCAAGGATATTTCTTACTCACCTTTGTGCTTATGTTCACCAGATGCTCGTCTAGGTGCTTAATGGTCTTCTCAAAACCAACAAGGGCTTGAACCTGAAGAAGATTCATGTTAATATTACAATGTAAAGAATTTTAAGGATGCCTATATACCGGTTCGCAAAATCAACAAATGTCTTTATTTCAAATAAGCCGTGCTGTCCAGAATAGCAAAGGCACCGTACAACTCAAGCAATTGATATGCAAATCACCAAAGGGCAATACTTACCAGAGTTATAGTTATGGTAGAGTGCAAGTCATTGGCTTCTCTTCTGAAGACATCATGTGGTGCAGTACGGATACGAAACTGTTCAATCATGTAAATTGTCAACACCCTGTATACCCAATAAACATGGATATCGAAAGTAACAAAATACTAACCCTTAAATCTCCAGATTCTCCATCAATTATGGGCTCACCATCCTCATAAAACAGCACCTCCTGTGAAAGGACAATAACTTATAAATCTACAGTCTTAAATTGTCAAAGTTTTAAATTTAAAAAAATAAAATAAAACATCAGCAAGCTTCCCCCAATCACAATTCCTATACATCATTTAATTGCAACATAACACTCGCAGAGCACAGTGGAAAATAGAGAAATGAGAAAGTTTATTGTTTGCATTCATTTTTATTGTACAATCAGCATAAGTGGAAAATAGTGAAGAGATACAGAAAGCAGATTACAAAACAGCTTTTTGACTCCTTGGTGATTGGTAAGCGGAAAATCCTTAAAATTGAAACTCGGCCTTCTCACATTTGGAATTTCAGTTTTTTATTCTCACTTTACTACTGCAGTTTCTCTCATGCATAACAATGTTAATTGGTTCAAGTAGCAAAATCCAAGTAGTGGAAGAAAAGGTTTTGGCTGTTGGAGTTGCATAACTAAACATTCACTTTCTTCGAGTTTAATTATAGCACTGAGTTCCCAATATAGACACTAAAAAATAGAAAAAAAGAATGTACCCACGATAATTTAGAAGCATTGATGATATTGACAGTGAGGATTTTATGTAGTAGGTGACCGTAGATAGTTTGGAAACCAAAAAATAACTTGCGTATGGCC
The DNA here is from genome assembly GCA_013389735.1 of Phaseolus lunatus. Taxonomy (NCBI): domain Eukaryota; kingdom Viridiplantae; phylum Streptophyta; class Magnoliopsida; order Fabales; family Fabaceae; genus Phaseolus; species Phaseolus lunatus. The sequence goes on along the minus strand of CM023857.1, from coordinate 42,896,502 downwards.
ATTGGTACAATTTAGTAAATATGTTTGACTTCCTGTTAATACATAAATTAAGAGCAGGTTTATGATATAGCTTAAAATAATCGATTTTAGCTGTTTTTATTGTAAAAAACGTAGTTTAAAAATTATTGTGTTTGGAAACATTTGCTTAAATTTTTTAACAGATAAGCTAATTTTACGTATTTAGGATTTTGAAGCTTATGATTATTTTCAAAACTAAAATTGGATTTATAAACCCCTTAGTCTTCCGAATTTAGATATAGTACACATGACTGTATACTTTATAGTTCAAGTAGCCAGATTTTATGAAAATGTATTATGACATCATATGCTTACTTAAAGTCTGTGTATGAACTTTAAAAGATTACCTGTCCATCTTGCATGCCTTTCTCAATATCAACAGTGACGAAATACCCCTCCCTTACGTATTTGACATTAGGACATTGCTCACAGACCTGGACAGGTAAATTCAGAAATATGGGTGAAAATTTTCCACATATGGTAGTAAATGTCATGAAACATGAAATCAGTGTGTTAGCGGTATAGGCATCTTTAGAAAATAATAAGGGTAAAGAAAAATGTTTTCCTATCAACATTCTCAGATGTACTCTTTACCTGCTCTGTCATCTGTTGAAACATCCCAGGCCCAATTTGCTTGTGATAAACCTCATTTCTACAGTTACAGCGTCTTTTCCCAGGTGCTGACTTTAGTACATTCTTTTCCCTCCAAACCTGAAAATTGAAATACAATGGCCATAAAAGGAGAATTAATAACCAAATAACTCTGAAATTCTATATTTCAAGTCATTGATGCATGATTAAGTCATTAAGTAACAGATCAAATCTCTCCATTAAAAATATCTATTGTGACAGTTTAAACTATGCCTGCCAAGTGGTTAAAGTGCTTCCTCGATGAATATACTTAACCGCATGAGACAGACGATAAGTATCTAAGATAAATTGGAGAAGCAAATTAAGAAAAATCTACAGGAATGTCAGATATCATGTGTACGTGGAATATGTTACATGACACGACCATTAGATGCACGTGGAAAATCTTGATGTAAGTTTCACCTCTCAACTATTAGTTGCTGCTCATTTTATTTCTACTTTCTACTGGCTAATGTAGCAAAATAAAAGTGTACTTTGGCCGATACCATGTTTCACATGAAAACCAATTAGAAAATCTAGGACCTCTTCCATGTCCATTTATATTCATAGAATAAAAAATTTAGCTGAAATTCAACAATGGCATGTGGCACAGAAACACATCAGATATATAGAATTAATGTGTGTACTCAGAGCCAGAACGGCAACTAGATGTGGCCTCACCTTCAAGGTACCCCCCATGTACAAATCTTCAAGTGTTGCATCCAATTCAACAATCACGTCATCTCCCTTTACAATTTTCTCTTCTTCCTCCATTGATCCTCCACCAAAGAAACTAAAACAAACAATTATGTTTCACAGCGTCACTCATAAAACCAAACTCAGAGTCCCATGCTATAAAAATAAACACACAAATATGGCAGAATAAATACACATCCATGGTTCTGAATTGTTGTCCCCAACAGCAATATGATATTGTTGTTGCGGTGCTTCTCGCAATCACAACAGCCAGTAGGTGCAGTTTAATTTTTGTTCTCATAAATATGGCCGCAGAGACACAATTGAGTCCAGCAAATCCTTAGCATTGTTCAATTTCACTTGTTTATCAAAATAGTAACAAAGACTTAGATTTTAATCTTCTATTTTAACTTCTAAGAGTCAATAATTGACTGGTTCAGGTTATGTTAAATATTGACGGAATACAGAAGGCACCTCATCATAATTGTAAAATAATATACCAATAATTAGAATAATTGTCAAATTCTTATTTTTACTTTTTGATGCAAATATATAATAATCTCACACCGCAAATGTCACAAAGCCTAAAACCAGGACCGCAAATTAGACCATGCAGGCATCCATAACACAGCAGTCTGCCTATTCACCACAATGTAAACTTACGCCACAAATCAATGGCTAAATTGAGATTTACTACATAGATCAATAAAACCATATAAATGCTCTGATTAGACTATTAAAGTGAGTTAGTAAGAATATTACAGAAAACCTGTATATCCTTCCGTAGTTAGTTGCCCCCATTCATGTACTATTTTGAATTTTTGATGTACATATACTAATTCGAGCACAATGATGTCAAATGAAGAAATAGTGATTATTAGCACAAGAAAACCATGTCGACAGGGATAGATTAAGAACTAATCCAACAAACGCCATAGATAATGACTTACGTGCTAAAAATATCTTGGAAGTTCATTCCACCACCTCCACCTCCACCAGCAGCATGCTGCTTCAAACCATCCTCACCATACCTGTCATAAATGCCCCTTTTCTCCCTATCCGACAACACTTCATACGCTGCCAGTAATAACAAACGAAACCAGCAACAAAAACCATTAAAAAACCAACCCAAATGGAAATAGCACAACAGATCATGAAAACCAAATCAACCAAAGGTACAAATATACCATTGTTAATCTCAGCAAATTTCTTGTTCGCTTCTTCATTGCCCTGATTCTTATCAGGATGATACTTCAAGGCTAGTTTCCTATACGCCCTCTTTATCTGCTCGTCCGATGCACCCTTCGACACTTGAAGTACATCGTAATAGCTCTTCCTGAATCACGTCCAAACGAAAATACACATATATAAGACAAGTGCAATGCAGAACAAATTAAGTGTACGTGGTGTTTAAAGGAGGGAGAGAGAGAGAGAGGGAGGGAGGGTACCCAGCAATGGCACTGAGAGAATAACAGAGAGCGCACAGAAGGAAAAACAGCTTGACTCTTCGATGCGCCATGAAGAGATTTGGATCTCTCCGAAAGGGAATTTTAATTTTAGGGCTCTGCAATGGTCCCTGGGATCTCGTTGGAAGCGGAATCAAAATTGAGGGTTAGGGTCCGGGAATGCGTGTGTTTAAGGAATATTGCGCTTGTAATGCGTATGTATGGTCTATGTGGGTGGTGCTTCTATCTTACAGTGGCGGACCTCAAAGTGATTCCGCCAAGACTTGACTACGGAGTATGGAGTCGACAATACGCTTTGCTTTGCAACGTGTTCGTTTCCAAACTGACCAATCACCGTGAGCCTTTAGTTGTTCCGACCAATCATAGCTCTCCACGTCGATTTTCCCATTCACTCGTTTCATTCCCTTCCTAACGTCCTGGAAACTCCCGTAAATTCGAAATTCACAAAATTGCCATTCACCTTTTTGGGCTACTTTTATTTTTGTGCTTTCTGCCCGATTAAGGCTCCTAAACGGGCTCCACTCAACTATTCACACTATATTTTCCTCTTTACACCACCCTTATTTGGGTGTTTCTTCTTCCACCCCAACAAATTTTTCCCTATACTCAATATTTTTTAAAAAGACTGTTTTATCCTTTTTAAAAATAACTTTTAGATTGCTCTTTCGTATTTTATTAAACAAAAACTTATTAATACAAGAGAAAATAGTTCATTAAATTATTATAAAAGTAATTTCAAAAAACTTACTTTTGCATTCACAAAAATTATTTTTTGTGTGTGTAGCGTGAGTGGTATAAAAGAAGAGCATTGACCTTTATATGTAAAAAACAAAATTTGCTTGAACATTTCTCTTTTCACTCAAATATAGGTAAAATTGTTTCCAAATGTAATGCATTACCGTGCTAAAATATCTTTATTTTTTTATATATAAATATATTTTTAAAAAAAAGTTGATGAAACAACTATTTCTCATAAAAAATTTCAATGTACTATATTTATTGTATTTAAATAAATCATTAATATTGTTTTAACAGATAAGTTAATATGTTATGATAAAAATCACTGGTGCAGAAAGGGTTTACAACGGTAACTATTTTATATTTACAATTACGGCTATATAGTCGCATTTGTTGTACACGTATTCTTAAATTGAAGAGATAAAAAGACAACTATATAGCTACATTCATAAATACGGCTATGGTAAATAGCTGCATTCTTATTTTTATTTTATTTTTTAATTAAAACTCTAAATCCTAAGGCAGCAACGATAGAGCAAATACGGCATAACAAAAACCCAAACAACAAGCAATGAACTAGTGGTGACCTTCGCCAATACAAGAAAATAAACAGATAAGAGAAACGAAAAAATATATAAAACCAATGGTAAAGAAGAAAAATAACTCGAAACGAACTTACAATGGCACAAAGAAGATAATGAAGGCTCATAGAAAACGAGAGAAAGCACAAGAGCAGAAGCAAAAGAGAAAACGAAACATTAGAGAACCCTTCGCCAATGCAAAAAAACAAACAAATAAGTAAAACGAAAAAAAATTATAAACCATTGATAAAAATGAAAGAGACCGGATCGAAAAGAACTTACAATGGCACGAGAACATAATGAAACTCGCTGAAGAAGAGAAGAACACTATATCAAAAACATATAGAAAATGAGAAGGGCCAAGAAGAAAGAAAGTATGAAAATTGACGCGCTTCAGAATTAGGGTAAAAATTGATTTAAGAATGCGACTATTACAAATAGTCGCATTGGTAAATGAAGTTAATTTAAAAAATGTTACCATGTTTTGAATGACAGTGACTGACCCTAAAAACACATTAAATAAATAATCGCTGTATATACATTTTGTCCTAGTAAATAGTAATAAAATACTAACAATACAATAAATAAAATATATTTACTTTTTAATTATGGAAGCAATCAAAGGAATAAACTTTTATTTTAAGATATAACAACTAAATTGAATTTGAATATATTTTTTATACCTAAAATATAATATAAAAGTTTAGTCTAAAAATTGAACCATGAATGTTATAACTTATATTTAGTTCATGACTATTTGAGGGTAGATGTGAAAATTTGTAAAGCCTATAATCTAGTCCCGAAATTTGACACTCGCAATCACATTCGTGCCTAAATTTGATGAAAATTAAAAAATAATCACCTAACACAATTTCATGCTTTACATCAATTCAAACATAACCTCGTGATTTTCATTTTAGTTTCATAACTATCACGTTAAATGCTTTGGTTACACAAATAGAATATAATATCCAATGAATGAATTTGGTATATTGTGAATATGTTAATGGTCGATGTTTAAATTAATTTTAATTCTTTAAATAGTCTCTATAAAACGGACCATACAAACATATAATCAAACAAAAAAGAGAATTTTAGGGAGAACTAAACAAATCCTTCAATCACAATTTTGGAACTATAATTAATTTAGTTAAATTTTTTAATTTTTAAAAACAACTTAATATTATTATCATAAGTAACATATAGGGAAATAATTATACTACAATCATAATAAATTCATTAGTTCATAAACTATAAATACTTTATTTATTTATTAATCATTCATAATGGTAATCATATGTTGTATTATATAGTAGTTGTACTCATAGTTTCAAATTTTTCTATTACATTTTAACATCAACATAATTAACACATTTAGTTAACATATAAAAGCAAACAAATAAATTATATTTAATGCAATTAAATACCTTAAGTTGTACTCGTGTCTTAAGTGATATCACACTTTTTTTTACCCTTCAAATATTATATTTACTGTCCACACTCATGATAAAATAACATTACTTATGGTACAATTGTATAAGCTTTATTAGGGTAATATATGTAAACCATTACCTAAATATTGTTTGATTAAAACATGTAAGAACTTATTTTGCAATAAGCAAGTTGTGCAACAACAATATGATAATTTAGGAATATAACATATAGTTGTTAATGATGTTTGCATTAGAAAATAATTATTACAATAGGTATAAATGATATATTACAATTGATTGACAAAAAGTTAAACATATCCATAGTTGTTAATTTGAAAATAATTATTACAATAGGTATAAATGATGTATTACAATTAATTGACAAAAAGTTAAACATATCCATAAATATATGGTGATAAATATACATTAAAATAAATTATTGATTTATGGAAAAAAAATTATCAATAGATTTATGTTCATTGATAATTTTTTATTATCGATAAATTTTTGTTTTTTAGTAATTTCTTATTATTAACAAATGGATTTATCGACAGATTTGTATTCATATACAATTACCAAGAAATCTAAAAATAAATAAAAATTGAGCATGAATATAGTAATTGAGTGCAAAACATTATAATCAGTGATATCCAATTGGACGTCAATATTATTTGTAACTAAATTCCACAATATTAATAATAATTAAAATAATAATATATTAATATTAACAATGATAATAATAATTACAATCATATTAATAATAATATTATTATTAATAATAACATTAATAATAATTACAATAATATTAATGATAATATATTATTATTAATATTAATAAAAATAATAAGAATTATAACATGACTATAAAATGATTTTGGTCTAATTTTTACATACTCTCCTACTCAATTGACCTCTCCAACAACATGCACATAATCAAAGTACTTACTTTGTCAAAGTACGATAATAATATCCTATAATGATCATGAGGAGGAGTAAATGTACTTTGGAAACTTTGCTTAAGTATGGAATCCTATAATATAATTAATATAAATATACTATGGTTGAAATTATGTATAAATAATAAGTAAAAAAAAAAAAACATCCATTACAATTCAATTAAAGACTCTACATGAGTTCTCTTATGTATATATGTATGATGCTTTAATATTATCTTGCTTCCATTTAACTGAATTTCAACAATTCTTAATACTAGGCGAATGTCAACTTTTCTCATTCGGCTTCATCATGGTTTGTTTAACTTTTTGATAACCTCTACAAGACAATAATCTTTGTTTATTTAGGTAGTTTATATTTTTTTTTCAACATCGTATCACCAATGAAACAATATTTACTAGTTAATATATTTTACTTATGGTTAAACATGTGAATAAACTAAATTGTATTAATATTTCATTTCACACATTCACGACTTTAAACAAATAAATGACACATTTTTTGTCAACTCATGTATATCACTTTTTCTTATACAAAACATAGGTGTTCATCAATTTTAACTTAACTCACAAATTTTTCTGTGACCAAAGAAAAAATATCTAATCTCATTGTCTCCACATTAGGATATCAAAATGCATCTACATAGAAAAATGAAAAAATTATCAATTGATCATTTCAATGAATATGAAAAACAAAAACTGACAAGAATATTAAATTTAAATGTATTACCAAAATATCATGTCAAATCATGTTTCATTCGGCACATAATCCCATAACAATGCTAAAAATTTTTTCGTGTCCTACCACTTCAAGATAGTTGTTAAAAAATTTAGCATTTGGATGTGTTGAGGTCAATTGTTAGTGGTCCCTCTCATTAACAATGTGTTTAAGAAAGAGAGACCTTAACATGTGACTCTAGCATATTTTGTTGAGGTCACATTTGATGTGATCATCAATCACACGTTTTTAAAAAATTAATGGTTCAAGTGTTATTATTAATTTTAAAAAAAAAATTAAAAAGTATCATTAATAACAAAAAAAATAATCATGCATACATATACATAAAAACAATTTTTTAATTCACCTATATTGATTGTCTTCAAATTTATCAACCTTAACATTGTTAATAATTAGGTGAAGTTAATTAAATCAAGATATAATAGAATTTCAACGTTACTATAATTGTCTTTCCACATATTTGTTTGAACAATTTTCTTTTTTATAATAACACATAGCATGCTCATACTATTATTATTCTACGATTGAATTAACAAAAGGTGTGAGTATAACATATTCATTTGTTTTATAGTTGAGTAATACTTAAATTTTAATAATTTCTTATACTTTAGAAAAATTTTATAACTATTTCAAACAACTACTACTTAGTTATAAAAATATTATATAATTAAATTGTAATTGGATGTTGAACGTAAAAATATATATTTCGTAAAGTTTGAATCCTCTAGTTTATATAAACTTTTTAATTTAATAACCTAGATTGCACAATTTTTTTTGAAACGCAATTTATCTAAAAGTTGGATCCAATACAAATGTATTCAACAAACCATTCATTAGGAACAATTTGATTAAAATATATTCAGAGACTATTAAAGAATACATACAATGAATAGAAGAAGGGGAAAACACAATGTCAGCTAAATTTAAAAAATTAATGAAGTAGAAACTATAAATAGCACGACTTACCTAGATGGAGACAATCAAATGGAGCAACAGAAAGAATGAACAATGCTTCAAGGACAGAACAACGCGACACGACGCAAAGAAAGAAGAAGAGTAATAACCAAATGCTAAAGATGTCACACAAGATAAATAGAAAAAGGACAATGTAGATAAGAGAAGAAAACAAAGAGTGACATGAATTTGTTTTCTCGTACATTGATCACTTTAATTTAAAAGATTTCATCATCCAACTTTTGTCAACTATCTCTTATTATAACTATTTTCGAATAACACTATTAAACAATGATTTTGAAGTAATGAATATTTGTGAAATATTAAGCCAATAGAAAAAACTTAATGGAAAAAGTAATATAAAGATGAGATTAGAAATTGATGAAGCAACATTTTTTCCCTTCATTAAATTTGAAATGCAGGCAGTGTAGAGTGGGAAGAGGCAAAATCAGAAGTTAGTACCACAATAAATTAAAAAGTAAATGAAGGGGCTATGGGCTGTAAGTGAATACAAGGACACATTAATGAGGAAGATGGAATGCTCCGTCAGTCGAGGCTCATGTCCCTCGACGGTGGGAAAGCCACGACTGTGCATTCAGACAGACTCAACGTGGTTCCTCTCCCACCACTGATCTAGTACAGCCCCACTTTCATCAAACAGTTTATGCTAAATATAAATAAAATGTTGAACTGTGTGTTGAAAAAAAGTAGATGAATTTTTTTTAAAAAAATACTCAGAAGTTATTAAGAGGTCTTATATTGTTATAATTTTTACTGATATCTAAAGACACATATAGTTAGACACATTATTTTGTAAATTATAAACTTTAAATATGTACTTCATATAAGTATGAAGATGAAATCATGTATATATATGATTTATTTTTTCTCTTTCTATCTCTTCTTCTAGGCTCACCTTTTACATGCCTACTACCCTACCCTTTATTAATAACTTGTGCTGCTAACTGCAGCATTTGCTATTATCACAGAACCGCCACAATAAGGTGGCACATAAATAAACTCAAACATGCAGACACGCACACCCTAGAGCCAGCACAATTCATATAAAGTGAAAGAGGTAGCGTCTTTCAAAAGTGGTTAGTTTAGATTGTTGGTGCAGAATTATTGCACCACCATATTTATGTAGTGACACATAGTGGGGAAGTTGCAGACCTCAGATATGGGAAGGGCTCCTTGTTGTGAGAAAGTGGGATTGAAGAAGGGGAGGTGGACAACCGAGGAGGATGAAATTCTGACCAAGTACATTCAAGCTAATGGAGAAGGTTCATGGAGGTCCTTGCCAAAAAATGCAGGTACCAAAGTCATTAATACCACAACTATATATGTGCACATATTTTGCTTTGCTGGGTACCTTTTTTTTGTTGACTGTGACCTTTCCGGCCACAAATTTATTGTAGAAGGGTCTATTGAGCCAATGACTTTTTCTCTCACTGCCATTTACACTTTTGGCTTGTGAAGGATTGTTAAGATGTGGGAAGAGTTGCAGGTTAAGGTGGATTAACTATTTAAGAGCTGATCTAAAGAGAGGGGACATTTCTGTTGAGGAAGAAAACACCATTGTGAAGTTGCATGCTTCGCTTGGCAACAGGTTAGTTTCCAGATGATTCTGATGCTCCTTTCTGAGATAAAGCCACTTTCTTTCATAATTTTAAAACTAAAAACAACAATAGTTCAGTTTGCCAATGTAAAATTTTGCATTTCTCAAGATTAAAATAAATAAAGATCAGAATGAAACATAAACATAAATTATGATTTTTTATAAAATTAACTAAAGATTAGGATATCTAGAGATAAAGTAGTGAAAAACTCTTTTATACAATTAAATTAGATTTATAGTTATTTTTTAATATATTTTTAATTTTTAATATATTTTTAATATAATATCAAATTCATTAATACTTTATTTTAAGAAAGATCTATTTATACTTTATAAGATTTATTCATCTTATTAAATCATCCATTATCAAAATTACCATAACTATAATTTTTAATACTTTAAGAAAAAAAAACCCTCAAACTCATGGATGCCAGTATTATAAAATAATTTTTTTATGAATATAGCTAGAATGTATGTTCGGTGAACAGTTTTGTTTTCATTTGCCTCATATACAAACTTTATTTGAAACAACTTTACTAAATCAACCACATAGCTTCTAAAAAGAGAATAGAGAAAATTTTGAAAACAATTCTTGTGAAAGTTGTTTTCATTGAGCTTAATTTAGACAAACTTTATTAAAAACAAATTTACTAAATCAGCCTATTAGTGTTTTCTTAAGATTTTTTTTATAAGAATTACTTTATTGTTTATATGAAAGGAGAAAAGAGAGAAAGAGACTCCTATAACAATTATTGTAAAAGTTGTTTTCATTTTTTAAATTTAGACCAAGTTTATTTAAAATGATTTACTAAATCAGCCCATTAATGCTTGGTTTAATGGAAGAGAGGAGAGAAAAAGACATAGATAACAATTCTTGTAAAATTATTTTTAAAGAAAAAACTATGGTCTTTTTAGATAATATAAAAGAAAATAGAGACATAAAAATATAGATAATAATATTTCTGTTTATTTAACAAATAAAAGAAAACAAAAAAAAATTACTTTTGACTGAAAGAGAGTAAAGAATTCTACCCTTTCTTTTAGCTATTTTTGTGTCTTTAAAAGTTATCTTTTTCTCTGTTTTCCAATCTTATTAAAGAGATGCAGCAACTGCTTGCATATCTTGCTCCAAAATAAACCTATTGTTTTAAAAAATTACATGAATAAACTCTTCCTAATAAAATAGTTTATTATTTATAAATTAAAATTTAATTTGGAAAATATATAAAAAAAACACTTTTTTTATAAAGAATGGTGAATATAGGTTTTTGGATATGAGTCACCATTATTTATAGATCAGAATTCGTCTTTTTAGAAATTGAATTTCTGACCCGGAAATATAATAAACTGGTCTATTTACATATATAAAGTTTAGGAAAATTTATTTGTATAATTTAAAAAACAGGTTTATTTGGAAAAAAAATCCATACATCTTGTGTACTGAATACTAAATACAGATCAATAATATAGTGCATGTAGTTTGTTTGATTTACCAAACAAAAATGAAATGAAAAAAGAGCATAGAAGAAAGTAGTGAATAAAACAAGCTGTTAGCTAATAAAAGTAGAAGAAAAATCTATAAAGTATAAAAAATCAAGTTATAACAATATAATGGCAAAGCATAATAAATTAATTCAATTTTTTTATTTCTTGTTATTTTTAGGAAATAATTGATAGAGGAGCAAACGAAAAAGATCATAAAAAACAGTAAGAGATGAAAATTATGTGTGTTGTTAAATATGGTTTTAATTATTTGATGTTTAACTAATGAAATAGTGAACAAATAATTCAATATTCACCATTATCCTCTCCTTTCCTGTTTATAGATCACTTTCTAATAACTTGATACCCTATATAAAATATTTTGTAATATTTATAAAGGGTTAATTAAAAAATTTATCCTTAATTTCTAATAAATCATGTAGAATTATTCTTTATATTTCAATATTTTTTCACTTTTCAATTTTATTAACTATTTTCTCAGCCTGGTTCACAGTTTTGCTTATTTTTTTATACTATCAATCTGTTTGTAAAAGAATTAATCGCACTTATTATTATAGATGGAGGTATTATTTTAAGAGTAATATATAAAAAAAACCAAATAGAAACCTACTTTAGAATTTAAATTAAATTATAATTAAAACTTAATAATTAATAATTTAAAAATTAGTTAAATTTTTTTATTAATAATAAAAATTATGTACTATTAATTTTTCTCCTACAAATAGTATCTAATTTAGTTAATAATATTTAATTTAGTTCATATTTTTAGTTTTTAAAATTTATTTTCATTTAATAATTTTTTTAATGATAATAAAGAAATAAAAAATATATTTTTAGTTAAATATTAATTTTATATATTTAATATATCACCATATTTTTTAATTAATTAGATTGACCCATTAAGATACTACAAAACCAAATTTTTGTTGACAAATTTAAGCCAAAAAAATAATTTTAATATATTTTTCTCAAGTGTGAAATGATTGAAATTACTTAATTCAACTAGCTATATAACATTTTAATATATATATATATATATATATATATATATATATATATATATATATATATATATATATATATATATATGAAGAGAAATCTTAACATAGCCTTCTAAACAAATTTATAGCATTCTGTACTATTAGCTAGTTAAAGTTTATTGAAACATACAAATTTATAAACAATAGAAATCCCTAAATCTTATTAGTTTCATGATTTATTTAGTCAAGTTGGTTACACAAAAAAATATCAAGATATGTGTTAACATTTCACATTCTGAAATTTTAACCATCAACATGTATGATTATTTTTCTTATTAGTTTTATCTTATTTCCATGTGGATTTCACTTCACGTAGTACAAACAGACAAACAATGACAATAGTTGTGAGTTGGTAAACTTCAGGTGGTCGTTGATAGCGAGTCACTTGCCTGGAAGAACTGACAATGAGATTAAAAATTATTGGAACTCTCATTTAAGTCGGAAAATTTACACTTTTCGAGGTACAACTAATGCTAAATCAGATATTATCACGCTTACCCTACCTCCTAAGAGGAAACGTGGCAGGACCAGTCGCTGGGCCATGAAGAAGAACCAGACATATTGTGTCCTAAAACAAAACCAACCCTTATTACCAGCCGTTCTTCTCCCACCCACACCGCCACTTGAGACAGAGAAACATTCCTCCACCAATGAAAATACTGCTACTCAAGAAGAAGAAGAAGAAAATGTAGGTAATAATGGCATGTGGGTAGAAGGTGAGAAAAAAATAATAATAGATGAGGATGACACATGGGCACCCTATGACAAGGAAGTTACTGATGGGGGAGAGAGGTTGCAGTGTTTTTGTTCAACCAAGACTTCTGATTCTGACTTAAATCAAAGCGGGGTGCTGCTGGATCATAAGGATGAGTCTGTGTCATGGGAGCAGTACCAGAGCCTTCTCACTTGGCTTTGCCAAGATGAAGACTGGGAGAAGGATTTGCAGAGCGTTGGTGAGATTGATCCTCAGAAACAAAAAGACATGGTTGATTGGTTTCTCTCTTGAAACCTCTTCTGCATGCATGATCACTTCAGTTTTGGGCCTTAAGGAGCATTGTTCCTTACCCTTTTTCTTTCCCTTGCTTTTTGGGATGTAAAAACTGGGAACATGAAGGAAGGAACTATTTTGTCTTAGTTTAAAATGTGAATATATAGTACTTCAGTGCACACATGTGTTCAATGTCCATTAATCATGATTCTTGCAAAATTAGTTGTGGTTAATTATGTTACAGATAAATAACTAAGAAACAACAGTAATCATGTCTTAGTTTTTACAATTTTTTTTTTGTTAATTTTAAGAAAAACATTTTTGAATTATAATAGTACTTATTATATTTCATGCATTCGTGTAAAAATTATTTTTATTAATAATTTTTTATTTTATATATTTTTATGCCCCTTTTTCCTAAACACAACCAAGGTTAGCATATGGTAAAAACTGAGTAATTTTTTATTGAAAAACCTTTCTAACTCCTAATTTTCACTAATTAATGAATAGATACTTTCATTTGCCTACATTCTTTTCATCTACAAACTATTATCAAATTGTATTTTTTTATTGATCAACTTAAAAGTTAAACCTGAATTTATATTCTGTGAAATTTACTTAAATTTGAGTCCAAAATTACTCTGACTATTTTTTTTGTAATAATATAACATTATATATTGTTTGATCTACAAATTAACAGCAAATAATTATTTTCTTAGCAGATCTGGTGATTAAACCTATTCTATCTATTGGACTGGTTCCTATCAAGTCCAGTACTAAGAAAACCTCTTCAGAGGACTATATTATAAAAGAAAAATAAAAGTTAACCGTAAATTTTGAATTTTTAAATATGATATGTTATAGGTATAAATTCACTTTATGTCATCAAATAAAATATTATAATATTTTTAAAAATAAATAAATAATTATTATGGAGTATAGTAAGTGATTATGGACTTTTTAAATCAGGGAATTTTTACATCTGGGGATTTTTAAATTTAATTTAAATATTTAAAAAATTAGTTTTTTATTACTTATGAATAATATTTGTCTACTTAGTTCTAATATGATTATTTCTGTAAGACATACCCCTGGTCTTTAAAAATAAAATATAATAATAATAAAAATAGGTGATAACTTTATCTTTGTGATGGTATGTTTTATACTTTGAAAATATATATGTAAATAAGGTATGTTATTACACTTTGTTTAGATCTAACTATTTGTTCAAAATTTAAAGAAATATCTCAATGTTTTGTAAAAGTTCATGTTGTCGCAAGGTTGTTATTTGTATAAAGTTGTCAATAGTGCAAAAACGCTTATTTACTAATATATAACTTTTCACTACTAAACGCTATCTATCAGACGCGAAGATAGTTTTGAAATTAAAATGAGTAGATAGACAACGATTGTAAAAGGAATCGTTCTCTATTTAAAAATAGACAATGGTTCTAATCCAACAGCTGTTGTCTATTCCCTATGTGATTTAAATAGACAACAGTTCATCTTACAATCGCTGTCTATATCTTCGTTATTATGCTAATTTGAAGCTCCGCGCCACTTACGCTTTCGTTCTTTGCGTTTTCTTTCTTCTTCCTCGTGCTCTCTCTTCAACTCTTTTGAACGTTCTCTTGACTCATTACCTTTGTAAGTTCTTCCTGCCCTCATTGTTTATTCTTCCTATTGGTTCATTGTTTATTCTTCCATTGATTTATTGTTTATTCTTCCATTGATTCATTGTTTAAGGTTCTTGCTCATTATTCCACCACCGTGCTCCACTGCCATCGCTGCCTTTGTAAGTTCTTCCTACCCTCATTGCTTATTCTTTCACTTTCGTTCTCATTTTATATTTTCTCTATTATTCCATTGGTTCATTGTTCATTCTTCTATCGATTCACTGTTTAAGTTTCTTGCACTCCACTTTCCCTCCCCTGTTGTCGCTGTTGTCATCGTTGCCCTTCACCATCGCTACTGTAGTTACCTTAAGGTTAATGCTTTTTTTTTTGAATACTTTTTTGTCTATATGTAACTTATAGACAACGATTCTAGAACAACCGCCATCTATACCTCAACAGAATAGACCACATGCTAATAGATAATAGTTTCGAAACTACTGTCTAATTGCTAAAAAAATCATTGTCTTTGACTCTTTTTGCAGTAGTGTGTACTTTGTAGCGATGACTCTTCTGATTTCAAATTAGGGATGGATCTTAAAATAAAATATGAGTGGAATTTGTGTATCAATAAAAGATAATTAAATAGTACACTTTCAAACTAGAAAATTGACACACTAAAAGACATGACCGTTAGAGTGTTACAATGTTAATGTAGAAGTAAATAATAGAGAGACTACAAAATCATACTTGACAATAATATGATACATATGTAATTCTCCTTATGAATTGGTTTTCTTCTAGTTTTATTTATACGTTGGAGTTTGTTATGTAATCGTTTCTTTTATGGGATAATATGTTTTGCACTCATCAATGCTAGGCAAGTACTCTCTAACAATATGCATGTACCCTGTTTTCATTGATGTCAATTATTTTTCCATGGAATGTGACATTTACTTGCTGTTGTTGATTGAGACTATTAAATCTGTGAATGTTAAATCAAAGGTGGCCAGGTGGGGGCTTGCTTGCATAAATTGTTACTGAAAATAGAATGAGACATGGATAGATCATAGTTGACAATGCTATTAATGGTTGGGTTGGGCTCACTTCCTATGTGAAGGCCCAATCTAATTTTTTAATCACCTTTAGAGTTTTTCCTGAGAGACAGAGTGACAGTTGTCAGCAGAGACAGAGAGAGAAAAGAAAAAGATAGAAAAGCTTCGTCCAGTAACTTCCGGCCACCGCCGACACTTTGTTCACCGTTGGATCGGGCTGAAATTTTGTAATCAGGTTCATAATTTGTGTGAATTCAATCTGACCGTTCGGATCTTGCAGAAGTGGTTTGAGCAGAGATAAATTCATCTCACATTACAGCAGCGTTTTCAGCGTTTCTCTTGAGAACGAGTTTGTTCGAATTGCTGCTGCTGTTTCGTCCACCGTTGGATCGGGCTGAAATTTTGTCAGCAGGTTCATACCTTGTGGTACTTCAATTGGACCGTTCGGATTGTTCAAAAGTCACCGGAACAGTGAGATATAGGCCGCGTACAGTAGCTGCAGTTTTGGGAATTTTTCAGGTTTCTTGTTCTTTGTTTCATCCCTGTTGTATTTCTACTTGGCTGGTTATTGAGCACAATTTGTGCTGTTTTGAGACTCTCTTGTAACCATAATATTGATCATAGTGGAGTTTGATTGACTGGCTTGTGCCCGTGGTTTTTACTTCTCACATTGAGAAGGTTTTCCACGTTAAAAATTTATGTGTCTTCCTGAATTGTGTTTTTGTTGCTGCCATTATTTGTTATTGCTCCTCACAGATTCTTGCTAGTTGGGAAAATTATTATCCGCTGCTTATTGCTCTTGTTGAGATATTATTTTTATTGTGTTGAATTTCCCATCATTAATGGGGCTATTGTAAAAAACACATGCTTCTAGCAAGACAACCACTTCTTAATTCTAGCAATGATACTAACTACTTTTAAGCTTATGCCCTATCAAATCATATACTCGTGTTTTAATGATCATGACAACAAAATTTCAAATTAATCACATAAACATAAGGGTAAATTATTAAAAATAAGGTAATAATAATTACTCAATACACATGATACTATATTTTGTGATCTCAATTACATACATTTTATAAGTGTGTATCATTCAAAAATATTATTATACTCTCTTTAATTAAATTCTATAACTCATTCATGCATTAAATAATTAAGTCACATGTGAAATTTCAAGTCAAAAGATCATTTGAGTGATGCTTCTTTCTTTACACAAAAGTCAACTTGAGAGAAGAAGTTGATTTTTTACCATGTTTTCGCATGAGCAAAGAATGTGTCATCAGAGAGAGAAAACACAACACAAATCCAAAAGAAATAATTTATAGACAACTTGAAAGCTTAAAATGTCATTTAATGAAATAAACATTATTATAAATAAAATACCAACCAAAACATCAAATATAATACGCCAACATTCTCATAAAAAATTTTGACTATATTTATATTAATCTCAAAAGCAAAATTTCAATAATATTATAAATTTTCCAAACCACCAATTTAACTAATTATATTTTTGGAAATTTAAGGTAAAAACTAAACTAATTGAAACAATAACTTTAAAATGAAATTTATTTAGATAGGATTTACCATATAAGATTTGATTTTGAAAGTTTTGAAATTTGAAGTTAGAATCTTATAGAGAGACGGGAAGAGAGAAGTTAGAGAGGTTATTTTGTTACGTGTAAGAAAAGGACAAAGAAAAAAAAAAGTTTGAAATGTATTAAAATATAACACACTAACATATTTGTTTATATATATACACACACACGTGTGTGTTAGTTAAAATATTAAAGTTTTAAATTTAAAATGCATATTTCGTGTTAAAAATGGAGACCATTAATTATCTTTAAATTAATATTTTTCATTATTTTACCGCAAATCACAGTGTAATAAATTAATCTTATTCGTGATATGGTAAGTATTTCTCAAAAATATGTTTTTGAAAATGATAAGACTAAAAAATGAATTTATCTGCTCGCAACATATGTGTAACTATCAAGTTAATCTATAGATTTTTTAAAATTAATAAATATAAGTATAAATAAATGGGCAAAAGTTATTGTTTAAAAAAATGATAAATTATATACTGAGAACTGGGAAAACAAACAAAGAATATTTAACTAATGATAATAATAATAAAAGAAGGTTATTTTGATCAATTAACTTTCGAAATGATGCACACCATACAATTTAGAAACCCTTGATAGATAAACAAGAATTGCTCTAAAAATAAAAGTCGACAACGGAGACCTTACACCAATGCACAACACTGCGCCGCTGGCCCTCCTTTTCCGTTTCTATCTTTCTCATATATAAACTTCCTCCTCACAACGTTTTTCCTCAGTGCTTTCACCGTTCAAATCTCCCCTCAGGGGTGAGAATATCAGCTCCAACTCCTTCCTCAATCTCCTCCGTCCTCCTCCTTACATCAATTATGGAAAAACAAGGTCATGACTGTTCCATCATCAACATCCCCGACATAAAAATGTACCCTCTTGAGAGTGACCAACCAAAACCCCTAAAGGTCAAGAAGATGAGCGGTGGCATGCAGTTTCTAAAGGTGGCGCTCCTCGTCATGCGAGGACGTTCCCAAAAGCCAAAGGCGATTCACCAGGTTGGTCAAATCGACGATGGGTCCAAGAGCAGGTGGAGAAAGATTCTGGGGTCCATGAGGCCATTGCACCTTCAGAGCAACCAATCCCCACGCTTCGTTTCTGACTCCGATACCATTTTTTATTCGCCCAAGTCGCCGGCGACGGACTGCGGCGGCAACGTTTCTAATTTTGTGGCGGAGGAACCTTACTCACCTTCCCCACCCAGTAGCCGTTACGCTTCGGCTGTGGGGTTGAACGAGCTGGTTCAAAGTGATGAGGAGAATGAGAAGCAAGAGGTGATCATGGAGGAGGGCGAGGAGCATGTTGATGGAGACGGGGATGAGATGATTGATTCCAAGGCTGAGGATTTCATTACTCAGTTCTACCAAGAAATGAGGCTGCAGCGTATGGATACCGTGGATCGTCTTTACGTGGAGCGAAATCAAAGGTCATTGGGTTGGTGATTATGGCATTCGGATACATCTAAATATAGGATTAATATTAAGATGGCATGGGTAATGTTAGAGAGGAAGAACAAATTGATTTGTTATCAGATGGAATTTTTATGATATTAGGGAAAGTGAATGAAGGGAACTTTGCTTGTTTCTTTCTTTCGTGTGTGATTAAATGAAATTAACTTTTATGGAAAAGGATGTAGATTGATATAAGAAAAATTATAAGACAACTTAACTCATCATCAAATTCTCATCTTCTTTTCATCTTACAATGTTTTCTAAATGTCATTTTAATAAACTTTTAATTCATTTAGGTTAGCAAGATGCAACTTAAGTAAGAAAAAAAAAATTTATTATAATTTTATTTTTATTAATAATATTATTAAATATTTTTATTATATAAAATTATTTAATATTTAATATTATTATTTTAATTTTAATTTTTTAACATTATTTATTATTTTATTATAATATAATCGATTATATAATATAACCAAACTTTTCCTTATTTCTTCATGTGTAACTTTACTTCAACAACTTCTCTTTTCAACAAATTATCACTCCACCACTTAGACAACTACCACATTAATCTACACTTTTGAATAATTTATTTATCCATAAATATCAAATAAATAAATAGGAAATATTTCAGAATACTCCCTACAACCTAAAATAGCTCCAACCTAAAATAGTAAAAGTCATGCATAGAAAAAGTAAGGTTATTTTGTTTTTTCCATCATGGATGCATACGTGACTTCCTCCTTCTTTCATCACGTGTCAGCGAAGATGTCAAAGCTTCAAATTTGTGCTCTTTCACACCTGTATTTCCATGTAGAAAAGAAAAATAAAATTAAACCTACAAAATAAGAGAAACTGAAACATGTATTTTTTTTATATTTAAAAAAGGAAAATTGAAAAAAGAAAAATATCTAAACTATGTATGGAAAAAAATTAGGTTTTAAGAGGATAAGTAGGTGAATAACAAAAATTTAGTGCATAAATTTTCTAGGTTATTCTTTGAAGTAACTTGTCACAAGTTGAAGAATGGAATAACAATAGATGAGTGTGAAAATTGGGATGGAGAATGGGACTTTTCGTGCGGGAAGTAAGACAAGTTGAACAATTGATGTAGTGTTTGGAGAACAAGAGGTTAGTGGCGGAGGGAGAAGAAACAAATGACAAGTGGACTGGAGGAATGTAGACAGAATGGAGTCCACTGTGAAATGAACATATAATTCCCTAAAGTTAGAAGAACAAGTTGAAGAGGGGGACTTGGTAAGAATTTGGAAGGTAAAGACTTTGTCTTATACACAACACAAGTTACAACCTGGAGGGTTTTACATAACAGAATAGTCACTAAGGATAACCTCTTGAGACGTGGTATGTTCTTGAAAAACAATATTCGTATTATGTGTGGTGAAGAAGAAAAGATCGAAGTAAGATAACTTAGAGAATATGGGATTTGCGTGACTGGAACTATTATAGATCAACGATTAGGATGTAAAGATGCATTTCATGATGTTTGAGTCAGCAGGTATGAAGGGAGTGATTAATGGAATGTGCGTGTGGGGGGAAGGGGAGGTCTAGGTAGCAATTAAGGAGAAATATGAAAACATTGAAATAGGTGTGTTTTTAAGAATGGGAGAGTAAATTATAAAAAGATTTTCATTGTGACACAGAAAAATTTAGTCATGTTAAGAAAAGATTGAGAAACTTTACATATTGGAATGGTGCATGAAACCCATGAATTTTATGAAATATCTGAAAAAATGAGTTATGTGAATCTTATGTCCAACTATTTTCCAGAACTGGAAGGTTTGCTGTGACTTTCTCTGCAGATTAATGGTTGCAAGCCATCAGATGGCCTTTAATAATGAAGAAAGGAATGATCGGAGATTGGCTAATAGGGCGAGGTGGATCTCCTATGTAGGTATGTTAAATATGCCAACATGTGTGATGGTCTTTATCCTGTCTATAGAGGGTGCCCCTGGGCTGCGTTGGTAATGTGGTGAGAAAACTTAAGGAAAGCAAATGATTTCTCTGATGCTACTTGCCCAAGGATTAGGCTAAGGCCTTTCAATAGTTAAAATGGAGTTTTTCTTTTTGCTTAGTTTTTGTACTCATTTTTGCAGCTGGAAGGATATTTGACTAGCTCTATTTTAGACTTCTACATGCTTCTTTGCTACTGTTTGGTTTTTGACTATATGATCATTAGTGTCAACTGAATTCTCTATAGATTAGGTGAAATAGTTGGTCTTGCTTTTTTATTGTATATACTGAGATGTCTCTTTTAATTATATTTATTCATTATTGATAAAAAAAATATAAAAAAAAATTGTTAGAGGAGTATGTTTGAGTGTATATCCAATTAATTTTAATGGACCTGTGATATTTGTGTAAGATCTCCATAAAATAACTGAACTGGATTAGCCCGCCTAAAACATGGGCCTCAGATGAGATTATTTTTTATATTCAGGAGATGAATGAAGAACAGTGCGCTGAATGGAAATTATTTGTGTTCCCGTTAAAGCTTCCTAGAATAATATAAATCCTACTAAGAATACTAAATTTTTTTGTTATTCTCCTTCTTTTTAGCTCTTTATAGTTGTTCATTTCTTATATTAGAAATGTATTTAAGTTTGTTTCCAGTCAAATTTTCCGAAACTAAGAAATTATGTATTAATATAGATCAAGTTTCTTAAAATGTTTTCAAAATCCTAATTCAACACTTCCTGTAAAAATTGGAAATTTTCTAATTACTCTGTTTCCGTTTTCCCTTTAAAATATTCAATTAAAATTAAAAAAAACTAATAATTTAAAAAAAAAATATATACGAATAGATCTTATTTCAATATCTCTAAATTATCTTATGATCGTGTATTTATAGATTTTGTTTTGAGATTTCTTGATAGTCTCATCGCTTACCGCTAGCTCTTATTTCAATCGATTTGACTTAAGGGGTTTATAGGTCTCTTAACTAGAATATTTTGACTTTAGCCTAAAACTTTGTAAAACATTTTCCAAGTTTAACAAGGAGAACTTCTAAGCATAACATAGAAGTAGAATAGTTGTTGTGATACAACATGGTTGCAAACTCTACAAGAAAATTATTGGTATCTAATTAGCTACCAAAGTTTTAACTATCAATTATTTATATTCTAAATTTGGTAGACCACATTATGCCTTAATATTCTATAGTGGTCATAAGACCACACCACGACTTATGTGCCACATAATGATCCCAATACGTCTTGACAATCTAAGTATATTGTGTTGGCTATTGATCCATATTGTGGTCTTATTTTTAACTTAGCAAAACAAACATGTAAGAAGTTTCATCGACATTTTTCTAATGAGACAGTGGATCGATTGACAAAAAACGAGACTAATAATCTTTGAACCAAGTAAAATAATGTATTACGATTAACTTAACAAACATACACAACTAAAACGTAATCAACATTAGATTGACGTGACAATTGATCAATAATATGAGAAGTGATACTAAAATGAGGTTGGACCAAGTAATGTTATGTATAATAACAACCAAGAATAGAAAAAAACTTAGATTTCTATATGAACAAGAAAAAATATATACAAGAGTGTAAGGGTTGTACATACTAGTTTATCTCTAAATAGTTTTATCGCTAAAGATCGAATTATTATACACCAACAAGTCTTATTTTATATATTTTTAAATAGTCTTATTGTTTAAGATAAGAGGATTGTGTCTTGACAAATTTTATTTTGGTGTCTCTAATCTTATTAGTTAAGATATAGAAGATTGTATACTGACATGTTATACAATAATATGAGAAGTGATACTAAAATGAGGTTGGATCAAGTAATGTTATGTACAATAACAACCAAGAATAGAAAAAACTTGATTTCTATATGAACAAGAAGAAATATATACAAGAGGTAGGGGGTGTACATGCCAGTTTATCTCTAAATAGTCTTATCACTAAAGATCGAATTATTATACACCAACAAATCTTATTTTATATATCTTTAAATAGTCTTATTGTTTAAGACAAGAGGATTGTGTCTTGATAGATTTTATTTTAGTGTCTCTAATCTTATTAGTTAAGACACAGAAGATTGTATACTGACATGTTATATTATAATATCTCTAATACATATGTATTGATACTTCCGACATATTTGATTTTTCTTAAAAAAATATAAGATTATTGTGAAAAAATAATCACATACAATACAAAAACCCTCAATAATATCTCATAATCAAAGAAACTTATTTACTATTAAAAATTAATTAATAAAACAAATGTGAACACTCACATAACCTAATCCAAGTATAACTTCGTCTAGAGAATAATTAATGTAATAATTGATAAAATCAACAAAATAATTAATGGAATAAAATCAGAAATCAAGGACTTATTCTAGAAAATAAAATCTCTGATGAAGAATTATAGATAGGATTCCTGAAAATTAAGAGAAGACAACAAATTTGAGCATTTTAACAGAAGGAGTCTCCACATCACCTAACTATAACATTTTATATTTTAATGTCATATAACTTTTTTTAACATTCAGAATAATTTTAAAACTAAAAAAACTACTTTCCTTTCTCTTATTTTCAGCGCAAAGTTTTCAATTTAATTTAATATTTTTTTTTTATAAACTAAGTAAAAGTGGATACTAATATAATTTGAAAGTGATAATAATTAAATAATATATATAACCTCTTTTTACTCACTACATACATTATTTATTGACAACATTAAATGGAAGAGGGAAGAAGCATCTAATAAGTATATTTTAGGTGGAGTGTTTAGTTTATCATGACCTTCTCAAAAGTTTTCTTTTCTTTTTCTTGACACCAGTTTCTTTCTCCACCTCTCTCTTGTTCATTTCCAATGAAATAACAAAAATGGCAGTATATATTCAGTTTCATATGTATCTTTCGCATCTATGCAGGAACAACTAATCCGTATTCTGGAATATTTCTCATAAGTAAATGGCAGTTCTATGAATATTTCTCATAAGTAAATGACAGTTCATAACATAGAACGAAAACCTTTTACATCAAAATTGGGATTAGGAAAATATCTCTGGTAATGGCTCTAATTCCAGGACACCCATACAAGCAACAACATAATCCTCTATCAATGCATAAGAGATTCCTACTTTGAAGTAGTTTGAGAAGAACAAAGAATCCAGAGGAAGAACCTTTGCATGTGAGGGTGAGAAGTGCGAACTGCAATCTCCACGTTCAGACATTGCCACATCAGCACTTGACATGGCAACAAGCTGCTGTATTAGTAGCCATGGGCGATCTGAGAGCACTTTTTCTTGATCCATCTAAGTCCTTCTTTGAGCGTAGCCTTAACCTTCCCTTCCACGCCGTAAACCTTGTATTTCGCTATCCTTTTCTTTCTCTTCGCTTCTGGATCGCTGAATCTCCAAGGTTTTTCACTCCCCTGAGCAGAATCTGGAGACCGACTACCACTCCAACCGTGGCTTCTACCGCTCACCACCTCTATCCTCCGGTCACCACAGTAAGGCTGGTGGTGACCCGACCCATGACCCGACCCGTAACTCTGCATGTCCTGCCGCGGGAGGAGGGAAGGGAGCGCAGGGGTTTTTATTAGGGTTTGGAAGTTTCGAGAAAGGGTATATTGGGAAGAGGATATAATGAAGCACAGAAACTTGTTGTGTGGCGAAGAATAAGCAATGTTCTGATGTTTGAAAAGTGGGCTTTGTGCTCGCTCGGAATCTGGGACGTACTGTTCCTGATTAAACAAACTACAAAGTTTCCTTTTAAAACTTTTTTTGGTTTATTAAAATTTAGAGAGAGAAAAGATGAGTACTTAGGAGTGGTGCAGTGTGAGATACCTGAGTTGCAGTAAAACCAATGACTTTGTCCATTTTGGTGGTGTTACCATGTGTGATGATTCGTTTTACATACGATACGACGTCAGTTCGGTGTCCACCAGATTTGACGTGCTACTCAAATCCCAATGGTATCATATTTTGAGGAAAAGATGTGATCAGTCATCAACACTCAAAGAGATTATAAACACATCAATTATTCAATGTGGAAGACCTAATCGATATTGAATAATACCAAATTTTTCCGTCAATGGATCTATTTGGTTGAGCACCAATAATTCTTAGTCTCACTTAATAAATATATATATATATATATATATATATATATTATTTTCAAATTTTTTTTATACTTTTTTTATTAATTAAACATAATATTTTATTAATAAATAGAGTTGTAGAATGAAGTTTGAAAAAAAAAATTAAGATTATCAAAGAATCTTTACTGTTATTATATAATACAAGACATCTGCGCTATGTGCAGGGTTGTACAGTTGGGATGCCTACGTTTCCCATTGTCAGTGTGGAGTTCAACCAAATGTTTGTCTTCTTCATTAGTTGGACCTCCCTTTAAACTCTTCGATATGGCCCATACAAAGATATTGTGTTGTTAGGCCCAAAAAAATACCAGACCAAGATCCGTAAACTGTTTTTATAACAAAACTATCTTTTGTTATAGTAAATAATTATATACAACTTTGGAAAATAATATTTAGCCAGATCTATGGGAGATAAGAAATATTTGTATTGAGTATTTAATTTCTTGTTTTAAAATTAGTCTAATTCACAACTGACTAAATATGCAGGCAACCACATTAGTTAATACTGTATTGTCATCATTTGCCTTCTACACCACTTTGATTTCAGCTAAGATTTAGTTGTAATTTTACCATGATCTCTCATATTGCAATGGAGAAATTAAAGATGAATGCAACATCAGTTACATATGCAGTGACATTCTGAACTAAAAAAAATATAACTTGCGGCTGAAATTAATTACGGTTATGGAACAATTTCTATATCCTGATCCATCAGTCCCTCTGTGCAAGGAGTAAAAGGAAATAAATTTGGTAGTTTATTTTTTTTTTCTCATCCGATTTATGGGATGTAATAAAATGAACTATAACTAGTGGGTGGATTTACCAATACGGTGTCTGCAATTAGTAAAGCAAGTGCATAATCTTAAGGGGAGGAGGGTTGAAAAAGATGAGATTTGGAGCAAAGAAGGTGAAGCAGGAGGTAAACTTAGCACTAATAATATATAATTAACCTGCAATATGATGTGGCAGAGCTACAATTTGAGATGGACATCAACTTCCCTGTCTGCAGAAAAATCAAAGACAGTAGAAGCAGATTGCAGTCCAGTGGGTGAGGCATAAAGCTGAAAAGGAAAACATGGAGTAGTAGAAGTAGTAGTAGTGGGACGAGGGGATGAAGGAACGAAAACAGGGCGCGAGGGGAAGTGTTTTGCGGTGGTAGAAGGAGAAGGAGAGGGAAGGCAAATGGGTGGCAGTGTAAAAGAAAGTGGCACTGATCGTATTATTGCATGGGAGGTGAGAAAGGTAAGAGGTGGAACTGAAACAGATGACGGTGGCACGGAGGAGCGTCTGTGGTTGTGGATTTGGAATCGCCTGGCTCTCTGACGCTCTTTCTTGTGAGCGTTTTGGTGGCCCCCTAAGGCCTGGGAGTTTGCAAAAACTCGCTTGCAGTAGTGGCACCTGAATTTTCTGTCCTCTCCAACATCGAATTTCCTTTCTGCAAATTCCTCTAGCTCTGTTAGTGGGAAACCAAACAGTTTGGGTGCCGAACTCTGAGTCTTGTGATTATCAGACATCTTTCTTTTCTCTGTCAATGCATTCAAACTCTTCTTATCTCTGCTGCCCTATATATACACACACTTTAACTGCGCCTCAATTATCTTCTTGCGTGGCCTCTTCCTACCAATCTACAACCTTACAAAAATTTAAATACCATTTCATGTTAACTATGTCACTTCTAAAATACTTTACCATATACCCACTAGTACTACTCACTATCCACCCAGTACATAACAAAAGCAATATACTATTAAAAGTAATGTGTTTGATAAATTAAAATCAAAGAAAAATAGCATAAACTTGGTATTTCACAAATGAATAATATGTGCCAACATAATGTAAGATTCTTGACATAACGTTGAACTCAACTTGTATTATATGTACTTCGTTGTTCTTGTTTTGTTTTGCGCTTTTCACTAGTGCGGTGGTATTTAACTAATTATTATTATTATAACAGTGAGAGTAATATATAAGATATAGAGCAGCAAACAAAAAGTATACGTACTGATGTAGTAGATGAATGGCTATCAAAACAACATGTGACAAAAGGCTTGAATACGCAGTTAATGATTTATAGTTTGTGATAAGATTCATGTATCAATAAAAAGGGACCCGGAGGGCGATCGTGCAGTACAGTACAACAGGACACAGGACATTGAACTTGTGAAAGTTAAAAAAAAAGTTACTAGCACGATATACACACTTATCTTCAAGCTCCATGCCATGTATCCACAACTCTTTTGTCATTTTCCCTTCAATACATATTATTTTCGTCCACTTGTCTGGATTCTGGAGTTGCCGTTGTTAAATCTACTTCAATTCCTTTTGATAAATGCTGCACAGACGTAAACGTGAGATGCCAAATATGATAGACATATATTTGTTGAAATCATAAGATGTATGTTCTGAGATGAGTTAAAAAAGTGTCACCTTACAGTAATGGAAAAACCTATGTAGTTTTACTCACTTGCTTTTTTATGTCCAATTTGCTTTAAACATGCATTGAATTGATTTAATTCAAGTGTGAGTGTACTCCCATTACATCATTGAATGGACTAGGCGTGACTCTGTAGTGCCTAAGTATTGCTAGTATTGCTTCTATCTGCTGCGTGGTAAACCCACGTTTCTCTGAATAGTTGTGGTTAATTGATAAAGCACATGAATTGGCCATGGTTGAATTGAATTCAATGTATGCGATGAGCCCTTGAAGTCTAGAAAAAATGGTTGACGTATGGTGTGATTAGATGTATGCAAAGCAAACATCCTTCTCCGTGTTGTATAGGTTTTTGTTGTGTATGTGCAGCTGTGAGACAAAGGAGGTTGTGATGTGATGGATCTTTTGGCTTCATTCATAGGGCGTGGAAATGGGAAGCCAGGATAAGGATTTAGCTTGGATAGCTATAGGAGTTTAGGGTTCACCCTCTTGTTTATTCAATTCATTTGCTTCTCTAAAATAAGTAAGACTCTTCTAATTAATCACTTATTCATCAAAATTAACTATTTCAATTTTCACTACTTAATTACTTTAATTCCAAAAAAATAGCTTTACTACTTATAAACCTGTCATGTTACCTCTTATCAAAGATGCCCTGATTTGTAAAACAAAATTTGAGTAATAAAAACAACACTACGCTTCTGTCCACAATACATATTGGTGATAATATATAATGAGTTAACAAACTTAAATTATTATATAAATGGTTTTATAGATTCAAAATATATTTTCTGAAGACTCTATGAAATATATAATATAATAATCTTATATTATTTATATTTACTTAACTGAATCATATTGTTAGGTTTGACATTCTTTTAATATCTTAAGCTTAAAATTATAATTTAAAAAACTTTAAAATTACGAACCTAACTCATTTAATAAATAAATTTAGACCAAAGCAGTTTAATTGGCAATACTTATGTAGTCTAAAACACTTTTAAAGAGGGTATTTTTAAATTTAAAAATTAATTTATTAATATTATGATTTTATTTACAAATTTTTCTTTCAATTTTTTAATAGATACTATGCATTAAATTATACGAGTCAGTGTTACTTAAACAGTAAAATTTATTTATTTTTAGGAAGTCAAGCATATAAAGAGTGTTCATTCGACGAGAATGTTAATATGTTGTAATAAATTTATAAATAGAGTTTATACTTACATTTTTGTTATTTTTCTCTAATGTATTTTGTTTTTTTATGGTGTTAAAGTATCTCTACTCACTAAATAATCCATCTAATCCAGCCAAAATAAATTTTAAATTTTCTTTATAATTAAAAAAATTGAATATAACACCAAAAAAAATCATTAAATTACAATTAATTTTAAATATTAAAATAATTATTTACTATTAATAAAAAATTTAAAATAATTTTTAAATTAGTATCAAACTAATTTGGTTTTGTTTTGTTTTCTATTGTTATCAATTTTTGTTCTTTATTTTGTTTTCATGTATGTATACCATTTTTGGAAATACACTAATATAAGTTTTCTTCTTTCTCTAATTTTCTTTTCTCATGTGTTTATGCCTCTTATTTTCTAATCATGATTAACATGGACTTTATTTTTAAAATCACTTTCCAATCCAGAATTTTAGAAAAATGGTTGTTAAGTTGTTTTAAAAAAATAAAGTAACTATAAACGATCATTTTCAAGTATTTCACTAACTCTGAATCTATATGCCCACCCTTCAACTAACTTTTTTCTCTGCATGTGTACTTAAAATAATTGTTCTATCTGTTTCATCATTTTACTGAATTTGCTTCTAAAAACGTTTAGTCAGTTAACACGAGTCTCTGATGACGCAGGGTAATAATACAGAATTAACGAACAGTGACGTTTTCAGGCATGATTAAGATTTTGTTTTTAACATTCATGTGGAGCATGTATTAACTTCTTAAGTAACTTTTAGTATTTTAAAAGAATAATTTGAACTCCGAGCTGTAATCATTAATATTTAGTTTTAATAGTAAATAGGGGAATTGGTAGTGTGCGGAGACCTCGACACGTATTTGAGTCTTACTATGTATATCCAAAAGAAGACGAGATTGATGTCGGCCACTAGAACGCGCGTGTTCTTTGTTCGCATTCTTCACTCCTCAATGGGGTTTGATCGCCTGATCACAGTGTCTCCCATAACCCTGCTTCGATTGACCCTTGCTTTGTGAAGAATCTTAACAAGTTGTGTGAGAAACGCTTCAAGCGTCTACTTCTTCATCACAACAACTCTACTTAGTTTTGCACTTTTTGCAGCACCTTTTCAAACTACCAAATACCCAAAATTATTTATGGAAAGGGCCCCATTCTCATCACCCTTTAATTTGAATCATTTCACAAGACAGCGCTCGTATATGTCCATGTGCAGTTTCTGTTTCTTATGTGTACTTGCCTACTTTAGCAAGAGAATTTCAGAATTCAGATGCATTTCAAGAACCCAGCTACTTGGTTCAGTCCCCCACCACTCTAATGGTGTCAAATCTTGGCTTCCCTCCATGTTTTGGATTCTCTTAGATAGACCAAACCACGGAGAATTGAGTGATGGATACCTAGCTTTCTCATAGCTTCATGCCTCTACATTTTCTTTTTCTTTCAATCACAAATCAAATGTATGTACTACAAAAGACGTAATTCAAACACAAATCACTCTAAACGAGATCGGAGGCCGCACCACCGACAAAAGAAAATAAATATGCGAATGTAAACACATGCAATAAATCAACTAATTTTATTTTTTACAAGAATACTGTCAAAAGAAAAATATCATTTGTCCAACGATAACCGGCCATTATAAGTACATGTACAGTATCTTATATATATTTATATATATATATAGATATATATATATATATATATATATATCAGAATTCAACTTTACCATATATTAATTATAAAACATTGTATTCAGACTTCCGCACTTCCAGTATATAAAACCTTGTATTCTCTGGTGTTTCTACAAAAAGTTTTCCTTGGATGTGTGGTATTACTATGCTTTGCACAGGCAATGGAATACACAGTGCAGAACCAAGTACAGCAAATGGCCCACTCCTTTTTTTTCCCAGTTCAGTCTTTCTCTTTTGCATTTTACTTTTCGACAATTTTCACGAAATCAACCTTGTTAATCACGGCTTGTCTTCTCCCTACTCAACCCAAACCCATTAATGTATGCGTTTGAGTCTGACAGATGTCTTTCTGCTTCCTTTGTTCACAATTAATAATCTAATCATTTATAACTATAACCGTGGTCAATATTTTCTTTAAATCATTAATTAATAATAGTTCACATAACCTCAACCTAATGTTGTTTGAATGACACTAAAAAAACCAAATAAAACCAACATATATCAGTAAACTCAATCAAATGTATATAAACATGCTTGTAAATAATTGTTATTATATTAAAAAGTCAGTATCGTAAAAATAACTATAAACTTTTAACATATATAAAATAACTTACCTGAATAACATTAAAGCTTAACCCAAGCATCCCACAAAGTCAAATTTCTTTTCATTATCATTATTGTTTACTTTTGTACCGTCTCTCACTCTTCCAGTGCATTATGGTGTTTTGGTATCTTGTAATGATTATAGGAACGTAGTAACATGTTATTTCATAATGTTACGCGAAAGAATCTCTCAGTGTTTCTTCAGCCATTCATAGCTAATATATGCGCTTAATTTAAACTGTTCTCCTGAAAATCTGATTTATATTTGCATATTTAAACATGTGGCAACTATTGAACTTGCATTTAAGTTTATTGAATTCAGATGAAATTATTCACATCAATGAAAAAGTATGAACAATTTTTTGGAGGTTAACTTATTCCTGGATGTGTCCAAAACAGTACTGGTGCTTGATGTTGGGATCAAATACGAAATGGAATTATTTTATGGAGCACATGCATGATGAAGATTGCAAAATCCTGGCACATGGCCCACAGGGCAAGCCACCCTATTACCCTTTTCAGTTCGAAGGAGGGAAGAAAAACCCATCATGGACACAAATGATGAAGCAGGAAGACCTTTTAATAAATGGATAAGATTTGAAATCTAAGGTCAACTATGCATGCTATTGGCTGCTTTTATACTTCCATCTAGCTGCATTGTTGGACACAGTGATGGCCACAGTTTTGTCCCGAGATGATAGCAGGATCATTCATATATTCCAATGTCAGGATTTAATTAGTTAAATAATTCCACGTGACCAAACAAAATATTTGTTCGGGTACAGGGTCTCCAGGTAGGCTTTAAGATGTTATATAGTTTTCTTCGTTCTAAGGTTGTGGGAGATGTTGTGTCCATATATATATATAGTGATGGACCAAAGATAAAACTGGTATGGGAGGAGGGGCCAGAGGTTCAGAAGTCGAAGACGCACTGGTTTACCCTTTACAGTTGGAAGTGGGTTCATGGTTGTTGTTCCACTTGGAGTCAGACCCAAACCGCCATTCATGTGATTTGTGTCGTGTAACTTAAGAAACATAGGCCCCTTGTCTCCCTCTGGATTCAACTTTCGGATTAATAACTAATGTTGGGATCAAAGATTTGTGTTGAGAAGAGAAAGAAAAGTAGAAAATAATAGTTCGCATTTGAAACAAGGGAAACTTTTAGTTTCTTTATTCAATGGGATCACATTTTATGGAGAATATGGTTGGTCCATCTGGATTATACTTTAGATGGGACCACCTCTTCCAATTAGTAGGTCAACTTTTCCTTGAACTTCAAGAGGTTTCCCCAAGTCTATGTGTACATAATAATTACATTGTTTTGTTTTAATTCATATACTATATGTGTAAAATATAATAAATAATAAATAATTATGTACGATCAAGTCAAACTAAAATAAAAAGAATCAGTGCTAATTTGTTTATAAGATATGAGAAAGATCTGTAATTAATTTTCTTGTCTCCCTGATGTATATATTAATGCGTTTTATTTCACCATTTGAAGATGAAGTAATTTAAAGGTATGTCTTAATTATGTTTTATGAACTAAAATTAATTTTATAAAAAATATTTAGTTTCTATATTAAATTTAAATTAATGGGAGGCTGGAACAATTTATATATTTTAACCAAAAAAAGTAGTGATCAAATTCATCGATGGTGGTTGATGTGTGTTATTCATCAGTTGCAGTTGCTTGAGTCTGATATATTTTTAGCTTATAAACTTCAACTTTAAAGGAAAACGATGGTGGTGTGATAATTTTTTTGTAAGAATAGTATTTATTGAGTCAACTTTTGATTATTTAAAATTTAAATAGATTATTTAATTATTTGGATTTTAATTCTTTTAGTGTTATGAAATATTTCATATTGCTTCACAGACTTTTTTTATACGTATTTTTTAGAAGATAATTTATTTTATAGAGAATTTAAAATTCATATAACTTAAGGAATTTTAAAAATTATTAAAATTCAAAAATTTTATTTGAATAATTCAATTACTTAAAATAGAGAATTTAAATTCGATTTAGGAAATAGTAATTTGAAAAAAAAAAACATATTATCATATCTTTATATTTTTTTTTAGCTCCACTTTGATTAGGGGACTTGAATAAAACTGAAACGTTAATAGAAAAATTATTTTTTGCTTGATGTCAATTAAAGTTATTTTATTGATGTTGATAGAAGTTTTATTATGATTTAAATTGTTACATTTCTTTTATTCTTTTATGTAGGTCACTGTTATTTATTACTTGATATTACTTAGAGTTTGTATGACCAATACAGACTACTCTGTGAGGATAGTGATTACTTTTTTTTATCATCGACACATATCATTCACACATGTTATCATCGACGCATATTATTCATCTATTTTTCTTTTCTCTTGGGCTGATCTAAACACAAAATCCATTTCAAATTTAAAAAAAAATCAAAATGTAAACGAGTTTGGGCTGACACAAATTTGTTAGATAGCCCAAACCAACGTCGGTTTTCAACCGATTCGTAAAATCAAATCTTATTAGTGTTAATTTACCCACAAAAAAATGGAGCATTCTGGAAAAGTGTGCTTCCTTCTAGAGTAACTCTTAATTCTCTTTCTAATACACACATTACACGTGGCAACAGATAAACATTATCACGTCAAAACGAAAACACGTGTCGCAGGATTTCCAGAACGTCCCTCACATTCTTTTTTCGCTGTAGCTATGGTGCAATCCAATCCCATTAAATCTTAAAGTTGATGTTAAGGTGTCCCAAACAGTTTTAAGTCCTAAAACAAAGACAAGGCATAGAAACAAAGCAACAACGTTGAGATGCAGTCAAGATTGGTAGAAGCAACAAGAAGAGCTTCTTGTGCGTTATTAACCACTCGTTTTACTCTAAAACGTGGATTTTGCTCCGGCACTCGAAGTCGAACTGCAGACCCTGAAATTCATTCCGGGGAACAAGAAGCTGGGCCAAGAGTTCACAGGGGACAACCCCAAGTAAGTGATAACATTCATCCTCTCTCTCTCTCTCTCAAGGGTTTCAAATTTTCACGTACTTTTGGTCTATGCGTATTGCAGGGTATAAGTACAAATGATAATGCTAAGAATGCCGAGATTGCTGAAACAGAACGCAGAGCAAGCAAAGCACACGAGATGTTGAAGTCTCCAAAATCTCCATGTGAACCTTCCCCGAAACTGAAGAGCGAGGGGGTGAACCAGCGATTGGACCCAATCATTCAGCAGAAACGGGAGCATAGTTGGAAAGGTTTTGAAGAGTTGAGTTGTGCTGGCCTTGATGGAAGTCCGTGGCCGGAGGATGAAAACAAAGGAAAAGATGACGATAAAGATTACTATAAGCACCATAAAGCATCTCCCTTATCGGAGATAGAGTTCGTGGATTCACGGAAGCCGATATCTCGAGCCTCTCATAAGACTGTAGATTCTGGACGAGGCGTCGATGTCATTGGGTGGCGGCCGGAGCAGATGGAGACAGCGGAGGAGACGCTGCTGAGGGCCGCGGAGATGTGGCGGCAACGGGCCATGTGTGGTGACCCTGATGCACCTCATTCGAGGGTTCTGAGGGCTCTTCGTGGCGAGGAATTCTGAGAATCATAGTAAATCAAATGTATACTTATTTTAATCATACTGAAATAAGAGAAGTTGAGTGTGCACATAATACTCTTTTGTAAAAAAATCAACATTTGTGAAAAAACAACGTCTTTGTGAAAAGTCTTTTAAAGAAACAATCATATTACAAATGTTTTTAATAATAAATATTTAATTGAAATATAAATTGTTAAAAAAATTGACTGAGTGTGATAATATGTACATTCCGTTATATCATTAAAACAAAAATGATACTTTCACTATCTATAGAAATGATATGGACGTTCCGTCATATTATTAAAACAAAAATGATATTATAAATTTTTTGATGTGAGAGTTTTAAAAAAAATATATAATAAAGGGGAAATTAAGAATTTTGAAATGAAAATATAATAAAACATAAATTTATAATTAAATAAGTTTAAAAATTATTAAAGTAATAGTATTAAGAGTTATGCTGTAAGAAAAAATGAATATCCTTATTAAAATTATATTGTACATTTCATTATATTATCGAAATGGTTGTAAAGTGCGTGTTGATTTTATATGATGCGAAAGTATTATCTTTGAATGGAATAAGTTTAGCGTACTAGATCAGGTCCTGGTTTCTTCTTATATGAGGAAGTCTTTTTTAACAACAATAATCTGCATATTTACCTGAAAGTTTTTTAAAACTTAAAACAAAAATGCATATAGATGCTAAAATTGTCTCTCATTATCCTTCAGTTCTAGTGAAAAATAATATTGAGACAATTTAAGTGTCTTCTTTATAGTGATGGTGTAGTAGCGACACAGAATCAAACACGATGAAACTGAGACTCAGATCCTTGGATTCCAAAGAAACCTTCAAAATCGAAGTCCCCAACTCATGTTCTCTACAGCAACTAAACGACACCGTTTCTAACACCATCTCTTCTTCTACCTCTTCTATGCACCTTTCCCCCAACAGAAAGGACGAAATTCGCGCCTCTTCGCCGCACGACTCTCTCCACTCCCTTGGCGTGGCCGCCGGCGACCTCATCTTCTATTCTCTCAACCCCACCGCCCTCTCCCTCGAAACCCTCCCCCACAAGCCAGAAACCGCTTCCCGCCACCGGCCCACTGTCCAAAACTCGCCGGAAACCCTCGCTGGAGATGCCCCCTCCACCTCGGCCGTTGAAAAGCATCCGACTTTGGACTCAGCGGAGGTGGAAACCGTCGAAATGGTTGATGAATCTGATGAGGCGGTGATGGGGAGTACCAGTTCAGAACCATTCTCTATGAGAAGGGTTCTAAAAGAAGCCCTCGGAAACAACGTCAGTGATTTCAAGTTGTTAGTGCTTACAGTCCACAGTGTGGTTCTTGAATCTGAGTTTGTTAGAATCGACAAGGATTCTGGTATGGCGGTTAGTTGTTTTCACCTTCTTGATGATTCTCCTACGGCGTTTACTTCAATGATATCGTTGAGGTATACCCTGCCTGAAATTCTGGTTAATGGTGCTTCTCATAGTGTGAATTTGAAATTTCAAACATTGGGGCATTGTGTGAGTGTTTGTGGATCGTTGTCTGATGATACTGGGTCGAGGTTGCACTATATTTGTTTGGATAGACGTAAATATGTTAGGCCATTAGAGTTGATGCTGGCAAATTCTGAATCTAAGGGCAATATTAATAATGGGGAAGAGATTATCTTTGGGAAGGAAGTTTTTGAAATATGTAAGATGGTGAAAGATAGGCTTGCATTGCCAATGTTGATTGATCTTTGTGAAAAGGCTGGATTGGATCCTCCACCTTGTTTCATGCGGTTACAGATGGAGCTTAAGCTCTTGATTTTGGAGCTTCTTCCCGGTGTTGATTTGGCCAAAGTAGCTTGCACCTGTTCAGAGTTGCGATACTTGTCCACCAGCAATGAGTTGTGGAAGAAGAAGTATTTGGAGGAGTTTGAACAAGGAGAGACTACAGGGTGGCTTTTCAAGGATTTGTTTGCTCTGTCCTGGAAATTAAAGAAGATGTTGAAAGGGGTTCCTTTTCGAATTCGAAGTGGGACTCGAAATGGGATTGCAGGACTCTTTCTTCTCAACCCACCCTTTTAGAATGCTCATGCTCCAATTTGGAGTGGAGAATATGGTGTGCAGCCAAACTAAGGTGTTGCATTCCCTAGATACCATCAATGGAGTGTAGTGCTGGGACCCAAACCTTGGTATGGTTCACCTATTTTCTCCTTAGTTGTTTGATAAATTACTAAGTTAGTGAATCACGAGTGTCTGGTTTTCCTGGTTTTTTGTTGGTTTTACTTGTGTAGTTATATGTTTTGATTAAGACAGTATTCCAAATATGTGGTGAGGACATGGGCGTTCTTCAGTCCTTGTGCGATAGCATTGGTTCATGTCTTCGCATTTATGCCAAGGCAAAGCCTAATGCTGTTCCAGCCTATGTATACAACTGTCTCGGATCATCCAAATATGTATGGATGGACCTCATGTAACATAAGACAAAGAATCTCAAGATTGTGTTTGAATCTTTCTATCATTTATTATATATTTTATAACATATTAATACTATATAATCTATATACTAATATAAAAATTGCTCGCAACTGTCTGTCCGAACTTTTAAAATAAATATGATATAATATTATTATATTTAAGTTTATAATAATTGTATTTTTTCAATTAATATATGATAAATTTACAAAACATTATAATTTATAACATATAATGTATTTGTAATGTTATATTTTGTAACAATAATTTCTTTTTTTAAGTAAGAGATTAAATAAAAATTGTTTTATTATATATAAAATGATTTATGTAATTTGTAAGAAGTCCAATTTTATTTTGTCCAATAAAATAGATGATATATTTATATATGTAAATATTTATGTTAAAAATTCATACCTATTATAAGATTAAATATGAATAAAATAGAGATGTTACAATAATTGTAGTAAGTTGACAATAAAAATTTTCATTTTCTATTACATGGTTAAAGATTATATGGATAGTTCAAAAACTTTGGTGGTTCGATTCCCTCTACACCTAATTGTTAACATTGTTAATTGTTAATAAAAGTAATATTAATAATAAATGTAAAAATAATTAACAGTAGTATTAATAATAAATGTAAAAATAATTGAGTAATAATAGGATAAAAATAGTGTGGTTCAGCTTCCCACCTACGCATGTAACTGTCCACTTCTAACAAAAGTTAAAGAGTAAAATTTGGTCATAAATGTAGAACATTTACAAAATATTAGGAGTATTAAGAGTTTAGATAGCAAGTTCAAGCACATAAATTCGTCTTTAATCTTAATTGACCAAATCATCCATGAAAATATATGTCATCAAATTTTAATTTTAACTTTAAAAAAAATTGTGAAAATACTCGTTCAAACGTACTCCAACTAGAAAATATATTTATAGTACGAGGATTTTGACTTAATCTAACTTTCGGTATTATTTAGCTAAATTTATTATACTATAACTTTAATTGTGATGGTTTATTTTGTATGGAATAAAGTACACATGGACAAGAATAAGGGACCAGTTATTGACATATAAGACTTTTTAGTTAACTTTTGTAGTGTAGTGGTGTTTTGCTATTAATTAACATGACCATGTAAACACCATAGTCTCCGTCAATGTCAACTCAATTAATCACCGCAACCGCTGAAAGTAAGTGTAATAAATATAACAGAAAACACAACACTTTTAAAAAACTATATAATTTTATGAAGCATTGATCTTTTTTTAATCTCTATTAAATATTATAATACATGTATTTTATTAATAAATAGTGACAAAATCATTTTAAAATATGTATACAACGACTTTTACATGTATTAATTTCTAAAACTAGTAAGCTTTTTTTACAGGTAATACTATAACTGCTGAATTTGATAAGAAAGGAAAAAAAAATCTTATCATTGTAACACAAATTTTTATATTTATTATTTAAATATTTTATATTATGTAGACATCATATTGATGTAAAAAAGAGAGAGTTTATGTATCCTTTAACAACTAATATGAATTGTGTATTTTTTACATTGTTCTTTTAGGCATTTTTCCTTGGGTAAATAACAGATCAAACCAACAAAAGGCAATGTACACAATATATGTTCATCTTGCTCCTCCAACACCAAACATACTATCCAAATATATATTCATCATACACTTTGTAATCTTAAAACCAATACTAAATTTTAACCGAATAAAGTTTTATTTTCTAAAATTTAAATTTCTAAATTATAACAGAAAATAAATTGAAAATATTAAAATAATAGAAATTTTAACCTAGTAAATGAAGCTTTGATAAGGTGGTGCTGGGGTGAGGTCACGGGCAAGAACAAGAACTTCAAAAAAAAAAAAAAGAGTTTTAAAAAAAGAGAATGATGCAGAAACTCAAGTTGAAATTATAATTAATAATATTTTTATAATTGATATAGAAAGAGAAAAAAATTATAAAATTTGTGTAATTTTTTTGTCTTTTACAAAAGTAGATAATTTTTAAAATAAATTATAAAAGTAAATAACTTTGGGAAGACGATTTCAAGAAGTTGTGTATGTGAGCACTAATTTTGTTGAATTTCTTTTTAAAATCAGATGATTTGAAAAATGACTTCAATTTTTTTTATCAAATATATTGAAGTCGTGTTTGCAATATTTTTTTGGGATTTTTTAATTTTTAATTTTGTTATGGTTTTTTATTTTTAAGTTTATAATTTAAAAAAAATGTTTAATTAGTTTAAGTAATTTATAAGTTGATTATATTGAAAAAATTATTATTATAATAAAATTACTGATTTCAGAAAAAGAAATCTGAAAAAAATTGTGTTCAAATACACGATT
The DNA here is from genome assembly GCA_013389735.1 of Phaseolus lunatus. Classification (NCBI taxonomy): domain Eukaryota; kingdom Viridiplantae; phylum Streptophyta; class Magnoliopsida; order Fabales; family Fabaceae; genus Phaseolus; species Phaseolus lunatus. Next base: position 42,856,886 of record CM023857.1, on the reverse strand, counting down.
TCTTTTCTTAAAATGTCTGTCCATATATGGTTTACCTATTTTCATAATTTTTTAACAATTTATTGAGTTCTTTTTTAAGAAAACGAAAAAAATTATACCAATTTCATAAATTTATCATGGAGATATTATATAGTTGAACCACTAACAACTAAGAAATGCATAATGTGGTAAATGGTGTTTTTGCAGTGATTTTCACTCCTAACAAATATTACTAGTGTAAGAATATTTTTGGAGGAGGGCATTTATTGGAAACTGGTTAATCTGGTTTGCAGATATGATGAAATTAATAAAAGCAAAGTAACTCGGTGGAAATTAATTGATACCTCCACATGCATGCCGACCACATTTACACACTTATACCTACATTATGCGCAGAACATTTAATTCATTTAGAGGTGCCTTCGCAGTTTTCTTTTCATGCTCTATTTAATTAAAAAATATCCACACCAGATAAGTTTTTTAAATATTTATTTTAAAATATTACTTAATGATTTTTTCCAAATGCAAATTGACAATAAAAAAGCTTATAAAAAATGACAAGGACTTATGGGAGAAAATATGAAAATGTCTCGTCTCCTCAACCACCTGCTGAAAGACTGAGGAACATATGAAGGAAGATAACCTTCAAAAAGTCAACTTTAAGCTACCCCACCTCGTTATCCACGTAGAATAGCTTTAAGGTTTTCATTAAGGATTATACATTCTTATAATCAATAAAAATAATTAAAGGAAAAGATAAATGGGTATATTAGTGAAAAGTGTGTAAGTTTTATACCAAAACTTTTTTAGGTATATTATCATACTTACACATTAAAAGTTATGCATAAATCGATATAAAAGTTTGTAGGGGCTTTAATTGAATGTCTTTCTTCCTTTCCAAAAGAATGAAAGAGAGAAAAAAAAGAAGACAAGTGCAAGTAGGTATACTTGGTTTAATATTCACTACACAAACAACCACTCTTTCTCCATACTTGTTATTTATAATTCTCCTTTCATGCAATGTATTATGACATTGATACAACAATCTTATTATAACACGAAAAGAAATTCAGATGAATCTTCCGTTTGGAACCATCACAAGTATGCATTAACTTCAAGTGTATATCTAGGAACTAATAATAATAACACTGTTGTCATTAATATTAAATGTTACGTGTCGTAAACATTATACTAGATAGCTTTTCTCACCAAACTACTGATATTAGCTTAATGAACGCATGGATTTAATTGTGTGCATTTATTTTTATTTTTTTTCTAATAGTATGTTTTAAGGTGAACAGCCAAAAATAAAATAAATAAAAAATTAGATTTTAAAAACTGTTGAATAATTGAAAATTTTGGTTTACTTATTTATCCATATTACAACATTTGTCTCTTATTCAATTACAGTGTATTAATTATTTATCATTTTTCTTCCTTCCTTTTATCCTAGAATGATGATAGTTTGATACTATAATTTTTCTCACACTCTACTTAAGAACTAATAATATTATTATTTTATTTCAAAAAAAAAATTATATCTATTTTTGTTAGTTAAATATAATATTTTATTGTTAAAAGGAATTATAAGGTGAAAGTAAAAGAGAAAAGTGGATACCAAAGAATTATTATTGTTTATTCTATATGTGCAGCGAGTATATAAAGAGCATCAACATGTGGCAAGCTTCATTGCTTCCCCTTCTTAGCTCTTTCTCTTCTGTTTTTGTTTGGTTTGGTTTGCATATTCTGTGTTTTAGAGAAAGAGGAGAAAACAATGGAAGGTATCTCAGTGGGGTTGAAGAAGTACTGGAGGAGAAGCATAGGGGGATACCAAAGACTGCATGGGTGGGAAGAACGTGAGAGAGAAACGGTTCAGCTTGGAGTTAAGCGAAGAAGAAGGAGATGGCGCATAAAGATCAATCGTAAGATGAAAATCCGCAAAATCTCTTCCCCGAAGAAGTTGGTGCTGTGGGTCAGAGACGCCTACATGAGGATGATGCTGGGTCTGGCTAGCTCCATGGGTGCCTCTGCCGTCGGCTACGGCGCCGGCGACTCTACCTCCACCACCGGTGGCTTCGAGAGGGGCCCACCGCCGAAGGAGTACGACCAGAAGATGATCGTTCATATGTACAAGTCCTTGATTATGGCACAGGGACAGTTGCTGCCACGAGATCCAACACCCAACGGTATCACGACAATGGTTACCACGTTCTCATGATTTCTTTTTAATTGCAAAAACATGCTTTATCTGTAATTCATTTTTAAGAATTTGTACGGAAATAGTATAATTGAAAAAAAAAACTAACTAATTTTACAGTTTTTTTCATACAATATGATAAAGAGAAAAAAAAAGAAAAATCTATATTTTTATAATTTGAGATAAAAAAGTATCAAAATAAATAAATAAAACATTCTCTTAAAAGCTAAAACTTCTTGTCCTTGACGCAAACGCGGATCTATGGGGAATGTTTGGTATAGACCCTATAAACAGGGCTATTAAGTGTTTTTTTTTAACGAGTCCTTGCGCTAGAAACACTGAAACTTTATCTCTAATCTATCTTAATGATATCATAGCGCGGATAATCCAGCTTGTGTTAGGGTTAATCAGATGTAGGTTGATACCCATATCTTAATGATATCATGACGATATAATTTTAAATAAGTTATTTATTCTATTTTGTATTTTTTCTTATTTTAATGTCTTATTACATTTTTTTTATCATAACTAAAATTTCTTTCTCTGTATTAGTTACACTATAAGTATAATTCGAAAAAATTATATTATTTTGAAATTTAATAATAATAATTAAAGAGGAGATTTTTTTTACTCACCATTATAAAAGAGGAGGGAGTAATACAATGAAGAGTTTGATTATATGCACGTAAGAATTATAATGAAGACTTCAGTCTTTTTTTTTACATAAAGATATATTGATTCATCCAAACAAAACTAAACTACACTTCATAAGAATAAGTCAAAATTGGTTCTTGTGTTAAACATTTTAAAAACACAAAAAATATAAGTGATATTAAATTAATTATAATTTTATCATTCAATTGTCATTATTTTAAAAATTTTACTACTTCAGTTTTTTTAGTGTAGATTTTACCATCGTTGTTTGTAATATTTGCACATTTTATTATCACCATTTTTGTATAATAAAATGTTTAGTATTCTTAAAGTATGACGTTATTTATCATTTTTTTTTATAAAACAATGTCATTTTTTTTATACAATGGTAAAATATGTAAAAATTGAAAAATGTATAATGAAAAATGTTTTGAAAAATAAGGTAGAAATGTGTAAACAGTAAAGTTTAATGTCAAAATATGCGTAAAAAATGCTGATTGAAAAAATGGTGAAATAATAAGAGTTGGGTGGTAAAATCTATAATTAAACGAGTCAGTTAAGAAATAAAATATTGTCTCAAAAGTTAGATGTAAAAAATAAATAAATAAAATAGAAGATAAAGAGAAATACAATATGAATTTAATTAAAATAATAAAATATATGTTATTATTGACATGCATAATTATATTGTGCTCTCATAAAAAATATTTAAGCCATATGTAATTTTTTATTTGTTTACTTAAAAAATGACGATATAATTTAGTGAAAAATAATCTCAGAAATGCTAAGTATTTTTCATGTTTTAACATGGTTGAGAAATTTCCAAATCAGATACCTAATCCAATTATTTCGATTTTTTTTTTCAAATTGAGATTAACTTAACAATTCAGCTCAACCCTACAGTGCTAAGTGAAGTTCCTGTTTTCTATTTTTCTCTTCTTGATTTGTTTACTTTTCCTCTTCGATGACAAAATAGTTAAAAAAATATTTTTTCATGAAATGTTAAAATAAATCAGTGAGTTTGTTGTTATAAATCAAAATAAAAAAATTTCCGTTTGCTTTGGTATAATAAGCCAATGAGCCCATTTATAAAGGAAAGTTTAAATCTGCACCCCTATATAATTTTAAATGATTAGTTTTTTCCTTTCGGAACATTGGTGGTGGCCCCTATATAAATTTAAATGATTTGTTTGTCCTTTGGAACATTGGTGGTGGCTCACGATAGTTGAAGGTAGTGGTGTTGATTTAGTCGAAGGGTGATGGTTGTTGTCATATGAGTGAATCTGTATTTTTTATTTTGTAGGTTGAGTTTTAAATTGTACAAGTTAGAGTACTTTTGGAGTGGACATTTTAAAATGTTATAAATTTATATTTTATATTCCTAAACATAGAATCTAGAATGTGTTTCATAATATATTTCAGATTGTACTCCAAAACATATAATTTGGAATATAAATATGTATTCTGGATTTTTATGTTTTTTTGGAATATAAATATGTATTCTGGATTTTTATGTTTTGAAATATAGTTTTAATGAATTTTAAAATTTATTTTAATTTTTATATTTTTTTAATTGAAAATGTGATGTGATGTATTTAGTAGTGGTTGTTGAATATAAAGATGCAATTTTAATGGTGGAGTAAAATATCTAACAAAGTAGATAAGTTATCTAATATGGATGAGTCCAACATAATAAAGTTAATGGCATCTAAAGATGAATTGGTTGGAGGAGACTCTATTTAACCATTTGCAACAAATGAGGTAAATGTAATTTCATTGATTACAATTGAAGAAATGTGACATCCAATATTCTGAAAAATGTGTTGTATTTGTATAGGTATTTGATTTGATATGTGAGATGGCATACTTCAATGGATATGTAAGGTGGCATTTGTACTAGGTTTTGTAGTTGTCATATTACGATTTGACAAAACAAATGGATAATAGGGAAGGAAGATCTATATGTTGTTAGGTTGTGAAAGAAGTGTTAAGTATAGGAAATACAGAAAGGATTTGGATGTGACCATAATTGGTACAAGAAAGTGTGATTGTCCTTTTAAATTGTGGGGGAAACCAGTTGGGTATTGAGGATAATATGTGGTGCTCATAACCATGAATTGTCTAATACAATAGTCAGTCACCCTTACACTAACAAATTAAAAGCAAGTGAGGATTCAATAGTTATTGACACGACTAAGAGTTTAGTGAACTCAACAAACATATTACTTACTTTGAAAAAGCACAATGAGGCCAACATCACATTAAGACAAGTTTATAGTGTTAGATATACATATAAGATATTACATAAAGGAGGCAAAACTGAAATGCAACAATTAATCATGTTGCTAGAGCATGTCAATTATATTCATTAGAGTTGGTGAAATGATTTTACGCAGGTTGCTACAAATATTTTTTGAACACATCCTGATGCGGTTAAGTTGTTGAATGCATTCATCATTGTCTTCTTGGTGGACAACACATACAAAACCAACAAATATAGATTGTCTTTGCTTGAAATAGTTGGTGTGACGTCCACGACATTGACATTCTTTGCTACTTTTGTGTTTGTTAGCAACAGAATAAGAAAATAATTTTATTTGGGCCCTTAAAAGATTGAGGTTTTTTTTAGGAGAGATGTGTTCCCTTAAATAATTAGTAACAGAGATATTGCCCTGTTAAATGCAATTAGTAGTGTATTTCTTGAAGTCACCAAACTTTTGTGTCGGTTTCAAATTGATAAGAATGTTAAAGCAAAATGTAAAATGTTAGTGGACTCTTTGGAGGCTTGAGAATTTGTTATGGATGCATGAGCCTTTGTGATGGATTATGGAGATCGTCATGCATATGTGAAATGTGTGAACAATTTGAAGTTGTTTGTTCACCATGCGATTCATTCTAAGTTGTCTATTTAGCAAGAATTTAATGTTATTTTGAATCATTTCAAGGAAGTTGACATTGCAAAAAAAACTACATTGTTGGGAATTGGGGAAGATTCATGGCAACTTGTCATAATGAATTTGTTTAAAGAATTTGGACAATAGTGACATGAATATGTTACATTGTTGAGTGGTTATGAACATGTAGATCAAGTAAAAATATCATTACTTGTGGATAAGATGTTAACGGTAAGTTATGATACCTAACACATTTTTTCCTAACTTCTATGCTACAATAATGACTATTTAATTGAGATTATTGTCTTTGCATGCTAGTGTAGACAAATAAATGACTTTGTTTGATATGAGATATGTGATTGCTAACAGATATACTATTGTTTTAGTGTGCTTATTAGTAAAACAAAACATCATAATATTTTCATTACGAAGTAAACCTCCAACCGATGTCAATATGCCTCGACTTATGTGTAAAGGGTATGTGCACGATTCACATTTTGTTCGGATATTTTCTAAGGTCTACTTTAGTGTGTTTACATTCGTATTCCCAACTACTTACCGATTACATTATATGATGGAAACTGATGCAGGTGAAATTGCAGGATGGTTGTCTCATATTAATTATAGACATACTCTGATTTACATACTTTTATGTGAAGGTTAAATTATGGTGTTCATATTATGTTACTACGATGCAAGTGTTTACACGAATTTTAAGATTTACAAACACATATGTTAGTCTGTAGACAATTGATTTTATTCCTGCACACTTTTCATTCCATTGTTGTCTATGACTTTCGGAATACACTCTCACATTTTAATATGAATGTATACTCAGTTTCTTTATTCACAAGTGTTTTTTTTTTATAAAAAAATTACATTACAAAGCAATCCAGAATATATTATAGATTGCACTTTCTTTAATATATTTCTAGATCTAGAAATTCATTTTCATATTATAGAATAAAAAATGTGTTACACATTCTATAATCTATATTTCGAATTTAGATATATATTTCATAATATGCAATCTAAATAAGGTATAACTTTATCATTTTACCCCTCATGGGGGTGTAGATTTAAATTAATGGTGCTGGATATTTCAAAATTCTTAATATAGAACGGCCTTTAACATGTTCAGGTCCAACTAAGCTCTTTAAAATTCTACACTCCATGACGAATCCAAAGTAAACCCAAATCCGATGTTGAGAAATTGGACAAAATATGGTGAGAAATGGGTTCGATTTCTGACCTCCGCAATTAGATCGTATATTTTAGTAAATAAAAGGAGACATAGGCTATTCAAATAAAGAAAAATATGAAAAAGAACAGCATATTCCAATAAAAGTCTGTTTATGGATCTATTTTTCTAACCGAATAAAAAATGTTTGAATGAGAAAAAAATACATAATTTATAAAAAAAAATCGATTTGGATACTTTTAATTTAATTGATTTTTTTAATAAATATTTAGACTGCTTCAATTTCAACATTCCTAACGAGAAACTGTAAGTATCTCATATTTCCATAGAAAAATAAGCACTAATCAAACATGGAATGGAAATATAGTTCATGAATAAAATATTTCAAAGAATATGATTCCCGGAAATAAAAAATCGTACCTTGAAATAAACGTTACCTTAAATACAGTCTCATGCGTAATTTTTGTAAATGTTTATTTTCAAAATTTAGAAGATGGTTGAAATTAAATTATGTGTTTTACTTATTTATAATGAAGATGTTTTTTGGCTCATATTTGATGGTTTATTCTCTCATATAATGGTAATGGTTTAAATAATTGAAAAAATTGGTTGTTGAGCTTAATTTTTTTATTTATTTAGTTATAATTTTTGGATTTTGGCATAATCCAGTTGAGCGAGGAAAAGACGGGGGTTTGAAAATGGTATACGCGGGGAGTGGGGAGAATATAAGAAGAGAAGGAGAAGTGTTAATTCTAATTCCTGATTTAATCCAGTTTTTAGCCTTTAAACAAGGCTACAATGGTTATGGTCATAAAATTGGGAATAGTGTTGTTTGTGGAAGGGTGGAGTTGCGTTTGAGTGGTGGAAAGTGGAAAGTAGAAACTGCAATCGCCAAACACTCCCTCTCCCTCCCTTATCACACCAAACGCACATTACCATTACCACTCACACATGGCCTCAACAACAACAACACCAACATCAGAAGCAGAGGAAGATTAGAAAGCGCCACGGTGCGCACCTTAGCACCGCTCCACATGGATTATTCTTCTCCCCCAAATCGCTTCTCCCCCACGCCATCCCTACTCTCATCCGCAACCTGAACCCTAGCGGAGGAGGGGGCAAAAACCCAAAAAACAGAAGAAAAAAAATGTTTCGGATTACGAGATTCTCGGGGTTTTTCTCCGCCGCAATGTTTGTCATTGTTCTTATCGTTCTCTCCCCCTCCTTCCAATCCGAAGCAATTCGATCCTCCCACCGATTTTCCTTCCGGAAAGCCCTTCCCTTCCGTAATGCCCACGAATGCGACTGGGTTTCCGACGAAACAAAAGGGTGCGACCCTTCTTTAGTCCACGTCGCAATAACTCTCGACGTCGAATATCTCCGCGGTTCAATCGCCGCCGTGCACTCCATCCTCCGCCACTCCCTCTGTCCGGAGAACGTCTTCTTCCATTTCCTCGTCTCCGACACGAATCTTCAAACCCTAGTGGAGTCCACCTTCCCGCACTTGAAATTCAACGTCTATTACTTCGATCCTAACACCGTCTCCCACTTGATCTCCTCCTCCGTGCGCCAAGCGCTAGAGCAGCCTCTCAATTACGCCAGGAACTACCTCGCCGACCTTCTCGAGAGTTGCGTGGAGCGAGTTATCTACCTGGACTCCGATCTTGTGGTGGTGGACGACGTGGCCAAGCTTTGGAGCGCGAGTCTAGGCTCACGCGCCATCGGCGCGCCGGAGTACTGCCACGCGAACTTCACGAAGTACTTCACGGCGGCGTTCTGGTCGGAGCCGAGTTTATCGGGGACGTTCGCGCAGCGGAGGGCGTGTTACTTCAACACGGGGGTGATGGTGATGGATCTGGTTAAGTGGAGGAAGGAGGGGTACACGAGAAGAATCGAGAGGTGGATGGAGATTCAGAAGAGTGATCGGATCTACGAGCTGGGTTCGCTGCCGCCGTTTTTGCTGGTGTTCGCTGGACACGTGGCGCCCATTGAGCACCGATGGAACCAGCACGGTTTGGGCGGGGATAACGTGAAGGGTAGTTGCCGTGGGTTGCACCCTGGTCCAGTTAGTTTGTTGCATTGGTCCGGTAGTGGAAAACCCTGGCTCCGTTTACACTCCAAACGTCCTTGCCCTCTCGATTCTCTGTGGGCTCCCTTTGACTTGTACGCACACTCTCCCTCTTAACTAAATTGTTGCTGCCTGGTACATACGTATTACACTCATTTCTTTCTCCTCTGTCATCATTTGTCCCTAGTTAGATGTTATTATTCATGTATTTCTTCTGTATATGCTTTTTCTGTCATTTGTATTCTATTATTTTTCTGTCATTCCTCACTAGAAAATAAAAATAAATGAAAGAAAGAAAAAGTAGATCTCCCGATTTCTTCTTGTATATAAAGTGGTGTACTGTTAATTTGTTAGTAATTGGTGACATTTCGGTCCTGAGTGTGAATTGAAAATTCTTGTGAGGATTATTTATACTTTTGAATCTGTACCAATGGAGTTTAGTAGATAGACCTGGTATCCAATAACAATTTTATTCTGTATTGCATTTAGTATTTGACAGTCAGAATTTGAAAAAGATGGTCTCGCAAAGAAAATACAGTTGAGAACTAAAAACAAGAAAAACTTGAATCCATTAATACTTATGATATACGAGCTTGAATTAGTCTTAACAGACTACACATCGTATCATATTATATTTAAGATCTTCTTCTAGTATTTTTATAATTTTTTATTTAACTTTAATATAAGTATAACCTTTTCAAGAAAAATAATTTTTTATTCTCACCATTTAACATCTTATTTAAGATTCACCTTCTTAAATTTAAGATCTTTTCATATGATATCATCATGTTCTACGACTCTTACATTAGATACGCCTAATATATAAGTAGATTATTGAATTAAAGAAGTATAAAATTAAAACTTAGGTATATTTTAAATAAAAAATATCAATACTTCAATATAAAAAATAATACAAGTCATGTAAAATAGTATCTATGCTGAGGGAGAGGGAGTGCTGCTGCTGCTTACTGGTTAAAATAGAAGTTGATGGCTAAATGAGGCATCCAATATGGCCGGCAACGCTGCTAAATTAGGCAGTAGAATAATCCAAGGAGCCTCTCTGCCTTTGGATTGTGTTGGCAGGTAGTCTAAGGGGAAACCATACTTGGGTGGCAGTGGCGGAACATTTTTAGCTATCTTTCAACCTTTGCGTTCTTTTTCATTGCGTGTCACTCTCGATTTGTCCTTTGCACCGCATGCATAGCTGGCAATTCTGTCTTCTGTGTTCTCTTCCATCATTGGATTTATGCTTCCCACATTTTTCTATCCTACAACTAATGAAACAAAAACTGGGTCCTACTCCTATTCTTCAATCCAGACATTGTTCGATACTTTCATTTATTAATAAAAAAAATTATATAAAAGATTGTGCTGTGATAGCTGGGAGTGGAACAAATTAAGTTCAATTGTTACATCTGCTAGTATTGGATGAGGGATCCAGGTGTCATTGTTGCTGTTAAGTGTTTCCTCACTGTCACTGAGATGTTTTGGGGTCCAATTCCGTTAATCTTAATGTCCACATCTGCCATTTTTTTAAACATTTTCGTTGTGAAAACTGGAAAGTAAGTGGCCATTGCTTACTTGCAGTCTTTAAGAACTGGTTGTCTTTTTTTTCCCTTGGACGAGAATAATGATTTTAAAAATTTTAGCATTTAGAAATTCTCTGTTGCAAAATTTCTTGCCCTAAGAATTAAACTTTTGAAGGTTTTTATTGACAGTTTTATGATAAATTAAAAAAAAAAAAAATGTGAGCTATGTGGTTGGCTTTCAGCATTGCTAGCTGTTGCTATATAATAATTGGGTAATAAATTAAAGTGGGAAATAAAGTCTCTCTAGATCTGCGTTGAGGTTAAGATAATGTACTATTCTAATAAAGGGTTAGGACATGTCTATCGATGGAGCTAAAGCTACAGCCAAAAGGTGAAAGATCAGTTTTCTTTTTAGTTGACATTATTATAATCACAAATTGCAAACACGACTTTTTGGTTTGATATGTACGTGTTTTGGCTGATATGAAATGTGGAGATAAGCACAGGAGGGGGCATTAGATGAGGCCAAACATTGTAAGTTTATTCTCTTGACAGACCATCCACCGAATATGGATTTCCCTTTCTTTTTTGGAGGTCTGATTTTGGATTTTATTCACACTTCTTGACTCTTGGCACTTTGGAATGGTTTTACATGGATTAAACCAGAGTTGTTTCTCACCAAATTTTCAGAGGGCAAAAAGCTAGTTCATTCATGTGAAATTCACATAAATTGTGTCAATGCAGATATTTTATTGACTTATTGTAAAAGGGTTGAAGGTAAACGAAAGTAGCTTGGTGCGGGGGAAACTGTAAGAGATTTTTCACTGAGTGGAGGCGTAGAATTATGATCTATCTGGTGGCTATCTATCTCATTGGGATGTATACGGGCTTGTTTTCCTTTCCCATTGCAAAGCAGTCATATTATAGTGCGATATTCGTATGGCAAAATGACAATCTTAAGAGGAACATTTTGTTTTTGGCCAATGACAAATAGGTCTTTTGTCCCAATTAGGTGTTAAAAAGGCTACATCAATCATTACCTACTCTTCTATATATATTTATATTTTATAACAATCTTAATTGTTAGTCTTAGAATGCGTTTGGCAAACATTAATATTATTATTATACTTCCGGAATTTGATAATGTGTTAATATGTAAATACTAATATTAATGGTATTAAAAATTATGTAATGAATATTTATCATACTAATAATTAATAATATATCGAAACGCTTTTTTTAAGAGTGTTGTATTTATTTTATTTAAAATTTATATTGAAGATATAATATAATGTTAACAATAATATAAAAAAATAAATATGAAATTTAAAATATAATTATCCCCAAAACTAATTAAAAATATCAAATATAAAATTATACATATAAAAAAAGTATCCCCAAAATTATAAAAAATTAAAACAAAATCAAATAACATGTCTAATTATCTGATTTTACAACTTTGAGTTAACAAGTTTCGATAATTAATTGTTTCACCTAAAATATCTTTTATCTTTTTGACACTCATTAATTCCTAAATATAATAGTAAAAAAGTGATAGCGTGAATTATACTTAGAATAGGAAATTGTATTATCTCGATTATTTGACATGACAACAATAAAATCGAATTTATAAGTACAACTATTGAAATAATGTAAGCATGCATTAGATGAAGAGAGACCATCTCAATCATTTGAGATGTTTAACAGTAAAATTTAAGGCTACAACATATGAAGTTAGTAACTTCATTTCTCATCTGACCTACAGAATATTGAGGGTAGGTCACAAATAATCAGAAATCAGAAACTAAAATATACTCATAATTGAATTTAATCTACTACATACACATCTACCTCTCAAGGAAACTTCGTCTACTACAAACTCAAGGAAATTTGAAATTCATATAATCTTCTGTTCTTCCTGAAGGAGGGTTTATGTATACCCAGAGCAAAGAAATAATAATGGAGAGTAATCCAGACCAGACATAAATGATGGTAGGAATCTTTCCTCTTCTTCCCATGAGGCCCTTTGCAAAAGGATAAAGGTGGCACAAGACCCAGAAACTGAAAAACACCCCTCCTACTAGTCTGCTCCATTGTGGAAAGGGACTGTACATGGTCCTAGCTACTCCTACAGCAATACCAATGGCGTTCACCATCATAATAGTAATGGGAGGGATCATTAGAAAGCTCCACTTCACCTCATAGAGGTCAGCAAACTCATCCTCTTCATTTTCTGGAGTGGCTGACTTCGAAGTTAAAGTGAATGATATCTCCACTCCTGCTATTACCTTCAGTAACCCTTGTAAAACAGCAGCAGCGTGTGCACTTGTTCCACCAATTAGCCAGAATTGTTCATTTCTCCACCAATCATGCAGAGTGATTCCTGACCATTTGATCTCCAGCAGTGCAAGCAAACACAGTGTGATTGTTATACCCAGCAAGAATACTAAAAAAGTTACACTGAGAGATTGGACTATAAACTGACCCGAAAATAGAGACATTGCAGGTAGAAAGCAATAGACTATCAAAAACATTGAGGTGAAAGGGTACATTCCTACATTTAGATATGCCACTCTCTGCAGGAACTTCATTCTAGGACTAGCTAATAACGCATTGTTAGCTGAAAAGAAGATTTCAACGGAACCTGTAGCCCATCGAAGCACTTGATGGAGCCTGTCTGTTAAATTGATTGGAGCTGATCCTCTAAAAGCATCCCTTTTGGTTACACAGTACACTGATCTCCACCCTCTATTGTGCATTCTGTAACCAGTTACCACATCTTCTGTAACTGAACCATATATCCACCCCACTCGTTTGCCCCATTCAGTTTTATCTTCATAGAAACAAGATATTACAGTTATTGCCTCAGCAACAGTGGCCGCATCCAATGGCTCACGAGGCACAGCAAGAGAACCTACTGGCCTTCCATGTGTTCCCTTTCCTTGCAAATCTTGAAGCAACCTTCCCTGGTATTCCGCCACAGGAATGGATGCAGCAAGAGAAGTAGAATTCCCAAATCTTTTGGGAAGAAGCAAGGACTCTATGTCTGCATCATCATCATTGTGATCACAATTTATTGGCACAGAAACTTCATCCTCTTCCTTTTTTGAGACCTTTGGTTTTCTCAGAAACAGCTTAATTTTCTTCCTGCCAAGCCACCCATGATGTTCTGTAGCTCTAGGAGGACTAAATCCATACAGAGCTGTTCTTCTGAATATGCAGCCTGTTCCCACGTACATGGGGCCTTGTAAGCCATCAAGAGCTCTCATGCTCACATCAAAGAACACAGTGTTGTGATTTGCATATCTGTCACTGGGGTCAATGCCCTCAAACCTTTGAGGAAACTGAACGTAGCATATCCTATCACCACCCCTATCAAGCATAAAGCACATACCTTCTCTTAGAGCCAAGGAGTTGTAGATGTAATGATCACAATCAAGATTCAGAATGAATGGCCCATTTGACATGATAGCACTGGTGCGAACCAGAGCATTCATTGCCCCTGCTTTCTTGTTGTGGTCATATGCTGGCCTCTTTTCACGAGACACGTAAACAAGCATGGGCAACCTAATATCAACATCTGTTGTATCAATCAAGTTATCTCCATCATCTCCTGCACCAAATTCCGGTTCTGCATTTGGTGGAGCTAACATTGCCTACACAAATACCAAAAAGGATTCAGTGTTAGTCCTTTAACATTTAGGACAAGGTTAATGATGTTTTTGTCCACAAAAATGTCAAAATTTCAAGTGTTATCTCTACTAAAATTTAGTCATTTTACTTTTTAGTTCTGGTGCATAAATATGTTAAAAAAGTATTAGTATAAATATCTACAGAAATTTTATTCGTTTGATTGTGTGTAACTAAAAACATGCACAGTGATTTTAATAAACACATGAACTAAAATATGATATTTTAGATGTCTAGAAACCTGAATTATGCCAGCATGGTCCCCCCTCGAGTGGTCTTGTTCCGCTGATGCCCAAGTCCCTGGCCAATGAGAACCATCGGACATCCACGTAGCTTTAGGAACCTTAACGGGATCGGAGACATTGGCATCTGTTTCCATCTGTTTCTTCTTGACTCGTAGCTCCTCATGAGCATTGTAAGCATTGGATCTTCTCCTGATGGACTCCGGCAAGGAGTTTATCCTCACTTTGAACTCATCATATTCCCTCTTCACCCTTTTCCTCTCTCTCACAAAGTCCAACCGGACCTTGTTCTTGAGGAAATCACGTTTCTGCCCAAAATAAGCTTCAGGATTTCGGGGTTCTATATGGTGCTTACGACAGAAAGGAACCCAAATTCTAGCAAAACTAGCAGTCTCAGCAAGAGCTTCAAATGTCAACAAAGCTCCACCATCATCAGACAAGTAACAGGCAACCTTCTCCACTGGATAATCAACTGCAAGGATGGAGAGAATGGTGTTGGCGGTCACAAGAGGAGGCTCCTTTTCAGGGTCTGCCGTGGAAACAAACACATCAATTCCTGGTAGATCAGATCTTCCTTTTGGATTGCGCAGGTTTGGAGACTCAAACTGCTCTTTCAGAACAGATAGATCAGTGACTCTGTTCACGGGACACAGCTTAGGAAGCTGATCAAGAATCCAAGAAAATGCAAACCATAGCTCACAAGTTATAGACATTGCCCACAGCCAAATCGCTTCATGGTTTGGATGTCTTATCCTCCATGTAAGAAATAAACCCAAAGCAACAAGACGCAGCAGAATAAGCATCCTGAAATCATTAGAAACTAATTTATTCATCAACCAAAATAGGCAAGTACAGAAATAGTTATAAGTTGGAATAATTTAAAACACTGATGCAATCACAAGTATCCTATGTAATTTAATGTTTTATTTAATAAAAAATAGTAGATATACAAACCAATGCCTTTTTCCTTTTATGGTTAATGCAGGAAAGAACCAAAACATAGAAACATGGTATGCTATGGTTAGCATATAAATAAACTAAGTCTCTTGAACATGTTTAGAGTCTGATTCCTGAGCCCGTATGTATGTGAAAGAATCAAGCTTTTTTTTTAGAAAAGTACAACCACTAAGTAGCATGTTGTGAAGAAAGAATGCAGAAAAGAAAGTGTGAAAAAAGGTTTAGAATTGAACTGACCTATAAGGACTGAGAATAGCAGCTGAAACTCCAACCTTGCGGGTCAAGGGTCTCTTCGCTTTCTTTCCAAAATCCGGTGGGGGTCCAAACCCGTTAGCACCGTAACCATCTTTAGGCCACACAGCGTTTCCATAGCCATATGTCCCCTTCGTCTCAAACAGCCATCGCGTGTGGTCAAATTCCTGAGGATGATTCTGCGCTTTGAAGGACTTCACAAGAGAAAACCTTTTGTCCAACTTGACCTCCGCCATGGAAGGCAGAGGCAGAGGCTGATCATCACCCTCAGACCCCTCTCCCTCTTCATTATCTTCATCATCACTCGCATACTTATAAAGCAATTTGCACCCTGGGCACTTTCCTCCACCATTGTTCCCACCACACTCCAAGTAACACTCCCTGCAGATCTTGAACCCGCACTCGCACGGATCACACAAGCCTTTCATTGCTTCCTCGTCGCAACCCTTCTTTCCGCAAACCGACGCGGATTTCGGTCGCGCTTCGATTTCCATGGAGGACTGGCCACGCGTCACGGAGTTGTAGCCTCCGGTGAAGATCGTGCCGGAGATGAAACTCGTGCTTCCTTTTCCGTCTTCCGAGATTGTCAGGGGCTTGCGGTCCGGCGTCGGGGGAATGTGAACGGTGTACGTCACGTACTCAGAGTTCATTTCTTCGATGCCACCGCCTTTGGAAGCGCCGGCGCCGGAGAGTCTCCTACCTCCGCCGGAAGCTCGGAGAGGAGAAGTGGGGTTGTTGGTGGAGACTGAGGCGCGAGGAACGGGACTGGTTAGTCCCATGCTTCTACGTCGTCCTCCGGAGGACACCGTAATGGTGACCGGAGAGGAAGAAGGGGACGACGCCGTTTTGACCATATTGCTAAAATGAGAAGGCGTGAGGGATTAAAGAACGAATAGTGAGAAAACGGAAATCCTCAATGGCCTCAACATAAGCGTGTTAAGAGTGTGAAATTTGAAATTGGAGGAAGAAGCAGAAGCAGAGAAGTAGAAGTAGCAAAGAAAGGTGCAACGGTCGATTTGAGACTTAAATGCAACGGTCGATAGATCGTGACCGCTGAATTACTACATTCTGGAGTTGATAGATCTGGACCACTAATTTACTTAATAGTTGCTTTCGTTTTATAGTTTCTAACGAAGACAGATCTGGTCCGAAGGAAAACATGGAGCCAAAAATATTTAAAATTTTATGGCAACGTTTTCATTAAATAAAAGAATATCATTGTAATTAAAATACAAGAAACGCATTACATGTTTTTTTTATATACTTTAGTGATTAAAATAAAATATTATTACTGATACCATATTTTTTCTGTATGTTTTAATTCTACAGTTGGTTTTTTAAACAATTTCAAATTCTATTTTACTATTAATATATTTCTCGTTTCCACGTATTCATATATATATTTTTACAAAGCTTTTTCTTTCATTTTCTTACATCTATGTTTCAATACAGTTAAACTTAACCAATTTGATATTCGTAAAAGAAATATTTAAAATAATACAATAAACAAAATAACTATTTAATAGAATGGTCAAGTTAGAATAATATTTTTTTAGTTTTATAATATCATATTATTTAATAACAATAATAATATTACATTATTTCTTCAACAATAATATATATATATATATATATATATATATATATTCTCATACAATTAAATAAAATATAATTTTGTACATGGGTGGTATACCGATTTGGTGTAATTTTTTTCGAAATTTATCAAAATGAATAAAAATATTCTTTTACAAAAATAGATAAGTAATGCATGGAGACTTTGAAATGGAAAAATCGAATAGTCAAGAATGATTTTTGCTTAAATTTTTTTACTAAAATTATCATTGAAAATGTATAATAGCATAAATTTATTTATTTTATTTTCAATTGTTTTTTAAGAAATTGAGTGAAGGTCGTATATGAATCACGACTTCTTTATTTTTAAAAATAAAACTAATACCACCATGCAAATTTGTTGACACGGAAGGCAAAGAACAAAGAGAAAGGTTTCTTATGATAAATTAGGATATGCTCCTAAGTAACATTGTACCCATGTCCCACTTATGTGTATCTCATTTTATGTGGATCCAACAAAGACAACACCATTTATATTCAGTGTTGTTCCTATTGAAATGAAGAAGTTGTCTCTTGATGCAGTATTTCTATTCATTTTATTAAAAAATATTTGATAATAAAAAAAAAGTTGTTTCTAAAAATGATAGCATATTCAGATAAATCTAATCGCGACATGAAAAGAAAAATTATTTTAAAAAAGAACTTCAACTTTTAGTTGCCACTAATATTTACACTTTTATCACTAGATGAAGAAAGAAAATGAAAAAGATAAATAGTTTGATTAGTCCGTGTACTTACAATAAAATAAAATAAAGTACTTTAAAATTTATACTAAGCAAATTCTAATTTATAAAAAATATAAAAGTTCAATAATACAGTAATAATAATATGCTAAAGTCAGAAACATTTGAATATATTTACATTTACGTTCTAAGTACTTTAATAAAGATAATTTTGGTAAAAAGGAAAATTATTTTCCCACAGTAATAAATGTAATTACTTTTGTAGAAAAAAATACATATAAAAGAATAAAAGAATATTAATTCCAGCACGATTGTGTCTATCTAGCACTTCTTTCTTTTTTTCAAAAGAAAATTGGTCACTGCGAGATGAACTACTATCTATGTTTACACGATGCTATGCTGTACAATGCCATACCAACTTGCCTCTCAATAAGGAGCCAAAATTGTAAGCTCAAGCACTTTAAGAACAAATTCCCCATACCTGAAGGGCATTATCATAGTTGTCTTTACACAGAATGCAATTTGATTCACATCGAAAGGAAGAATTAACATCCTGCTGGCCGCGAAAGTGGTCCGTTATATGACTAGAGGAGGATCTCTTTGAGTATCAAGAGAACTAGCATGATAAAGCACATTATAACAAGCGATGTGGCACACATAATCATCCCTCCTTTTTTCTGCGTTCTCTCTGCCTGCAATGCACAAAGTATATGTTTAAAATGATGTTAACAGGCTAAACAGCAGCTAAAGATTCCGAACGAAAAGCACTCCAATTTGCAATCATAAAGACTGAGTAATGTCTATTCAAGTAAGTAATAGCATGAGAGAAAACAGAACCTTTTGCAACTGCTCAAGGCCATCTTCAACGGACGTAGAAACACTCTGAATGTTGTAGTCAATTCTGTCCACAATTGTTCCCTGCATGAATACCAGCTTCATGAGTCACCTTTAATTCTATAAATCCATTTTATACAAGGGTGGTGGAGCATTCACCTGGTCTATCACTAGGACCGAGAGATCCTTCATGATTTGGGCAAGTTCATGGACTGACTTAACAACCTACAGCAAATTTTACTTAGTAAGACATGGTACACAAAGTGATTAGTCTTCAAGCAACACACCGAATGCATTCAAATTGCCTGTTCAATTTCTCTCTCCCTTTCCACTGAGAACTGCTCACTTTTCTTTAGCTTTGTCATTTGCTCTTCACTAAAACCCTGGAGTTAATCAAATAACAAATATCATTATCTCTTACTTTGGATATAACTTCATCCAGGATGAAGAAGAATGTCAGTAAACATTTCATATCATTTAATGTTCCTTTTAAAATGTCAACTTCATTGTAATGATAGAAAGTTTTCCAGAGAGACAATTTTCATCCGAAGTAAAATGAGCCTAATGAATCAAGCTATTCCTTTCAAGAGAAAAATCATTTCAGCTTCAAATAAGTGGTAAATATATCCTTATATTTTTATTAATTCAAGAAATGATGAAGTCCTCCACACATCTACACCCCTTTTAAAACAGAGAAGGTTGAAAGCTAAAAGGCATGGACACTACAAAATACTAGCCAGCCAAATCATGTGTTGTACACATTTTCATGTAAGACACTGCATAAACACATTGAATACTTTTGGTTTCATCTTTACAGGTTTTAATTCTATTTTTAAAACCTTTTTTGCAATACAAATTGGACACTGAAATAATTGGATAAATTTAACATATTATTATTTTTACAATGAATGATGATCATTTTTAAAACATGAGTTCTCTCTTGTGATCAAAGATTTTTAATATATGTTAATTTAGATTAAATTTTATACGTTATATTATACCTGTGCTGTGTCTTACAATTTTTAAAATTTGCCGCATGTCCATGGCATATAGTATTCATGTTACATGTCTTATTCATTATTCATGCTTTCTGAATTGATACAGGCAGAAGAGATCACTGCATATGGGCAGAAATCTAGCAGTTTCATCATTAGAACTTTGCATCAATAATTGCTAGGAAAGAAAATAAATCGCCAATAATCACTTGGTAGATGAAAATAAATGCATCCTACACACTGTTAGAATAATATGAAATATATCAATAATACCTTTTAATTAATTTTAAGAGTAAGTATCTTACAGTTAATTTAACATTTCCTTATCATCTCAATGATTGGTTTTATATTTCCTTTATTATCACATTTTCTTTTTTATTTAACCAGGGTTCAGGATTTGGTACCAGTACAAGGGGTTCATCATTTGTACCGTAACCATTACATTAATACTCACTGCAAACAGCTTTTAATTTATCCTTCTCCTCCCTCAGTACCTACGTCTCCTATAATTGTTTACACAGCATTTGGTATCTTAAAAAATATGGCCCTGCCAGGTAAATTAGTTGCCAAAAAGAACGCATACCACATCACTGAATTCATGTGATCCAAATTTACTCCCGTTAAAGTTCATCTCCAAGTCAACCCCGTCATAACCCTGCATGATTACACACAAATATAGACATTAGTGAAGCGACATAAAAACTAACACAAAAAATAACACCGCAGTCCCACTGATGCAGACACAACAGAATCAGGATATAAGTTCAAGCATTTGAATACCAATAGAGTTAACAATAGAAAGAAAATAAATCAAGAAACGATAAGTCTACAAAAGTAGATTGATCAGTTATCAAACAGAGAATCAGACCAACAAAAGTGGTGGCATACAGAAGATTTTGGAGGGGAAAATAAACTGCAAATAAAAAGTTGCAACCTCTTTTTGTTGTTGTAGACGTTTTAAATATGCTGACTGCTTTCGCCGAAGATCCATTGATAGGTTCTGAAGGTCTGTAGCAAGGGAACGCTGCCAAAAGTAGATACAAAAGAGCCAGTCATACCAATCTCAAGATAAAAGCAAAATTGGCATATTATAAATTGCCTAAAATTTTGAGCAAGCAACCAAGATCCAAGTAAAGTCTTGTCTATTTAGAAACCACTTCTCACCAAAGAACCATTTTCAAAATAAACAGTGTAAAATCATTGTGATGAAGCTAACATTATATTTGGATGAGGGATTATAATGGGAAAAGAGAATGAAGGGAAAGCCTTCGATTGGCCATTCTCTTGTGGGGGTAACCTAAAAGTAGGGAAGGAAATGAAGATTTTTCACACACCCCTCCTTACTTTTCTAAGGTGAAAAGGTATATTAAGTTAAATTACATTAGTTTTTTTTTTTCAAAAAATAGAGGGGCGAAATAATAAATTTATATTGTTTTTAATAATTTTATTTTCACTATCCCCCTATTTCCTTTACCTGGTGAATTGGTAACATTCAAACATGAATAGGGGTTCACCCTACATTTTCCCTGTCCTTTAACTCTCTTACACACCCAACAACAAAATTCAAATGAGGATAACACGTAACTTCACATACAGTCTACATGAAAAAACAAGGAGAAACAAGAAAAATATATGAATAGGCTTTCAAACGATGAGAGAGACTGAGGCAAAATAAGGCCTTATAATCATAGTCAAATTCATGATAAACTCTACGCAATAGCTTATATATCTTTAAAACAGTCACCAGAGTCCTGAACTGACTGATCCACAAACTAACTTATAACTTCCTTTTTTGCACCCAAAATAAATAATTGCCCTAGAACCTATATCGACCTTAAGAACAGTAAGTCAATAACGGGCAACCTCAACTGAAGAAGATAAAGTCTGAACAAATTAGTTTGCACGGCATATGATAGAACGATAGTACATAATACTTCTACAGCAAAATTACCGTACCTGTACATTTTTTCTAACATTAGAATCCTCAGATGACCCGCTAGCAGCAGAAAGTCTTTTCAGCCTCACTTCAGACTTTCTAAGAAGAGATGTAATTTCCTGGGTGAGAGTCTCAATAAGACGCTGATCCTCTTTGTCATCCCCAAAGGAAGGCATCAAAGCCTTCGAATGAGCCTTAGTTAACTCAGAAATTTTAACCCGAGCACGTTGTATAGCCGTAGCTATTTCTTCAGAATCATCCACCCAAGACGGTGGCAACCCCACAGTAAACGCATCCCTAACATTTTAAAGGCGTTATTAACTATCAAATGCAACAACGTTCAACACCTAGGTTTAAGGCATTTACACATAGGGTATCGCTATTATGCATGTGAATATACGAAATTAAAGCCCAAAAAGACTTTTGCAGAAACGAAATGGAGTGTGAGTTGGTGAAAAGGGAAAACCTAGAGGTGGATGGGTCCTCAGTGCTTAAAGGAGCATAGGATGATCGATTGGAAGGAAGAAGTGAAACCATTTCAATGACGGGACTGGTGGAAGAAGCAGATACAGAGGAGGAGAGAGGTGCACGCACGCTCTTCACGGCGTCTCTGTGCTTCCTAAACTCCGCAGTTCGATTTCTCGTCGCCATTGAATCCTATTTCAAGTAACTACACTCTCTCTGCTTTCCCTGCAAAACTACCAGCAACAAAAATGGTACCAGTTTTTCAGATTAGGAATCACTAACAAGGGTTATATTAGTAAATTAACACATGCGTAAGTACCTTACTCTATAAGATATGAACTTTCAAGCTCTAATGTTTGACCTCAGAAGAATATTGGTTAACGTGTTATTAATTATTCGTTTCTTTTCTTCTTAATTTCTCTTTATTTTAATTTTTTTTTATCTCATAAAAACTGTAAATTTTAATTGGTCTATATACGTTTGTAATTCTAGAAATATACGCTTTAAATCTTTAAAAAAAACTTATTATATCTCAATCTTCATAAATTTTATGCTTTTATTTATTTCAGTCTTATCACTATTCACATTTTTACCAAATTAAAATATATACAATTTTATTATTTTTTATTAATTAATTAAAAATAGAAAAATAATATAATTTGAATATATATATATACACATATAATTTAATAAAAAATAGTATTAAAAATTATGTAGCCATTATTTTGTACAAATATAATTTATTTAATCATTTTGAAATAAAAAAGTTTTTTATTATTTAAATAAATAAATACATTGTTATTTATTAAAAGTAAATCTTTCAATTAGAAATTATAAAATGACTACATATAATGATATAGAGATTAATTGATTAAAAAATATAAAAAATAATACAATTTAAATGTGTGTGTGTGTAATTTAAAAAAATAGTAAAATTTAAGTAATTGTTATTTTTTTAATATAAATTATTTAATTATTTGAAAATAAAGAAAATTATCTGATTATTTATTTTATTAAGTATATAAAATTAATTATATGTTATTTATTAAAAAGTAAAATTATCTAATTAAAATATTACCAAACTTTATATCTCTTTATATGATAGTATAGATGATATTTGATTTTAAGAAAATAAAAAGTGAAATAATTTATACCACGTTTAATCTAAATGAGTAAAAAGTTTAATAAAAAGGTATGGTAGGTACATTATAACATAATACTTCACAAATATGCTATAAAAGGAAACATTTATCTCTGCACTTTCTTAAAGCTTCCTTTTCCCTTTTCTTTTCTAAATGGGGAGATTAACTCCTTTTCTTTCAGTTAAAATGTTTTTTTTTTCCTTTGTTATTTAAACATTTCAAATAATTACATTTTGAGAGGTGGATTTACCTTTCTTTGTTATTTAAACATTTCAAATAATTAAATATAGAAAATATAAATTAGGATTATCCAACCTAAAACTTTTAAGTACAATATTTTGTGGATATGACATTGGTTGATTAATTAAGTCAAACTAAAATAATTTTACCTTTAGATTTAAGTTTATATGAATTTAAAAAATTAATTGTCTTACTTAGAGTTAGTCAATCGAGTGATCGATACGATATCAAGTTATCCGACTATTCAATCAATGTTCAGAAAGGGTGATTAGAATCAGAGATAGATTAGAGATAATAAAGCATAATTAAAGCGTCATTGGGTCTGTAGTAATCCTTATACAACATAAGGCCCGATAAAAAAGTATAAATAGAGGTAGACCACGTGGCAAAATGTAATAACATTTTTAGCTCTAAATCCTGATAAATATATTATATGTCTTTGCAGGTATTTGACCCTTCAAGTTTAACGGAAGGACAACAACAAAAAATTATAAAAAAAGACACTCATTGAAGAATTTTCAATCTCATACTTTGTAAGAACAAAAATTATAATAATATTTGATCAAATTAGTTAATGATTTTCGTACTTATATTTAGACTTATCTATTTAATTCCATCAAGTTATTATAATTCTTCTGTACTTCAAATCTACTAATTTCTATATGACATGTAAAAGTACAATATATCATTCAATAAGAGAATAATATTAACAATATTTTAGGTGCTTAAAAAGCAGATGCAAATATGTTTAACTCATATTTTTATCTTATGAAACTATTTACTCAATTTTATTTTTATTCACTAAATACTTTTATATTCCTGCTTGGGTAAGATTAGAATACATTTGAATGGGTTTTGGCCTACAAGAGAGGCTACATTAATATGTGGTGGTGGTGCAGAAGGGCACGGAGGGCGTTTGGGTAAATTTGAAATAACAAGAATTCTTGTAGGCTAAGATCTCCAAGGCAACAACCACGCACAAACCCAAACCGAAAGTCCCTAGTATTTTCGTCGTCCTATTTCCCTTCACACTAACATTATATATATACACACATAGTACACACACCACTCCCATCTTACACCGGCACCCTCAATAAAACACACAAACAACGATTTCTCAGACAACTTTGCCGTGTAGCGGAAATACCCTTTTATTTTTTTCCATCGTGTGCCTGTACTACTTAGCGCAAGTCAATGGAAGACGAGAATTTCAGTTTTGGCCGCTCTACTGCCTCCAGAAGCTACCAATCTAGGCTCAAGTCACACTTCGGTGATTCTTTATTTCAAACCTCCGTTTTGTTTTTTAGTCTTGTGGATACTGTTTTTGTTGGTTTTGGTTTTGTGGGGTGTCTTGTTCTGGCTAAATGTTTAACCTTTTTGCTTGGTCGTTGAAGCAGAGCTTTTCGTCGATTTTGATGAGGTCAATGGGGATGAGGATTTTAGGTGGGCTTATCCATGCCCTTTTTGCGCAGAGGATTTTGATCTTCTTGAGCTATGTTGTCATATTGACTTGGACCATCCAACAGAAGCCAAGTCTGGGGTATTTGATTTATCTTTCACTTTAATTGATTCCCCTTTGGTATTGTTTTTTTAGCTTTGCATGGGAACTTTTTCCATACCCTTTACCTTGTTGTTGATGCTTCTTTATTGCTGCGTGACTATAATTAATCTATTCTAGTTGGTATGTTTTTATAGAGATGTATCTCAGTTCATTGTTAGCCTTGTAGTTTTGAAACTATCTCATTCAGATTGGGAGGTTTGGTGCCTTGAAAGAAAGTTCCTTTCGTAGTTATTAGCTTTTTAATTGATTTATTGAACAACAAATTCACGAAGAACTAAAGAAACTAGTGTCGGTAGTTTCATTTGAAATATGCTAATTGTATCCATCAAATTACATATATTTTTATTAAAAAAATTACCTTGCGATTAATCATCGGCCATGTTTATGATGCTTGTAATTTAATTCAATAGCTTCCTTGTCATCATTGCGGACAACAGACATGAAATTTTCCTTTGACAAATTGAGACAGCTTTTCAAATTGACCTTTGCATTTCTGCATTCCATTATTGCCTCTGAAAATATTCATTACTACTTCTAGTTCACGATTAATAGCATGTTTATCTTAACTTGGGGCTAACCATTGATGGGATTTTTCAAAGTGTAACATTTTTCTGATGTTCTTATTAGCTTTTTATATATATCTTGCATCTATGCAGAAGCCCTTAAAGATGTGGTTCCTGACAATATCTTAGCTTGTAGAACCTGAAGTGGTTACTCCACATGAATTCAATTTAGATCTTTGGCCCATCTAGAATGAGCTTCCATGTAAAGTTGATGATGTTACTTTATTGTCGATTGATTTGAGTATGACTAGGCAAACACACACACACACACCTTGGACTTTAGGGAGATTGCAAGTAACCACCATGAAATTTTAAATCCATCAATTGTGCAACCCCTCTTCACCCTCGAACTATGAGAAATAATCCAGAGCTGTCAAACTATTCCTAGTAATCATTAGATCACTAATGCGTTTTTCATTGCATGATAATTTCTTTAATGGTCATGCTTATAATATCAAAACGTTTAATTGATTTATAATATTTTTATTGAGTCGATATCAGGGATGTTACAAGTGTGTTATCCTAATTTTAGGTTTCAGTTGGCGGATTTAGAAGTTTATACTGGCTACTTGCATTAGCCTTAAAATTCAGATGTGTGTGTGTACTCTTTTCTTATACAATTGATGTATTTCTCAATTTGCTTCCGATTTGCATTACTATCTATGTTTGTGCTTGTTGAATTGCACTAACTATCTCTATCTCTGTTCATGCAGATTTGTCCTGTATGTACCGTGTGGATTGGGTCAAATGTCGTTGATCATATAGCAGCACAACATGGAAACTTGTTTAAGATATCCTTTCTGATCTGCATGATAGGAATGGTTTTATTTATTGATAAATAGTATTAGTTTCTTGCCCTGTTATCTCCTTTTTACCAAAGTTTTTGTCCTTCATTCAACTATGTACTTCCTTTACTGGAGATTACAGTCAGCTGAAATCAAAATGCCACAAAGATGAATCCTACCCAGATCTTTCCTTTTCGAGAAAGGGTGAACCAGATGAACACTGGCAATCTTTTTCTGCTGGGTTATCTCCTGGGATGTCTACCTCCAACAAATCAAGTGATCCATGGCTGTCATTTTTATATGGTGCATCTGCTGTTGATGAATCTGAAAATGTGCTGCCAGATTCTTCAAGTGAAATAAGCGTTGAAGAAGTGCACTCAAGTGATAAAGTGTTAGAAAGGTATGATGAAGTATCACTCTATCAACTGTGTCCTTTCGCATTATTCATGTGCTGTCAAACATCAACTACGAAATCACAAATTTATTTTGATCCATGATTATAGAATTTGTGGATGAAAAAAAGTCAGTTTTGGGACCAAAAAATAAAATCCTATTTTTAGATGATCAACAGTACCAAAAAACTTGATTTTCTAAGGCCACCTTTCATCCAATGAAGCAATAATCTATCGCAGACCACCTTTCACTTTGTGAAGCAATAATCTATAAATACTCAAAACAGGCACACCACCTGAAATCATTAGAAGCATCCCCTGCAACAGTTGGATATGATTGCTTTTTTCAAGTAATTTATAGATTAATGCAATTAAAGCTGTAGCTCCGCAGTAGTGATGATAATACACCAATCAAGGGGCAATTTAAGTGTTCTTTATCTGGACCACATCCTTCTACATCTAGTATAGGTAGGTGCATTGAGGCAAATGATGGTTTGAACCAAAAACTTAGCTGCATATGCAAGTACCCGAAAAAGCGCTGGTCTTTTTTTGTTTCTTTCTACACATTGTTAAGCTTAGGACCTCAGGGAAAATGGTTATTTTTGTCACTTGTACCTTTTAATAAGACATTCATTATCTTGTTGACTTGATCTTGTTTGACTTTTACCTATTTATTAGATATTTAATTTTATGTAACTACGTTCATCTTTTTCTTAAATATGTACCTAATACTTTAATTATTGCAGGGATGTTCAGCCATATTTATCTGACAAAGACCAAATAGAGAAAGCACAACGCAGTAAATTTGTACAGGGACTTTTGATGTCTACTATCCTTGATTCTGGCTTCTGATTGAGACAATTAAGGACATCAGTTGCTAGTTTCAATTCAATGGGTAAAAAAAGGAAATATATAGTAGTTTCAACCTTGAAAATTATTCTTAGTCACAGGACCAATGTTTTTCCTGTTCTATGGCACTGAGATACACCTAGTATAGAGAAGTAAGTAAGCTATATGTAGGAATTAAATGTAATGTATATTCAAGACAATGCTATTATTGGTTTAGAACAATTGCCTACGCACTTGTATTCTCTCAGGATTTTGTAAGGATTTTGTGTTTCGTTGTAATAACAGGTTTAGTAGCTTAATGCCTTACTCTTGCTATTTGCTATAATTAAATTATGTGATAAAAGCGTGCCAATAATGATGTGTTGTTCTGGTAGTCGTCGGACCAATGGATGTTTTCAAATGTGCAATTTGCAAAATCCGTTGACAAATGTGGCCATTGTATTAACTCCATCAATGTTTAACGGTAGTTTGTTTTTTATAGTGTAAAATGAATGCCTTAACTCATCCTGTTGTATCCACTTTTCACCATTTCAAATCCTGGTTGACTCATATCATCTGTAGTGTTGTCATTTTCGGAGTAACTTATAACAGATGCTAGAGGGCATGAAGGCTCGGAAACGTAGTTTTTCCAATACCAGGGGTGATTGGCTTGCAATGCAAGGAAGATCATCCAACATAGAAAGATAAAAATAATATTATACCGTCTTCCCATATTTTTCTAGTTTGAAAAACAAGGGAAATTTTATTAGAATACGCTTTTCCAATTCATCATTCAACAAAGGAATTATATATAATTAAAATGTAAAAGTAACATTTCCAAAAATATAAAATGACGGGTCCATATATGTAGAATGAAGTAGCGAGTACCGTTATAAGGACCAGTGTTCAAAAGGGCATCAAACTAAAATATGAGACCTTAGTCAAAACTATAACTATCATTATGCTACCTCTGATAAACTGGAATAACAGGTTTGATGATAAACTTTCACGGAAGGGATTATATTAGGGTTCATGTGTCAGAACATGTGGGACGTGTGAGTAGAGGGCATAAGAGGGATTTGGGTTGGGTTGATAAACCTTGTTAATGTAGCAAGGAGGGTATGAACTACGAAGGAAAAGGAAAGAGTAAGCAAGGCAAAGATAAACAGAAGAGAAAGGTAGGGATGAGGGGGATAATCATTGAATGAGTTGAGCGGCGGGAGGGAGGTGCAGACTCTCAAAGCACTGCAGTTGTTTACCCTTCGTATCCTACTTTCCTTGTTTTGTGAGTTATTGTAATCGGGATTTATCCTATTTTACTGCAATAAATTTCTAGTTCCTATCTATTGTAATCAATTGCAGGATGCAAGTTTTTTGAAACACTTTCCATTCACATAACCTTAGTATTGCTATATATAAATGCATTTTGTGCAGTCATTAACTAAACATGTGAATATACAGATTAATTTGCGTTCCAAAATACTATTCTATTCTCAAAATGATTAGTAGCACTAATCTGCTTATAATCCACCCAAAATATCTAATCAGCTAATACTTCTTTTGAATATAGACCAAAATCAGTAACAAATGAAAAAATGAAGGGGGGAGTAGGATACACCTATGTGCGAAGTTTCCTAATCAACCATTTTTTCCTAAGCTTGGCATCCAATGCAAGAAATGTTTTCGCTTTTCTTTCATCCTCCAAAAAATCACAAGCATCCAAAACCAGATCGTCATCCATATCAGGCAATGCTTGCACTGCTTCTATGACATTCTCTATTGATATTGAGGTATCATCCTTTTTTGCAGACACCGTTGAAACTACAGCTGCCATCTCATGGAGTGCAGCAGCCATGCCTTGTTCATCATTCCTTGATTTTTTCGGACTAGTAGAACTAGAAGAGTTCTCTAATTGGCGCTTCTGTTTCTGACCTATATAAGTTAACTCATTGACACCGCTAAATTGTTCTTCATTGGAAATGGGTGTAATTGGAGACTGACCAGTTTTAGATGTTGAAGGACACTCGACCTTAAAATCAACTGCATTTTGATGCTTATCTGGAGGCAGAGAATATTTTTTTTCACCAAAATTTGGATCACATATGAAACGCAAATCTTTATAGTATGGCAAAGGTCGAGTCATATATTGTCGTGCATAAGGATGAACCTGCATAAACACCTCAAATGTTTTAAACCTTGTAAGAAGATTAATATATTAGAAAAGTATTGAAATTTCCTAAGACATGCTAGGAAAGGATGAAAATGGGAAGGTTGATAAATATGAAATACAATCATTGCATGGCTTTAAGTACATGGAATAAAGGAAAATGAAGTGAGAAGCATTTGTTTTTATTTTGAATCTAGAAAAATATAATGAAAATAAAATGTACAGAGTTCAAACAAAAATATAGAAATTATGTGTTTAATTTTGTACCTACTCACTCCCAAGTATCTCAGATATACGCAACCAAAGTCATTTGGTAACCACTTGATTACAAATAACAACTACTCAACTCACGCGTAGTAAGAAAGTCTCCTGAATACAACTTAATATCCATTTCCACTATTTATCTTTATCTATGGAGGCCTAAAGGCCTATTTATACATGCTTTCATCCAAGATAGTATCATCTCTTTCTCATGCTCGCTTTATCACTCATAATTATCATTTTGATCTCTTGCTAACTTGAGCACCAAAGAATTTTTTCTAAGTGGAACTTCATTTAGTGCTCAAATATCATCTATCAAAGCACATCACCTAGGATCAAATATTATTTGCGAAAGCTCATAATTATCATTTTGGTATCTTTGTTGACTTAAGCGTCAAAGAGTCTTTTTTAGATAGAACTTCATTCCATGCTCAAATATCATCTATCAAAACTCATCGCCTAGGAGTCCACCACAGTTCAGCAAACAAATTTATTTAGCCTAGATTAGCTCACAGCCTTTGCCAATGAGGATAGTATATTATTGTAAAAATTTTTAGGATCTAAAAATCTCTTGTCAGTTTGTCATGTTAAGAAAGAAATAAACACCTATTAAATTAAAAATTGTGGGACTAAATATAGAGTTTGACCCCCCTGCACAAGATATTGTGGCTATCTCTCCGTTTAGAAAATAGACTTTAAATCCAACTAATTCTCAAAAACTAGTTTATAAGGTGATATCTGTATATATTTATATATTATAGTCACCATAGGATCTCTAACATTTGCTTTCACATAATTCAAGTGTTGGAAAGGCAACTTATAATTGCAATCATCCTAGCCTGCCTTAACTCTGGCCTGTCTTCGTGACCCGTATCTCAAAAAGGACTATCTACAAAAGGGCAGACCATAATGGCTCATCACAAAGTGCAATCATCACTAAGGCATTGATCTTAGTGGATTTAAATTTCACATTAATTAAAGATATGACCAATGTAGTCCTTATAAACTTAGACAACTCTTTCCTTAAAAGTCAGTTTTATGGAATTGAGTTAGGTACTAAATCTAAATTTTAAGAATAATCAAAAGATAACCCTATTCTCATTTTCTTATGCCAGACTATTTTATCTTATACAATGCAGTGAAGAAGGACAAATCTTGGCAGGAGGAAAAATAAATATTTTTATTGATCGTAATGTTCATCTATCATAACACATTATCACAAAATGAAAATTAAAACCTTCCTACACCTATCTGCTTTACACCTTTACCACCAGAAACACCCTTAAGCTATGCAGAATTTATGAAATATGTAGATTTTGCCTTTTCAACTTGCAGAGGAAGAGTGAGAGTCTATTACTAAATTCATTATAAGAACCATCTGAAAAAATGAGTAGATCCAATTATTTTCAGGAAAATAAAACAAGAATAAAAGATAAGACTTCACTCAAGACCATTTTCCAGAAGCATTCATCCCAAACTCCATAAATCGTCATAAAAGGGAACTCGGGTAAAGACAGGCAACTCTCATTGACAATATAACAAATTAAACTTCTAAGTGTATGTCCAAAGAGGTTCAATTTCCCAGCAGATTCAATTGATACGCACCTTAATATAATCTTGCCAGACATAATCATCGGCAATAACCATCTGGCGTATTTCATCCCAGGCAAAGCCATCCAACTGAAGGAGGCTTTTAATTAAATTGTATTGCCTTCTCAGAGTTTTGTACCTATTCTTAAGAATCTCCAAACTATACTCAAAACCAAATTTTTCATTGAATGATGAAATTATCTCCATCCAAGCTTGTTTGCTGAAGACGCCATCAAACTGATTCCCTTTTTGCACATGAGCAAGCATCAAGTTAATGAAGTAACGATCCATCGGAGGCTGCCAATAAGTCCGGGTCCGGGTACCAAAAGAGGGTGTTGTTTCCTTTGATATTCTTTGTTCACAATCATCAGTTACTTTATCCAAGGTAGAGATTCCACAGTCTTCATCAGCCCTAACATCACGAAGAAGTTCATCCGCATCCTCACATACATCCTTTGATACATAAGGAACAATTGCTCCCTTTTCGCCTGAATTAGATAACTCTTCTGGTGCAGCATCACCTGGAAATTCACATAGACTAGATGTTGAAACATAAATTGGACCTCCTAAGAATCAAGCATGACATATACAAATTAGTGTTTAACAAGACCTACCTTTCCCTTCCATCACATGTCCATAAATAGTGCACAAATCTTTGAAATTGGGTAAGCTTTTTTTTACTTTACATGATAGCGCATTCACATCTACCTGCATTATTGTTATGCAGAAAATAAACTATCGAATTCCTTTAGTAGAGTTGAAACCATCTAAGACAAAGTAAAATTTTGATACTTTGACATATTCATCCCAAACCTTATCATCAGCAATGACCATATTTCGCTTTTCGTCCAAGCTAAACCCTGGTTGACCAAGAAGGTTCTTAATACTCCTGTAAAGATTCCTTAACGTTTTGTGGCGGTTCTTAAGAACATCTTTTTCGTACTGAAAATTGAACTTAGCATTGAACTTTGAAGACATATGCTTCCACGCCCTTTTGCTAAACAAATGATCCTCAACTTCACGGCCCTGACTAACCTGCTCTAACATAAGATCGATGAAATAACGATCCATCTCGGGTGTCCAAATTGTCCTTAGGCGTTCAGTGCCGTTTCCTAAAGCCATTTCTACAATTTAGCACAAGATTACTTATATTACTAACATGGTTGATGAGTATTTCATACAGAATCATGACCAGTGCACATACATTGTTCAAGGAAAGCATAATTGTAATCTTCTGGAGATATAATTATAATTATGGTTGATAATCAAGTAATAATAATTGTAATAATTTATTATTGTTGTTTGAAAACAAGAGACTAATAGAAGTTAAAAAGTAGAAACCGAAATCGGTTAGTGATAAGAGTAATCATAATCTGGCAAATAAAAAAACATGCAATGATGAATCTGAAGAAGAACAAGAGAACAGCATCTATCACAATTCTTCCAAAACAACAAGAACACAGATCGTGCCTAAATTTGTATCTATTAAGAGTGTTGAGATTAACAATTAACTATGGCGATAACAAAAAGAACACCTTCTGAAGAGTTTGAAGTTTGCTTTGGTGGGGATAGTGATTTCCGGGACAAGGTTGAATCTGCTCTGATGGGGGATACGATTGCACCCTAACCTTATTAGGGTTATCACTTAATCTCATAGAATGGAATATAATTTCCTTAAAAAATATGATTTTATTTATTTATACATTATAATGTATAGACAAATTTATATACCTTTTTAAGAAAAATTGATTCTTAGATCATTTTCTAAAAAATGTTCATCAATAATAAATACTCTTAATTACAAAATTAACTTTATGTTTTTTCAAAAATAATTTATTAAGTGTTTTCAAAACTTGGTTTTTTTATAAAATATATATTGGATTTTTGAATTGTAGTGGGTATATTTAAAAAATGTTCATGCTGTGTATTAATTTTCAGACTAATTTTAATTTTAGGAAATACATCATTTTCATCCTTCTTGTGAAATTACTGCTATTTTATAATAGGCATTAACTATGTTAAGAAAATTCTATTTTTAATTTTTTATTATTAAGATTATTCTGATCAATAATGTATTTTTAAACATAATGTTTAATCATTTTATATTTACTATTATTAAAATACACATTACACTGAAAACTGTATAATTAGAAAATTAATATTAAAATAATATGTCTTTAACGTATTTAAAATTATTAAAGTTGTAGGTGAGAATAATATTGTATAATTTTAAAATAGTATTAAGTCTTTAAAATAATATCATTTATACTCTCGAAGGAAAATAAATATTCCAAACAAATTTCTTTATATATATATATATATATATATATATATATATATTATGTACTAATTATTTATTTAAAACTTTATTAAAGTTGTCTACGAAAATGGAATTTTTTTTTATAAATAATATGAAATTTTTATTTAAACATAATAAATGTTTTTAGTAAAGTATTATTATATTTTTTTATTGGAAAAAAGTAGATATTTCTATAATTAACATATATATATATATATATATATATATATCGCGCAGATATTTCCATTTTTCCATATAACAAAAAATAAAGGAATTACAAAATTAATTATTTATAATAATTATTAAAGTAAGTAATGATTTAATATATAATTTATATGAAAATATTTAAGTAAATTAAAAGTATTATAGAAGTATAGCAAGATTTCTAAATTTCTTTCAAGCAGTTAAATTTGATAAGAACGTTATGAATTTAGAAAATTTAAATCTTTCACTTTTAAATTTGAATTTGCTTAATTAGTTTAAATATAAAATAAAAATAGTTAATTATTTGAATGTGCTTAACGAGTTTCAAATATAAAATAAAAATAGCTAAACAAATATTTATGAAGATTTTACTCTAATATTAACAAAATGAGTGAAGTGAAATTTCATTTTCTAAGCAGGTTTGGTAAGTATAATTAAACTTAAAAAATATTTTTAGAAAATTGTATTAGAACTTATCAATAATATATAAACAAAATTAATTAGGTCCTCTTTCAATCTCAGATCTCATTAAGTTAGGCATAATACATTAGATGTTTATCATTAAATATGACCGTCAATTTATACATAATTTATTCACTTAATCAATGATTTTAAATAGAATGGTGTTTTTAACCCATACTACTACATTTAATTGGTTGTTTTCAAAACTAATAAATTAAATGTGCATGGGATATTCATGCTTACTGAAACTAATTAATTATTTTTGCATAATTGACATTGAAAAAAGTTTTAGAATCACAAAACAATTTATTATCTTTAGAAATAATCAACTATTTTGTTTTTGTGTTCATCAGTACTATTTTTTTCAAATGATTTACAAAATCATATTCAACCATACAACTTCTAACATTTTAGAACACTTAATAACATATATTTACACATTCCAAATACCAAAATACACTCATTTCATTATAACTAATTAACATGAAATAAGGCATCTATATTAACCAAAAATAAAAAAAAAACTATTTCATATCTATAGATGTATTGTTCACAAGGAAAGAAGTGAGAGGATATCAGTGGTTTGGATCAAAGATTTTGTAGGAAAGAGGAGGAGATGATATACCTTATTTGTGAACAAAAAATATTCTCTCCCCTCAAAATGAAAAAATGTAGAGGGAAAGCCACATTAGCATGTATTATTTATGAATTTACCTTCATCCATCCACCAAAGTTTTTAATATTAAAAAATAATATATTTTATTTATTTATATACGATGTGATTTATTTTCTAATTTTATAGTATATATTTAATATTTTAAGAAATTATTTGAAGTTATTTTTTTATTTAATTTGTTGTTGCGTTTATATTAATATATTTTTTTATAATTATTATGTTTATGAGTTAGTATATTTTTTTTATAATAATTTTTTATGAAATTATTTTCTATTATTAAGTACGTTATATTTTTTTATTTATTTTTCATTATTATAGGATTTTTAATGTAAAAAATATTATTTTTTATTTATATAAGATCTGATTTATTTTCTAATTTTATAATGAATGTTTAAGATTTATAAATTACTTGAAATTTTATTTTTATTTTAATTTGTTGAATACATTTTTTTTTCTAATTAGAAATTTTAAATTATATTTATTTATATTTAATATATATTTATTTTCTAGTTTTAATTTTTAGATCTACAATGTGTGAAAGTTGTTTATTTTTAAACAAAAATAACTCATTTAACTATTACAAATTTTTAATAGGTAAGGACAAATTTATAAAGTAATATTTAATAATTTAAAAAAAATTAAAATTCTTTCATAATCATCACATTACTCACAAACTCCCATAAACTTTTTTCACACATTCACCATAACATACTCAAATCCAAACAACCTCACTTTCTTCACACTTTCTTATCACATCCTCACACATCCACTCTCTGAGATCCTTACACATCTCCTCCTCAATTCAAACACACACTAGCTTCAATGATTTCAAGTATGAAAAAATTGATTTATAAAAGAAGCAAATCACAAATAAAACGCTTGTTAATATGCATAATAAACATTAGTATTTATTTAATTATTTAACATGCATAATAAACATTAATATTTATTTAATTATTAAGTTGATTTTCTAGATGTTACATAATCAACCACTTTCAAGTTCAAATAAAATATCTTGATGAGATCTACATGATAAATTTCATTTTAAGAAACAAATCGATCGAACCATTGATATGCTAGGAAGTCATGAAAGTGTAATTCATACTCATCAAATAATACAAAGTCAATTATTTTGGTGTGGACAACTTTCCTATATGCAAAATTCCCTACATGTTTAGCCATTTCATTTTACCTTTTGAAATGGCGATCTTGTCTAGAATATAGACATTTTAGGAATACTACATTTGTCAATTTGTGAAAGAATTTTTCATTTCCTATCATTACGAGTTCTTTATATCTTACTTTTTTTTTTTTAAGAAATACATTTATTAACACTTGCAAATATATATACCATAATTACGATAAACTAATATAAAAGTATTTAATTAATATTTTTTATTTGTAAAAGTGATTAAATAAACAATATTATATAAATAATAATAACTTAACACGATTGATAATAATATTAAACTATAAATCTAATTTTATAATTTTCAAATAACAATAAAGCTAATTTTATATTATAAATTCAAATACTTAATCTATACTCATAATCAAAGGGATTCTCCGTTATAATTTTATTTTTTTATATATAAATTTATTCTTATTTTATCTTTATTAACATACTTTTATTTTTTTATATATAAGTTTATTTTTATTTTATCTTTATTAACATACTGTCATTTAGTAAAAAGTAGTTATTAATTTTAAATATAAAGTAATTTATCAAAAGTGTAACAAAATAATTTATTAAATAATATATATATTTTTATATTTTTATCTCTCTTAAAAATTATAATTTTTATATTTTTATATCATTTGATTTAATTATTATCATTTTTATCATTTAATTTTTTTTTAAATATATAAATATAATAATGATAAAAATAATAATTATTTAATTTTTTTTTATCATTTTTTATATATTCATCTCTCTTAAAAATATAATTTTTATTCTTCTTTATCATTTGATTTAGTTATTATCTTTTTTATCATTTAATTTTTATTTTTTTTTATAAAAAATATTAATATAATAATGATAAAAAAAAATGCTTTCGTTAGTTTAAATAATAAACATGAACATTATTATTTAATAATAATTTATGTTTGTTATTGTCAGGTAAACATCATGAAATAAAGGAAGGAGAATATTACTATAAATCATAATTTGATATTTTAAGTTATTTATAAATGAAAAAGATAACTCATGTTAACTGGTTAAACTCCTCTTTCCTTCTTAGCATTAATAAGGAAGATAAATTGATTAACAATATTATGCATAATAAATAAACATTAGAATTCTTATAGGCGGGACCCAGTAAAGCGAGAGAGAGAGATGTACTTGTTGTTTGGTTTGGTGTTGTGGTAGAGGAAGAAGGATCGTTTTTGACTCGTGTTCTTGGATCTCATCCAAACCCTAATCTAATCCCGAAACTTTAGGATTGATCCATCCAGCGAGAGACTGTGTCTTTCACCTGTGCCCTAACTCTCAGGCCATGCGACTACCCTGTTCCTCCGCCACCGCCCTCTCCAGAGAGGATTCCTTTTTCATTTTCGCCACTTTCTCCCTCGATTTCGCCGCCAATGTCTGCCGACGCCCACCCCGCTAATCATATCAATCCCAAGGGCCTCCTCTGCAATGCCGCCGCCGGTGCTTCCGCCGGTATCCCTCAATTATATTATTCTTATCGCAGTTTCTTTTTCAATTTTCCGTTGTGCTGAGTTCGATTTGTAATTGTTTGTTTTCATGTTTTTAATTTGGTGCAGGGGTTATTGCTGCTACATTTGTGTGTCCTTTAGATGTCATCAAAACTAGGTTTCAGGTTCATGGTGTCCCGCAACTCGCCAATGGAAGTGTTAAAGGTATAACCGCAAGCCTTCCTCCGGCTCCTTTTTTATTTGTTTGATTTATTTTAACTCTGGTGTATAAATGAGATAACGAGGAAGGTTTGCCTGCCCTGTATTTAGCCTGTCATTCAAAAGAAGAGTTATTGCCGTCGTTTTTAGTTTTCAGTTTGTTAATAGTAATATAAGAAGGATGAAACAACAGTGGGGAATTTTATCATTGGTTGAACTGCTGAAACTGAATATCGAGACTCTAGCTTATGATTGTTGTTTGTCCGCAGGCAGCATAATAGTTGCTAGTTTGGAGCAAATTTTTCGCAAGGAGGGGTTACGTGGAATGTACCGAGGGCTTGCGCCCACTGTGCTGGCTTTACTTCCAAATTGGGCGGTGAGTCTTTTCTCCCGTCTATGTTCTGTTTGAATGTGTTATTTTTCTTGATGGATTAAACAACAAATAAAATCTTGACAAATTCATTACCTTTCATGTCCAAAATTTGTAACTACTCTTCTAAATTATAGCCATCAATTTGGTAATGAAATATACTATAGTAATTAATGCCTACCGTGCCTCTTGTGGAAGGTTGTCATAAATGAAGATCATGTTATATCTCTGAAAAGCCTGGGGTTGGGGTATGAAGTCATTCATGAGAAACATTAGTACTTGCTGAAATGAGTTAAAATATGTGCATTTCATGGTTGTTGGTCAGATTTGATTTTGATCCACTTTATTTTTTTTACACTGGAGTACAGCATCATTGTGCCCTGGACCACATATCAACCAACCTCCATTTTTATGGCTGGTTTAGAGTGATGACTTAAAAAACACTTATAATAAGGAAAAAAAAAATGAAGGTGAACAGAACATATCAAAACAATAAAACATCTTCCACTTTCATTCAAAGAAACTCCTCAATGCTTCGTTATCATAACACCATGTGGAGGTAAGTATTCGTACTGCATTGGTTTTCAAATAAATAAGTGCACAAAGCCATTCAAATAAATTAAAGAATGGACAATATATATAGAACACAGAGATGGAGACTGAATAGTGAACTTTAATTCTTAACTAAAGGTGACACTAATTGACCAGTTACCTAGTGATTCTTGATAGGTGACTAAAAATGGCCCTGGCCATTGCTATGAACCACCCTAATATGACTACTTTTTAAGCAAAGTTAGTTAATTATTGAATAATTTATTTTATTGTTCTGGTATAAATCTTTAGTGCGTCCTCAACTTTTTCAACTGCAGAAAACTGATAATGTTCTAATTTTATCAATTTATGAACCTGCAGGTTTATTTTAGTACATATGAGCAGCTTAAGAGCTTTCTCCATTCTGATGGTTAGTCCATTAATGATTATTTTCTATTGATCCAAAAAAGGGATTGTTGGAAGCATTTTCCTTTTTGTGTGATAAAATTAATTAATCCACTTATTAACCTTTATTTTTATGTTGATAACTTGCTGTGTCACCCCCCTTCCCCCATTTAGATTACGAATTATAATAGCTATGTAATGTATGCAGACGAAAGCCATCATCTTT
The DNA here is from genome assembly GCA_013389735.1 of Phaseolus lunatus. Taxonomy (NCBI): domain Eukaryota; kingdom Viridiplantae; phylum Streptophyta; class Magnoliopsida; order Fabales; family Fabaceae; genus Phaseolus; species Phaseolus lunatus. The sequence continues at coordinate 42,817,120 of CM023857.1, read as the reverse complement.
CAATTGGATCTAATATGATAGCTGCTTCTGGTGCTGGAGCTGCAACTACCATGTTCACAAATCCCCTCTGGGTTGTCAAGACTAGACTCCAAGTGTGTTTCTTCATTCAAGCTAAAATTAGGCTGATATATTTGATTGCTAGTTACATCTCACATAAAATTGGCATGATGCACAGAGTGATACATGTAATTTGAAATTTATTTTAGAGTAAAAAGCTCATTTGATTGTCTTATTTGTTGTTATTTTCATGAAATTTGGTATTTCACAGTTTTTTTTCCATAAATCTAGAATTTTATGGTAATTAACCGATAAGGAAATAAATAAGACATTGTTTTCCTTTCTGTCTGACCTCTGTGCAAAGATGATGTCATGATTCATGACACAACCCCTACTCATGGTTTGGGAAAATATTGAACTCAGAAAACAGCTACTTGCAATGTTATTGCTGTGGGCAGATAGTGTTATCCCTTTAGGAGAAAATGTTTATGAATTTTATTAAAGGCATTGCATCATTGCATGGATAACTCTGCACTAACATTCCTCATTTTAGTATTTATGAACATGAACTTAATCTTGCCAAAACCATAGAGACAATAGAACCTACATTGTTATTATCAATTCGTTTTATGTATTCTGCACTACAAGTTTGCGGTATTTTTTATGCAGACCCAAGGAATGAGATCTGGTGTTGTGCCATATAGGGGCACACTATCTGCATTAAGGAGAATTGCACATGAGGAGGGCATTCGGGGCCTGTACAGGTTGGTGTTGCTTAACACAAATGCAACGTGATGGTCAATGCATTTGGAAATATTATGAATGATTTAATGACTTTCAATTTTTTTTTCCATAAACAGTGGACTTGTACCTGCTTTGGCTGGTATCAGTCATGTTGCCATTCAATTTCCTACATACGAGACAATAAAGTTTTATCTGGCCAATCAAGGTAATTTCATGTCCACAGCTTTCTGTAAACTCTTCAAAGTTTTGGCAGTTAATTAATGTTTTAATGATTTTGTATCAGATGACACAGCAATGGATAAACTTGGTGCACGTGATGTTGCAATTGCATCATCAGTTTCTAAAATTTTTGCATCCACATTGACTTATCCTCATGAGGTATGTTGCTGAATGATTGAGGTAGTTTAGTTCAGGTTATTTGGCCACATAGGGTACTTATACCATACCTTTGGTCTTGTGAATGAGTTATAGCTCGCCCACCATCTGATGGAAAAAGGATCTAGAATCTATTATCAGTGTTTAGTAAATATTCCAAGAATGTTTTGCATTTCTGTTCTTTGAGCAGATAAAATTAGAAAGTTTTTGTATTTTGTTTGCAGGTCGTACGTTCCAGACTGCAAGAACAAGGGCATCATTCAGAGAGACGGTACTCTGGTGTGATTGACTGTATTAGAAAGGTTTTTCAACAAGAAGGCATATCAGGTTTTTACCGAGGTTGTGCCACCAACCTTCTGAGGACAACGCCAGCTGCTGTAATCACATTCACCAGCTTTGAAATGATACACCGATTTCTTGTTTCTCTTTTTCCTTCTGATCCACAACCTCATATTTTGTGACAATTGATCTTTGGAGGTCATCTGTCTTCTGTAGCTGTTAGATTCCAAAGCATAAGCTAGTCCTGCTGAGTAACCTATCCCTTGGCGATGCAGATATCATTCTTTGTGACTTAGTTGTTTATGTATGATAGAGCCCCCATATTTTCCAACCCCAATTGAGCCCGGTTTCCCTGGTCAAACTTGTGCAAAGTCTTTGTAGGGGAGACTGAGGAATAATTATAGTTTTGAGTGATAACGATGATAAAGTGGAACTTTTTTTATTTTGAAACAGCTGAATAATATCCTTTGGTATCTAGCACGATATGTTGTACCGATGAGAATCATGCAATTAGCGAATCAAAATTGCTAGATGGAAGACATAAGCCTTCGGGTATTTATTTAACAATTTCGTTTCCTTTGATGTTCGAATCCATGATTGCTGCAAAACTGGTTCCTCTTGTAAAATCATTTTGGTGGTGACAAACTGTTAAAAAAATGTATTGGAGCTAAATTTATAGTTTGCTTTGTGTATAAGTAAATTTGAAACCAACAATAGTTCCTAAACAGTTCCTCATGTCGCTTACACCGTTACATATTGAGGGAACAAAACGAATGTTGTTTGTGCCGCTGCATTGACTCTGAAACTAAGATGTTCCTTGTATATACAATTTTTGAAATTTAGCTGTCGTTTATTTTTTTTTATATGATTACAATTTTATTCTAATATTGCCTTAACAAATATTCAGATTAATATAATTTTTTTAATTATTAGTCATAAACCAACTAGGTGATAGCGAATATTGTTCAATAATCATGATTGCAGAAATTATAAACCAATTGGTGGAATAACTATTTTTTATTTTTTTTATAAAAGGTTTTATGTTAGGTATCACTTTATAACTAAACATCTTAATTAGGCTGACATCTCAAACAACAACAATCATCTGTCATCACATGAAAAAAATATTATTAAAAAAAAAGAAGAAATAAGACAAAAATATAGAGGGACTAGATCAAAATTCATATGCTAACAAAAATGATACATAGGTAAATTATACTTATTCATAAAGAATTCTAAGAATAGATTAGATGGAAGCTTATTATACCAATGAAAAGATTTTCTATGAATAAATTTAAAATTAGCCAACTTATCAGCACACACATTCCCTTCACGAAAAATATGAGTAACTCTAAACTTGATTTTCCCAAAGTAATTAAGACAAGTAGTCAATCGATTCCGAAACATCTAAGGAACATTTGTTCTGATAGTAAACGCAGCACAAACCACATTCCAACCAAAAGTTAGTCAGTCTCATATTTTAAGTTTTCTCCAAAGCATGCATGTATATGATGGAAGAATTACTTAACATCTTAATTATTTATACAAAAGAGTGTAAGGACCTTTTAGTAAAAAAATGTATTCACTAACTTATTTAACCACATTTTTTTAACTTAAATTTATAATATATATTATTATTAAAATAAGTTGTAAAGTGAATTTTTTTTGTTTTGTTTTGAAGGATATCAAAGTATAAACATTTTGTAAAGTTCATAGTCTTTTTTATTTCGCATTTATATAGACAATTTTACATTTATTATGCGCAAATCTTGAAGTTAACAATATTAACTTTTAAGTTAAAGTTGAAATGAATGTAGATTTAGAATTAAAATTGGTGCAGAAATAGAGCTGTTAGATGGGTCAATATGGTAGGATGTGTTGGTCCAGATTAATTCTTATTCTAAACAAGTTAAACAAAAATTGTTTGACCGACAGATAGATTATTTTTTATCCACTTTAAAAATTATAAATAAATAATTTTAAATAAAAGGATTAAAAGTAAAATATGTATTTTAATTTTTCAAGTTATATTAATGAAATTAATTTTAAGTATAATAATTTAATATATAAATTTTAATTTATATATATGTTTCAATAAACATTGTTTAATTCTCTTATTATATTATGACCTAATTTAATTGAAGTTAGAAGTGTTTAATATGATCTGACTAATTAGATGGACTTTTGATATCAAAACATCCAACCAAGTCCATTTTGCATATCCAAACGTACAATATTCAGATTTGTAAGCTTGAGATGAATGCAGATTACTGTATTAATTAAAACACCATACGAATGTGATTAACAAAATGAGTTAAGTTAGTTCACAATTAAAAAAGTAGTAGAAAGTGAAAATCACAACTTAATGAATGACTAATACGTTAGCTGATTAAAATAATGTTTGGTAAAACTGCCTAGCACATTAAATTAACTTTAAGTGTAAAATGATATAAGAAAATATACAAGAAATAATAACTTTAAGTGTAAAATGATATATGAAAATATACAAGAAATAATTGCAATAAGATAAAAGTGAACAAAGATTTTAATACTTTTAAAGCTCAAATTGTATGTCAAATAGTATTTAAAAATAAAATTAAAACATTGCTCTATGGGATAAGTGTGGGTTTAATATTGAAATTTATTGTTATGTGTTTACTATTTTAAGAAAAACTACATTTAGACTTATAAGTAAATGGATAAATACCTTTATTACTCACTTTTTTATAAGAACTGACATGCTTAGCTGAACTTATAATAATTTGTATTTAATTAACATATAAAAAAAAGGTGATAATATAAAATAGTTTTATTTTTTATTATAATTTTTTATGTATCATAAATTTATACCTAGATAGTGATCATCCTACTATTTTATTATTAGGAAAGTAAGATAAAAGAAAGAAAGAGGAAAAGAAAAGAAAAGAAATTGAAATAATTGTTTAGATTGAAAATTTCACATGTCTAGAGAGAAAAATATTTAATAGTATATAAGTAAATGTAACCAATTTTTTTTTCTTTTGTTTATTATTTTTAGTGTACTAACTTGATTTTTTTTTGGAAAGAAAAATAAAGAAAATCCAAAATAGAAAAAAGTTGATAAAAATTTGTAAGGAATAAAATCGAATACTAAGTTGTTGGATGAAGAGAAAAATATGAGCAATAGGATTTTTTTTTAATAAATTAAGATTTTATAATATTCATTATGTCTCTCAAGAAATTTTGTTATTAATTGATTAAGTTCAATATATAATCAACTATTGAATTTCTACAATTCATTAAATAGAAAGTTAAAAGTTAAATCATGCATTCATAAAAAAAAATAAAAAAATTGAGGTTACAAATGTAAAATTTTAGCTTTATTATTGATAGGTTAATAACTATAAGATTGAATGTTAATTTTTTTAAAATGTTAAAAATATAAAAAAAAAAAGTTGAATAGTATTTTAAAATATTTTTCAAAAGGTGTTGGCCAGAGATAAAAACTGTTGTGTGTAGTTTTAAATAAATTAAACTTACGGACGAATGATAAAATCACAATAGATAATATCAGTTAAAATATGTTTTCATAAAAAGGAAAGAACATAACTCAGATGTTAGTTGAAGTAGATAAATACATGAAAGTGGGTGAAGGATAAAATAAAAAATACATAACATTTTTATATTGATTTATTTATATAATTAATTTTCTTTTAAAATTTGTATATCTATCTCATTTAAAAAATATAATAAGAATTAAAAAAAAAAATTATGCCATTCCCTCTACATTTTTCAACATCATTCATCCTCAAGTGTTATGAGTACACTTCTTTCAAAAGAAATAGAAAAATTAAATCAATATCATGATAAGAAAAAAATATTATTAATTTTTTATTCAAGTACTAGAATTCCAATTAAGATTATTAGTTAATTGATACGATATTAGTAGTTGTTGGATCCTATGGAAATTTTTTTCTCTCACGTTGTTGCATGAAGAAACAGTATATGCACAATAAAAAATATCTCTTAGTTATTTTTTTCTCTCACTATTTTTTGTTTTATTTATCTTTTTCCTTTTTTTTTCTATCTCTCTTTTTTTTAGTTTCCTTTTCTCTAGACTCATTTTTTCTTTTATTTATTTTTCTCTCAACTCTTTGGTTTTTGTCTTTTAACTTTCTCACAATTTTTTTGTCTAATTTTATTTTCTGCTAGTTTTTTCTCTCTCGAAATTTCCTTCACTCTTCACAATTTCAATTTTTTTTTCAATTCCTCAGATATTCTCCCTTTATTTTTATATATGATTTATTTTTTCTCTTCTCTCCTTTAATTTCTTTTTCAACCTTCTCATGCAACAAAATCACCAATAAATGACTTGTGATATAAAGTGCATTGAACAACATCTTCAATACATGTGTATGCCATCAGTTTTTTTTTTTTTAAATAATAAACTAAAAGTCAAAATTTTACAAAATAGTAGAAGACTCTTATAACAAGTGGATCATTCTGATTTTTAATTTAAAAAAAAATCATATCACACTTAAGAAAATGAGTAATAAGTCACAAGATTGATTTGATACCCAGATATTATTCTAACAAGATTCAAATTTGAGATTCCTTAAAATTCTCATTAATAGAAAACTAATTTTATTTCAAAGTTCATATATATTATCCGATTACATTTTAAATACATCTTTTTATGGAATAAATTTATTTGTGACTCTAACCACCATAATAATTGACTAAGTTTGAGTTAATTCCCACTAATTAGTCATCATTGTCCACTAGCAACTAAATCTTCCAATTCCTTTAGTTTCCGTATAAACATAATTATTTACTATTACGAGAATAGGAATGAACCACCTTCTCTTGTGCTTTTCAATCTTTCCATGTTTGTGACAAATAAACCCCTTTATCACCAAAAAATAAACACAATAAAACTTATAAAAAAAAATCCAAAATTATATTTTTAGCTTTATATCATATCAGTGAGATACTCCAACATACTTATATACCTTGAGTAACATATTTTACTTGTTTTATGCAAGTATAACTTTAGTAAATTTTACACTTCAAAACTAAACATAAAATTTGATATGAGGATTTCATTATAATAAAATTTAATATAAAATGAATAAGGAATAACCACTTGAAGTGCATTCCTCGAATGAAAATATTCATATGCAATGTTCTTAAAGCAATAGATATACAATAAACAATGTTATCAAAGTTTCTATAGGAAATATATATTACTAAATAGATGTAACTTAAGCCTTTTAGCAACCGTTAACTCATTTTATATGTATGCATGAAGTGAACATTTTCTCTAAGGCAAATAATATTGTTGACCTGCATAAAAACTAATATTTACTTACATTAATCAAAATTTAATTAAAGTCTAATAATTTTCCCTCTTACATTTATATCATCTTAAATCTTATATGCTCGACTTAAATTTAACATCCTTAATAGACATAAAATAAAATAAAAGTTAAACACTTTTTTTTATGTATTTTCATATAAATTTGATTTTCATTTATAGTCTAAACTTTATACATTCTAGCTAGATATTTATAATAAGAAAATAATTGAAATGAGTTCTTATTAATATATATTTTTTTTATATAATAAACACTGAAAATTCATGTAAAATTTTTTTGTCAATGACTCATTTCAATAATTTTTTTATTATAAGTACTCAGAAAATTCAAAGATTAAAATCCAGACGAAAACTAATTGTGCGTGAAAATACAAGAAAAAAAAAAGCATATTTAACCTTAAAAAATATATATTTTAAAAAGCATGTCATCTTCTCATTTAGTTTAATTAGTCTTATTGTATACTATAAAAGTAATACCTACATTTTTTAAAACACTAGTTCTTCATTGAACAAGAAAGTAAAAAAATATGTATATACAATTTTATTGTCATAAAAAAGGAATAGCCATGGTAGGGACTGAAATTGAGGTTTGAGTGGTTGGTTTTTGGTCTTGTGAAATAGTATTATTAAAGAAATAAAAGCAGTGGATGAAAAGATGAAAGTGGGATGAAGGATGATGGGTATGGTAGGAGAATACATTGATGGTGTGAGGTTTTAGGCAAAAGCTAAGTTGTCAAAATCAAAGGGAGTTTTGAATACCAAACAAAAGGGAGGTTTATGTTTATCTGTAGCAAGAGAAGACGTCTCCATCATATTCCTAATTCCTTGCGAAGCATGCTATCTTTTGCACTTCCCATGCCCACATTCTGTTTAAAGGGGAACATGTGTTATCCCATAAACCTTCTATTTAACTTTTCATCACATAACAAAATAAATACCCTTTATTTCATTACAAAATTCCTCCAATCCTCTTTCCATCACAGTGTCAATTAGCTTATGCAAATTGAAGTAATGATGAGCCATAATTAGACAACTCAGTGGTGAATATAAAGCACGTTAGTAACTTAGCATCAAGATTATAAACTAAGCATGCATTAGCGTCCACTCGTTGGGATCCAAAGTTTAAGACATCCTTGGACGGCTAGACAAGACACATGCGATTGGATTCGTTTGTCTACTTTCATTCGACCACGTCAAAAATATTAAAGGAAAACGACTATATATTACTTTCATTTCCATTATTTTTTATTATATTAAATATGTCTTTCCTTTTATGTTCTATAATATGAAATTAGTTTAGATTTTATCTATGATATAAATTTTAATTTTTCTTAGTACTTGTAGTAAAAAAATTATTAAAATGAGTTTTTATTAATATTTTTTTTTTACCTAATAAACAAATTTTCAGTGTGAATGATATTATAATATTATAATATCAAATTATGAGTCAACATGAAATATTTTAATATCGTACCGTTTGTCACGTAAAAAAAAACACTGACAATAATTCATTTTAATAGTTTCTTTATTATAAGTATTCAAGAGGTCTAAAGTTTAAACTAGGAATGAAAACTAATTTGAAGTAAAATTAAAAAAATAAAAAATATATTTTACCATTATTATTATTGTTAGTAGTATTATAAAATAGTTTTTAACGTCAAATTGTAATAATTTATATGTTATTAATTGATTATATTTATTGTTAAAATTGTTAATACACTTTTTTATATAAGATATTCATTTCCCCGTTTAGATACGTATGGATGTCTAATAACAAATTAAGAGCAAAAGATATTATAATTTTAACAAATTTCAATATAATAAATTTTAACATAACTAAATTTTATAAAATCTTGTAAAAGATTTTTTTTATATTTATTTATATATTGTGATTTCTAAATAATATTTCAAAGAAATTGCGATTTACAAGAATAAGTTATGAGATAATGAAGACAAAGTAAGTTTGTAGTAGTTAAATAGTAATATGAAAGAATGTAAGAAGAGAAGTACAAAATAGTACATTGGAGAAAGGTGATGAACTTGGATATATATGAAGATCAGAGAAGGGCACTACCCTGTCGTTTGTTTTGTCCAACAAAGCTAGGACTAAAGTCATCAATTAGTGGATCATAACTTAAAATAACAATAATAAGAAACTATTAGTAATTTTATGAGTTTCTGAGATTCAAAGTCAAATACTTCATTCCATTTTTCTTAAAGGCGGACTTATAATGTTTAATCCTAATTAAAAAAAACACGGACTAACGTTTTAGAAGTGAAATTAGAAATTGAAAGTAAACGATAAAATAAATAAGAAAATGCCATGTTGAGACAAAACAAAATATATATTACCTTTATCTTTTACATTCTCTTGAGGCTAGTTGTTTTGCTTGATGTCTTATTCATGTTTGCTCTTAAGATTTTTAAATAAAGGTTTTTAAAATTAAGAGTATTTTGGATAAAAAATTTCATATAAATTTTTAGAAGAGAAAAGTAAAAAGAACTAAATGAACTTCACTTTTAAGTTAAAATTAATTTATATAAAATTAGTTGTAGAATTGTTTTATATAACCTCTCTAAGTTTTTATTAATTTTTAATTTGTGTACAGACAAAATTGTAGCTTATAATTTTTTTTTAATAGAAGTCCTTATATAAAATTTTATTTAAATATATTTTTGAAACAAATGTAAGAGCTTTAAAAAAGAACTTTCGTCATCAATTACAATGCTGAAATCCTTTTATTTTATTTTCTTTGTTTTACCATTCTCTTATTGTTTGCTTTACCTATGTGGCTAAAGAATATACTTGGAGAGTATTTCTTTTTCTTATTTTTAAAATGATTTTTTTAGACTAATTTTTCTCGATGTTTGGAAGTATATTAATTATTGATATTTAGAACAATTGATCGTGAATAATGTATATTTCCTTATAGAGATTTGCATAGATTGAGAATGGTATTTGAAAAAATTTAAACCTTTTCTCTCTTTTTACTTTTCTAAAGTCACAACAAAAGTAACGACTTATTCACTATACTATCTGTATTTGTTGATGATATTTTGTTAACAATAAATTATCTAAGTAGAAGCAAAAGAACATTATTATGAACCAACGAAAATATACTTTGTAATTATTTGCAAACAATTGATAGCTCGTAGCAAAGACATTTCGAAGAAATCTTTGATTAAGTTGTTTGTTACCAATGGTAAACCCAATGGTAATGCTAGTAATTAGGAGTTTATAATTCGTAGTAGCAATGACTATATTTACCTAATAATGATAGATAAACTAATTTTAGTTAATGGTAATATTATTGTTTACCTAATATTATTAGTAGTAAATTTAATAGCAATCTCTGGTAAAAACAAAAAAAAAACTTTTAAATTGTGAAAAACTATTTTAATTTATAAAAATATTTTTCAATTTATATATTTTTTAAAAGTCTTAGTATAAACATTTTATGTATTATTTTAAGTCACATCAAAATTGCCGAATGCTCACGTAAATATATAAAAGTCATGGGAGTTATTAATAAAATAAATGTCTTTAAATTGATGATGGAAGATGGAAGATATGTCAACCATTTAAAATTTTCAGTAAATTAATTTCTGCTATTCTTCTTCTGAACAAAATAACTACTATTATTAGTAGTTTTTTATCCTTAACAACTAAATCCTAAAATGTTAACATGTAAGTATCAAACCGATGCCCAAAATCACAATCTTGAAATTAATAACATAAAAATTCATGAAAGATAAAAATTCATGAAATAACTTGTGATAACTTCCTGTAATCTCTATAATTGCTCAATATTAAGAATTTTTAATTATTTTTATTGATAAACATTCTTTCAACAAGTTGTTTTAACCTTAATTGTTATTGTGAGAATCTTTCAAATGTAGATAACTACATTTCATGACTGTAAACTTCATTTTATGAGATGAACTGTCGTTTTTATAAGATTGAGTTAAGCTTAAAATTCATTTTTTAATATCAGAGTTTCTTAAAGTTTGTCTTAACGAAAGTTGTTGAACTTATCATTATTGGACCATACATAAATATATAGTCTCATGCACAAATTAATAGGTCTCAGTGTGAGGAGTGTTGGAGATTCAACATTGAGTGACTTGATCAACCCAACAAACTTTATTAAGATAGACTCTAATATTATATTTAACATTAAATTTTAAATTTAACACAACCTTACAAAATTAATCCATTGCATATGCTTATTATATTATTAAATATCTTTGTCTCTAATTAAGATAAGAACTTCAACAAAAATACCTTCAATTCTGGAATTTTCAACCTTATATCATAATTTGGAGATGAGCTATTATGATAGAGACACACATACACGTACATACATACATATATATATATATATATATATATATATATATATATATATATTCTAGAAATAAGATATTAATTATTTTAATTCCATAAATATCACCATTTTCTTATTTTTATTTATGGAAGTATGTGATGCATCTAGATGTCACATGTAATATAATTTTGACAAAAAAACACATTAAAAAAAATATTTACAAGGAAAAAAAATATAATTAAGCAAAATATCTACAAGCATAGTAGTCTACGGAAAAAGAAATTGAAATTTCTGTAGTTTCATCATTAGTTTTGGAATGGTGGTGGGGACCTTCTTTTCTGGACTATAGTGTATTTGAATTTTGAACATTAATAATCCATTAATTAAATTAAATGTGCAACGAACCCTTTTCATTCCCTTCGTAGAGTTTAAACTCTTCTCTTTACCAAGAACAACTCACCTACTCTACCGGCACATTTTGGTAACGCATCAACACCTTTCACTGCCAAAACAAAAAAAAAATAATGAAAGTAATGGTTAAGCTTAGCTTTCGTTTAAAAAATATCATTATATGCTCATTTTTTCTTGACTTTTTTTGTTCTATACTACTCCCACTTATGATCCTTTTTCATCAATGCCTTAACTTCTAAAGGAAATAAAATATGCCTCTTCATCCTTTTCTACCTTGTGGAATATTTTCACCAAACCCAAAATTATCCTCCAAAAAGTCACTGCTATGATGAATGTAATAAGTGGCAATCTTCTTACTTTTGGGGTCATATAGATAATGGATAAAGACTAAAATTAAGTTACATTAAAAAAAATAAAGAATATTTACTAGTGAGTAAACTCATTTAGTTACACTTTCATTAGTGGTAATAACAACAAAATTTGAATTTGAATTCATTGATAAAAAATACTATCATTTTATCGAATTCTCTTTGGAATTAATAATTTGTCATGACATTCAAACTTTGTTTTATTATTTCATTTTGAAAATAAAAAGATACAAAACGCCAAGCGAATTGGAATGACGTGGACATATTTGTCCTCTTTCGAGTATTTTAAGTTTTAAACAAACATCGTAGTCAGTGTCATAATCAATTAGCAACTATTTTTGACAATAATGTTTGTTTTGATTCTAAAGTAAATAAATTTGAATTTTTACTGATTTGTTGAAGGTATGCAGAGATTATATAGGCAAAGAATATTGAGTTGGAGGAAAAGATTAAAGAGTAATTAATATTTTGTGTATTGGTTTCAGAAAATGAAGGTGCATGTGGCTCAGTTGTATGATGTGGCTGGCCATCTTCAGAGTTGACAGCATGAATCTCCACATTTTGCAGCTGAATGTGATGTGAACTTCACAAAGAGAATTCACTCATATAATCATATAATATTGTGGGCTCACTTAACATGTGAAACTCATAAAGAAAAAGCCAATAACATGCAAACTTTACCCTTTCAATAATAACTGCAATTAACAACTTTTCTTACATATTGATTAGCATTTCAAATCACAATACAAAACTAAACACCTTTAATTAAGAAACAAAGAATGATCATTATTCAACCATTCTGCAGGTCCCATATGTGTTTCATATCTCTAATTAACATTCATTAACACGTAAAGCATAGCATATCCTTAAGACTGAGTTCTTCTTGCATTAGGAAGAAATGCTATCTGAATGTGAAAATTATAGAATGATTTTACAATGAATCTTTGAGATATGTATATATAAAAAAGTGAAAAAAATAACTATTTCTAATATCACATATAATTTCAACATTTATAATAAAAATAATAATATTAATAATACAAATTCCAATTATATTTTTTTTGGAAAATAATATAATATAAATTCCAAATGAAAAGAGGTTACTTTATTGGAAAAGAGTAATTTTTAATCACAAAGTTAATATTGCTTATTATAAATACAAATTAAAGATTCATATGTGTGTGTAAGCATATACTAACTACATTGAAATGGATTTGTATTGAAAGAATGATAGATTATGGTGTTAACATTAAGCTAGCATTTAATGTTCATGATTCATTTCTTTGGGTTAGAGATTTTAGAAGTAAGTTTAAGGAGATTTAATGATTAAATACAAAACAAGGTTAATAGTGATTCCTACTATGTTATTTTTTATTAACAAGATTTATATTTCATATAAGTACTGAATAAAAGTTATATATATATATATATATATATATATATATTTTTTTTTTTTCCTTGAGAATATAAAATAATTTTATAATTTTATAGATGGATAAAAATAATCTATTTTTTTTCATTTTTATTTTTGCTAATAATTTATAAAGAACATAAATATAACTAAAGTTAAATGTGTGATATAATAATTTTTTTATGATTACTAATTAGTAGGTCTATTGTTAATGGATACTCCACGCGCTTATTAAAAAGAAATACTGAGATTTGATCTGTTCATCTCGGTTGTCTGTTGAAATTTGCCACGTGGAAAAATATTATGGCTTACTTGAGTTAATTTGCCGTCCGATCTTTCGAGTTCAGAAAGTATGACCTATAACTGTTGGTAAAGTGGGTCCCCTTTTTAAGACGCTCTGGTGGGCCCTCCCGAACCTAATAGCTATGGTTCCCAACCAGGAATTTGAATTTTTTGAACGTTACGGGATGCTGTTTACTCTTTCTTTGTTGAATTCAGAACTATGGGGTCATCCTTGTCTTTTTTCTTGGGTCCTACTTCATCTAATTCTCGTTACTGCCAAATGTTTTGCCTCCAAAGTGATAATATTTTTTTATTTCCTTTAAATTTCAGTGTATATAAAAATATATTTAAATTTGGATTTTAAGAACTCAAAATGTGAGAAAGAGACGTGGGAGTAAGATTGTTAGATTAAGTCAAAAAAAAAAAAAAAAGTGTATGGTGAATAGATATAATAAATTGAAAAATTACAAAATAATATATATATATATATATATATATATATAATAACTAAGTTATTTTTATTATTATAAATTAATTTTAATTAAATAAAGAATTATAATTTTATTATTAGTTAATAATTTTAATGTTATTATTATTACTACTATTTTTTAATTTTATTACTATTTTTATTTATGATTTTATATTTATAATGATCTTATTTTTATTTTTATAATTTTTTTTAATCTTTATTAACATTTTGTTATTTTTATTTTATAATTTATTAAACTTATTATTATTATTTATATTTATATTATGTTATATTATATAATTAATTATATTTATTTTCTTATGATATAAATATTAATAAGTTAATAATTAAAAATAATTTTTATTATTATAATTTTTTTTTTATTTATGCATGTAGTTCATTATATGTTTTGAATAATTTTACTCTTTTACAAATTTTTACCACTACATAAAGTAAGAGCATTGTAAAAATATTGTCTATTTCTTTTTTTTTTTTTATGTTTTTGCTGCTTTTCTCCTCTTTTATTTGTCTTTACAATTTCGTTCAAAAAATAAAGAAATCTTAACACTATTACTTCATTATTTTTCAAAGTTTTTGTGTTTGGAGATGAGCCATAATTGATTAACATTGTTAATCCACACAATTATAAATCAATTAGGTATTATTTCTAAGTGGATAATCTATTATGATTTGGTTATAATGTGTAACATAATTGATTATACCTATATTTTTAAAACAATAATCAACTATGCAACACATTTTATTAGATGCATGATCGATTTACTACATATTTTGAATCAATAATCATTATGTAGTACATTTAACATGATTGATTTTTCAAAAGTTTTCATAATCGATTAATGAGTGTGTTTTATATAGTGCATAATCAATTTACCATATGTTTTTTTTGTTATGATCATGATTATCTATAGTAATATGCTTTTATTTTTGAGTTCTACAACCATTTTTAGTAATGAAAAAAGTAATTTTTTTCTATATATGTTACATGTTAATATTAATTTTATTTAAATTTTTATAGTATATGTTTAATATTGAAAAAAGTATTGTTGTTATGTTTATATGAATACGTTTTCATATGTATTATAATTATGTTTATATGAATATGATTTTGTGTATTATAATTAGTTATAATTTTTTTATTATAATTGATGGTAATCCTAATCCTTAAAAGAATAACCTAATCCCAATCCTAACCATAATCATGTTATTATAAATTTTAGTTGTTTATTTTGTTCTAACTATGAATCTAAAAAGAAATGTTTTTAATATTTCTTTTACTACATTTCAAGTTATTTTTAAACATTTTTTTACAATTTTAAATATTAAAATTTAATTTTGAATGTAACAATTGATTTTTATGACAAGTTTTCATGATAAGTAACTTGTATTTTTTTCAAAAATAAATATTCAATAGTATCATAAATAATGTACAAAATTTTAATTAACTAAAATCTACACAAAAATATATCATATTTCATTATTTAAATATTTTTAAAGATAAATAAACTTGTAAACTTATATTTTAAATCTTTTAAAAAAATTAAAAATTCCCTCAAAACTCGTATCACTCACAAATTTTAATAAAATTGTTCACAAATTCACTTTACATACCTTAATTAAAACAACCTTATTTTTTTCATACTTTCCTTTCAAATCCTCACAAATTTACTTCCTTAAACCCTTACAAATTCACTCTCTAATCCAAACACACCATAAATTTTTTTTGTAAGACTTATTCTTTTTACCTCAAAGAAAATGGTAAATTGAATGAATATATTTGTTTTGTGTAATATAATGAGGTAAAGCACCATTCTTTCTCATATAAATTTCAACTATTATATTTTTATTTTTAAATTGACAAGTGAGATTTTTTCCCATCTCTCTTTTGTAATTTCATGCTTCTTCCCTCTATGTTCTTTACTTTCATCATATTTAAAGAACTTTTTTTGTACTGACCATGCATCAACATCTATCATCTTGTAATGGAAACTCAAATGTGCACTCGCATAAAAATTGTATATTTTCTATAAATATCATTGGTGTTATTTGATAGTAATTGAAATATTTTATTCAAATAAAAAATAAAATTAAATATTTTTTTATCCAAAAACATATTTGAAAAATTAAATAATCAAAAATAAAAATAATTCAAATTTAATGTATTTTGAGTTTTTTAGAAAATTTCTATTCAAACACAATATTAAGATTATTATTTTAAAAATAAAAAGAAATATTTTAAAAACTCCATAATGTTATAACTCATGTACTATTTACTTGTTTATATTTTAAATTGTTATAAAAATTGTTTTAACTACAAATATAAAATGTAATTAATAAAAATTGATGGCTTAAATATATTTTTATTCTTGTAAATTGAATTACTATTTATTTTTATCCTATAATCAAAAGTTTTACTTTCAAGTTATTTGATTTTGTGAAATGTTATTTTAGTATACACGATTAAACAATGTTTGCAACATTGATGATACGACAAATAATCATTTACTCAACAATATTTATGAGATATTAATACAATATCTATGAGATTTTAATGGAGTGACATAGTTTTTGAAAGTTTATTAAAGAATTAAGTATATATTTTTACCATATATTGGTCCTTTTTTGATAAAATTCTTTCATTTTCAAATTCTTTGATTTTGGATAAAGTTTATTTATTTATTTTGGAGGTTAGACGACATTATAAGGATGATATGACAAACGATAATCTACTTAACATAAGTGTGTGTTAACTTCCACGTTATTTAGAACGGTAGCGTTTTAGTTATCTATGAATAACCTAGCCAAATTGAGTTGGATTAGAAGGGCACAGACAATTGATGAGTAGTTGTTGCATTGTGTTTCACAATCTCCATTTTAATTTGAAGGCTGGGGAAATAACTGTTCCCCAACAACCATTGCACTAATGGAAAGAGAAATTCTACCAAATTGTATGCTTGCATAATCCATTTTTCATTTTCAACCTTTTTACTTACTTTCCTGACTTCGAAACTTAACCGCACTCAACACACTGCAACATACCACTTCAGTTACCATTAGGACCCTTCTCGCTAACTTCTTCTTTAATTAATCACCAAAATGCACCCAAAAAACCCATCTCTTATTAATCTCATTTAACCATCTTAGCGTAACACAATCGTCATCCATATTTAGACAAACTATTTTTATAAAATCAAAACAAAAAAGTTAAATAAAATGAATTATACATAAAATTAAAAACATTTTCTCTTTTATAAATTATTCCAATAACCTTGAGGTCTGAATATTGACGTCTTATGTCGTATGTGAGAATCGAAAACTCATTCTCTTAATCCTTCAAAATGTATTTTAAAGACAAAACAATGACGGAGGTCCAAGTTTCAAACCGGACAACATCTCGAATGTGATGATTAATCCTAGTAATGTTATTTCAACGAATTTGAGATTGAAACATTGACGTTGTTTATGATAACGAAAACTCGTTCCCTTAATCTTCAACTGAGGAACTTGTTCTGATATGTCCCATATAATCCAACCTTACTTAGGAGTTAAGGTTAAGGGAAATTTAAATACACATTTCTCTCTTAACACATCGAGTCGCCAAACCGTGACAAATCTCTAAAATACCTTAAATACAGTGATTGACCCTTGTGATATTATCTCAACGGACTTGAGGTCGCTAGATAATTTTTGTGAATTAATATATGTTAATTTTTTTTATTAGTGAAAAAATAAAATCCAAATCTACTACCTATTTTCTTCTCCCTTATATTTTTAATGCAAAACTTACTACTTTATATCTCGTTTGAGTTTATTTAGCTTTTGGTAAGTACACCAAATGAAACAACCTAATGTATAATATTCAGTTAAACCCCAGTAATAAGTTAACACATAATATTTTATGTGTGTTTCATAATGCTTAAAAAACATAAAAAAATAACTAGAGGTACTACTATTCTTTGTTGTTGGAAATACGACACTAATTTAAACAAAAAAAAAAAACTATTAAGAGTATAAATAAGAAAATAGTTGATATCAATTTCTAAACAAATCATATGTATTTTGAGACTTGTATTTTTCTCTCTAACGCAATAGTACTTATTATGGAAGAAAATGATATTAACGAGACATTTTTTTTTTCAAATGTTTTAATTATCTTTAATTCTCTGAACCCTTTTAATCATCTCATCAACAGTATATTTTTTAATTGAATAAAAATATAAGTTAAATAACTTATTCATAATCATGGATTTTTTTGAAAGAAATATATTTAGTGTATACGACGTTGTAATTTGATTCTTAAAAAACACCAAACAAATTTTCTTTTTTTTAGACAAAGAGAATTATATTAATTTAATTCTAATATCAAGATTAATTTGTATAAAAAAAATTATATGTACAAATTCTTTCATATCATTTACATTTATTGGACAGTCGAATAAATACTAAATATTTTAAATTCGAAAAGAACTTTCGGCTAATAGTTTTTATTTTTAACTAAAAATAACTTTTTCAATGTTTTAAGTTTTACAAAAATACATCCTTGACCAAACAAAGAAACCCAACCACTCCCACCTCTCACACAATTATTTAGCAGCTACATGCGAATTATTATTTTTTGAACCCTAAAGAAGGGGTTTTCATTCCGTTAAGTTAGGCAATAGATGGCATTTCACTTTTCTTTTCTCCATTCTTCTATTCTTGCTTTACTTTATTTCTCAAACATTATACAGAAACATAGAATAAGGAAAAGATCATTGTTAAGCGACTGTCATAATTCTCTAACTCTTAAATTATACACTTCAATTTGTTTAAGAATAAAAGGTTACATCTGACAACCAATACAACAAGACTGGGTGATGTCCCAAAGGCATTGTTTATACCTGCAAAGTTTCATGTCTTTCCTTTTGTATGTAATTCTTAAGCTGGAAACTTGGAATAAAAGAGAAGAAAATAATTAGGGATGGCAAGTATTCATGTGACCAAGTCGGCTTTGATAAAGTTGGTGGTGGGAATGAGGACAAGTTCATGAGCCTCAATGGAACAGTGTAAAAATCATAGCTTATGATAATAGTGACCCTAAATCAAAGTATCATTATTAACAGCAAATGGTTGGTCTGGCCATAACATTACCAAAATTAAAGCATCATGTAAATCATTAACATTTTCATCTAACCAAAGTTGAGTCTTACTTTAATTGGTTAAACAACATCACTAAGATTGTTTCAAATACATCATTGCATGCCTTTGTAACAGAAAAAAAGAAATCATTGGGTTTACTTTTGAGAAATTATCACTGGTCTCTCTTTCCCTCTGTATTTGTTTCTTCACTGGAGCAGTACAACAAAATTGTTGAGTTTTGATAAAAGAATCTGCAAATAAAGGTGGAAGTGATTTATAGTTGAAGCAAGGCTGTGCAGAGAAGATCTAAGTTTCACATTCTTTTTCCGTTGGATCCTAAAATGGATCCAACCATAATATCCCTTTTAGGCAGACTAGTATCCAAGATAAATCACCACCAATCTACACTTAACGGATCTTCTCAAGAGAAACAAATCTAAACCATTCACTTTTTCTTTATAATTATTTTTATTTTAAATTTTATTTTTTATCCATTGGAGTAAAACCACATCCAACACTTAGTATCGGAGACCGATTGACCAGTTAAGAATAAAAATCTCAAGATATATTTTCGACAAAGAGTCAAAACTTGCGACTTAGAAGTAAAGAAAGAAAGAAGCAAAGTAAAAATTTAGTTTAGGAATTCTCACATTTTTCGTGAAGGAAATGCATCTGTTGATAAACTTATTAATTTAAATTTTATTCATAGATAGTATTTTCATTGGTACAATAGGCTGTCATTTAATTTTTTTTATAATTCTTTATTAATAGATATAAATTACCTATATAACGTTTTTGTTAATATATGAATTTTAGTTTAATTTTCTATATTTTCTTGTATTTACTTTTTTTCTCTTTTAATAATATTTTTTTTATATGATAATAGATGATTGTGTTGCTTGGTATCAAATTTACAATAATGCCTAAAGATGAGAGTTTTTATAAAAAAATAATAATAATGATCAATTACTCAATTAGTTATCTTTACTCTCTCAATCCCATACAAAAACATTAAAAAAATTACAATTGTAAGATCCCAGACTTGCTAAAGTTAAGTTTTGTTACTTTCCAATAGTGTGAAATAGTCACAATATTCTTTTGACCATTATAAAATACTTTAAAAACTTTACGGATTAACTACAATTATCTACTCTACACTTAACTAATGTAAGGTTATTGTCATTTATTACGTGGTCTTAGTTTCGAATCATAGATATATAACTGTCTTCGAATATTTAAAGAAAAAATTGTCATCTGTAACAGACATTTTGTTTCTAATAAAGACTACAACTAAAAGTGGGAATTAAAATTGGAACAACTATAATCACTAACTATCAATGAACAGTTAAAACAAGATTCTTGTAAAACTCAAAATAAAGATTAAAATTAGAACTATAATAACTAAATGTCAACCAGCTTTAAAATACATTTTTTAGGATGCCACTTTAATTTCTTAAGTTTAAGATTTTCATTTTGATATTTTAACCTGTCATATTAAGTTGATATTTCGTTAATTTTTCAAGTTAAACATATTAAAAATATTTACCCTTTGTAGCTACCAGAATATTAAAGTAAAAATTTGTACATTAGTGATAAAAGAAAGGAGGTGGGAGAAGTTCACGCGCTTAAAAGCGAAGTGAGGGTTTGGAAAAACAGAAATCTTAATTTTAGTGAATTTAAGTTTGAAAGAGTGAGGTTTGGGAGTAGGTTCGGGAGTTGAGGTGGGGGGAAAGAGAAAGGGAAGAGGAGAGAGAGGAGGGTATAAAGAGGATTTGAATACAGAAATGGAGTTGTAATACGAATACCTTCCACTTTGTATCTGCAAGAGGCAGAAGAAAAAGAAAAGAGAAGAAAAGCGAAAGGTAATATAATGGAACTAACATGGAAACATATTTCAACAACACTCAATGCAATACCATCATCAACAAGCACCATATCGATCACACGCTTTTAAGTCCTTCTACTTTTCTTTCATTCTTTCTTCCTTCTTGTTCCTCACATCACATTCTTTTTCTTTTCTTTTCTTTCTCTCTTCAATCCCAATCCAGCTTTCTCCTCCTCCTCCACCTGATGGATCAGACTCTGCAATGTAGATGACCTTCTTCGTCGGTGCCCGGGGACATCAACATCATTGTTAGCAACACTCTCTCGTGTTCATGCTATGGCGGCAGAGGCGGCGTTGTTCTTTTCTGTGGCATCAGTGGTGGAGGACGTGCTTCAGCAGCACGGTCCTCGCCTCAAAGATCTTGATTTGGAATCTAGGAAAGCAGAAGAAGCCGGTACTTTCCCATTATTTTTTCTGGGTTCCTTCAAAATTCAGTTTTGGATTTGCTTATAACTAAGAATAACGACTGAAAATTAATCTTTTAATGTGAAAGTGTTTTTTTAAATATAATGATTGCTTTAACTGGAATTTGACGAGTTTCAATTTGTTCTCAAAGAAAAAGTATCTGAATTTTGTTTCAAATGATCAATTATCAATTACCCTGAAATGGAAAGTTCTTTACCATGCAGCATCCAGAAGATATGAGGCAGCGGGGTGGTTGAGAAAAATGGTTGGAGTTGTTGCGGCTAAAGATTTACCAGCGGAGCCCTCTGAGGAAGAGTTTAGGCTTGGTTTGAGAAGTGGGATTATTCTCTGTAATGTTATTAATAAAGTTCAATCCGGAGCTGTTCCCAAGGTGGGTTAGATCATTGTTTAGTTTGATTTTCTAATGTTTTGGTATGTATTTGTTTACATTGTATTTTTCTTTTAAGGTTGTGGAGAGTCCTGTTGATTCTACATCGATCCCTGATGGGGCACCATTAACAGCATATCAGTATTTTGAAAACGTGAGGAATTTCCTGGTGGCTGTCCAAGAAATTGGACTTCCTACCTTCGAGGCATCTGATCTGGAACAAGTATGTAAATAAAGCACTGGACAAGTAATCAATTTGTATCATGTATAATTCAATAGTTAATGACACAAGTTTTTTGTTTTCTATTGAATTATTTGCTATCTTAGGGAGGAAAATCGTCTAGGATTGTCAATTGCGTGTTGGCCCTGAAGTCCTATAGTGAATGGAAAATGAGCGGGGCAAATGGCGTGTGGAAATTTGGTGGAAATCTTAAACCCACTGTGTCTGCCAAATCTTTTGTTAGGAAAAACTCGGACCCATTTACTAATTCCTTGTCAAGGACTTCATCGATCAATGATAAACATCTCACCGTTCTTAATTCTGACATAGACTCTGATAAAATGGTTGGTACGCTTGGTTTTTAGTACCTGCTCTGGATTTGTCTAGTTGAACCGAAAGAATAACCAACGAATTTTTTTTATATTTCTTTAATGGCAGTCTGGTTCCCATTCTTTGAGTTCGCTTGTTCGTGCGATTCTATCAGATAAGAAGCCAGAAGAAGTTCCAATGGTAAGATAACAAATAGCTCTACGTGTTTCACAGCTAAATTTCATCACAACTTTACTGATTAAGTGGTTTCTTATTGAAAATAAGCTTATATTATGATAAAAGGCTTTAGAAAATTATAACTTTATTTATGAAACAATATTAACATTCACAGTACTGTTACCACACATCTGCTGCTTCAGTTCCGTTTAGTCATTCATAATACTAAGAGCAAGAGTGCCTTTAAAGCTAGTTTTTAATATTTTTCTTGTGCCCGGAGCAGTTGGTTGAATCTGTTTTGAGCAAGGTTGTAGAGGAGTTTGAACAACGAATAGCTAGCCAAGGTGAAAAGGTATGACAAATCTTACCTACTCGATCTGTCCCTGTTATGAGTTTAGTCCATTCCTAGAGTGTACTGGTTCTTACTTAAGTTGACTTTGGTGACAAGCTGTTCTTGATTTTCTTCATTATCTTTTGACTTCCCAGGCAAAAGTAACTTCGATTGATCCTGTTTCTCAAAGCAAGGGGTCTGTTGTGGCAGATAAAAAGGTAACATGGCTAGTGTTTAACATATTCCAGGTCCTTCATGAAACTTGAAAATGCTATAATTCTTATAATCACCTATTTTGCGGTTAGGGTGATAAGAAGATTCATGCGGTAACGGAAAAAGATGTCATTCATAAAAGTCAAGTTAATGCTATGGTAACAAAAAAAGAAGATCGCATTCATAAAAATCAAGTTGCTGATGAGGAATCGCAAAGGCAACTTCTGAAGCAGAAAATGCTCTTTGATCAGCAGCAAAGACAAATTCAAGTAGAGAATCAGAGACAATACTTATCGCGTTTAATCTTTGCAATTTCTTAATAATTAGTTAATATCTCCATTTATTGTGTTATTGTAGGAGCTAAGACATAATCTTCACACAACAAAATCTGGTATGCAGCTCATGCAAATGAAATTTCGTGAGGAGTTCTCCAATCTTGGTGAGGACAGTGATTAATTCATTTTAAGCTTTCTACTATTTTTCTCCTACTTCCTTTGCTGCCGTGTGATTGGTGGATGAAACACTACATCTTTTTTAACTTCTTTGTTTTCCTTTCTAGGAATGCACGTTCATGGCTTAGCTCACGCTGCTTCTGGATATCATAGAGTTCTTGAAGAAAATCGCAAGCTATACAATCAAGTCCAGGATCTTAAGGGTAATAAAGATCACTGTTTGCTTGTTGCTTTTGGTCCGCGTCTTTATGCCTTTGTGATTTTTTAACCCCAGAATTGAATTAATGTTAGTAAATTTGTTTCATCAGGGAGTATTAGGGTGTACTGTCGAGTAAGACCATTCTTTCCTGGACAATCAAACCATTTGAGCGCAGTGGAAAATACAGAAGATGGAACTATCACAGTTAATATTCCTTCAAAGAATGGGAAGGGACGCAGGTCCTTCAACTTCAACAAAATCTTTGGACCATCTGCAACCCAAGGTTGGTTTTTGCTTCTGCTTTCAATTATCTACAGGATTCCTATTCTTTAGTATGATTATAAATTTCTCTCTTTTGTTTCAGCTGAGGTCTTCTTGGACATGCAGCCACTCGTTAGATCTGTTCTTGATGGCTATAATGTTTGCATATTTGCATATGGCCAAACAGGATCAGGAAAAACTTACACTATGGTAGGATCCATATCCATTTATTTAGAATTTTCTATTCAAAGAAAAAAAAATGATCTTTTGCTGATTAATGCTTTTAACACGTAGACTGGACCAAAAGAAATCACAGATAAAAGCCAAGGTGTAAATTACAGGGCTCTAAGCGATTTGTTTCTTATAGCGGATCAAAGAAAGGACACTTTCCGCTATGACGTTTCTGTTCAAATGATTGAGATTTACAATGAGCAAGTCAGGGATCTTTTGGTCACTGATGGAACAAACAAAAGATATCCTTTACCAGTATATTTGATTGTCTTTGGTTTTGTATACAATAAGGAGTGTTATTTATTTTGGTTTTGTATAATCTCTGAAATTATAATACATTGCATTGCTTGCTGCTCTTAACAAATGAAAACAGGTTTTAAATATGATGCATTATGAACTATTGATACATATTCTAGAACATACGTGTCATTGATTGCTTTGCTGCCCTTAACTATAAATACATTGGAAATTCGAAGTAGTTCTCAAAAAGGACTCAGCGTTCCAGAAGCAAGCCTTGTCCCTGTATCATCAACTATTGATGTTATTGAACTAATGAACCTTGGTCAAAGGAACCGTGCAGTTGGAGCAACAGCCCTTAATGACCGCAGTAGCCGGTCTCACAGGTATGGTGTATCCTATTCACCTTTTGTCATGTTATTTCTTGGACACATCTAACCATATTGTATTCTTTCAAATATCAATTTGGCAGTTGCTTGACTGTTCATGTTCAAGGAAGAGATTTGACATCTGGAGCTATCCTTCGTGGATGCATGCATTTGGTTGACTTGGCAGGAAGTGAGAGGGTGGATAAATCTGAGGCCACAGGAGATAGACTAAAAGAGGCACAGCATATTAACAAATCTCTTTCAGCTCTGGGAGATGTCATTGCTTCCCTTGCTCAGAAAAACTCACATGTACCTTACAGAAACAGTAAACTCACACAACTACTCCAAAATTCGCTTGGTAAGGTTTAAGATGTTGGTTTGCCAGCCATATTTTTTTCTGCTCCTTAGGAGCACAATTCCTTTGAATTCTCTGATAATGTTGGGGGGATTGTTTCAGGAGGACAGGCAAAGACGCTAATGTTTGTTCACATAAGTCCAGAGAGTGATGCTATTGGAGAAACAGTTAGTACCCTAAAATTTGCTGAAAGAGTTGCCACCGTTGAACTTGGTGCCGCTAGAGTAAACAAAGATAGTTTAGATGTTAAAGAGCTCAAAGAACAGGTTGATCTAAATTTTGCTGTTCTCTTACCACAATCTTAGTAATTTCATTTTCAGCCCAATCAAATCTAACTACTGAATTACGTTTCAGATTGCCAGCCTTAAGGCAGCACTGGGAAGAAAGGAAGGAGAATCAGAACATTCTTTATGCAGCAGCTCCGAAAAATACAGGACAAAGGGTGATGAGCTTTTACCTTACCATATGAACCTTCGAGATCCTGACACTGGTGGGGATCAGCTTGGATGCCGGCGACCAATGGTGGAGGTCGGCAATATAGAGGTATGCATACTTCTTTCGTCGTGGTTTTCTTACGTTGATAAAGCATTCTAATTACGTATTCGTACAAAGTGATTTGATGGAAGTAGGAAAACAGAAATCACCTTATTTTTTTTATTTATACAGAAATCTCCTTATATTTAGTATAGAGAATTTATTTTTAGAAAATTTTGATATGATTTTGTCACTAACCACAAACACGTGGCTATTAATGATTCAATGGAATCGTCAAAATACAGTTGCGTGCTCAACTATTTACTTTGGTTAGGACTTAGGAACAAACAAACACGTTTACTATCAAAAGCTGTTGATTATGCCATGCATGAAATGCTGAGACATTTATCATTTTACGGATTAACACAGTTATAGGCATTTTACTTGGCAAAAATTATTCATGGCATTGGGAAACTAACATGACTTCATAGCATTGACTGTTCCATGTTAAACTGAGATGGAATTTGCACAATTCATCCTGCAGCTTCAGAGTAATAGCACAGTGAGGCAAAAAACTCAGAGCTTTGATTTTGATGAGATCTCAGCAAATTCACCACCATGGCCCCCGGTGAACAATAGTCTTGGACAAAACTATGTGGAGGATGACAAAGAATCTGGTTCTGGAGAATGGGTTGACAAGGTCATGGTCAACAACAAGCAAGATGTAAACAAAACTGAGAACCTCTTGGGGTGTTGGCAAACAAGCAATGGGAACTTATCTGAGGCCTTTTATCAGAAATATCTTAAAGATTCTCCCAAAATGTACTCAGAACAATCCTACAATATGTTCATAGGAGGCAACCAGTTTAACATTGTGGGTTCAGATGACACGGATGAGCTAGATGCTGCAACCAGTGATTCCTCAGAACCTGATTTGCTTTGGCAATTTAATCATTCCAAACTTAGCAGCATGACCAATGGAATTGGATCAAAGACGACTACAAGATCTATCTCTAAGTCAGCAAAAAGCCCTGAGTTGAGGTACTGCAAAAGTGATACTCTAGTAAAATGTTTTCCTGATATACTGAACATAGTCTATTTCAGATTATTTTTATGTTTAATGTGTGTATTTGGTGATAATAGTATATTTTCAATTTTGCAGCAAGAATGCAGTTCATTCTTCTCCTCTGGGTCCTTCAACTTCATTGAAACAGTCCAATGGCGTCTCACATCGAACAGGAAGGCATCCGGCTCCACTTGACGTGAAACGTAGAAGTGGGAGTAGAAAATAAAACAATGTGTTATTCAAAAGGTATAAAGAGTGATTGTTCATATTTTGATTTTTTAAATATTTTTTCAATTTTTTAGATAGAAAAAGAGAGGTATTGTTATATTATTTTTTGGGTTTGCATTTTATAATCATCAACATCACACGGATAATGGAGCAATAATGCCAGTTGCTTTGTTTGTATGATGACATTCTTTACATTTTAGGGGATGTAACAGTTTAAACTCATCACACTGCAATGAATTTTTATTTGTACAAATCGATTTCCTCGTATTTTATATCCCTCCCCCACTTTTTTCTAAATCATTTTTAGTGGAAATAAATATAACTACTTTATTTGTATGTATAAGAGGTGAGTTTAAAAGATTAGTTTTTGTTGGGGGTATATTTACCTTATAATGCGACCAATAAAATTCCGTGTTTTTAAGTAAAATTAATAAATTAGAAAAAAAAAAGTATGTCAAAAACTTAAATGTTCCCACAGATGAAATCCGTGGCTATTTATTTACATACTGCATATTATGGATGTCAGCATTGTTTCTGGCCGAAATTAGTAAAAGAATATTGAACATTATTTTATAAACAAGAAAACATAAATAATCATGTAATAAATAAGTTTTTTTAGACTATCTTATAAAAAGAAGTTAAACTAAGTTAAATTCAAACTTTATTTTTTAATCAAGTCAAACTCAAGTTTTCAATTGAACTCATCTAAATAATTTGATGAAAACTAACAAGTATTTTTTTTCTCACAAATGAAACCTATGATCCAAGTACTCACCTATTCTTGTAAATTATTTTAGAGAGTTTATTTTTAATCCTCATAAAATTCTCTAGCACTTTCCTCTTGGTTCTGAAACGGGCTTCGAAATGTAAAAAATACACTCCTAAATGAATGGCAGGTGTAAGAATTTCATTGGGGTGCTGAAAGAAAAATTCCATATCGGAGCAACCCAAAACCTTTGTCCAGCCCAGAAATCAGTCTGAGGCCCAATGTTGAATGATTGACTTTTGTCACTGTTTAAGAGCCCAATGTAGAGTTATGTCCGGGTCTAAATTTTATAGATTTGGACTTTAAGCACACGGGACTAAAGTGACTGTTTCTTCCTGCACCTCCATGCCTTCTTCTCCCACTTTCATAGATTTTTGTAATTCCCAAAATGCCCCTTAGTATTATTCTGGATTACGTAATCCGGAAGTCATTTTTTAAATTTATAATTAGCTTCTGGATTATGTAATCCGGAAGCCTTTTTTTCAGATACATGATTACTTTCCAGATTACATAATCCGGAAGTCTTTTTTCAAATGCATTTTCGGATTACATAATCCGGAAACTACTCTATGGGAGTGGCCAAGAAAGATAAAAATGTATTTTCATGTTGTGTATGGGAGTGGAAGAAGAAGATATGGAGGTGCAGGAAGAAACGGTCGACTAAAGTTTGCAATTGCTTCCTTCACCTTATAAAATTTGAATGTGAGATGATAAAAATGCCCTAAGAGGGTGTTGTAAATAAAAATACATTCTGGATTTCCTTTTCCAAAACACTTACATGGGAGTTAGATTTTTTGAATTTTTTTGATTTTCAGAATCTCTTTTCTAAAATATATTTCTAGATTTTATTTTTAAAATGAGATTTTGATTTTTTAATTTTATTTCAAACTTTTATTTACGGAACACAAAAATCTATTCGAAATTTATTTTTTATGATGTATTTTTTTAAATTCTGGATTTTGAATTCGAGAATGAAAATTATTTTTGAGAATTTTAAAGTACAAATGGAGGTAATAATTTATAAGGTGTAGGAAATAAATAATGGAAATTTACGTGGCCAGGCAGTAACGATTTGTGCTTTGGTCAAGTAACTGGTGGACATTGAAGGCCCAGAGGAAGTCTCTGGAACTTTCTGGGTGCAGAGCACAACATGGATCTTTCACTTCCAAACCTTTCTGACAACATAATAAACCACGAGAACCTCAACAACCTCCGACATCGTTTAACTAAAATAACAACATTTCACCTTTAGGTTTTAACTGTTCCAAGCAAAAATGTCAGGCATCGTGGAGTCAAACGATGCCGTTTGCTTCTATTCGGTGCTTGGGATTGACAAACATTCAAGCGATGGTGAAATTCGATGCGCTTATCGTAAGATGGCTCTGGTATTTCCTTGTATATTACTCTCTCAACTTAAACACTTTACCATGTTTATATTGTTATCAGTAATATTATGGTTCATTTGTTTTGAATTTAACATGGTTCTGAATTGAGTGCATTTGTGTTGAACTTTTGGGTTAAAAGAAGTGGCATCCTGATAGATGGACCAAGGACCCAGAGTTTGCACTAGAGGCAAAGAAACAGTTTCAGCACGTTCAAGAGGCTTATTCAGGTGCTTTACAAATTGAACGTATGTGCCTGTTATGTGACTTTTATTATCAGAAAGCCGCAACTGAATGTCTCTGTTTTCCTTTGTAAATATAGTTTTGTCCAACACAGGGAAGAGAAGGATATATGATGCTGGTTTGTTTGGTCTAATTGGAGAGGACGATGATGAGGTGGGTTTCATGCTATGAATTATTAATTAATTATCATATGAGATTTCATTGCTGAATTTCGTATGTCAAAATTACAGGGATTTCTTGATTTCATGCAAGAAATGATCTCGATGATGCAGAATGTAAGACCCAAGGTATGCAAATGGTGATGCAGAAGCTTATTCAGATTCATTTTATTGAAATTGATAGGGTTAATTCTGACTTGGTTAGTTTGTTAGAATAAATGTCCTATTTTATAGGGCTGATTAGCATAGCACTTGGATTCAGTTTGATTTAGTCTTTATTAGTTCCTATTTTCTAGCTATGTTTTAGGATAGTCAGTTTATGTAATCAGCTATATATTAGCTTTTCTATTATTCAATAAAGTGTGTCAGTTATCAGAGTTTCTTAACATTCTGGTATCAGAGCCAGGTTCAAAAAAAAAAAAAGGAGAGAGTTCGTAAGCAATGGCGGAAGGAAATAGTGGTTTTTCTCAACCCTCTATTCCGAAATATGATGGTGATTATGACCACTGGAGCATGGTCATGAAGAATCTACTCCAATCCAAGGAGTACTGGAGTGTTGTGGAATCTGGTTATTCACAACCAGGTGTTGATGAAGTGTTAACGGCAGCACAAAAGAAGACATTGGAGGAAGCGCAACTCAAAGATCTAAAGGCGAAGAATTACTTGTTTCAATCTCTTGACAAGTCAATTCTTAAAACGATCACTCAGAAGGAGACATCCAAGCAACTTTGGGATTCCATGAAGATGAAATGTCAAGGGAATGCTCGAGTTCAGAGGGCTCAACTCAACCGCCTTCGCAGAGAGTTTGAGGTCCTAGCTATGAAACAAGGTGAATCAATCAGTGATTATTTTAGCCGAGTGATGATGATTGCAAATGATATGAGAAATTATGGAGAGGATATGGCTGATGTCAAGATCGTAGAGAAGATCTTGAGAACCCTCACTGAAAAATGGAACTATATAGTTTGTTCCATAGAAGAGTCAAAGGACATTGATGAACTCTCTGTTGATGCCTTGCAGAGTTCTCTTCTTGTCCATGAGCAAAAGTTTAAGAAAGATGGAGACGAAGAACATGCTCTCAAGGTGTCCTATGATGAAAGAAATGGTGGAAGAGGACGAGGAAGAAACACTTTCAGAGGAGGAAGAGGCAGAGGCAGGGGTCGGCAAAGTTACAACAGGGCGACCGTTGAATGCTACACATGCCATCAGCTAGGACACTATCAGTACGAGTGTCCAAATTTAGGGAAGCAAGCAAACTATGCTGAGCTTGAAGAATCAGAAGACATGTTGCTTATGGCATACGTTGAATCTTCTAGAATCAATCAACAAGATGTGTGGTTTCTGGACACTGGCTGCAGCAACCATATGTGCGGTGATTCTTCACTATTCATGGATATGGAGAATGGATTCAAAAGAAATGTCAGATTGGGCAACCATACAACAATGAGTGTTGTTGGAAAAGGAAGTGTGAGATTAGTCTTGGAAGGAGTTTATCACACTGTCAAAGATGTGTTCTACGTGCCAGACTTAAAGAACAATCTTCTTAGTATTGGACAGCTACAAGAGAAAGGTCTAGCTGTTCTGATAAAGGACAATCAATGTAGGATCTACCATCCTACAAAGGGTCTAGTCATTACCAGTAAAATGACAGCCAACAGGATGTTTGTGTTGCTCACTAATACACCTTGTTGCAAGCAGAAAACAAGTGAAGAGTGTTTTCAAGCGGATGTCCAAGATCTAGCTCAACTTTGGCATTGTAGATATGGTCATCTAAGCTATACAGGTTTGAAGACTCTGAAAAACAAGGAAATGGTGAAAGGGCTGCCACATTTTACTGAAACCAATGTTGTGTGCACTGGCTGTTTAAAAGGGAAGCAACATCGAGAAACTATTCCAAAGAAGGCGATATGGAGAGCTTCAGAAAAACTAGAGCTGATTCATGCTGACATTTGTGGTCCAATCTCTCCTACTTCCAACGGACAAAAGAGGTATCTCATTTGTTTCATTGATGATTTTAGTAGAAAAGCTTGGGTGTATTTTCTTACATATAAGGCCGATGCCTTTAGTGTCTTTAAGCAATTCAAAACCTGTGTAGAGAAAGCATCTGGTTTGTCCATTAAATGCTTAAGAACAGATCGCGGAGGTGAATTTACATCAAATGAGTTCAAAGAATATTGTAGAGAGAATGGCATTAAGAGGCAGTTAACCACAGCCTACACACCTCAGCAAAATGGTGTTGCAGAACGAAGAAACAGAACTGTAATGAATATGGTGAGATGTCTGCTGGCTGAGAAAGATGTGCCAAGAAATTTTTGGCCAGAAGCTGTGAATTGGGCCTTCTATGTTCTAAATAGATGTCCAACATCATCAGTCAAGGACAAGACCCCTGAAGAAGCTTGGAGTGGAGTGAAACCTTCAGTTGAACACTTCAAAGTGTTTGGTTGTGTAGCTCATGCTCACGTCCCTGATGCTAGACGAGCTAAACTGGATGATAAGAGTCGCAGTTATGTTCTGTTTGGGGTGAGTGCAGAATCCAAGGGATATAAACTCTATGATCCTTTGAACAAGAAAGTCATAATCAGTAGGGATGTTGTCTTTGAGGAAGAAAAGAAGTGGAATTGGGATGAAAGTTACCAAGAATTCATTAGACTTGATCTAGAGGTGGGAGAAGAAAATGATGAAATCACACAACAGAATCATGACACACAAAGCAATGAGGAAGAAGAGATGACAAGTGATGCAATTGAGGCTGTTGTACCTAGTGCCAATCCTACAACTTCCAATGCAAGAGAAATCAGAGTTAGAAGAGCACCAATATGGATGAATGATTATGTTATTGGTGACGATGTTATTGGTGAAGAAGAAGAAGATGGTCAAGTACATTTCGCTTTCTTTGCTAGCTCTGATCCAATCAGTTTTGAAGAGGCAGTGCAAAGTGAAAAATGGAGACAAGCAATGGATGATGAAATAAGTACAATCGAGAAGAATGGGACATGGCAGCTAACTGATTTGCCAAGAGGTGCTAAAACCATAGGAGTCAAATGGGTATACAAGACCAAACTGAATCAGCTGGGAGAAATTGAAAAATATAAAGCTCGCTTGGTGGCGAAAGGATATGCTCAGCAACAAGGAGTTGATTATGATGAAGTGTATGCTCCTGTAGCTCGTATGGACACTGTACGCATGATCATTGCTCTTGCAGCTCAAAGAAGCTGGATTATTTATCAACTTGATGTGAAATCTGCCTTTCTCCAAGGAGAATTATCGGAAGAGGTCTATGTTGAACAGCCTAAGGGTTATGAGTTGAAGGATGAAGGGAGGAAGGTCTACAAGCTTAACAAAGCTTTATATGGACTCAAGCAAGCACCGCGAGCATGGTACAGTCGAATAGAGTCATACTTCAAGTAGACAGGATTCGAGAAGGATGCAAGTGAACAAACATTATTTACTAAAGTAAATAAACAAGAAGTATTACAGTTTGATGAAGGGATATTTATCAGCCAGAAGAAGTATGTGAAAGATATGTTGAAGAAATTTGGAATGGAAGAAAGCAATTCTGTGCAAAATCCAATGGTTCCAGGTTTTAAAATTCACAAAGATGAAGATGGTGTGAAAGTGAATAGTTCAGTCTACAAGCAGCTGGTTGGAAGCATGATGTATCTGACAACCACAAGACCTGATGTGATGTATTCAGTTAGCCTCATTAGTAGATACATGTCAAATCCAACTGAGCTTCATCTTATGGCAGCTAAAAGGATATTAAGGTATTTACAAGGAACCACTAGCTATGGGATTCTCTATAGGAAGACAGGAAATACAGAGCTGATTGGATTCAGCGACAGTGATTATGCTGGAAGTATGGAGGACAGAAAGAGTACATCCGGATATGCATTTATTCTGAGCAATGCAGTTGTAGCATGGTCTTCAAGGAAACAACCTATTGTCGCACTTAGCACCACAGAAGCAGAATTTGTAGCTGCTGCAGCCTGCACATGTCAAATGATATGGATGAAAAGAGTGTTGAAGAAGCTTGGCTATGATGGTAGTAGCAGTCCAGTTATATTTTGTGACAATAGTTCAACAATTAAGCTATCCAAAAACCCTGTGATGCACGGAAAGAGTAAGCACATTGATGTAAGGTTCCATTTCCTACGTGATATGGTGAATGAAGGAGCTGTACAACTGAAGTTTTGTGGCACTGAACAACAGATAGCAGACATTTTCACTAAGCCTCTCAAGTTGAAGACATTTCAGCATCTTAGGAAGAAACTTGGAGTATGTGATGCACCTAAGTTAAACTAGTATACTGTCTAGTTTAAGGGAGGAAATGATAGGGTTAATTCTGACTTGGTTAGTTTGTTAGAATAAATGTCCTATTTTATAGGGCTGATTAGCATAGCACTTGGATTCAGTTTGATTTAGTCTTTATTAGTTCCTATTTTCTAGCTATGTTTTAGGATAGTCAGTTTATGTAATCAGCTATATATTAGCTTTTCTATTATTCAATAAAGTGTGTCAGTTATCAGAGTTTCTTAACAGAAATTAATTTTAAATCATTAAAAATGTGTTTCAGTCTACTTAAATTAGTTTAAATCATATATTTAATTTCAGTTTAATTAATTTTTAGTATCTAAAATTTAAGACAACTTCGTTTTTTGTCTCCTAAACTGAAAAAAGATTTTAACTTATTAAATCTTAAAAAAATAATATTTAGTTCTTCAAACCATACTAGGTTGAGAAAAGTGACTCTGCTGCATTTAACATTGTCTACATACTGTATAACATCACCATTTTCTGCAATGTTATTTGATTTTAATATTAAATTGTACATTTTAAATTTGAAGAACTATTTTTTTTTTTTCAATTTAGAGACAAATAAATTTGTTCTTTTTTTTCAATAGAGAATCATACCATTTCCATTTCAAGAATGTGATGAATACTATTAGGAATAGAATGGAAGTAACAAATTGATTGAATTTCTATCATTTTAGAAATATAATTCTAATTATGTTTTTGTTCTTAATTTTTAATATTATAATTAAACTTTCATATTAGAGTATGTATTTTTTTTTATTTAGAAATTTCTCTATTTTGAGTTTATAACTTCAAAACAAGACTTGGGTATTAAGTATATGGCATTCCACATTGATTACTTTGGTTAGCATCTTAACACTGAGAGGAGTTTTTATTTATTGATTTTGTTCTTAAAATAATTGTTTTTTAGGATGAGAAAGGAACAATGGAGGATCTCCAGGGATTGTTAAGGGATATGATGATGGAAGAAAATGAAGGGACATGGAAGTATGGGTTTAGCTGGAATTCATCTCCATGTCCTACAAAGAGGACACGTATCTTATGATTCCAGTGTTACAATTCAGTTAATTATAATTTATTTTTATCTCCACTTTCTATCAATCTACAGTTTACACAGTTTTCAGAATTATTAACATTGTTAAATTTTCAGCTATCAATAATGCCAGTTTTTTTTTCAATCCAAATTAAGATATTAATGTAAGCAAATATAGTGACTATAAATGGTAAATGGTAAAAGCTTAAGGGTTCATCATATAAATTGAATAAAATTGATTTTGATAATTGAATAATATATATATATATATATATATGTGCATTTAAATTAACTAAACTAAAATTTATCATTGGATGAAAAAAAGAATTGGTTTTGTATTTTCTTTTTCATTTTAAAGTTGAATGAAATTAATTTTAAAATATTAAACATAATTAAAATGTACATTTTAATTAACTTTAAGCACACTTTTTACATAAAAAAAACTGGGTATATAGTAGAAGAAATTAATTCAATTAAAATAATTAGTTACAAGATGTTGGTGATTCCATATATCAAACTAAAAATAATGACGATATTTCATAATATATAAGTGAACTGTTATTTTATAATTCAGTTTAATAAGATTGAGTTAGATTTAAACTACTTACTATCGAATCATTATTAGATAACTTAAAATATATAATTTCATTCATTAAAGTCAATTTCTTAATACAAGGTGTGAAGCATATTTGAAAGAGCTTATTCATGCTTAAGGAAACTCTTTTATGATTATAATTTATTCTGAGGATGAGTTCAATCTAACTTAGCAAATGCTTTTTATTTCAAAAATTATTCATAACGATACTTAGCTTTACCTCGGATGGAATTCAAACTAAGATAAGAAAAGACATTGTGATAAGAAATTGTGTTGGTTCATTTGATCAACCCATTAGCTTCATTAAATAAAGTACATACCAAAATATGAAACAAATAACATATATCAATATTTATTAATAATAGAAAAAATATATTTAAAATAAAAAAATAACAAATATTTTAAGACAATTTTCATTTTTTAAAAGTTAAAATAATATTGTATTAAACATTTTATATTGAAAAGTTTATTATGTCCTAAAGACTTTAGCAGTATTAAAAAAATTACTTCGGAGAGGAATTTATTCTTCCTTTTCTCCTAATTTTACTACTGAAATTGGCCAATGAAAGGGAATCAGGCTGCACTAAACAAAATTGTTAAGCTGACAAGTGTATAGCCAAATGCTTCTCACCCGTAAATCAATCAATTTTGCTCTCTCTTTTTTGGTTCACCCTGTCTAAATGTTCGCTGTAGCAGAACTTTGTAATCCTGTGTTACAAAGTTCTTCATGGTGATGAAAAAAATACTAATGCAAAGGACATGAAACAAGACCCCTCCATTTCAAATAATAAAAAAAGAACCATCATTAAATAACTGTTCGATGTAACGACTTTTTATGTATTGTTAGACTTAAAAGCGTACGAGAATCTCTTTATTTTAGAAAATCCTTACAAGTTCTTGTAAAGAAAAACAGGATAGTACTTACATATCTGTGAATATAATGCAAATGAAGAAAGTAACGTATCGCTTATAGATTTGATGACAATGGTGACCATGTTTTGCACGCCAATTGTTGGTTTAGTGGTGTCTCCATTAATTAGATGGTACGTAAGAAAGTTGAAGTGATGTAACCAGCTGATTCAGGTTTCCCAGCTCCAGGGTGGAGTGGGACAATGCACAGCCATTGATGGCATTGGTGGCCTCTCACAATCCATCAGATTTAGTCAAGTATAGCTGTCTACCAACGGAGAAAAGGAAAAGCAGAAGAATCAAGACCACTGACCTAACATTGGATATGGGACACCAACCTTTCAACCTTGTTCATCAAAATCTATCTCCTAATATTCCTGTCCTAGTGTTATTTTAAGATTGGCTATGCTTGCCGTGACAATAAAACAATGTCATGGAGTTCAAGGTCAATAGATTCCATCACCATGCATGCTTCTGCCATACCAAGCAAGTCAACAGAAGCAATCATATACTGTGAATTAAGGAGAATACTGTCAGCTTTGCTTTAACAAAAACCAATACACCGTGTACCACAGTACCAATTCATGATAGACAGAGAATCAAGGTAGCACTCCTTGTTTTAAATGATACCTCCAAAGCAAAAAGCGTGTAAGGCTCCACCATAAAAAATTTCTTAACATGAATGAACAAATTAAGGCTGTACATAAATATACTATTTGGAGTTTACACCAACAAATGGAAGGTTGATTGAAATGTTGAAGAGAAGGAACATATTTGCATCAAGAATTTGGGTTTAGTGGAAAATTGGATGAAGTTGAAGAGGCTCTAGATGCATAGTGAAATTTGTATCTCGTACAGAGTGAATGAAACGTGTGACTATAATTCTTGATCTAAAGAGCCTGAGACATTACTAAAGTGTGGATATAGGGAAGTAAAGCAAGAAAAGGAGAAATTGGAATAAGAGCTCTGGAGATCGGGACATGGCTCAGGAATCACCTCCTCGGAGAAACCAATTACATTAGAACAGAACCATGAAGGGGATAGCTCATAACTGAGAAAAAAAGTCACGTTTGAAAGACAGATTGTTGAGAATGGTGATTCAACTATTCCTGAAACATTGCCAGCAACATCAATATTTGCACCCATCATATTCTTGAAAGTAATGCTATCAACAACTGGAAGTG
This sequence comes from Phaseolus lunatus, assembly GCA_013389735.1. Lineage (NCBI taxonomy): Eukaryota > Viridiplantae > Streptophyta > Magnoliopsida > Fabales > Fabaceae > Phaseolus > Phaseolus lunatus. Next base: position 42,779,578 of record CM023857.1, on the reverse strand, counting down.
CACTTGTGTCATACTTGTCGTCTGGATGGAAACCGGAGTATCCTGTCATGCTTATTCCCAAGTGAATGTTTTCCAATTCTGCATCAGAAATGAAGATGCCTTTCATATAGCCACCTCTGCCTCTAGTTGTCTTCAGTTCAATGCCTATAGGCGAGTTAAGTATATGAAGCTTTTCTGCAATAATATCTGATATTCCCCCAGACATCTCACTCCCAAAAGCCAAGCCAGCACCTGATGATGATTGTAGGTAAACATTGCTGATGTGGACACTGGAGGTTGGTTTTCCATAGGCAATTCCGTACTCATCCCAACCACTCTTCAACACAATTGCATCATGACCAGTGCTAATATTACTGTTCTCGATGCATACATACTTAGAAGAATCTGAAAGTTGCAATAACTAATGAGCCATGACGCCCCCCATAATAACCGGTTCACAAAATAAACTCCAAGGAAAGCAAATCAAGATACTACTACGTGACTAAAGTGCATGTCGAAAAATGATGACAAACACCATTGAGAATTGAACAAACAAAATCAAGGGTATTACTAACAGTAAATAATACTTTCTTCAGCTATAATTAAAACTCATATTGCTTGCGAAATAAAGGTTTTTAGCAAACTAAAAAGTTTGACTCAAAGGTGTGTAGCTTGTGTGCTAAGAGACAACTAAAAGTAATTAATATACCTGGAACTATACCACTTGTGTAAGGGGATTCGGGTGGTGCACGAGAAGTAATGTTTTGAATTTGAACGTTACTGCGTTGTGGAAAGAAGAAAGATTAAAAAGAGGGGGAAAACAGTTTCCTTTTAGAAATTGGTCAGTAAACCCAAAAAGGAGCTTGTGGTACCTGCAATATACTGGATGGATGCCCCAAGCTGGAGAGTCTACAAAAGTCAAATTGGAAATTATGACATCAACGGAATCAACAAATTCTACAAGATTTGGTCGACTGTAGTTTAAGGAATGAGAACTGAACAGCTTCCACCAGATAGCACCTTGCCCGTTTATAGTTCCATTATCACCTGTTGCATTTATTAAATATACCAATTTAAGTGAGCAAGAATTGCTTTGCATATACCATGAGAGAAATACTTGAAAGATAAAATGGTAACCAAAGAAACTTCTCACCTGTAACTACCACATCGCTTAAACTCTGTCCATAGATTAAGCTGCGATATCTCCCAATTCCTCTACCATAAGAAGGGAGGGAATCCAGTACATCCCAATGAGAATAATCCTGAAGTGATATAAGATAAAAAAAAAAAAAAAAAGGTATAAAGAAATTTTTTCAAGAGAGAGAACAAATTAGGTCCTGTATCAAAATATTTTCCAATATAATAGTAATTTTTTAAGGATGCAGAAGAATCACATCATCTACACTTTTTTTGGAAAGAGTAATAGTGATTTTTTCATTAAGCTCCAAGAGAAGCGTACAATAAGAACTCAGAAGGTTAACAAGTTAACAACTAACCATGCTAGGCAAGGATTAGAAAAATGAAATTAAAGATTTTGGTTCCATTTCTTCTTCTATGACACTTGTAGTATTCTACTTTTGTTGTTCTTCGCTATTAAGGAAGAGGCAAATAAAACAAACCTGAGATGCAACGATGGTAGCTCCTCTCTCAAGGAACAGAGTGAGGTGACTGGTGAGGTTAAAACTCCCAGTAAGCCATGTGCCAGGTGGAACATATAGTTGGGCACCCCCTTTGTCAGCAAATGACTTGAGATAAAATATTGCGTTTTGGAACGCCACTGTGTTCAGTGTCATTCCATCTCCAACAGCCCCAAACTCCAAGATCGACACACTGTGAGGCCTAGCATTCAACGCATTCCGTTTACATGCTCCACCATTCTCTTCTCCGTTGCTTTCCACAGCAGTGCATATTGCCACAAGTAAAAGCACTGCCACCTAAAAACAAGATAGGAAAGGAGAAGAGTTGAGTGCAATTCCAACTTCACAATAAGAAAGTGCTTCTGAAACAATGACAATCTGTTCAGTTGGATACAATGTTTAGAAACATAACCTACACTCTAGAGATATGCAAATACTTCATCAGAAAGTCAACTGAAACACGTAAATCAATCAAGCAAACCGTTTTAGCATTTGAAATTCTAATGTTACATGAAAACAATATCTTACCATCTCACATTGTACCAACTGAACTTCAAAGATCTCTCTACATCAATTTTCACAGACAAGAAAGCAATATCTCAACTACCATACCTTAGCGGAGTCACCGATCTCTATTCTCTCAAACTCTCTCCACATAATTCTATATTGGATCCTAAGACCTGACAAGATATTGACGTAATTTATGAGTGCTACATGAACTTGGAAGTTTACTGTATGAACCAAACACATGAACAAAAATCAAGACATATTGTAATTGTTGAAGAGAGTGAAACAAACTATTTTAAAGGCTATTTAGAACAAACCTTAGAAGAAGAAAAAAACCGTTTATAACAACCTTAGAAAAAAAAAACCTTAGTTTAAAATATCTTATGGTATGACAAGACAACGTACTTACTAGACCCTTCATGTGTGCTTGAGCAGCAACAAGTTGAAACTGCAATGAGTCAACGAAGTTCTGAATCCAGTGCAAGAACAGTTGCATGGAGCAAAGGAGAGGGAAGCAGAGTTAGATGAAGAACATAAAATACAGAACAAGAGAAAGAGCGAACCAGTATTTCGTATATAGTGCCAGGGAAGTACTCTGTACTCATTAAAAAAATAATAAAAAAAGGTGGTAAGAGAAAAAGCCAGCTAAAAAGGGTATACCAGAATGCCAGCTTGTACATTTCTATTACCTTCTACATTAACAAATTTATACGCATCCAACAACAAAGAAACTAATATAAGTTAATAATAAATAATAATATTTCACAGATTCTAAAATAAATCTCAACAATATTTTTATTTTAACATACAATGGAAATATATGAAATTGGCAAATTATGGTCCTTCCCATAACGTGTGCCGACAAATATATGAAATTGTACAATTGTTTATTTTTATTAATTAATTAAGCTAATTTATTACATTAATTTGCGCCTAAGTCACGTGTCCTCTGAGCAACTCACCTATCTCATCATCTGAGCAAACTTCTACCTACAAACTCATTATTCAGAATGACATCATTATTTTTTTAATTTAATACTAAAAACATACTAATTATTTCTTTTTACCCACCTTAGTAAAAAAATTAATTCTTACCAAACAAATGTTGCATTAATTCATTTAAAAATTTAATAAATGTGCAAGGGGTTGTTTAGTATGCACATTAAGAATGGACTGCAACTAGTTGTAACTTTTTTTTTTGCCAAAGTTTTAGATAAAATATCTTTATGCGAGAGAGACATAAATTAAACCTTCACCGTAAATTTGCGTAAGCGCCTCTCTTGAGACAAGTAAATTTGATGTTTGAAGTTTTTTTATTTATGTTTTCTTATGTTTGAAAATTATATTACATGAGCAAATACTTGTTTATTTCGGAAGATTTTATATCATTAACAAAATAATATTCAAACCTGTGTAGGAAGTGGCAAACATAAGAAAACATATTTTTAACATTCAATAAGAAATTAAGTCCTTTATGTAAGACATGAAAATAATGAAACACATTTCCAATGTTTTTTTACACATAAGGATGAAAATATGTTACACAGTTTTCTAAGAGTCTGTTACCTAACTTATATTAAGTCTGTTTTTTTAAGAAATAAATTAGACATATATTTTATAAAAAATTATAAAAATTATAAAAATTATAATATCCTTATCTATTTGAGATGTGGAATTTTGATAGGGAGTGACCTAGATTACTTGTAGAGTATTAAAAAAAATTTAATTTAACAAAATTAATTTATAAAATAGAGTTTTTGCATTTTTTTGGAGAGATTATTATAATGTATCAAAATCATAATTTATATATTTAGTTACTTTTAAAATATCAAATATATTGAACTATGTAATGGTTGAAATGTCATTCCTATCCAAGTTATAATGACGTTGAATTATACTTTAAAAATAAAATTATATATAAAATAAATTAACATATTAAACTCAATTCTTATAAAACTTTATATTATGTAACTCTGTCTTTCTCTCCTGATTTGAGTAGTAATGATTTTGAGTCTTATAAATCATAGCATGTGTGTCTACGTAGCTTAAGGGGAGGGGAAAAAACAGATGATGTGAACATGCTTTTATCACATTACATATTGATATTATTATTTTTTTTCATGGGGATTCATATGCCTTACAAGAAAAGAAAAAGGAAGAGAGATCAAATAAGCAACTAAAAAAAGAGAGGAATAAATGCACTATGAAATATTAAATATAGAGTATTCATTTCCGTAATGAATTTTCTTAGCATAACTCTTTTTTAATAAATTTAATTAAAATAAGTGAAAACTCGTTTATTGAATTCAAATTTAATCCTTATAATAATATGTTTTTTACTTTATATATTTATTTTAAATTTAATACCTGTAACGCATAGATATTTATATAATTTATTTATTTTAATGTTATTTTGTTCAAACTTAATGTATTATTTAATATCACATAAACTTAATTAAATTAATCATTTAAAGAGAGCAAATGCAACTCCAATATTGTAAAACATTTAGAGATTATAAAAAAACATGAAGCTTGAGAAGTGAGAGAGAATTAGGTAACTCTTTACACAGACTTTACAAACTGTTTTGGGAAAACTTTCATCCATTTCTATCACTATCTATGAAAGATCATATTTTTATTCAAATTAGGTCAAATTACCACTTAAATAACTACATGTTTATATAATATATCTCACAACAATTATTTCTCTAACTTTTTTAAATTCGTTAGCTACTCAATGTTATATAATTATAATATATAAAAATAAACGAATGATACAACAATCATACATTGTAAAAGAGTCAATCTTTAAGTATGATAGTTTAAGAATAATTTAAACAAGTTAAAATATATTTAAAATAAGAAGAATACAGGGGCTTTCTTTTAAATGATACTTTCTAATCAAATATTGTCTCATTTGACACTCTTTCCATATAAGTTTTTGCTTGATCAAAACTCACTTCAAAGAATTTCTAAATTTGTAAACTCCAAGTTTGACGTATATCACATGTTCAAAACAAAAAAAAAATGTCTTAAAAGCTTGCTCAATTTAATTTATTATATGACACTACTTAGATGAGCAAAGTTATGACATTTGTATACCACTTTTCATGACATGCCTAACCTTTAAAATTTTGAAATCAATTTATAGTTCTGAACTATTATAAAAAAAATTTAAGAGGGAATGAAGCAAAACCTAAGAAACTCTTTGATCACCTCAGAAGTAAATCCTAACCATTAAGACACCTCAAATTAAACTTTAACTATAAAACTCCAATTTTTCCCCAATCAACCCATGCCTATATATGCATAGTGGTTTGAAAAAATGGAAAGTAGAATAAAAACGTAACCTTGATGTTCTAGTGAAATTTCCTTAACCAATTGAAAGTTTAATTCATGAAAGTAAGGAGAAAAAAGGGAGTCTATGGTTGTGAATTGAAAAAATAATAATAATAAAACACGAGAAAGGAAGATGTGAGAATGAAGAGATGAAGAATAATGATTATTTGAATACAACAAATTTTAATAGATATTAAAATTTCGACACCCATTCAAATTGATCACTTAATTGTTATTTACACCACTGATGTAAATTATGCACGGAATAAAATATATCATGAAATAAAACTAAGGCTTAAATATGCACTAAATTTAAGTAACACTTTACAATTATTTTACACATTTATATCAAAGGCACAAAACACGCATTTGAAAAAAAATAAATACATCCACATGCCATTATTGAAGAGTCTACTGAGGAAGGTTGTATTTTTTATTTTTATTTTAGATTTATTTTTAAAATAAAATGCATTTGGCTGAAATTGAATTAATAAATCATTTTTAACCCAGTCGTAAAACTCTTTCACACTAATTATATTCTTAAACTAATTTTGAAATGATAAAAACTTTAATGTGAGGTTTTTAAATTAAAGGCTAAAGGAAAAACAAAAAAAATGATTTAATTTTTGAAATATTTAAAATTTACAACTGAAAAAACCAGTTAGTTAACTCCAACAATATATTTGTGCAATTTAAGTTGTCTATTTTTTGCGCCACTCAAATGTTTGTATCAATGTAAACCAAAGGATTGGGTTCACGTGATAATTGAATGGAGATAACTGGTTTAGGAGTTCTTAGTTGGAAGCAGATCACGAAATGTGCGGTAGTTATGTCCCAGAACTGAGAGAAAAGTGTAATTTTCACCCTGCAAGACATTTTATTAAATATGTTAAAAAGGGTCAGATTTTGGGATGCATCACAGTTGGAGTGCAGTAGCTGCTATTCAGCCACTAGATAGATCAGTAATCGTATGTTTCATGGGAAGAAAAAAAGGAACAATTTTTTTTTTTTTATTTAGTTGGAGAGAAAACAGAAAAAAAAAATACTTTTACCCACAAAATAATATATTTGTTATTATGATTATCATTGTAAATTTATTATTACGTTTATTTATTTATTTTCTCATAATATTCTTCTTCATCCTCATACAGACAAGACGTTAAGAATAAAAGAAATATAGTTTTGAAAAATAAGTAACTATATAAGTATAGTGTATAAATTGTTTTTCAGAAAAAAAGTATAAAATATTTTTAATCGAAATAAAGGGGAAAAAATGATAAAAGAACAAATAAGTTTTTGTGAATTATAGCGCATTGCCAATTTACTGTTCTCTTTTGCTTACAGCTATAAAACACATCTTGACTAGCCTAGCCAAGTCAGTCAACTGCACTGCCACACCAACATGTTACATGTGCGCCTTTATAGATTTGTCAGTAGAATGCATAACCTACAAGGATATTCTCACAAGAAACAAAAAAAAAAACTTAAAAATAGGTTTGATGAATTATATAAGTTAATTGATAGAGTTTTTATTCTTTTAAATTTTATAAAATCAAATTTTTTTAATTTATGTATGAAATAAATTTATTTCACTTTTTTATTTTGTAAATGTTTATGAAAATATTGTTTAAATAGATTCAAATGCATTTTTTTCTTTATATTTTCTTTTTTTTAAAATAAATACTTATTCATTTTCTGCTATTTTTTAGGATTAACTATTTAAACATTTAAAATATTGTCGATTATTAAATGATCTAAATACATTCAACTTGATTTAAATTGAGTACTACAACACTCTCATGACATCATCGAACTTTACTCAAAGAGCTCAACTAATACTTATAATGTTAGTGGTAAATCTAGTATCACATAAAAACAAAGTTGTTCTTATGGAGAGGTGCAACAAATAAGACATATCATCTAACGCGATTTTTGTCTCACCCACAAGAAGGTGGAAAGTGTTGGTGATGCAGTGTCACTTTTTCCACAAAGACAAAAACAAGATCCTTATCAATGGTTTCATAACTAATAATGTTTAATTCACATAGAATAAAATATCGAGTGATGAGAAATTGATGCACATTTGACATGTCATGAGTTATGGATATTGGATATCTCAAACTTACATTGATTCTATAAAGTCAAGGTTAAGAGCTTAAATGATTTAAATGTTAATATCTAATGGATTATCCTTAATATAAATATTTCAGAAGACATTACCTGATATTTCTTGTTAAATCTTCTTGTATTATACAAATCCATATGTTACATATTTGATGAATGATTAATGCGAGAAGAGTTGAACCTGAAAGAGAATAGAACTAGCGATTTGTTTTAATTTATACTGTGATTGAGGAATGTAATTAATATGCCTTAAGATTATATTATCTTGTTGAAAATTATAATATGTGTAAACTCTTAATTGAATACTTGTACAAAGTAGTCTATATGCTGATAAAAAACAAAAAAAAACAAAGTACTTTATATATGTATTTTTAGTTTATTTTAGTAGGGTGTCACTGAATTGTGTCTTGTAAACAATATCATCATGATAGTTTCCTTTTAGTGTTGTAACTATTGAGGAAAGTATTTCAAAGATCAATTTCATATTAACTAACTTTTTTGAAGAGAAGAAAAAAAAACTTAAAAACTTATAGAAGTTTGATTACACTTACCAAAATCAAGTTGTCATGGATCAAACACTTTCTAAATTTTACCAGCCTCACAAGACTTTAATCTGATAAAAAATAGTCACAATCTTTTATTTGATTAAAGAAAATATAGTAAAATAAAAACTTTAGAATGAACTAAAAATATTTATTAAGACTTCATTTCCTAAACATTTTAAAATCCAATATTAAGATATTATTATGATCTTACATTCAAATATTACAATTTTTTTTAATTAACATATAAATATAGTGATTTTTTCTCTTTAAAGGTTAAATATCTAAGACTAAGTGTAGATCTATTTTTTTATATTAAACAAGTATAAATCTTTATGTATATTTTCTCATCATTCTTCACTTGTTGTTTTTTATTCCACGTGCAATTTTTATCAATTTTTGATTTAAGAAGGAGTCAATTTTTTCAAGAAAGCTTTAAAAACTAATTTACCACCTCCTGAAGTCTAACTTCAATTTCTCTTTTCCAACATTATATTATCAATGACATCTTTTTAACTTTTTTTTTTACTTCAAATTTTACTTATAATATTGATTTTCTTAATATATATATACCATTTATTTAAATACTTAATTTCCTTTTAATATAACAATTTTAATACAATAATTTTCATAAGATTTGAAATAAAAATAAATATACTTTAAATAAATAAATAATATAAAGTTTATAAATAGGTTATATACTTTCATCCTTTATTTTATTATAAATTTTATCTTTTGTAATCTCTATTATATTTGGATTCTCTCTATATTACAAACAAATTTAAATACTATTGTGCTGTCTAATTATATCTCTTTATAAATGGAAGAATGATGAATTTAATACTTCAATATGGAAATTTATTTTAGTTAAAGAATTTAAATTAATTAAAAGGAAGTTGTTGAAAATAGTTGTTATATTTCACATTTATCTTTATTTTTAAGTAAGTATCTACATTTTAACATTAAAATACAATTTTATCTTTACCTGATAAATTTGCATTTAAATGAAAATATGGAAAAAATCTATTGAAAATTAAAGAAGAAGATATAAGATGGAAATTACTTTCATGGATTTATTTATTAACATTCACAGACTAACTTAAAAAAATACACTTTCAAAGACAAAAACTATCATTCAACCTATGTAAAAACAAGACTGATATAATTTTTGTGTGTGTTTTCGTGTTGGATACAAATTAATTATTAGTTTATTAAGAAAGCTAAAAGTAAATACATACGTTTAGAAAAAAAAAAGTTAAATATATTTTTAATTGATCTAAAAATGAACAAATTGTGATTTTAGTTTCAATTTTGAAATTATCATTCTCAGTAAGAGGTAAAATATGTCCATTTTAGTTTTAATTTTAAAAGATACTTTTTAAAGTTTTCATCCTTCTAAAATTGAAATAATTAATTTTATTTTATAAACTTTATTTTAAGATATAACTTAACCTAGATGAGAACACTAATGGACAATATTTGAAATAAACAAAATTTGATTAAGAAAAAATACACATGGATTATTCTATGGTTATATACATGAGAAATGTGAGCGAAAAGTTGTGGGAGGAATTAATAATTAGTGGTTAGTGAAGCATTTAGCATTAATTAAAAGGTGTTTAAGGTGATATGGAGGCAGCAGCCGTGGGTTTTGATAAAAAAAAGAATGCAATTGGGAATTTGGACCGGATGCGCTGGATTTCACACTAATTTGTCAACACTCAAAGCAAAAGGTAACACAGATCCATATAGTAGACCAAATTCAAAGAACACAAACAAGAAATCAGAATTTAGAAGTCCTGTATTTGCGGTTCAGTATTTTTTGCGAATGGGTGAATCGAACTTCCATTTTACACGTACACAGAAAAGTGAAGCCGAGTTGGGCCACCACCGTCCAATGAATTGTTTCACTTGCTTGCACAAAAAATCCTAAGCTCTAAACAGAAAGCAAGTGGTATTAAGTTTTGGCAAATATTACCACAAATGAGAAAGAAAGAAAGAAGGGAAAAAGATACAATAAGGTGACAGCCAATACGAAAACGATGTGGCACGTGTGTAAAGCGAAAAGTAAAATGAGAGAAGCATGGAAAAAAGGGCATGGCACGCCCGAGTCGGAGTAGGAGTTTGCCATGCTTGTCCGTGAGAGGGGTTAAGGTTATTGAATTCAATGAGTGCCTCATTTCATGTCATGCTTTTAACTTACAAACCCAACCCATCCCAACCCAACCCAACACAACACACTCCTCTTTCTTTCTTTCTTTCTTTCCTTTTTCTTCTTCTCCTCTTCGCCTAACCGAATGGCCGCTTCCACCACCTGATCCACCGCTCCGTTTCCTCTTCCTTTGGTAATAATCACTTCTCTCTCTCGATCCATTCCTCCTTATTTCTCTATACTCTTTCCAAAACACTCTAAGCCTTGCTTAATTCACTGTTTTCGCGGTTATCCTGTCTAGATTAAATACGCCGTTATTTTTTGCCGCTAGATTTTAGCACGATTTCACTGATTATTGGATTTCACTAATATATATTGAAACGTGTCGGAGTGTTTTTTTTTTGAAGTATTTGGTTCGGCTTCTCAACTCGTGTTTTAGGGTTAGTTTGTGAAATTTTGGAATACAATTACGCGGAGAATGATATTTTTGAATCCTGTTATTACAGATCCGTTCGTACGGGGTTAGATGATGGAGTCGTGTGATTGTATAGATACGCAATATCCGCCGGATGAACTTCTTGTCAAGTATCAGTATATCTCGGATGTTCTGATTGCACTTGCGTATTTTTCGATTCCGGTGGAGCTCATCTACTTTGTGCAGAAGTCTGCTTTCTTTCCGTATAGATGGGTGCTTATGCAGTTTGGTGCTTTTATTGTCCTCTGTGGAGCAACTCATTTCATAAACCTGTGGACATTCTCTCCGCACTCCAAGGCTGTTGCTGTTGTCATGACGATTGCTAAAGTGTCCTGTGCTATTGTGTCTTGCGCGACGGCTCTGATGCTTGTGCACATTATTCCTGATCTGTTGAGTGTCAAGACGCGTGAGTTGTTCCTCAAGAACAAGGCGGAAGAGCTTGACAGAGAGATGGGACTTATTCTTACTCAGGAAGAGACTGGAAGGCATGTTAGAATGTTGACTCATGAAATTAGGAGCACACTTGACAGGCATACAATTTTAAAGACTACTCTTGTGGAGCTGGGGAGGACTTTGGGCTTGGAGGAATGTGCATTATGGATGCCTTCCAGAAATGGTCTGAATCTGCAACTGTCCCATACTTTAACCTACCATGTTCAAGTTGGGTCTACAGTGCAAACGAACAATCCTACTGTCAATGAAGTTTTCAACAGCCCTCGAGCTATGCGGATACCACCTACCTGTCCACTGGCCCGGATCAGACCTCTTGTGGGAAGATTTGTGCCGCCTGAAGTTGTCGCTGTTCGGGTGCCACTTCTAAATTTGTCCAATTTTCAAATTAATGATTGGCCCGATATATCAGCAAAAAGCTTTGCAATCATGGTTCTCATCCTCCCTACTGACAGTGTTAGAAAATGGCGAGACCATGAGTTGGAACTTGTTGACGTGGTTGCAGATCAGGTATTGGATTCATTTGAGATTTCCTTTATCACACTGATTGTCATTTTCTTTTTCTTGTTGTTCTTGCTTTTGATTGTATATTCCTCATACCTTATTTCCACTGTGTTTTTCTTTACTCCTTGTTTGTTTGCTTAGACAGTCATATTCATTGTCATTGGCACTTGGAAGTTCTGTTCTTACTGTCATATTGAACTTGTTCTGGAGTGTGGAATATTCAAGAGAACTGGGAAATGGTTATTAACCATTGGTCATTTGGCCTTGCCTTAAACAATGGTGCTTCGGGGTTTACAGGTTTTCCTCAACCACTTAGAAATGAAAAAGACAGGAAATGTTTGGTAAACTCAACCATAAAAGCTAACTAAGGTGGAAGCAAGGTCGAATGATGTAATTATAATAATAAAAATATTTTTAATTGCTCTATTTTTTGCTTTTCACTTGGTGATTGAAATTATTAGAGTTTCTATGATATTTTTATTTATTACTTCTCTATTTTATTCAACCTCCACCATGTAGTCAATACACAAATTTCATCATGTCTCTGATATTAGGAATAGGATAGACTTGATACTATATTAAAATTGAGAATGGACTGACTGGGCCTAACTCAAGGGGGAACATGATCCAAGTCACTATAAAGGGTTCTTTGGCTATATACCTAGTTGATGCGGGATAGTAACAAACCTCTCTTGGCTCTCTTGGATATCAGGTAAAGGTGAAAACAGACATTTGATACCGTCTAGTAGCATATATTGACAGAAGAGATTGAGCTAATCTGATGTAGTTCTTTCTAGCTTAAATATAATCTGTAGTTCATTGGGTGGGATAGGACTCATTCCTTACTTCTAAGTTCTATGTATGCCTTCTAATACGAATAACTATATTAATTACAAGCGAAACATTTCATTTAGTTGTATGCTTTCTTGGAATATTGTTTTCTTACTAAATTAAATGACTACGTCAGTATGATGTTTGAAATTTTATTTTTGTGGAAATTGCCATTTCAAAAATTTGCTCACACTTTCTGGTGTCATGGTGGGATTTTTTTTTTCTTTATATGCCTCCCGTCAAATGGGCAACATGACTGTGTATTGTTAAGACTTTTCAAAATATTTACAGTCAGTGTCTATTCCTCTACTTGTTGAATTCATTTGTAGTATCCAAACAGGTAGCAGTTGCCCTTTCTCATGCTGCTATTTTGGAGGAGTCTATGCGAGCCCGTGATCAACTCATGGAGCAGAATGTTGCTCTGGATTTGGCTCGGCGAGAGGCAGAGATGGCAATCCATGCTCGCAATGATTTTCTTGCTGTCATGAATCATGAAATGAGGACACCAATGCATGCAATCATAGCATTGTCGTCACTTCTCTTGGAGACTGAACTGACTCCGGAGCAGAGGGTTATGATAGAGACAGTGTTGAAGAGTAGTAATGTTTTGGCGACACTCATTAATGATGTTCTAGATCTTTCTCGACTTGAAGATGGTAGCCTCGAATTAGAAATGGGAAAATTCAACCTTCATGGTGTTTTGGGAGAGGTAGTTGCTTTTTGTTTTTATGCTTTATTGTTCCGAAATAGGAGTAACATAATTCTCTTGTCTTTTACTATGTACTGAGTTTAAGTATTGTGTTCTTGTTTTTATCTTGAATGCAGATTGTTGAACTGATAAAACCAATAGCATCTGTGAAAAAATTACCTATTACTTTAATTCTGGCTCCTGATCTGCCTGCTCATGCCATTGGAGATGAGAAGCGGCTAACACAAACACTTTTGAATGTGGTGGGTAATGCTGTCAAATTCACTAAGGAGGGTTATGTTTCTATAAGAGCTTCTGTAGCAAAACCAGAATCTTTACAAGATTGGCGACCTCCAGAGTTTTATCCAACATCAAGTGATGGTCATTTCTACATACGAGTCCAGGTTAGGATTCTGCCATTCAATCTCTCAGCCTTAATTTTCTTAATTTTTTGCTTTTAGTAAAATCCCACGTGCTTTACATTTTCATATAGTGATGTGATTGTATTCCTTGGTTATCTAAATGATTGAGACAACCAGATCATCCATATGGATATACCGAGATCAAAGCCTAGGAAATAAACCAAAGATATTTTTTCTTGTTATTGTTGTCAATTTAGCGACTGTTAGAAGTTAACTTCAATTTGCTTTTTCTTTATTGCTATTATTATTAACGCAAGCACCATCCTTTGTTCAGGTTAAGGACTCTGGATGTGGGATTCCCCCACAAGATATTCCTCATCTCTTTACCAAGTTTGCTCAGTCTCGGAGTGGACCAGCCCGACCTAGCAGTGGTGCAGGTCTTGGGCTTGCAATTTGTAAAAGGTAGGGGAGAAACATCGAATACTACTTTGAGTTTGCAGCGGTCTCTCAATTCTCAAAACATGCTAAATGGATGTTAATACTGTAAGCGTAAATAATAGTTGTGTTTCGTCTTTTATGTCTAACTCCTCCACGAAATTGATTCAGATTCGTAAACCTCATGGGAGGTCACATATGGATTGAGAGCGAGGGCTCTGGCAAAGGAAGCACAGCTACATTTATTGTCAAACTTGGGATTTGTGGCAATACAGATCCATCAGATCATCAAGCTACAAACAGAAGCCAAGCATATAGTGGAAGTGGGGGCCTCGCCAGATTTAAACCCTTCATCAAAGATGAAGACGACAGTGGTTTTTCTACTCGGCGCAATCAAAGAAGTTTCTAATATCCAAGACAGCAAAATGCATACCTTCCAATCGCAGTCGACAAGATGGAGTAAACCTACTTTCATTTTGCATGTACTAAATTGTATAATTTACAGTTTGCAGCTGTAGATTAGGATGTCAGGCATATTTCTAACAAACAGTTTTCATCCGAACTCTTGCCGTATTAACTAGAATACAATACAACGGAACAAAGTTGAGAGACGATCCGTTACTTAATATGACTTGTAGTATATATTGCGTTAGTGGCATTTGTCTTCATAAAAGTTACAGTATCGGTATGAATCAGTTCTCCATCTCTCACCATGTTACTTGGTTCGTTGTCTGTAGTTTGTGTTGAACTTTAACTGTATTGTCAAAGAAACATTATATAAGTGAACATACCAAGAAGCTTCGGTATAGAATTTGTAGATTGGAGCTTAATATTTGAAAGGAAAATGGTCAGTTCCACTTTACCATGATATCAGAGAATAATAACCGTTCAGGTACTAAAAATTCTCACCTCTGACATGCATTAAGTTGTTCTTTATAGATGGATGAAAGCTAATACGATGTGTATCTTTATGCACAATTACATTTAATAATTAAAATTCATATTTACCGAAATCGCAATAATCAAACCTTAATTAAGACCAAGTATTAAGATTTCAATGTCGTGTCAATTACTGCATATCTTTCACCATGACACAAATTTGTTGGTGGAAACAAAGATTCCGATTAACTCATAGGTTGATTGATTAAAAAAAGGAATAAATTTAAAGTTATGAAATCCAATTCTTATTTTTCACACTATTCATATTCTTTCACCTACTTGATTTTTGTTCTTTATTTCCTCTGTTTATCTGCTATTTTCTTTTTCTTTTCATTTTATCATTGATATTTCATGTGTTTTCAGCACCATCCTAATATTACCCTTTCTATGTATTTTTATGTTTAAGGTTAATATACATATATCAAGAAATATTTCATAAAAGTAAAACTTTACTACTTTTTTTTATATCTTTTAATGTTTTGTGTTATAAAATTTTATTTCAAATAATTGATATTTTTGAAATTTTAAAGTCTAGTTAATTTTTTTCAAATATTTATTTAACATCTCCTATAGGTGATATATACATGAAAGGTCAGTACATTAAAAAAGAACATTTTAGTTTAAATTAGATATACTAATATTTTAATTTTATTTAACATTTTTTTACTAATGCACGTTAACTTTAAAATAGAAAGGTATGTTAAGGATGTAATTACATATAGGCTAAAATTATTGTTTAATACCTTAATTCTAAATATTTGCACCACCTAAGATATATTAATATTAAATATTAAATTAAATTAAATTAAAGTATATTTAAGAAAAAAGTTTTTTAAATTTTGAAATTTTAAAACATAAATTGTTGAATATATATATTTTTGAAATGTCTAAAACAATATGAGAAGAGACAATACTATAGATATTTTACACTGATACAGGTGAATTGTAAAATCCATATCTTCTTTTATGCATTGAATTAAATTCATGCTTTGATTTCCAGTTTTTCTCAAAAACACATGTAAGAATGGCAAGCACATAAATCTTATGCTTAGAACCAAATCAATATTTTTGCTTAGGCAGTTTATAAAATGTAATTTAAAATTTAAAATATTTTGTACATTTAACAGTTTTTTCACGAAAATATCTTGAAGTTTCCCAAAACTACAAAATAACTTTTTCTATCCACGCATTTTACATCGCACTAACCTCATTAATCATTAAACATTCCGAAGCGTATTTGTACAAGAACATATTACAAACAATATATATTTATGTAAATATTTGAATTGTTAAACGGCAAATAAAACAAATTCGATCGGGAATAGGCGAACGATTCAAGAACATTAAAGCCATAGCGATAAAAGAATTAACACAAGTATTTCTGAAACAATAATGAAATCCATACAAAAAAAGCCAAAAACGAGAGAGAACGGGCATAATGTTATAAACTCATATACTTAAATAAAAACTAAAGAAGGTCTAAGCCAACACAGAAATTCCACAATACTTGTCAAAACTACTTTAGAACAATAACTGAGACTGGCAGCCAAAAAATTTCTACGAGCCAATATCAGAATGTGGCTCACTTCTTGGTTTTCTTTGGTGCTCTGCAATAAAAAATGTTCATTTAGACAGCACATAAAGCCCAGAGGGAGTAAACATGGGACAAGCATAAATTAAACTACTCACTGGGCAGGCTGTGACGCTGTAGCAGCAGGAGCACTGGGTGCAGCTACTTTTTCTCCTGGACCCTAGATATTTTACAAGAGCAAGAGCCAATGGTCAAATTCCAATTTCAGCAAGAATAATTTTGATTGCATTAAATCCCCCAACTGCAACAATCACTACATTCAAATTTGATATATACTCAATACAGTATGAAACTCACTTGGGCCAATCGTTCCTCCCTCCGGGCAATTTTCCTTTCTCTGCTGGCCTTGTTCTTGGCACGCTTGGCCTCAAACTGATCGGATAAGGTCTTCTCTCTTGCCTTCTCAGCTTTGGACTTGTGTATGCTTTCCATCAAAACCCTCTTGTTCTTGAAAACATTACCCTTAACCTTCATGTACATGTCATGGTACATGTGTTTGTCAATCTTCTTCGACTCCCTGTACTTGCGAAGCAAGCGTCTGAGCACACGCATTCTCCTCATCCAAAGGATTTTAGTGGGAAGCCTTGCCTCCCTTGTACCCTTACGCTTACCTAGTAGTATTCAGGAAACAGTATAAGTAATCCCATATTTCCTCACTGTCTCACCCATAAATGCTTCGTATAAACTTGGAATTTTGCAAAACAATTACACTGATCAACCCAATTATCAAGAGTGTTGTCAATAAGAAAACGGCAGAAAGCCAAAAATTATGCCATATAAAACATGCAATTATGGCTTATGGTGCCACCATTGCAGGGCTCCCTCATACATGACACATGGCAGTCAAAAAAAACCACCACATTGTTCTGCCATGGCACCACCATTTAACAACATTGTTTGTCAAAATGGCAAAATCAGTAAAATATTACAATATCACAGCAATTTCATGATATTTATAATAAATACCAAAAAAGTCTTGGACAGTAAGAATTAAACATACAGATTACATTACACATTAAGGTCCGCTTACATAAATAGTTAAATTAAAATCTTATTGAATAAGTAAATATTATGACCAGGCACCTAATTATACATACTGGTTTTATTCGAAAGAAAAGTAGGTTGAACTATTTTTATATAAGTTGCAAGATTTTTTTAACTAGTTATAGTGCAGAGCTTATTTCTGAAAAAAGTTTATGGACATATCATAAACTATTCAAAAAACTCTAAACCATTTCAACAAGTGCTTATTTCATAATGTAAATATAAATAAAATGTAAAGAATTAACCAATTGAAAAGAAGAAAACAAATGATCTAACAATGATTAGATCCCCAAACCATGAGATAGAATGGGTTTCACATTAGGGCAACTAGGGTTGTGACTAAATATACCATATCCAGAGTGACGTCCTTTTCTCTTGGCCTCCTTCATTCGACGGGCACGTGAGCGAGAGTGAATCTTGGTGGGTTTCCTGATAATAAACCCATCCTTAACCAGCTTCCTTATGTTCTGACCTGAAAATCAAAACTCCCAAGTGCTTAAAAAAATACATAGAACCTCGAGTAAGGCATTTGGGTCCCCCCAACAGCTATGCAATCATTAGAAAAACCAAGAACATTCGATGATAACAACAGTGAAATAGGATTTGCAATCAACGAGTTAAATAGCTCGTGTTAGCATTCGCGTATATTGTCGCAAACGCTCAAAAACACCGAAAAGATTCAGATCCTATAAAACCTAAAACGAAAGAAATGGAATGAAATGAATAATGATAAAAGGAGCGGAGAGAGGGAGTGCGTACGAGAATTGGCCATGGAGATTTCGTTGACTTCATTTGGGTCAAGCCAAACCTTTCCTCTGCCGCACTTGAGAACGCTTGCAGCGAGACGCTTCTGCAGTTTGAGCGAAACCATTTTTGCTGCAAATGTTGGTGAAGCCAAGCTTATCAGGGACGGTGAAGGGGAAGCACCTTATAAGCCTAGGGTTTGGGATGAAGTGCACAAGTAATAATAATACACGTGTTGGGTTGGGTTTGAGTGCCATGGACTACTTTCCACAGCCCGTTTTACTTTCTGACACACAATGGCCCAATATAAACACCCAATTCTTCGTCTCTTCTTCTCTGCCAAAATTAAATCTGTCTTTGAAAAAAATATTCTGAATTGTATGTTTTTTTTATCTGTAAAATACTTTTCGAAATACACAATTTAAAATATATTAATATATTCTGATTTTTCAATCTGATAATACACACATTTCAAAATATATTTCCATCTGAATGGTAAAATTGGAAATTCAATTTTTATATTTTTTTTATAAAAGTGAAAGATCAATATATGAGAGGGATTATTGAATTATTATTTTTCTGTAAAGTATCATGTGATACCTAATAATCAAACAATCTGTAAATGATTTTCTTAATAAGGATTGTCCAATAAAAATTTAAAATATTTATTATTTGAACTTAATGTATTCATTTTTAAATTTAGATGATTGATCCTAGTATACATGTTCAAATTTCTTTTCTAACTTTGAGAAGACGATAAAAATATCAACCAGAATTCAAATTTATAATGAAATGGATCAAACTTATCCTAAATAAGTCCAAAAGGTGTTTATTTTAACATAAACAGAGGTCATTTAAGTTTTCTTCAATTTAAAATTAATTTAAATTGTCCCATATTTATTTTAGTTTAGATTTTCGCTTTTAATTTGAATGAGAAAACAATAAATACATACATGTTTCATCTAATTATAAATTAATAAATTTTACTAAATTACGTCAATAAATTTAATAAATTAATTAAATAATTTCAATCTACATATTAATAATTATTTTTATATTTTTTAAAAATAATGAATGTTTTAAAATATATAGTATACACTTTACTGTATTAAATAAAAAAATTACTTTTTATGAGAAATTTACGAATTTAGATCATTTAAAAAAATTATAAAAATTGATAAATTTCTTTTGGGTGTACGAATTTCTTATGAAGAAGGCAGTTATCCAAATCACGACTTTGATTCTTTTATTAAAAAATCGTAGGATGAATGTATTTATTTTAACATAGGAACCTTTAAGCATGTAATGATTTTAATTTTTAAAAAAAATATTTAGGTGTTTATATTTTATAAAATATAATTATGTTGGTTTAAATGACATATTTTAAATATTTTTTTTTGTAATTAAGTTAAATCAAGTTTTGATAAATAATGAAATAAGAATTACACCAATTTTTTTTTCATGGTAATTTCATCGATGTTGAGTCTTGAAGTAATTTCAACATAAAGTTTCATAAACTTAGGTAAAATAAATATGGTTACATTTGTGGAAGTTTTGGGGTTAATTAAACAAATTACTTAGAAATATCACAATACTATAGTTAAATGATATTTAATTATTTTAGTATAAGAAAATTTCCAACTCTAAAAAATTTACGTAAATAATAAAGAGTCGATGTTAAGTTGATTAGTGTCGATTAAGAAAAAACTCTCTAATAGTGAAAGTTATGACATTTTTGTATACTCTTAGAGTAGGAACACTATTAAAAGGTATCGTTGATGTAATCGACACTAAGGGAACAAAATAATAATAAAATTAATTGTAGCATCATAATAATTGACACTTAAATGGATAAATATAATTAATACAATAGAGGAGCATCGATTTAGTTCACGTTACAAAATAATAATTAAAAAAAATTGATTATAGAATTGGTGTAACCGACACATTGTCATTCATTTTAATAAATATGCATACAAATCTAAATTCTAAATCAAATTATTAGGCAATAAAAATTTTAATTACAAATCCAAATGAATTATAATTAATACCAATCAAATTGCATTTTTAAATGAAAAATATACTCATATTTATAAGACATGAATTATAGTCGAAATTGTAAATTGAAATATAAATCCAATTTGAATGGTAACACCATTAATGAAATTTAATTCGAAATCTAAATAAAATTACAATTGCAAATTCAATTTTCATTGAAAGTCCCAAATCAAATTAAATCCAATTTCAATTTCAAATCCAAATTCAAATGTAATTTCAATTGCAATTCCAAATCTAATATCAATGTAAAAACTGCATATATAGTCTAGTTGTATATCAAAACTCAAATTCAATTATAACACCTATTAATCAATTGGATTCTAGATGTTGTAAATTTGAATTTTTAAATTCCAATTGTAGTTTGAGAATTTTTATTTAACCTTTACGAGTGTAAATTTGAAATGAAAATCCAATTTCAACAGTAGAGATGTTTGTATAGTTTCTAATTTCAATTCTAAAGAGAACATTTAAAAATGATGGTAATCAATACTTTAGTACATGTACCATTAACATTGCATTAACAATTCAAAAAGTGCAATGGTCTAAGAAAATTACTCAAAGTTGGAATAATAAATGTATGAAAACTGAAGATAAATATTACAAAATGTAAGAAAAAAAATGTTCCATTTGAAAGTTGCATAATATTGCTTTAAACGTCAAAGTGAATTATCAATTGGAAATAATCATGAAAATAATGGAGAAAATTACGATGAATACAACACTCAGTAAAAAAACAAGTGAGTCTCATAATATGCAACAACTAAATTGGTACAATACAAATTGGCTATTGATAACTTTATTTACCAAACTATAACCATTTATTGTTCATGCAAAATTAAGTTTCCCAATAACTGAATTCTGTAAGGATCAATTGAAATTTGTTTAAGAGTATTAATGGTTTGAATAACATCAAATTTGAAGATTTTATTAGTTAAGTTAAAAATCTTATAAATAGAAAAACTTAATTATTCAAACTCCATCTATCTTTTAAAATATATTTATTTTGTTTTCTCTCTAAGTTACTGAGTGATTTTTTCACCCCTTTCAAGAAATACTTTTGGATGCTACCTTCTCCCACTCGATGCATAACCCTTATCATTATTAAAAGTATAAAAGAAATGAATGTTTATTATAAAGTTATGTAAATGAAATTAGCATGAAGAGTATGCATAAATCGGAAGAAGAGTGGTGAGAGCTAGTAAGCTAAGCAGTGGTTATTTTACTCCACAAAAAAGAACGTGTGCGAGTTAGAAAAAGTAGGGCAATGAGAGAGTTATTCACGGATCTGTGTACTGCAGATTAGGTAAGATTAAGTAGTTTTATTTGAATAGTGGACAAGTTTTAGTCGATGAAGCTATAATTGCGCATGGTCGATAAGCAAACATGTGTCACGCTCGATTCTTCCTTCCTCACCTAAGCAAACATCTTTCTCTCACTCTCATTCTCCTTCTCCTTTATTTATAACATACAACCCCATTCCTTCACCTGGTGTCGCACTCTCAACAAACAAAGGACCAAAAAGAGACAACAACTATTAAGAAACAAAGATATATATACATACATATATCCATGGAGGACAAAAAGAGCACCATCACAAACAGGCAAGGAAGGAAGAAAGTCCTTCCATTAAGCGCCTTATGTATTGGCGGCGAAGGAGGGATTGCGGGTCTTTTTGTATTCGGTGGAGCCTTGGCCATTGCAGGTTTCATGGCAGTTGCTTCTTTCGCCAGCAACAAACAAGAGGCAAAGGGCACCCATGATCAACAAACTAAACCTAAACCTAAACCCCAACAATTGCTGTTGGACGAACACGAATGCAAGAGTGAAGAAGATCATGACACCACCCAAAGTCTCACCTCTCTTATTAAGAACTCATCAATCCAAAATGGAGATGCCACATGGTATGCTAAGTGAACCTTGTTTATTATTAATAGGAGCATGCACTTCCTTGTTTACGTACATGTTTCTTTTTGCCTGTCCAGTTCCAACGCTTCGTTAACCAGTGTTTGTCTGTTACCGCATGCAGCTATTGGACATCCAATATGAGCATCGACCAAGTAATCAATCCTTAATTCCTTTTATGAATGTAAAAGCTTGAGTTTGTGTATGGCCTTTCAATTGTGAGAAAAACTTGGATATATTTTCAGGAGGAGAAAAGCGAGGTTAAACCGAGAAGTGGTGATCAGGAGAGCCCAACCTGCTTTCAACATCAGGAAATTGTGTTTTCTGACTCTTCGCACCCAGAAAGTGCGGCTTCGTCCAACGGAAGTGGGGTTGCGGAAGAATGCATGGTGTCATTGTTTAACAGACCAAGTGGCCAAGAACAAGAGGCGGATCAAAAGGATGAATTACATCAAGACGATCTAACATCCTCAGAAACAGAAACCGAAACTGAAACCGAGGATGAGGATGAGGATGAGATGATGTCCGATGAAGTTTCAGAGGCTGGCGCAGAGGATAGCTCAAAAGAAAGAGGGACCACCTCTCTGGACTACAAGGAGGAGCAAGTTTGGCCCTCAGAGCTGATACCACATGCAAAGCAAAAATTTAAGGGAGTCAGCCATGTCTGCTCCGACTCTGATGTGGATAGCTCCGACGAGGAGGAGGAGGTGATAATGACACGCCAAGCAAATTTGAACCAAAATCTGAACTTCTTAATGTTTCCGAATTATCAACCATTAACCTGGGTTTTTCCCTTGCTGTTCCTAGCGCTGCTGATGCTCTTAGTTCTACTCACCCGTCGCCCACAGGAGTCATTTTATGTACTAGATGAGAGTCATTCGGTAGTCAGGCGAATTTAGGGAATCAAATGTTAAAATATTTTCCCATTAGATCATCTTAAAATATAATTTTAAATGAGTCCCACAAATATAGGTTTAAAATTTAACCACTTTTTTATATAAGCAAAAAGTAACCATACTCACTATCCTCTCGATGAGTTTGGAAAAGTACATTGCTATGGATTAAGATATATGGAGAAAGGATTGCTTGCTATAACATGATTTTTAATACAATTTTTTTATTGTTTATTTAGTTAAATTAGACTGATGATGTAGTTTTTTTTATATTATTCATTAATCGTTCTTGTAATAATTGTTTAAAAATTACAATATAACTAATTACCTGTACAAAAACTTACACCATTAATACGCTATGTTCAAAATTTATGAAAAATTTATAAGTCTCACTTTAAATTTACTTAGCTTTAATAATAATAATTTCATGGAATCGGATGAATTTCTAAGGTTGATAGTGCGGGTTGATCCGTCCCGCATATGGAATACAAGGTCATTTCATTAGTCTATCCCGCATAAGAAATAACCCATAGGTAAACTTGTATAAAAAAAATATTTTTTAAATTAAAATTTTATTAATTATAAAAAAATTTATTTTTATCATTGAAAAATTAATTTTTTTTTGTGTTTAAATTCATTTAATTAAGATAAAATATAAATTAGCATTAATTTCACTTGTTTGTGAACTTCAGTTGTTACAATATTTATGTCATGATTTGCATACTAATATTTCTGAATTTTTTGTTGTTTATTGTGACAATAAATCTGGTATATGCATAGCAAAGAATCTCAAGTTTTCTAAGAGGACGAAACACATTGAAATTGAATCCCAATTTCTTCCTCTAATCAAGTAGATGATATGTTGACCAAATCTTTGCATCCTCGATTATTTCATGACAACTCTTTCAAGTTGAACATGAAAGATATACATGTTTGAGCTTGTGGAATGCTATTAGATGATAAATATGATCTCATACAGATTTTCAGTTGTAATTGTTTTATATATAAATATAGTACTCAATAATGTAAGTATGTAACAATTATTGATTAATAAAATATATTATTTTTTTTTCTCCTTTTCTCTTCTTTCTTTATATGAGATATATAAAACTAATAAGTATGAGGATGGTTAGAAGACTTCATTAAAAATAATTAAAATTTTGTTTTGCATCCATTTTTTACTATATATGTATGTAAATATATAAGTGTATTTTATCAAAGTTTTGTTACAACATATTTTAACGAAAATAACTAATTTTTTAACTATTCTATTAAATATTTTCTTTATATTATTTTTTTATTAAAAAATTTTAAATAATAGACTTTACTTAAAATTAAATCGAATGTCACTCTTAATACTAACTCTTTTAGATTATTAAAATAAAATATTTATTTTTTAGTACATTAAATTTTATTTTTTTAAATAAAATAAAATAAAGGTCACAATTTAATAATGAATGAATGAGATATAATTTTTTTTTTACAAAAGAAATATTTTTTTTATTTATGCGAGCTAACTCATTCCGCCCTACTATTAACTCGCGCAAGCTACGGATTATGCGGAATAGACAAAAGCAAAAATCCATCCCACACTTTTTTTTTTTAATATAGACTACAAACCGACCACATGACATGACCTACCCTACTCCGCATTGCGGGAATATATCTAATGAGTGAGTTTACCAAAAAAGGTTATTAACGTTTTAGTGGGGATATATCTATGCCAAAATTTTACATTAATAATACATTAAAATTAATATCCATTTAAAATTTATGAAATTTTTGTAACTCTCACTTTTAGTTTACGTATACCTTAAATCACAATTTTATGAATTCTTACGAATTCCTATTGACAACAAAGTGTACTAAAAAAGTTCATTAACATTTTTAGTGGAAATAAATTCATTTGGAGAACCCATATACATTTTTAATTTAAAAGTCGAATTATTTGCATAAAATAAAAAAAGGTAATTTTTTTAAAGAAATCCGAATGCGTTTACTGATCCTGCTTATTACGAATAACAATTATTAGCAGTTTTTTCCCAAATAAAGTAGAAATGGAAGACTTAGGCCAGGAAAAGTGACATTTTGTAGCAAGAGACACCCTAGCAATCTCCTTGGGTAAAATGCTTAGTTTCTGCACAAGTAATTTACATTGTATACTCCTTTATCCTATCACTCTTTTCTATTTACAGTGCCTTGAGTTTCGAGTTTTTTACTCGATAGGCTGCTGCCGGGATTATTAGGTTAGTAAGTTCGAACAAAATATATAAGAACTATAAACAAAATTTAGCCACATAAATGCCTACATTGCTGTGGACAAAACTTAATTCCCTGGTCTGGGTCGGTAATCGTTGGACTGTAGTAGAAGCCAAAAGACAAAGCAATCGAATCAACTAGCATTGGAGAACGCCACGGTCTTCCATTAAGCTTGGCCAGCTGCAACCGGTAGACCATCCCAAAACACCCAATATAAGATCTACTTTAGAGCAAGCACTGACCTGAAAAACAATTTATTTTTGTAACATGACAAAGTAGACATTTGATGAAGAAGGATCATCTAGATTAAGTATCAATCACAATGAGTGTTTTCAGACATTATACTGTACCAAATTTTCTAAATTTCCTTCAACGTGAAATACCATAACAGCCATTCCCCTTCCTCCATCAATCTCAGCCTGGTCATTTGATAAGTAAAACGTGTCAAAGACATGCCAAAAGTTGAACCATACTAATATAATGCCGAGACGTCTTATTTGAGTACTGTATAATTGCTTGGATTTTGGTTTAAACACTCACCACACAAGAACATATGGCTATGCCTGCAGTGGACAATGCTGTAGTGACCTCAGCCATCAGGCCTGAAATAATTGTTCAACAGGTTACAGTCGAGATGGTGAAATAACGTTCGTTTAATGTGTCAGAGAGATGAGTCATCAACCGGAGCATTTAATGAAAAACTACTAATATTCGTATCTCCGTCGTACCATCCCCCATCTCTAAGCCAAATTCTGACCCAATGTTTCATCTAGATAGCACTCTACTCTTACATTATTAGATCGGAAAATGCAGTTACCACAAGGTGTAAAAAGCATCCATTTTACTGGCACGGATAATGAGTAAAAAATATCGATTAACATTTTATGCTGACAGTGTATTATTATGATTACCCCCGACTCTTGCATAGCATATCCTTATCATCAATATTTATTTGCATTTTGCACATCCAAGCAAGAGCAGAATTAATCAAATATTATTCAGAATAGCAAACTTACCTCTTCGGTCTATACATACTACAGATAACCATTGGATGGAGTGCCCTTCCATATTGTGCCAAGAAGCAATTTTCTGGGCTTGCCAGCTTTCTAAACCTGGCAGGACTTCCTTGTATTTTGGAATGTTATCTTGAATCATCCTTGCAACAAGGTCAACCTGCAGTAACATCTCCCCTTTTCCGTTGAAACTTTCATGCCGCACATGCTTATTATGTTTCCCGTTGACCTTAGGGGTCCAAACACTTCCATTCTTACTATGGACAGTCCCACTTCTTGCTGAAGTTAATATTTCCTCTCCATTCACAAACGTTTTACCCCACGGATATTTGGAACCACTGGAACCTTTTGATAGTTCTTCAGATTCACTATCCCCCTCGGAATCGGAAACAAAGTCATTGACTGCTTCCGTAGTGATATCAGAAGCAGAGCGTGCAGCTTGCTCCCTCAGAAACTACACAAAAATATAAAATGTTTATTTAAAACACAAATTTTCAAGGTTAAGCCTTCATACAAAATCTTACCTTCATTATTTTGTGTCTCGCACTCCGTGTTTTAGCATGTTGCAACCACTGTTTATGCCTCTGAAAAGCTGATTTGCTGGAAAGTGCCTGCAAGCACAGTTAAATTATGAGCTCTAATGAAGTGAAAAGCAAATATATACGATAATTATGACTAACCATTTATGCATCTATAAACAAAACATTTTCCTTAAATAACACAGTAAAAAGTGTGTAACCAATTTGTCTTTGTCATGGAAGAAGCATACAAATCAAAATGAAGGGGAAACATAATCCAACAAGATTACTAGTAGTAATTGATTCCTCAATGATTTGAGAATCATAAGGAAACATAATATTTTAACAACTTCAAAGAATAATTGTTTCATAATATATTCTATAGGTAGTCGAAGATATTACAAATATATTATGATGATATGCTAAGATATAATATATACTAGCAAGGTATTCTAACAAATAAAATTAGTGCATACATACATGTACTATTTAATAACAAAACTAACAGATAGCACACACTTAGAGCATAGAGAGTGAATCATATAATTCAATAAAAATAACACAGCATATCTTCCTAATTCTAACATCGCAAAGTAAATTTATATTTGCGCATATACTCAAAACATAATGAGTTTCCAATTACATCAAATCTATCAAATAAAAAACAAACACAAGGATGATTTGAACAATACTGACATTATATGTGATTATCTCCACAACTTCTGCATTTGCAAGTACATGTGAGGGAGAAACAAGATTTCCATTGACCTGCATTTACACCAAATGCACCTCTAATATTTCAACAACACATTTACATCTCTTTTATGACTAACATGATTTAAACATGCAAATGTGGGGAGTGATACCTTCGCAGCTACCATCTTGTTGCCTATTTCCGTGTGTATCATATAAGCATAGTCAATGACACTAGCACCCTGAGGAAGATTCTTAATCTGCAAATAGTGTGACAAAAACTCATCAAGAAACGGCAGCCAGTATTCAGATACAAGTTTCTAATTGTCTTCTTCAATCAATTTGGAAGGGGGGTCGGAAGGGGGAATTAATCATATAATACATGACATAGTCCATCCTTACCTCTCCCCTTGGTGTGAACACAAAGACACGACTACCCAGCAGATCCCTTGTAATAGTGTCCACAAATTCCCTAGAACTCATGTTGCCAACAAACTCTTCTTGCCACTCTCTAATTGCATTGAGCCAGCCAATCTGTAGGAACGGAAATACTTCATTAATGAGATCATCAAGAATTTATTTTGGTTGCAATGACAAAGTCAAGGTTTACCATTAGGCCAACAACCTAATGGCATCAAAATTGGGTAATGGCTACACCAAAATCTCTCTTTAAAATCTAAAAGATTATTTCTATCGTAATCTCAGGGGCAGATAATATACTCTGAGAGCAATATTGGCGTTGTTAAGACAAACTGTCTTCCCTCTTGAGCTTTTACTACTTGGTGTTGCACTTCCAACCAAGCCTGTGACAAATTCTCTCCCACTATAATGGGCAGCAATGCCCCTCTCAGCTATCAAATCCATTTCTTCTGTTCTAATCTGCAAAAAGTAAGACACTAATAAGAAAATTTTATTATGAACTTCTAGCCGATCCAGATGAAGTTCTAATCTGGACCGCTGTTTATAAAAATTAGTTCGTGAAATGGAATATGCAAAAGTAAAATTTAGAAAATGCAAAAAAAAAAAAAAAAAAACCTGAACTTCTAGCCTAAACATGCTTTCGTACAAAAAAGGAATCACAGTGGTATGGAGACTCTGGTAGCCATTTGGTTTGGGGGTTGCAATATAATCCTTCACCTGGTACAAATCAAATATTTCTCACCAGTCACAAAGCAATGAAAATAAATTTCTCTTAAAACTAACACTTTCTATTCTCAAATAGAATAGAAAATAACATACGTACAGATCTAGGAATAGGGGTCCAGATTCCATGGATCAACCCCAGAACATGATAGCAAATCTGGAGAAAACACGAGAGAAAAGTCTTTTTATATACCAAACAAAAAGGGAAGTGAAGCAGTCATGTTTGCGACAATGATAAGTAGTTACCTGCTGTGGATTGCTTAAAGGCCCAACCCCAACGCATGGCTTTGGTTTAATAACAATACGCAGCTGGTTACAACAAAAAGTTGGTTTTCAACAAACAAACTTAAAAGTTTATGCAAAATCTTTATAACATTAAGTAATCCAAGGCATATATGAAAGCCAACCTGTGCAACTTGGTTAATCTCACTGATAGAACTTTTTGATTTGAGAACCGCTTTATAGATACTGCAAATGATCAGCAATATTTCTAAATGAATAGCCAGAAAAGCACCTCAAATAACAAACAAGGGGTGCATAATGATTGTAGAAGAATAGAATAGAAAAACTATGACATTTAAAATGTACAAGATGTCAAACACGTCAACCAACATAAACTGTTGAATAAACAAAATGGTAGCATTGACATTGAGATTTGTGGCTTAACCTGTAAGGCTCTTTACATACAGCACGGACTTCCATTTTAACAGTTAGAAGGTCTAAAAATTGATCATCTTGGATTTTCTTCATTAATATTTTGTTTGCCTATCACAAAAAGAACAAATAGGCTTAATCAATGGACTATAGAGACACAATCACCTGGAAGAAAAGGTTCAATAAATGGAAATATAGAAAGATGGCAAGCAGTTATAATTTGTCTACCTGTCTATTCAAACACCAAATTAAGATAGATTAGCATTACCTCCAAAAGTTCTTTCTCATGTTCTTTGTATAGCTCTGCTACTCTTCTCTTCACCCTAGCATAGTCTTCCGCATTTGTGTACATAAATGACAGATTTTCTAGTTCTGACTGCATTATCAAACAAGAATATATATGAATCATAATATATCAGAATTTCCCTCATGGGATGAAATATTGGTTTATTATAATTAACTTAAAAGAATTTCAATCCTCAGTTATACTCTAAATATGCAGACTCATGGCATTGCTGGAAAAAGAACATGAATGCTAGTTCCAGAGATTATGTAATTATAGGATACCTTAATTTGATACATCCCAAGCAACTTCGCCAAAGGAGCAAATACCTGCAATGTCTCCATTGCAATGCTAGTCTGTGCACAGTGTAGTCAAGTTAGAAACACAATGTAGGAGCTAGGATTTGTATGCATTCAATCCATTTGATATGCATATAACAAGATTAAAAAAACAGCAATATTACTATAAACCAATAACGGTTGCTTTAGGTAACTACCAACTCATTGTTGTGGGGAGGACTATACCTAACCACCACCCCCAGGCCTGAGTGTTAGTATTATAACAGCCTATGATGAGAACCAGTGAAAAAACCAAACAATGGTGATATTGAATGTAAGCCTTGGGCATATTTAGTACCATTCACATTATGTCACATTTTTAGAAAAATCAATGACAATAATGGAATGCAGTAAAGGCCACTCAAAAAAGATAATTCTTTATAACAATGAAAGTCATCTTTAGTTTCAAGACACTGATAGTTAACAAAGATTTGACAACATGGATTTATTAATCTCAGTTTCATGTTGCTAATTCACAATATTTCTATCAAAGTCCCTAAATTTACTATTGCAAAGTCCTTTTGGTATGGGAATGTATCTTTTCAAGTTAGATTTTCAAATGATGAGGTAATCGGAAAATTGTGTGCATCTCTCTTCATAGACAGTCTCAAATTTTTGGTAGGGACCCACCTATTCAATGTTATGTAGAGGGAGATCAACAAAGTTACATGAGAAGATCCATTCCCTTTTCATACTATATTATTATTTCAGAGTAAAAAAACTGCATGACCATAACAGTTTCCTCCTGGTGGCACTACACAAAAAGTCTTTCAAATGAGTGGCCCTAACCTGTTTATGTGGAGGCATATGTGATAGCGTGCGCATGTTATGCAACCTGTCTGCTAATTTGACAATTATAACACGAACCTGAAATGACACATTTTTTAGTTGCCAAACCGCTTTCAATATACAATACATTTGGAATAGACAAGAATCTATTAGGTCACCTCCTCTGTCATAGCCAGAAACATTTGCCGAAGATCTTCTGCTTTCACATCTTGAACAGAATCATTTTCATTCTTATACTTCAACTTTCCAAGTTTTGATACCTAGTTAGAATTTAGAATCCAATGTGCATTTAATTCATTTGGTAAATTTATGAATATTGCACTAAGGCTATTGGGCACTTTAGATTTCCATCAATGTTTTTCAATCAAGATTCAAGAATAACAAGTACCTTGGTCTCTCCTTCCACAATGTGGCGTACGGTTGCACCAAACTCCTCCTCTATCCTCTCAAAAGTAACAACATTTGTATCCTCAACTGTATCATGAAGTAATCCAGCAGCAATTGACTCCCAATCAAGTTCCTGGACAAATGGGTGGATCCATAAAAAACATTGATTTGTTAAGCACATTTATTTCGTAAATTTTGCAAAAGAGGAAGCCTTTCTTCATAACTCACAAGTTCTCCAAGAATACGAGCAACCTCAACTGGGTGAATGATGAAGGGTTCACCACTGCGTCTTTTCTGACCATCATGAGCTTTAAACGCCATCTGTAACAACCAGGAACAAAAAGAAACAAAACAAATTAAATAAACCCTACTACGTTGAAGATATTATTTTGCCAGAAAGGGCTTGCTAAGCATGCTTCTTCAGCTAATCAACTCACCATAAAAGCATTGTAGACTAACTCCAGTTCTTTTGAAGACAGGTATGAAATAGCAGGTTTAAGATCCTGATGCAATCATATGATAGATGGTACGACTCAGCCAGTAGCAAAAGGATATCCCCATTCACAGAACTATAATCAACAACAGAAATGATTATGTAAAATTCAAGACTGTACCTCCCACAAACTTTTTGGGGAAAACTCGGAGGCAGTGTTCGGAGGGAAGGCTGAAGAACAACATAATTGCCATCTTCTAGGAGCAACTTGAGACATGTTTGATCTAGACAATTCTTCAAAAAGTACAATATCAAGTGGTTCATCAGGACACGAACCACCAACACTAAAGGCTTCACATCCCTACCAATTTTGCAAGATTAAAAGATAACCTGGTCAGTAATATAAACATCCATTTTAACCATACTGACTCGATATGAACAGAATGCAACAAGGGTGGTCAAAAGAGAAGGAAAATAATCAGCCAGTCATTCTCGTACCAAGACCCAGCATCCCTAATGCAATTAAAAAATTGAAAGCACTCACACTTCGAAAGGCCAAGGGAAACATAAACAACTTACAAAATTATACCGGTTCCTTCGTCCATTACGCCCATTGGACAAGTCCGAGCACTGGTGAGGAGGATGAGCAGTGCTCGCAAGAAAGCCGGTGAGAACCCTCGGAGCTTTCCACGCGCACGAAAGAAGACTACAGTCAAATCTTCCGCTTCCGTCCCCTCTCCACAGCTTGCAGGCGTTCACGCATTCTAAAGAAACTGCAGCATGACACCTTCACTCAGAAAACCACACTCGCAAACTCTTCCACTCAAAAGAAACAACAAGAGCATATGAACCAAACGCGAAAAGGCACATTCAGTAGAATTAAAGAATCTAAATCCGGCGAATTGGCACAGGGAATAAAGAATCTAGAGCGCATCAACAGAGTCGAAAGAAGGCATTAAGCAAATTGGAAGAGACGTGTGTGCATGCAGATTTGGGAGAAGGAGGTTTTAACGAAGGTTTAGTAGACGTACCTGACATGGAGGATGCAGAGGCCATGTTTTATTGGAAGAGAGCAATCTCATTGAATCTTGAATCCCGAAAGTGTGCGAAATCGGAAGCAACGAACGAAAGATAAGGTCATTGAGTTTTGGATTGAGAGGGAACTGGAATTGGAATAGGATTTGGAATTGGAGAGTGAGAGTGGTTGTGTTGTTCAAATAAGGAATGAAAGAAAGGAAGAGATGAAACAAGTGCGAGCGATAACAAACACAGCTTCCAGGAGATATCGAGTTTAGCTCAGGCCACACAAATACCGTTTCGTAAAGATATTTTTCTCTTTTTTACATTTAGTACTCTATTCTATTAAAACCAAATAAATTAATACTTATTTCTCCTTCTCTAAATTAATTCGTCTTCAACTTTATTGATGCTAAAAACAAAAAAAATTAATGACTATTCGACATTTAACTATCGGCAAAACATTAATAAGTATTTAAGTGCATTAACTGTAAAATATTTAATGATCAAAAATCAATTTTATTTGAGGAATTGGCAAATACTGGATATATTATTGCAGGAATTATTAACTCCTCTTGATGTTAAACCAAACTCTCCTTAATTGATAAAAATAAACCAACTCTCATTAATTGACAAGCTTAAATCTAATATTCATTAAATGAATTTGACATTTAGTAACATTTAAACTTCTGCAAATATAATTTACGTGTGACCGAACCTGATTCATGTTATTATATCTTGAACATTTTTCTGTTTACTTAAACATATTTAGTTTTGTGATGGAAATGAGGTTTCGTCTTTTAAAGTAATGTAATTTTATGTTGTATTTCTGTAAATGTTTAAATAACTTTTTTATTTTAAAATTGGACAAATTGTTTTTAAAAAATACGGTTTAATTTGAAAAAAATAATAAATCAGATGATATTTTTGTAATTTTTTAAAAGAAAATATATCTTATAAATATTAATTATGTGTAAATTTAACTCGTTTTTTATTTATAAAGAAATCATATTTATGAAATACAATTTTAATTAGTAGATATGATGAACTTTATATGTAAAATAGAAAATTTGTATAATTAAACTGGTACTTGTTCTTTATTACTTCAACTATATTATATTGTACTAAAATCTTATTTAATATGTAAAATTTTAGTTTAACTTTTTTTAAATAAAACTTTAAAAAAAATTAAATAATAAAATAATTTAAGAAAATTTAATTGAGTTGTTTTAATTGAAAAAATAAATTAATAATAATGATAAAATCCTAAATTCCATAGCTAAAAGTAAACCGAAAACCTTAATCACAAAAACAAAAGACTTTTAATCAATTTTTCTTATGGAACTCAACAAAATGTAATAAAATGTAATAAGTGAATATCAAAAAAATTCTTCTAAATTTAGTTGTATCTCAATTTGTAATTATTATCTTTTACTTCTATAAATTTTTTCTTACAATTAAATTCAGTTAATTTAGTGCTAACCATACTAGTAAATGAACAATATTTATTAAGATAGTTAGGATAATGAAGAATGCTTTAAATAAGATAATTAGATTATTTTAGGTGTGTAATTTATTATTTAATATATTCATTACTTTATATAAATAAGATAAAAAAATTTACTATATTTATTTTTTAAATTAACATATTATGAATTTGAAATACTAATTTTCTTAAAAAAAATTTCATACTAAAAAAATTATTTAATAATAATTAATTTGAAGTTAAAAATACTTAATTATTAATTATAATGACTAAATTAGATATTATTTTATAAATTTAAAAGCATTAGTATTTTTAAAGTAATTTTTATTATTAATAAAAAATTATAAAATAGTTTTTATATTAAATATTAATTATCAAAATTTTAATTATTAAATCATTTTAATTTTAAATTAATCTAAAATAATGAATAGTTGAAAATTTGGTAGCATCAAATTTTGATTAAACTAATGGCACATGGTTGATTTTTGAAGTACAAAATATTGACGTGTATGATAATTGATGTCATGAGATTGGTGGGAGTCAGTGTTGTACCATATAAAGAGGCAAGTTAGGCGATGACGTTATACCTCAACAAATAAATACCAAGCATTTATATCTTTCAAAAGAAAACTCTAGACCCCAACATAATTCTTCTCTTTTTATAGTTACTTCTTTCTTTCTCATTCCTTTATTTATTTCATTTTATTAATAATAATTTCGCCCTTAAAATAATTTTTCAATACTTATAATTGATTTCTATGACTAAAATCAGTCACGATTATTTTATTTATACATATTTCCAATGTTTATAATTAATTGTCAAACTCAGTAAACATTTTATTTATTTATTTATACAGTGAAAATTTTAGCATGAAATTACACATAAGACTCATATTTTCTATAGTATAATAGATTATTTTATCTCTTATGCTGGGATTTGATTCGGCCAATTTATAATATAAAAACATTTTTTATTTTATTTTGGATTAAAAAGAGTTCAACTAGTAGGGATGAATTAAAAAGTTGATGTATTAATCTTGAAACATTTTAAGACATGATATTAATGATATTAATTTCACTTAATTCATTATCATATAACGTATAAAAAAAATAATATATCTCCACTCATTTTAACTTTACGAGTAAAACTCTGTAAATACCAAACATGCTTCATGCTTTAGGTTACTAAATTTTATTTCTTCTTCGACATACAACAACAACATTCGCAAAGGTTAAGCACGAATCAGAGTAGTCGTAACGACAAAGACAGTTGTTGAAAGTTTGTTGCTCACAAAACTTAATTCCACATACAAGTTATCACTATTTTATTCCTACTAGTGTAAGACACTTGACACAAGCTTCTTCCACTAGTAAAATATGCTATATTCATGTACGTTAGAAGATATTTAAATTGTTTAAATTACTACCAATAAACATTTTTTTAAAATATATTTTTTTAAATTTTTATAAGTTATAATCAATTTAGTTTAATCGATTTTATTGAGAAGCAATACAACTTTTACATATTAAAATAATAGAATAATTTAATTTAATTTTCTAAAATACTTATTAAATTTTTTATTCAATTCAAACCTGAATATAATTCAAATATTTTTTTAAGAACCTTCCTTATGATTGCGATGAGATCGTGGAGGGAGACTTTAGAGAATTAACATTATTACCCGTTACTTTTTGTTTGATTTCACTTTATCTTTAGTGTTTTTAAATTTTTTTATATGTTGTACTTATTCATGTTTAGTTAAACTTATTTTGTACAAATTTCCATATCAGTGTTGATATAATCTTTAAAAAACATCAAAGTGTTGTCAATATTAGTATTAATATTGGTTACATGTAAAATAAAATAAAATTATTGCAATTCAAAATGCACAGTATAAGAATTATTAAAGTGTAAATATATTAATTATGTAATAAATATATTTTGTTTTGTTTTGAATCTTGACCCATAAAAACGTTTGTTTGCAAGAGATATTTTAATGAAAAAAAAGAAAATCATTAACAAGGTACGAAGACCATTCACTTATCTGAAACGGTTTCTACTAAACAGTAAAGTATCTGTGATTTCTGCACCCCCGTGATCTCTTCCTTCACCCCATGATATGATCCCTTCCCGCACCTCCATATTAAATACCAAAATTATCCATTCTTGATTTTATAATATGAAATACAAATTTATATTTTAGATAGTATAATTTATAATATAAAATTTTGTATAATCCAAAATGCATTTTATTATAGATTATATAATCCAAAATACAAATTTTATATTTTCATATTATAAACTACATATTATATATATATATATATATATATATATATATATATATATTTTTTTTTAATATTTTTGGATCATCCTATAAAATCTTTGAACTATTTTCTTTTTCTTCAGATTGCCTGTATGCTCATTGGCTGAATGAGAACCCTGTCCTCAAGGTTTTGTGACAAAAGAAAAATTATGATAAAGGGCAAATTCTCCCTGCACCATCATTACTCCTTTCTGCACCTCCATATAACTTTGAAAAGTTAAATATATCCTTAATTGTATACAACTAGATTAGCCAATTCAGACATTTTTTTTTTATGTTAAATATGAACTTGTACATTTAAGTAGTTGAAACCAGATTCAATAGAGTATTAATTCAGATATTTTTTTATTTTATTTTAAATATTAACTTATATAATCCGATAGTTGAAACCAGATCAACTTGTATAATCCAATAGTTGAAACCAGATTTAGGATTGTACATAAAATTGTAGAAACATTTTGGATAATCCATATTTTTAATTAAATATTTGTAAATATTTTTTCGTACAATTTTTTTAATCTTGGATAATCCATCTGTTACAAAGTTCATTCTGGATGAAGTTTTAGACACCAAAATAAATAAAAAATCATATACAAATAATTATCACTTATTAAACCACACTCTTACACTCTTTGTTTTACTCCAATGCTGAATAAAAAAAAAATTAAGTACCCACCACTAAAAACTCACATCTCTTTCACCTCAATTATGAAAATAAGAAATAAAAATTGAAAATCATCTCCAAAATTCACTTCAACGATGAAAATAAGAAACAAAAATTGAAAATCATCTCCAAAATTCAGTCCATCAATAACCAATTTAAGGAACATTTTCATATCCCGAAGTTTATATCAAAGTCAAAAATCAAAATTATATTTTTCACAAACCTAATTTTAATCATCTACCTAACAATCTTTTTCCGCTCCTATTCATTATCAGAAAAAAAAAAATACCCTCAAAATTCGGCTTCCAATAAACCAAATTGTGAGATTTTTTTTTTCAAATAAAAAAAAAGAATTTGGTATCTACTTGAGGAATTAAAGGGAAAAAAATTATACTGAGAAATATTCCCAATACCGTATCACTTGCGGAAAATTATCGCCGAAGGTGGGTGAGTATGAGAAAAGGGTAGATGAGTGACACAACAAAAAGAGGACATGTGACATTTTGATGGGTGAATTAATAAATCACATAATTTGTAACCAAAATTTTCCTCTGCTACATCACAAAAATGGATCGAAGTAATTTTCAGAGGACTAATATCTGCTTCTTTTTTTTTTTTTTTTTTTCTATCAAGAACTAAAACCAGAAAAGTAGAAAAAATTGAGTAACTAAATATCAAGCCCAAAGAGAAGCACTCTATATTATCATCGATCACTATCGAAGTTGTAGACAATCGACAATGTAGCTAATAAAAACACTTTTATCTCTTGATAGAGCAACTCAACTCCTTAATTTTTAATTACGGTTTAAAAATTGCCAATGAATCTATACTAATGACAATACAGTTTGGTAAGTTTCTTTCTTTTTTAATGTAAACAATTTTCTTATAAGTCTATTCTTTATGTTCTCAAATAACCATGTCAAACCCACATTCAAATATATATAAAACAAAATATGCAGATATTTTTTTAGTCATATTCAAAATTAAAATAAATATTTATAGTGGTTGAATTGAAACACTGAACAAATAGATCTCCTAGTCTATCTATGAATCAATATACAATTACAAGCTCCAAGTTATTTCAAATTTGTCAAATAAAGCAAAATTAGTACTGACCAAAGCGTAGCCAGTATTTTTGGCTTGACTTGCAAGCTGAAAAGAAAAAAAGAATGGCTAAGCAAGACACAGAGGAAAGAAAAGTGTTACTTTATATATTGAAATTGACAAATTTAGAAAATATAGAACATGTCCAAAATCACTAGTTAGTAAAGGCATACCTAAAGGAAATCCTGGGTAGATTTAAGCTTCCTTCCTAGTTATCCTGCAAGTGAACAAAAGGTAAGAGTTAGTGCCAAGGGCCATTGTCCTTGAGAAAAATTGGTGTACTGATAAAAGCAAGGATCGATGCAAATAGCATCATACAAAACAAATTTTTATATGAACTAAAAATAAATTAGACTTCATAAACTAAAAATGATTTAAGGGGAACAACAAATGCCAAATTTTACAACATGCATACTAACATAAGGATTGGTAATTTTACCTGAAACAGTATATTCCCAGGGCTTTGGTAATTTCATGAATGACTGATGTGGCAAAGTGCAAGTAAAGTGTCACTGTGTTCATAGAAACGGAATTCTTAAGTAAAACAAATAGAGTCATAGGGATAAAGTATACACAAATTATATATTTACTCAACCTCAAGTGTTAGCCAAAACAAAATTCAACTCAAGAACAATGCAGCAATGCTGATGTGTCAATTTCTCACGTTTGTAATAGTTTGTTAATACTTGATAGTAATTTCTTAGTGAGATGAGCTTCTTTACGTTACAAGCAAAAAAATCAAAGCCATAATCATAAATAAGACCCAACATCTCATACAAAAAGTATGATAGTCAAACATTGGTGTATGCTACATATTTGTGGTATAAACTCTTTTTGGTAATTTCAAAATGTATTTTTGCATTGGGAATGTCTGAGGCTTTTGGAGATGGTGAAATCATTTTTTTATCATTTATATTGGGGAAAATATATAAAAAAATGTCCAAAGACAACCAAAGAATTTATGTTATATGATAAAGTCTACTTAGCCAATTTATGGTGCTCTTCTCTGTTTTTGTGTTTCCTTGAGGAGAGGATATTTATCCTTTTTACTATTGTACTCTTCTTTCTCTTTTAAAAGAATATTTTGCTTTAAAAAGTAACTAATAAACACTCACAAGCTAATCTACACCTAGAAAGAGAAACAGAGAGAAATGCAAGTGATAGATATATGACATGATAAAAAGATAGAGAGAAATAACAAGTTTCTTGTGAGGTGTAGGCACTACTACTATTTAGGTGTCAATATATAACTACTATTCACTTTCCTAACTCCTAATAAAAATGAGAAGTGTCAGTATATAACTACTCATTCACTTTCCTAACTCCTAAGAAAAATGAGAAGCAGTTGCACCTGAAAATGCACAGTAACCAAGAAGAACTAGTCTCTCATCTAATAAAGGAACCCTGCAAAAAAAAAAAAAAAATATATATATATATATATATATATATATATATATATAAATGAGTTTTAGTATCAGAAACAAACGAATATGAAAAGCATCTACTAACGAAATTCAGAATGAAAAATCACAGTACATACCCATCATTCAGCCTTGAAGCAAGTACATTAGCAATGGCCAATGGGAGATACACGAGGGACTGAATAAGATAAATAATGCTTATATCAATAATGATAACAATCAATCACTGAAATGGAATCATCATCAAAGTGTTTCTAGCATGTTTTTTGTCATTCCACCATTGATAGACAATGACCATTAAGATTAATCTCTAAACAATAATATTAATGTTGTTATACCACTGAATACATGCTAGATAATCTAAAAATTTAATATGAACATTCAATCTAGAAATTTTCCTTTGAAAAATGCGTGAATTAAATTTTATTGTTTGAAAGGATTTTTATTTGAATTTTATTCTTAAATGCTTCAAAGAAAACATCACTGATATGTTTGATGAAGTTTTCTAGTTTTCAACGGATTGAGTTTTCAAAAGCCTAAGCTACAGCCATTGAGCTTCAGCCCAATTGCGTTAATAGATCAAAGATTGATGACTGAGTACCAAATTCAAAACTTGAAAAATAAAGATTTTTGTTGAATAAAAAAAGGCATTGTTATGAATCAATATTTGATGTTTAGAAACTAAAATTACTCTAATGCCACAAGAAAAATATCATTCCAAATGTTAGAAAACGGTTTTGGAGGCAAGCAAGGACTACTTTCCCTTCATCAACAAATCCTGCTAATTTGAACATTATACACATTTACAGACTACTATTGAAGAAAAATAGTGAACTTGAAAAAAACATTGAACATCCACCCCTATCCATCATGCATATTAGACATTCAATCATAAAAACAAACACCAAACTGAAAATATACATATTTTTGTCCCCAGTTATACCTCCATGATAATTTATTACAACTCTGGTTTTCAAGTCAAGATTGAAATATCAATGTTTTTCTTCAAAGAAAAAAAAAATATATTGAATGCTGAAAGAGTACAGCAGGGTTGCTGAAATGGTGTTTCGCTTCCATAAAGGAGGCTGCATATGTAGGGCTGATGTTAATCCTTCAATGATACAGTTTCACAACAATCCAGACTCTATAGGCATAATAATCCTCTCAACCTAAAGGATATAACAATCTTAAGGGATTGAGACTCGTACTATGAGAGTTTTATAGCTACAGTAAACATAAATGAAAGAGAAGTTTACTGAAAGCCTGAACAACTTTTGACCTGTGTCATCATTGTGTTTTCACAGTTTTATAATGAGGACAACAGCCAAATCAAGCATCTTAATAAAATAATTCAGGACATGTAAAACATACCATGCACATCCCAGTTTTTAGACCCTTAGGTTCGTCACATAAATGAGCCAAAATCATCCTCCCCTGCAAAATTAATCTTCCCTCATAAAAATCAATACTACATGGAGTTGCTTTTAAAAGGAAGCTAGAAGCAATATATGTAAAAGGTTCTAGAACTCACTGCAAGAAGATGAATTTGTACTTATTAAGAACATATTTGTTTCAAATCCATGATAAAAACATCCTAATATCTCTATAGTAATTAGAAAAAATATCATTAGAAACTACACAGATTCGATTTCTTTTTTTAAGAAAATGTGATTGTTACATACATATAGGAGCTAAGAATGTCATTATTATGATTGTAACTAATAAAATATTTCTTTTCTCCCTCTTGTTATTCAAGTTGGTATCAAAGCTCCCAGCCTTGGGGGCTTTATTTCCACCATCCTGCCGTCACCATCCTCAAAGACTGGTGAGATACAAAGTTTGCGTTTATTTTTCTCAATGGTTGAGGCGAATTTTACTCCTATGGGTCATAATGATTTTCCAAATATGGTGGGCCCCTATCACTTTGATGGTTTGCAGTGGAGTTAGTACATTCAGAGTATTCTAAAAGGAAGGTCAGGATTAGACCACATCGATGGTGGAGGATCGGGG
Organism: Phaseolus lunatus; assembly: GCA_013389735.1. Lineage (NCBI taxonomy): Eukaryota > Viridiplantae > Streptophyta > Magnoliopsida > Fabales > Fabaceae > Phaseolus > Phaseolus lunatus. Next base: position 42,737,843 of record CM023857.1, on the reverse strand, counting down.
TCAAATGACCCTAATTTTGAGATTTGGGATGATGAAAATTCACTGGTCATGACTTGGATGTGGCATTCCACAGTCCTTGAGATAAGTTAAAATTATAAGTTTTACACCTCTGCTAAAGAACTTTAGGATGACCTAAATAACACCTTTTCTTTGAAAAAGGATTTTGCTGTTTGTTATGACACTGAAAGCAAGGTGTTTAATAACAAACCTATATATATTGTAATGATCTTCCAAATGTGGTGGGTTTCTACCAGTTTGATGGTTGAAATTATTTGCAATGGAGTCAATACATTTGGAGGATTTTAAAAGGATGGTCAGGATTAGAGCACAATGATGGTGGAGGAACGAGGTCAAATGACCCTAATTTTTAGATTTTTAAATACAATAAGAAAACATGATACAAAAAATTCAATAATCGTAATTTTTTTTTCCGTATTAATTTATTCTCCCTGTGGATAGAGAGTACTTTGTTCTGCAGACTTCTTTTCTTCCATCAAAGAAAAAAGAAGCACAAAATCTACTTAGTCTTTTGGATCTAGATATTTAAAAAATTAGAGTAACCAATTTTCTTTTTTACTTTTGAATATTCTTAAAGATACCATGATGATTCTGTAGACTATTTATATAATTTTATTTATTATTCAACAATCCCGAAGTTTCTGTTATTTTCATATCTTCCATGACACTAAAATTAAACTAGGTTCTGGTAGATCAAATGAAATTGTAAATATTTAATAAGCCCCCATAACCAAATCAATTAACATTACATTTTGATGGATATCTAGTCCTACACAAATTCTACAGAGAGCCATCAGCCAAGAATAATTACAGTAATAAATGGTAGCCAGCTAAAATGCGCACCCAAGAAAATAAGGCATAAAACAGCCTGAATGCCGCTATAAGAATTGAAAAGGAAAAAAAACAAGAAAAGCAAACAATTTTTCAAATTTAAACACAACTGTCATACCACAAGGTATCCGAAAGTAAGTCCTGTTCCAATAACAACTAAATGTGGATATCTCCCCATGATGTCTGATGGTGACAAATAATCCCTGCACCAAAAATCACTCAAGTGCTTATAAGAAGTAAAGAATAATAGAATAATATGCATATCTTTCAAACAAACTGGGTACAAAATTGATGCATCTTGAGTTGAGTTTATACCACATAAGCACTCCTCCCACAAGTACAACAAATGGGTAAAGCTGCCCAAGAATGAACACATTAATAAAGCATCCAGATTTTAGAGAAAGAATATCATATGAAAAAATATATTACCATTGCCAATGCAAGTGGCATGTTTCCATTCCTTGCCTTCACAACCTTATAAACATTAGTAACACTGTATGGAACAAAAAAATAATGTTGACCATCAAATAAGCTAAATAAACAGCCTATGGAAATACAAAGATCATTCTGTACTTAAATTGGTGTAAAATTTTAGCCTATATCATATACACAGATATTTGTTGGCTAACTTTTTATCAAATTCTGGATGACTTAAGGTATTGAATTCTACATACTCTAAAATAAGACCAAATGAACATAACAAGAAAGAAAAATGTCATAATACTAACATGTCTTGAGATTATAGGGTTTAAGGAAGTAAAAAATGAATAGACTCTAAATAATAGGATAATATATTAATATGGGGTATACTGTGGTAAAAAGCACTTGCCCTATTTCTGCGTGTACAATTGTCATTAGGACAACTCTTATAGATAGATTTCTATAACAATTGTCATTAACAAATGATAGTTCATCTCTTTTGTCCCTTTTCAGCTTTTCAGTTTTAAACATTGAGTGCAAAGTGATTCTTATGGCTGATTCGAACCCTAATTCTATCTTATCAAAGATAGCAACAGTGTTTTTTTTAAAAGCTAAATCGATTTTATGAATAATTTCCTTGGTTTTGAAAATGAATGTAAAAAAGTTTCACAATCAAGATAAAACCATTCCAGCTGCATTCTTTGCTAAACACATTTTTGTTTTGAAAATTGAATTTTAAAACCAGAAACCCAACCACCCAAGCTTGTCTGAATGTTTTGTGACCAGAATTCACATATCTAACAGGGTCTCCTAACTTGAAGTATCTAGGCAGTGGAAAGAAAACTAACAGGACAGGTCATGTACAATGACACCACTCTAATACCGTATTGAACTTACAGGATTTGAGAAAAATAGAAGGGTGAATGGACTCAAATTAACATGAGTTTAAATTGGTTTGATGTATTATAATCCCATAAAAAATATAAAGCACTGGTCCCTATTTATAGTAGTAGCACTAGACTTAAAAATTAAAATCAAGAAACCATTAAAGAAGATCATCTAAGAAACTATAAATTATTCTAAAAGATACAATGTAGGCAGTTATTTTCTATATTCCAACTACTTCGATCTCAGTTTCAGTCCATCATCAATGCTAAGCATAACTAGTGACAAAATAACAACCAAATGGTATATAGTTCAACATAAAAGAAAATATCTGAGATATCAGAGTTGGAAAAAATGAACAAATTTTGGGTCAAGAAGGGGGTATTGCACGTGCTAACAATGTTGAACCTTAATAATTTTAGTTATACATACTTGCATGTAACTGTCGGTGTAACACCAAAAGCTATCATCAAACACAATATAGCTTTGAATGTTGGGATGCCTGAAAAGCAGTAAAGAAGAATAAAAATCAAGTTACTTATCCGAAACATCAACTCAATATAAACCAACAATCTTTATTACAATAAGCTATACTGGACAAGCAAATGGAACCCACTTTTTGTTATCTGAACCACACAACCTTAACTTTATTAGTCCATATTTATTAGACAAGTATGCAAAATGAATAGATATAATTGTGATTGGCTAGCTTCTTATGTCATTCTCAATTGATATATTTGTACTATTAATCAAAAACTTAACACATGTCATCAACTAAATTATGAACCTACAGATATCATAATCTCCTTTTAAGAAATTAAAACTATAAACTACATATTATAAATATTATTTTTAGTATTCTCGGATCATCCTATAAAATCTTTGAACCATTTTCTTTTTCTTCTTCGGATTGTCTCTAAGCCCATTCTATCATTGCCACCGGGTTGAAAGAGAACCTTGTCCTCAGGGTTTTGTGACAAAAGAAAAATTATGATAAAGTGGAGGGCTTAAGTGGAAAGGAATGGTTGGAAGTGTGATGGTGGGAAATCTATTATGGAATTCACATGGATTTGGTTGGGAGGTACATGTGTTTAAAGAGTCTAGTTAGGCCTATGCAGATGATTTATGCACCTTGGAAAATATGTTTCTTATGCCTATTTACCCTACTCCCAAGCTCATATAACACAAGTAAGTATTAGAGCTGATTGTTTAATGTAAAAGACAATCAAATGTATAAAAAGTTCTCTCCAAATGCATGAAAATCCGTCAGCAAAGGAAATACAAAAAAATACATTTTAGATGTTAGATATGAAACTTGGAACAGCTACAACTACCACAAATAGCAACAGAGACAAAACCTTTTGGTTCAAAACAGAAAGAATACTATATAATGAAGGATGTCTTACCCTCAAGATAAGGAAGCCAACTTAAAAATGGCAAAGACTTTCCAAATGGCTGAGCCCACCACTCAGCACCTGTATGATAAAATAATAATAATAAGAAGAAGAACAACAACAACCACAACATACAAGGATTCTTATCAAAGTTAGCAGCTGTGTGTAAACACAAGAAAAGTCATACCCACGATAGCAGTGAAAAAGTGACAGATGTATATTATCATAAGACCCTCCGTAGGCCCATTTATAACAGGCAGTATAAGAGTATTGGTGAAATAGCTGCATCCGAAACAACATTTAAAAGAAATCAATATTCCTAGTCTGTCTAACAGCATATATGCAACATGGTATTAAAATATACAGTCATGCCAAATTTCCAAAATTTGTGATTTTACACAAGGAAAGATGACAGCTTAAGTATAAGAAAACTTTCATTATAATACAAGAATACAAACAGGACATCGCAAAATTTAACAATATTATATAACATATCATATATCATATATTAATTGAACATGAGAACTTACTGCTCCCATGTTGCACCATAAAATGTAATTGCAGATATCAACCACCACCAGAATGTACCTCTTCCACACATGGCTGTGCTCCCAAAAGCCAATGCTTCAAACTGAAAACAAGTTATCATACATAACAGTCTTTAATCTCTTCCAATCACTTAAGAGTAATAGCCAAAACTAAAAGAGACATACTGTACAAGCAAGTGCATCACACCCTGCAAATAAATTTGAAAATATCTTCATTAATAACAAACAGGTAAGCATAATGAAAAAACAATCGAGTGAAAAATACAAGCAAGAAAATCACCATGATCAAAGAGCTCCCCCAATGGGCTTGAGGAATTTGTACGTCTAGCTTGCTTCCCATCAACCGCATCAAATGTCTAGAGCACACACACAAACATATAAGAAATCAATAAATAAAATAATTATAGCAAATAATGGAAAATCATGTAGTAAAGATCTTTCACGGATAAACCATATGAATTTGTTTAGTTGTCATGCCTTAGAGAAACAGAACGAGAGAAAATTTATTAATAGTTCATCAACCAATGAAATGAGTATTACATGTATTTACAAGTGCTCATGGAACAACTAAACATAGTAGGATATAAATAATCAGAATGGCAATGCGGAAAACATTAAAAAAAAAGAGTTTCAATTATTGATTTTTTTTTGGGAAATTTCACTGCAATATGAAACAGAAGGTCAGATGTAAACATCTTTCAAAATCAAGGGTCAAAAATTTCAATAATATCATAATATAAAAGGCTTCAATTCAACCATGAGAGCACCAGGTTTATACATCTAAAAGATTCAGTAATTCAAATCATTTAGACTCGTGAAACAACACCATTATAATCAAGATTCAAGAGATTAGTAGAGTGAGAATATTATGCGCTTCAAATGAGATTACAATTCAAGGCAACTGATTACCACACAAGTAAAATTCATTTCAGTTGGTCGCCATCAAGGCAGAAAAACAGGGAAAAATAAAGATTGAAACTAAAGTCAAAGAGACTGCGAAGTTGGCAAGTACTGCTCTACAAGTATTTAATCCTACCTGGTATAAAAACAGAAGTAGTCCATGAGCAAAATGTACCCATCTTGGAGGAGCTGAGTCCAAATGTGGGGAGTATATCTGCAAAATAAATAGATAAAATTTATGTATAATGTATCTAGGAATTCACTGTTTCAATACAGTTCCACAAAATTGCCTACCTTAACCATGTAAAGAACAATTCCACAAAAGAAATTATCAATAATGCATGAAACTAACTAAAAATCTTAAATACGCTTCCTTTTCATATACTGTTTTAAAAAATTGCAAATTTCATTCTATCATTTGACAAAATGACAAAAATAAAGTGAAGCATTGGGAAGCTATAACTGCTATGACTTTAATTTTGGAAGTAGGAAGAATAATTGACTCAAGTTCCACTTACATAACCAATCAATGCAGACACTAGTAAGAACATAAATCCCATAAGAGTTATCTGCAATCAAGAAATTTATGATTCATCAATGTCAATTAGAATGCTAAAAACAACAGGTGACGCTACAATAAGAAAGGAGGTAAAGGTGTACCATATTTGGACTGCAAAGATTTGAAGAATGCCAATTCATCAGGATAAATAAAACAAAAAGGTATGAGTTAGTGTATTCAGAACTCAAAAACTAAAATTACAAAAAAAAAAAACTATTTTTTTGCCAAAGAGTAAATGATGATATCATCTTATGAATAAGAGTGTGTATGTAGTTATAGCCAGAAATTTCAACATATATTTCAATCAGGAGGAGAACTATTCCCATTCAAAATAACCTCCATGTCAGATGATATAAGTGACTAGATGATTTCTATTCCACAGGTCAACAAAAACACTTCTATGTAAATAATATCATTTTGGAATTTTCCCATAGGGAATATGTAAATTCTTGTGTGGTTGTATAAGAAATTTTAAGAGACTAAGTAAATAGAAGAAAAGAAAAAAAACAGACATACATATATGAATCAAAACTAAATTACAAACATAAGAAAAGATTGTGAATATATCCAAGGGATAGTGTTAACCTTGTGCATATCACTCAAACTGACAATGCTATTTATTTATAACAAAAGTTTCATGACTAATAAAATCACTCAACTGCTCAAATGAAGTTCATACTATGATTCATCCTCCTTGAAGTAAAGAGATGTTTCTATATAAACAAATAATCAAGTCAAAATAAAGAAAGAACTTCGTTTCATTCAAATGATAAAGTACTCACGGCATCCATAGGGGGAAAAAATTAACAAAGCGAGTCCAAAAGGGTTGCAGTACATATTTGGCCACGTAGGAATGATCTACTCCACTGTATTTATATCTGTGCAGAGCTGCAACACCGTGAGACCCGATATAACCCATTTGTTCTCTGATATAAGTCCAAACTAAGCTTCAAGGATAAGCTAAGCCTCAGCACAACCTGCTGAACTTTGAAAAAGAACAATTAGACCAAATAAATATATGAATTTGCAAGATGCCCATTTGAAAATTGAAAGAAGATTGAATTTGAAGATCACAAAATCAGCTTGAACAAATTTGAAAGGAAATCCAAAATTCAAACTGACTGACGAGAAAAGGCCAGAATTATAAAAGTATTTTACACTGAAATAATACATTTTTTAAGGGATGCCTAAATCAAACACAGAATTGATCTTAAGTATGGGGAAAAAACAATCCCATTACATAAAAGTATGAAAATGAAAAAAATAAAAAAATTAATAAAATATATATATATATATATTATACATACAAGATTCCATGAAAGAAGCAAAATAAAAGCGAAAAATTAAACAGTACTTAGCACCAATATTAGAAACAAAAAGCTTAAACTATAATAACTTAATAAGTAATCATCTTAGAAAACCAAGTTTCTGATTATTTATTCAGGCTAGTACCTAGGGCATTCCTTTAGCACACTTAGTAATAACCAGCTAACAATTATGTAAAGTGAACATTGTAATAGTTGCTTTGACCACGAAGGTAACACTTGATTAGCTAATTTATTTTGAAAATGAACACAAAATGGTCAAATATTTTTCTGTCAATTGTTATTTTCATTTTCTAGCCCTTTATATAATGCAACATGTACATTTTGATACCTCTTACTGTCTCACATTAGACTATTGGTAGAAAACACTGCTTAAAGAGAGTTTACACTAAATTTTTTTTAAAAAAATTGAAGGATACAGAATGCTCAATTTCTAATCATACAAGCAGATTACAGATAGGATGCTATTTTCTTGTTGGTACCAAATCCTAATTTTGTATTTGAAAATGACATATTATTCAACTTTTAATAATATTTTTCCACTCTAATCAAAAGCAGAATTCAATCACTTTATCACACACAAATTACAGTTATTACGGAAAGTCCCTAGGTGAAAACACATATTCACAGTTTTGTAACATGATTTTTAAGCTTAAATCCCTAAACAATGACCTCCCTTGACAGCTCAACAATCTTAGGACACATTAACTAATTTAATTACTTAAACCAATATAAGATATTATCTAAAGTACAAATTATGCTTGCATGTTAATCCAATTCAAATCAGCCAGTGTTGTACATCAAAGCAATCAATATCTATAAAAAAATAAAAACACGTCTAATATAATATAAATTACTGAATTGAAGGTTTCTGCAAGCTTTATTAGCACAGCACACAAACAAATCAGAGCAAGCGTCCTTGTCTATAAAAAATGACTGCACACAAAAGCATGGAACTGAAAGCAGAAAGAATACAGTGCAAAGACATACTAACACAAAATTCAGCTCACTAGTAGGAATAAACATAATTGGAATCTGTCAGTTAGGTGCAAACCCACTGATTCTCTTTTCTTCCAAAAGCCTAAACCTACTAACTTCAAAGTAAAAGTGCCCACCAAAAGGAATACACTCAACAACACCAAATTTGCATGATCTAAACAAACCATCCAACTCTCTCAAAAACAAAAACAAAAAGTAAAATGTTCAAAGTCGCAGCAACTAGACAACACAAATAAATGCCATGAACTACAGGATCCAAGCCTAAACCTAAAAAGCTTAGGCTGAAACCAATTGTGTTATAACCTCACATGAAATGGAACTCAATCAATACGCCTCTGAAAGCTAAAACCCAAAATCTCCATATAGGACTCCATCGCTCTTAATACAAAAACACCACTTGGAAACGGAAAACAAACATGAACACTTTCAAGAGCGAGATCAAAAAGGAAACTTTAACCTGATCCAAAAAGGTAAAATCATACAATGATACCCATTTAAAAAAAAAAACATTTTATATGAAAAAAGAATCTCAATAACAAATAATTTGTTAGAGTGTAGGGGATGCTTCGAAATTGATAGGAGGATTTGGAAATGAAAGGGATAACAGAAAAGAGAAATGACCTGAGAAAAGAAATGAGAAGGGAAAAACTTCTCCTAAACACATGGAATCATTGAAATGAAAAGCGTGCTCCTTTGTTTGGTTTTCAGACCGTGTATTTTTCCAAACATTGTTTTCTCTGTTCGCGGACCCGTTTACATTTTTTATTCTTAACTTTCTTTCTTTTACAATTTAGACGAGAGAAGGCTATTAAAAATAATTTCAGTATTTTTTTAATTTTAGAAAACTTATATTCCCATTTTTTATTTTATAGTTTAGAAAAGTTATATTCTGATGTAATTTTTGGGAATGTAATATTTAATTATTTCTAAATTTTTTCACTTTTAATTATTTAAAATTTAATATGACATTCTCTCTCACATATATTGGATTCTCTATACGCGTATGAAAATAATACACTGTACGCTTAGATTAGAGAAAGTGAAAGACAAAATTTTTAAAAAATTGCATTGGCTAATACGACTCAAGAAGAAATAAAATAATTATTTTTAAAATTCTATCATCGATTTGATTGACACATTAACATTTTTTTTTTTTAAACAATGCGTCAATTTTACCAAAGATTTAACATCAAGAAATAATATTATTTTTGAAATTTGTATCAGTTATATCGACGCATAAGCATGATATAAATGTTTACTTTTTTTTATCATATATAAATATAACTATTTTTAAAAAATTTTGAATTTATAATATTTTAATAAATATTAATTTTAGTTTTAAATAATTTGTTTAGGGGAAGAAATTTAAATTTTTATTGTCGATAAGATTAAGTTGAATAAATATAATTAAAATAATTTAATTATTAGGTTGATTAAAGTGTTAAAAGAGAATTAATATAATTAAATAAGAAGTTTTAATATTAAAATTATTTAATGTAACTATTTGAAAAGGTTAAGAGAAAAATGAAAAAAGAAAAATTGAGTAAAAAAATAATATGTATCTAGAAGTAAGTAAAAGTAAGTAGAAACGAGTGAGGAAATAAAATTTGACAAAATTTGTAATACTATCAAAATTAAAATGAAATACAATTTTTTGGGTAAGTGTACAATTGAATTGAAAAGATTATAATGGCAAATGTAAAATAAAATATTATCCACTTTAGAGATGTTAATTTGACTGTTTAATGCAAATGGATATATCTATAAATAAGGAAACAATTATTGTGGTAATATTTGAAAGCAAACTTAAGAAGAAAAGAAAAGACAAGGTGAAACATTTTGGTAACTTTAATAAAATATGGATGTCATAATATTCCAAATCTAGAATGGAATAAATTATTTTGAATCAAATATTTTTCTCTGATGTTTACAGTGCTTCAAAAGATGATTTATGAGAAATGAATCACGAATCCATTTTAAAAATTTATTTAAAAAAATACAATACAAATATTAATTGTGAGTGTGAGTCAATAATTTATTCTTAATTATTAGATTATTATAATATCTAAAGTGTCTTCAGCACCATATGTTCATTGCATGTAAAGTGAATATGTATCAAAATAATTCTTTAATTATTGGACCTTCTTTTCATTTCTTATAAAGAAACATGACTAATCCAAAATATCACTGTGTTTTACCAGCCATCATTCATTACATAACATGCAATAATTAAAAATGGTATGTTCTATAATAATAGTAATAAAAGAAATTGTATATCTTACTTTGAAAAGAAAATAAGGTCATTGAGATGTGGAAAAAGTCTGTAAAACACTGGTGAAACTAGAACATAAAAGGTCATTTAGACATTAACCCCCAAAGGTAATTCAGAAGCCTCATGTTCATGGTCATTGTTCTTCTCATTAGCCGGCTTCTCTTGATTTAACTGAGTTAGGGCATTGCCACCATAGGTGGTGGGGGCAGTACACCAGCTCTGAATAATGGCTCTGATGGCTGAGCTCCAACAGAAAGCCATTACCTAAAAAAGAACAAAAATAACAGCAGTATCACGGAAAAAAAAATGACAAAAGCTTCCTCATTTCTGTATATAAGAAAATACCCTACTGAATAATTTTTAACAGTTACAAGGATATTGACACAACCAGAAACATTTCCATTTCTTTCTCATAATCAGTTAAATTAACTCTAATTAGGGTACATTAATGTAAACACTTTTGAAGATGAAAATATAAAAATGAAATAAGTCTCTTCATAAACTAAACCCAAGTTCATACAAAGTTAAAAATATAATTTTAAAAAGGAACGTCTACAATTTAGCTTATTTCATTAAACTTATAATTATTGAAATGTGAATTATCTTCCCCAAATTGGGATAACAAGAAAGAGTCACTTACTTCACCCTTTCGAAGTTGAGTCCCATTCTCTTGCCACCATCTTGACCTGAGAGGAAACAACACAAAAGATAACATCGTTATGAGGCATGTATCCAATTAATCCCCTTTGGATCTTTGAAAAAAATAATCTTTGGGCTTTATAAAAAGCAGAAGAAAAAAGAAAAAAAAAAAAAGGGCATTGCGAGAACCTGGTAAGGGATTTTAGTAACCAAGAACTTCAAGGTCCATCTCTGGAACTGGGAGATCTGCTATCAGCAGCCATGACCCGATAGAAGGGGCTGTTCTTGCATCCAAAGCGCGAGAGGAATCCTCGCCACCATTTTCCAAACCTGATCGTGCTGAAAAGAGAGGCAAAGCAATATCTAGCAGAGGACACTGACACGGACACGGAGATACGTATAATATTTAAAATGTAGAACAATATAATTATGAATTATATAAAGTGACAATAAAGATTTATGTGCACAAGTATGTTTTAGATTTTTTTCAAAACAGAAAAATGTTTTTCATGGCTAGTTCAAAAGGATTTGTTTCTTATTTTATACTCATAATAAAAATTTATACAATAAATTTAAGCTTTTAAAAAATTATGGTATTTCTCTTTTTTAAAATTGTGTTAGAACCATATTAGAATTATCAGAAATTCAATAAATATTTTTTAAATTAGACACTTCACTGATACGTGTCCTACAAGTGTCTTACGAGTGTCGTGTCCGACACGTGTATCCGACACAGACACGCCATTTAAGAGGAGTGTCCGAGCTTCAATAACCGCCAGTGGGAAGAACATTTTAATAGTTATTGCACACGATTAACATATATTATTGCAAAAAATACAAACATAATTAAAATAAATGTCTAACTAAATATAATTATACAAAACATTAAAAAAAAACAAAAGTTTAAGTTAAAAATAGGTAAAAAATAAAAAATATTCAAAAATTTAAAATTTAAATTTTAAAATATAAAATAAGTATATTTAATCAACAAAGTATAAATTTGAAATTAAATGTAACATTTATAAAAATAAGAAAAATAATTTACAATAAATAAATTGAGTTTTAAAAAGTTAAAATCAGTTTTTAAAAGGTAATAATAATAAATTTTAAAACTTTAAAAACAAAGTAAAAAACTATTTTTTTAAAAATATTGAAATAATAAAAAATACAAAAGTAATTAAAATAAATAAATTTCAAAGTACATATAATTTTACAAAACATTAAAAAATAAAAGTTTAAGTTAAAAATATTTAAAAAAACAAAAATAACTAAAATATTCAAAATTCAAAATAAATATATTTAATAAAAAGAGAATAAATTTGAAATTAAATGTAACATTTATAAAAACGAGAAGAAATAGTTTACAATAAATAAATGGAGTTTTAAAAAATAATAAAAATTATGTTAAAATAAATTTTTTTATTAATATTAAATTTTTTTTTTCATAATTACTTGTAATTACGTCCACTCTATTAATTATCACATTATATTGAGAAACTGCATTATTTTCAAAGTGTATGAAATGAGTAATGTTTTTTTTAGTTGACTAATGCATTGGAGTGAAATATTGATTGAATAGTTTGAAATAATAAAAATAACTTTGTATTAGAAAACATGTAAAATGATATAAAATTATCTCTAGCTACTCATAAAGTTTACCAATTAAATTTCTTATAATACATGTGTTTTCTTTTTTTTATAAAGGATTATTTGTATGAAAGAATGAAAAAATAAATATGCAATGTATTATATGAAAAGTTTAAATTAAATTAAAAATTAGATCATTGTTTCAAATAGACATTTTTTAAAAATATTTTTAATTCTAATTATACAGGTATTTTTAATTTTTATATACAATCCATCTTTAATTTTCATACCTATCACATTTTAGTTTTTTAAATAATTTTAATGGTAAATTGAATGGACATGTTAAGATTCAATCGGACCAAAATATACAAATTTAAATTAGACTAAAATTATAGATTTTTCACAATATGAAGCTAAATAATAAAAACAAAACAAAATCACGATCAAATTAACAAAGACTAAAAAGATCCTTTTTTTTTAATTGATATAATGCAAAACTAATATTTTAAAATGAAAGAGTTAAGATTAAAAAATATTTTTATTTTGGATGGGTAAAATGATATCTCTAATTTATAAACTATGTTATTGTTTTTGATGAAAATATTTAAAATTGATTAATAAAAATTCGAATTCAGATTTTTTTCTTTAGGCTAACAATTATCTATGAGTTTTGTGCTAAGCTTTCATGAATATGGACAATTATCACATCTACAAAACATATTGACTCAAACACATAGAATAACATAGTCTCAGGAAATGCCCTCAGAGCAGAATAAATGGATAAAAAATCAAAATTCACGCGCAGAAACAAAGAAATTCATCTACAATGCAATGGAGGAATAAGCTCAAAATCAAATGAACTACCTTTGCTACTGCTCTAGCAGCTTCCCTCACCCTGTTTGGTTGATAAATTATTACATGGTCCTAAACCAAGTAATATTGTGCCGTTAGTTTCTTAGAAACTAATATAGAAGAGAAGAGAAAAAGTTTAACCTCAGGTTTCTGTCCATTATAATAGAGCTCACGCTGAAGAGATTTATTTTTCCTTTTCAAACCAGCTCAAATATATGTTGTGAATTGTCCGATAAAATCTAACAAATTCTCGTTAGGATGGACTCAAAAATGATTCTGATACCATTTTAAGAGGTGGGTTTTAAGTTTAACTCAACTTCATAAAACCAACTTATAAGGTGAGGTTTATACCTACTTATATACAATAAAATGTCATAATCTCTAGTCGACGTGAGATCTCCAACAAAAATAAAAAAAAATTAATATAAAAATAATTTTTAGAAATATAGATAAAAATTAAATAAATTTTAAGTTAAAAAAATCTTAATAAAAAGTTATATTTAAAATGACAAATTAAAATATTTTCCCAAAATATCAAAATTTAAATTATTTTATTAATTTCTTATTTAATTATAATATAAAAACATATATTAATAAAATATTTTTTTTAGTAAACAAATTGTAAATAGTTTTTGTGTTTTCTCGTTATGCAGCGTAAATGTAACAACGTGAATATAAAAAGGAAAAAAAGAAGAAACAGACAACCCCTCCCCCATTCACGGTTTTTTTTTATTTCTTTCTTCCTTCTCTCTCCATCTATCTCTCTTTTCATTCTCTCTTCATTTTCTCTCCCATACCTCATCTATTCCAAAATCTGATTACGCCATGGTGTAGCTGAGAATTCAGGGTACATTTCTACCCGATCAGATTTTCAAACAGAGTAAGTTCATTTTTATTCTAAAGTTCCCTTATTCTCTGTTTTTCTCTATGATTTAGTCATCAATATTAGTAGGGCCAGTTGAGAAAAGTGTTTCTCTCAACTTGATTAAGCTCGTACTAAAATTTGGTAATATTTGGATAACTTGCATTAGGCCCGTAAATCTTGAAGCTTATCCAGACCGTGGGAAATAAAATTCTAAAAGTCGGTTGGAAAGCAAACAATTAAGGTAAGGGAAGCTAAATTTAATCTTTTATAGCACCCTAGGCTAGAAGATTTTGGATGTGGAAGGGACGTGGTCCCAATATTTAATTTCTCTTGTAGGGATGTTGTGTGTTTATATTTTGTGTTATTTGTTTATATATTATTTAAATTTGTAAAAATATTATATTTTGATGGTTTAGTATTTAAGTGTTTTTTTTTATGTTAAATAAACTTTTGAATATTGTGGATTACATTTTGAATGATATTGTATGATGAAAATGATATGGAATTGAATTCATACATTTGGGATAATGTATGGACTGATGTTTGCTGTGTATTAAGTATTGATACCTATGTGGTAACAGAGATCTCCGAGCTTCACTGATGATCTAAGTCACATAGACTAAGATATCAGGTGGTGAGAAGCTGATGGAGGAGTTCATGCACACCGTGACATATGAGATGCACGGCTTGGGTTGTATTGAACTTACCCTGACCCTTTATGTTGGATTCGCTGGTAATCTTTGGATCAAGTGTTAGTCTCTGGTGGGACTTACTTAATACGAGTCTTCCGGAAGATGTTGTTTGTTGATTATCTTGGATGTGTAGATCCATGTGAGATCTACGTGATTGTTTTATGTTGGGTTTTGAAGAAAGTTGAATAACTGAGAAATTGATCCATGTAATTTTATTTTCTTTTTTTTATTTAATTATGTGTATTATAAAACTTTATTTTCACTAGCTTACCCTTGCTTTTCTTGTTGTGTTTGAATTGCGATGATTGTACTACGTACACGAGCAGATGATCATACAGGTGTCAGAGGGTCTTGAGGGTTTTAGGATGTAGTTTTGAACCTTATATAGTTAATATTTGTAATTTTATAAGTCATAATCTTGTAATAGAAATATTTTGAAAAATTCTAAGTTTGTATAGAAATATGTAGAACGTGTATTATAATAGTTAGATGTATTTTTTGGGGTGTTACATTTAATGGTATCAGAGCGGTTCATCCTTAGGATAACCTGAGGGTAGTGGGTTTATTATGTTTCTCCTGTGTCTAGATTTTTGTTCAAGTCTAGCTTCAAGACTTAGATAAAAGTGTCTAATAGGATTTTTAATAAAGTTGTTTTCTTGAAATCTTGTTTGTGCTCGAGTCAAAGTAGTTGTTATGGATAAAGTTGAAAGTATTAAGAATGAAAATAATCTTGATAGAGTGGTGAGGGTGCACACTCATGACTAAATCAAGATTATTTTCTATCTTAATTCTAAAAGTAAAGTATACTTTTTTTTGTATATATTTTGGGATGATTATTTCTATATTATGTGAATTTGATATTGAATACATGTTTATTTTAGGGAAATAAATTTAATCAGTGTAAGTGTTTGGTTGCAAGTTTTAAAGAGGTATTTTCAACTAATAGTTTTACACCAACATTTGTTTTAGTGTAATATTTTTTTTTATATATACACGGTAGGTGGTTGTTATAACCGATGGACTCAAATTCTAAGTGAGTTTGAGACGTCTGTCTTTGGAGGACCTAGATTTAATCTTTGGGGATGAATTGACTTTATGTTCATCACATTCTTTTTAATTGTGATGAATAGAAATGTGAAATCTTTAAATTGGAATAATATGGAATGAGTAGTTGCATAACGAGTATGGAACGGGTCACAAATTAGGGTAACTTGTTTCATAATCTGACTTCAGATAGAGATAAATAATACATGTTTGACAGGTAGTACTTCGGAAGAGTGGAGTTTTATACACAGTTTTTCAGAGTAAGTGTCAAGGTTGTATTCAAAGATAAAAGTGAAATTTTCCTTGGTCTAGTGCTTGAGCAAGGTTGGTGGTAATGACACCTTGTAAAATGATTTCATCTGAGTAGCAAAGTTGAAAAATGAAATTGGAGAAAATAGATTGTTGGATCAAGTATGCTACCATAAGAAATATTAATATTGTCGGTGAAGAAGAATGATGAGGAATCTAGATTATGTGTGGATTTTTGAAAAATAAATGAGATTGTTGAGGGATGATGGTATAATGGATCAAGTTGCATGAAACATCAATATTTTCCAAGTAGACATGAGATTCAGGTATCCAAAACTTTAAGTAAAAAGTGAAGATGTGTATAAGACAACCTATAAATTCAAATATGATCAGTAGAAGCGAGTATGTCGTTACAAGGCTAGCATGGAAAGAGAAAGTTTTATGGATTTAATTGATTGTTACAGGAGGTTGATTAGTTACATTCAATACTGTAATAATCTTAAGTACTTGTTTGATTAGAAAAGACTAAACGTGAGACAAAAGAGATTGGTAAAGTTATTGAGGGAGTAAGATCCCAAGTTTGTGTATCATCTAGGGAAGGAAGATTTGGTTGAAACTGCCATGAGCAAGGAGACATTTTAAGTGTCTGACGTAATGGTTGAAGACTCAAATTAATGGAGAGTTAAGAACTAAGTGGACTGAAAATTTCATTATGGAAGTAAAGGGGGAATTATGAGGTTTAGGATAAGTTGTTGTATTTGCCAACGAGAAGTTAGATAACATAGTCTAGTATAAAAGTTATAAAAATGATTTAATGTGCATCACGCATAACTAAGATAATATTTGGAGAATTTTTTTTTTATGGTTCAACATAAAGAAGAAGTGGTTCCATAGGTCCTTATTTGTCTGACCTATAAAAGACTGGAGTGGAGTATCAAAGACTTGGGATAATGTTACAACCATTGGACGTGACTAAGTAGAAATAAAGTTGTGTTGTTATATGTGTGGTTCCTTTTCCACAGACAATGAGAGTATATAATGGAATCTGGATTGTGGTAGACCGAGTAATGAACGATGCATAACCTTTTGGAGAAAATGGATGAAGCTTTGAAAGATTATTAATTTTAATGGAAGTATTATCCTAGGAAAGAAAATGTTGTTGCAGATGGTTAAAGTCACGAGAAGACATAAGTATCAACACTTAAGATTATATGGTTGGAGTTGAGTAGAAGTTTCAACAATTTAAATTTGGAAGTTGCAGTACATTTGTTATAACTAACGAGTTTCTATAAAAGTGAGAGTAAGGAAATTGGTGAAATTCAATTTGAAGAATATTCTAAAATTCTAATAAAAGTAAAGATTTCTCTATGGGAGGTGAATGATATTTTGAAATTTAGAAACAAAATAGGTGTGTCAGGGGATGATAAATCAAATCAGATAGATTATCTAACAGTCATGAAAGCAAACTCATTTTACATCCAAGTATGACCCAAGGGTATTGAGATTTAAGGAAGTTTATTTGGTGACATGGTATGAAGGAAGATATAGTAAAGCATGTAGCTATTGTTTATCTTGTAAAAAATAAGGACCGAACAAATAATGACTAGGAAGTTGTTAACATAGTTTTGACATTCATAGGATGAGAGTAAGATAATATTTTCATGAGTTTTATCACCTACTTGTCACATGCAGTGAAAAAAAAATGACTCAATATGAGTAATATGAGATGGATTTTAATGAAGACTACACACATTCTACCTATGGAAGAGAATGGTATGCTTAAGATAATTTAAATAATTGGGTAAACTAGGAGGTCTCAGTTTGACAAAAGTGGTGAAGAGGTGACATTAGGTACTGTAACTAATGTTAAGGAAGTTTGTGCTTAGCTGAGTTGTGTTTATCTTTTTATAAGGGTGAGGATGAATCCTTTAGCACATGGTATTAGGTGGAATGAGATCGTGGTAGATCTTACTCTTAGTCCTAAGCAGAGGTCTCTAGTAATTGATGTTGCATGTCCCTCTGAATATGATAATATTATTGCTTGAAATTGAAGAACAAAATGAGCTAGTGATGTTGACACCCACATATGACCATTAGAAAGTAAAAGAGGTTCTCCCAATAAATATGGAAAGAATCCTTTTTGATTTAATTATACCTATCCCAAGGTTCTATAGATTCCATTTCTTTGGAATTTGGTGTTGCCTATATTAGTATAAGCTTGGATTGGATAAAATGAGTGTTATTAGAGATATGCTTGCAGAGAGGTTGGTGTAAGATGTCTATGTTCATGTTAGAATACAATAAAGTCGCGGATCATTGAGTTATGTCACATCAAAATCTCTTAGGCAATTTGACAAGAACCTTTCAGCAAAAATATTGCGAAATACTTAAAGATCATGGGGTTGACCTAGATTGTCTATTTGGGATGGAGGAAAAAGACATAGAAGCATTTTTTATATACACCAAAAGGAAGTTAGTAAAGTAAAAAAAAACTTAGCGTATTTTTTTCATCACTTCAGTTATCAAAAATTGTGAATCAAATTTTGAGGACTATGATAATTGAAGACATCTTCGACCAGGCAGACATTTGATGCAGACAAATAAAGAATACATTTTGATTTCTCTATGGATAATCATGATTTTCTGAGAGTTACGTCATTCCTTGTTGTAAAGAGAGCAATCATATCTAAGAAGATAACTCCAAAGTTCATATGTCCTATTAGATTCTAAAGAAAATAGGTTCTACTGCTTATAAACTTGTTTTGTCTCTTTCGTTAACCAACGTTCATTATGTCTTTCGTGTATCGTTACTATGGAAATATATATAATTAGTCATAATCATATTCTACTGTCTGATTTAGTTAACTAAAAGATTTCTCTTTTAAAGTTGAGTCAGTTAAAATTTTGGATTCTCAAGTAAGGTAACTTCATAGTAGAAACATAAGCATAGTCAGAGTGTTGTGAAATCTCATATGATGTGATTACACTTGAAAAATAAAAGAGAAGATAAGATAATAATATCCTAATATTTCTTAGTACGCTAATTTTCGAGGACGAAATTTTTTGTAGTTGGAGATAATGTAACAACATGAATATAAAAAGGAAAAAAAGAAGAAACAGAGAACCCCTCCCCCATTCACGGTTTTTTTATTTCTTTCTTCCTTCTCTCTCCATCTCTCTCCCTCTTCATTCTCTCTTCATTTTCTCTCCCATACCTCATCTATTCCAAAATCTGATTACGCCATGGTGTAGCTGAGAAGTCAGGGTACATTTCTACCTGATCAGATTTTCAAACAGAGTAAGTTCATTTTTACTCTAAAGTTCCCTTATTCTCTATTTTTCTCTATGATTTAATCATCAATATTAGTAGGGCCAGTTGAGAAAAGTGTTTCTCTCAATTTGATTAAGCTCATACTAAAATTTGGTAATATTTGGATAACTTGCATTAGGCCCGTAAATCTTGAAGCTTATCCAGACCGTGGAAAATAAAATTCTAAAAGTCGGTTGGAAAGCAAACAATTAAGGTAAGGGAAGCTAAATTTAATCTTTTATAGCACCCTAGGCTAGAAGATTCTGGATGTGGAAGGGACGTGGTCCCAATATTTAATTTCTCTTGTAGGGATGTTGTGTGTTTATATTTTGTGTTATTTGTTTATATATTATTTAAATTTGTAAAAATATTATATTTTGATGGTTTAGTATTTAAGTGTTGTTTTTTTTATGTTAAATAAACTTTTGAATATTGTGGATTACATTTTGAATGATATTGTATGATGAAAATGATATGAAATTGAATTCATACATTTGGGATAATGTATGGACTGATGTTTGCTGTGTATTAAGTATTGATACCTATGTGGTAACACAGATCTCCGAGCTTCACTGATGATCTAAGTCACATAGACTAAGATATCAAGTGGTGAGAAGCTGATGGAGGAGTTCATGCACACCGTGACATATGAGATGCACGGCTTGGGTTGTATTGAACTTACCCTGACCCTTTATGTTGGATTCGCTGGTAATCTTTGGATCAGGTGTTAGTCTCTGGTGGGACTTACTTAATACGAGTCTTCCGGAAGATGTTGTTTGTTAATTATCTTGGATGTGTAGATCCATGTGAGATCTACGTGATTGTTTTATGTTGGGTTTTGAAGAAAGTTGAATAACTGAGAAATTGATTCATGTAATTTTATTTTCTTTTTTTTATTTAATTATGTGTATTATAAAACTTTATTTTCACTAGCTTACCCTTGCTTTTCTTGTTGTGTTTGAATTGCGATGACTGAACTACGTACACGAGTAGATGATCATACAGGTGTCAGAGGGTCTTGAGGGTTTTAGGATGTAGTTTTGAACCTTATATAGTTAATATTTGTAATTTTATAAGTCATAATCTTGTAATAGAAATGTTTTGAAAAATTCTAAGTTTGTATAGAAATATGTAAAACGTGTATTATAATAGTTAGATGTATTTTTTGGGGTGTTACAGTAAATGTTAAAAAACAATTATAGGCATAATTATTACAACAAAAATATAAAAATTGGAACTAAACTAAAATATATAATTAAAATAAAATATATATATAAATTAAAATAAAACTAAAATAATTAATTATACAATATTTGATAGAAACATAAAATTGAATCACTCAAATATATCTTGAGCTTTAAATAGTGAACCATACATTTTCAATTTGGTATCCACCATTCCAGTTCTGCTACCTGTCAACTCAATTAACTTAGACTGCCAAGGTTGATATGAAAATTACATATGTTCATGTGTTACTGAAACAATACACCATCTCCATTTTAATGATAACACTGCCATGGAACTTTCATACCAAATGACTTGTTAAATACTTGCACACAAAATGGAAAAAGAAACTTCTTCAATAAAGAGTAGTTTTAAGATAACATTATTTAAGATAACACTATAATACTAATACTGATGATGACAGGCATGAGTAGTCTATTCTGCTACGTGGCCATAATATTAAATTAAAAAAACAGACGTTAATAAATTAGTAGTTAGTCTTAGATAGAAATTATAGTTGCAGAGATGAAGGTGGTCCCATCTGGAAAACTCAGGAACTGTGTGATAAGTCTTGAAGAAAACTTTCTACTGTGAAAGAGACACACGTCCTTCTTTTGTCATAATTTGTAGGGTTTGGTGTTGATTAGTGTGGTATCGTGTCTTGTGCATGAGATGAGCTTGGTGTAGGCAAATATGCATATACCATTTTAGGAAGAGAAGGAAGAGAAGAAGAAAAAGAACAAAGGGTTGATAAAGAAAGCCACATGTTCAAAGAAGATAAATAATAAAGAAGGGATAAGTATTGAGAAATGAAATTTAAACATAATTCAATTTTATAAAAAAAAATTATATTTACTTATATATTATAAAATATTTTAATCTTTAATACAATCTCCAACAATAATAAATTTTGTAACATATGTGACCAAGAATAAACACATGTGAGGGATTCTTTTCTTTCTTTTATATTTTGTCTGATGATTA
Organism: Phaseolus lunatus; assembly: GCA_013389735.1. Taxonomy (NCBI): domain Eukaryota; kingdom Viridiplantae; phylum Streptophyta; class Magnoliopsida; order Fabales; family Fabaceae; genus Phaseolus; species Phaseolus lunatus. The sequence continues at coordinate 42,716,246 of CM023857.1, read as the reverse complement.
AAAAACAAAGAAAGAAATGAAAAAAAGAGGGAGAAGAGAGTTACAGTGAAAAAAAATTTATTTAGATGAAATGAATTGGAGTGAAAAAAGAAATAAAGTATAAATAGAAATTATTTGTTTTTATTTTTTGTTAGAAAAAATGAAAGCATATAAATTATTATAAAATAACATTTTTACTCTTAATTACAATACAAATTTAATTTTAGAATCTATCCTTTATTTATTTGACATCAATATGGAAAGCAGATTGAGATATATGATATGTAGATAACTTAGATAAACAACTTCCGACTGAATTTCTTTCCCCCAACATTTATCAAACGTAATAAATTGCAACAAGAAGATCAAATACACTACACCAATCAATTACAATAACAATGACAAAATATAACTAGCAATTTATACAGGATTAGCTACCAGTTCCTGGTCAAACTATTATGTGATTCGATTTTTATAAAATTGGTTTTAACAAATTGCTATTTTCAACTTATTTTCTGTAAAAGTCATTGGGATATGTGTTATTGTTGAGTAACCAATGAAGGTAGGATCCAAAACTAGAGAAATTAGGTCTATGAGTCTTTTGTAGTAATGTTTGTAAGATGTTGATAGAAAGTGAAACTGAAGAGTGTAATGGTTTTTATTTCCCAACCCTATCCAATGAAGCTTCATGCCTAATAGAAAGTCTAAGAAGTTTTTCACCCATGAAAATCAAGAAGGGTAGAATCAGTGGATCCCTAACATTATGTTTTCTAAAAGACAACAAAAATATATATTATGTGTATGATAAAAATTTTAAAAAATTAGATCATTTAAGAAGATGATTCAAGAAATTTTTAAACAGAAATTAATTTTAAAAATAAAAAATAATTACTTATCATTTGACTAAATTAAAAATCATTTCATAAATTAAAAAAATATTAATATTTAAAGTAGTTTTTATTATTGATAAAAATTTATAAAATAATTTTTAAATTAGTATATATTTAACTATTAATTACCAAAATTTTAGCTACTATTACTTTATATTCTAAATTAGTTTTTATTAATTTTTTAAAAATAAATTTAAAATCTTAAATATTAGAAATTAAAATCTTAGTAACTACTCAATTTATAAATCGTTTTATAAATTTATATTAATAATATAAATAATTTTAAATATAGATTATTTTTTAATATCTAATGTATTTAGCATAGTAATTAGTTATTTGTAATTTTTAAATTTAGTTACTATTTAGTGATTTAGTATAGTATTTAGTGATTTAGTATAATGATTAGTTATTTATAATTTTTAAATTTAGTTACTATTTAGTGATTTTCTTGAAGGATTATGTTTTAAAAGAAATATTATAAAATAATAAAATATTTTATGGAAAAAATAAATCCCAGTTAAATATCATTAGTATCTAATTCTAAAATGGAAATAATTACTTTAATATTAAGAAATTTATCTTTATTTATTTATAATAAACAAAGTAGTTCAACTCTCGAGACTGCGTGATATTTTAAAATAAAAATGAAAAAAAAGTGTAGTGTAAAACATGTTTTTAAGGTAAGAGAATGTAATTTAATAACTTCAAATAATAATACACTGACCAGAACAATTTATATTGGTTTTAAAAATTTATGTTAAATATTACGCGCCATCATATAAAAAGTAATATCAAATAAATAAAAAATACAGGAAACTAAATCAAACTTATACAGAAAAAAAAAAAACCTAAAATTAACCTAAATAAGTCCATTAACAAACAACTGCATTGAGAATTAACATAATTAAAGTTTGAGCAAGAAATGTTATCATGGAAGGTTGAAATGAAAATTTCAAAGCGATTCATCATTTTTTATATAAGATATCATAAAAAATACAATCCAAATTTTGTCTCGCCCACGTATTGATTTAAAATATTTGTCCAAATAAAATAGTCTAAGTTCCTTTAGAAAAAAAGGTCCAAGTTAAAATAAAAAATGTCCGCTAGTCAAATCCCAGAGCATATGAGTGTGTTGTTTATTAAAAAACAGAAGTAGGTCGTTCAATTATGGCACACAGAATGCCAAAGTTGATATCACAGGATAGAACCATGGGCATATACTGAATGCATAAGATCATGGTGCATATACCACAAACTACCAAGAAGATCATGGTGCATAAGGTGAAATTTGTATAAAAATTCAATAATAGATAGTATGAGAAATTATAAACCATAAACCTTAAGATAATAAGTTTATGAATTTAATTTTAATTTACCAATAAAAATAAAGAAGACTTTCATCTCTACATTTAATTATTTTAATATTTTAAGAAATAGATTTTAAGTTTAATATAATGTTAAGAATTTCACATTAACTATAAATAATACATTTTATATATATAAATGAGTATAAATATAATCAATTTATATATCATAAACCTACTTAACTTTAGTTGACACGTGAAATTTTTAAAAACATATCGTGAAAATTTTAAAAACATATAAGAAAGAAGCACGTCAGAGTAAATAGTAACACTGCTGAGTTCAGTATAATAATGGGATAAAGAAGGCGAAACCCAGTGAGTTTTTTGGTGCCAGCCACTACCAAATCAATGGATTCCTTTCACAATCATTAATCAGTGCATTAAAGGCACAAACCCAAGGTTTTATTATTTTATAAAAGTTTAGGATAAGATGTGTTGGTGACCCTTATATTTATAGGTTTGAAACTGTTTATTGGATTATTCATGATGCTAACACAAAAGATATGGTTAAAGAACTTTTACTAAATAGATAGATTCATGAATGTCTATTGGGGTAGGTTGATGACCTAACGCGTATCAGTCTCTGTTCCAAGAGAATTTTCGTTTTCTTATAACATTAACACTAACCACCTTAATTATACAAAATATTTTATAAATTTAAATTAAGTTTTATTTGAATTAATTTAGCTATTAATTTTTTATTAAATAATTAAAATACTTTTCAAGATTAAATTGTAATTTTAAGAGAATAAGGGATTATATACCCCTGTTAATAGTATGATGGTTCAACTAGAAGACCAATGTCTGATTATTCTAATTGAAACCTTTTTTCATGCATTATTTTTTTATTATTTAATTCTTTGTTTATAAATTTTTTCTTATTTTTCAGATCCTGTTAAATATGAACACCTAGTATATTCAACATATTTTCGATTTTTAACATCTTAATTTATGTCTGTTGAAATTTTTTCATTTTCTTTAATTTTTGGAAAATATGTTATAATTTATGAGAGGAACAAGATTTATTTTTAAAATAACGATGAATGACAATTCAATTTATAAATATTTAATATAACGATAAATGGTAATTTAATCGAGATAGACTTGATAATTTCTCAACTGAAATTGAACGAAAGATACCTCAAGTGTAATTAAAGAGGAATTTTACATATTTACTAATTTGTCTTAACTAATTCATTTTTAAGATAAATTTTTTGAATCTTAAAAAAATACTCACTCCTCTCCAAATCTAATTAATTATATTAAATTTTAAATTTAAAAATATAGATTTGAATTGAAACAAGTATATTGGCTTAAAATAATTTAGATAAACATGAGTATAAATTAGATTTAAATTTTTTATTCTCGGTACCCTTCTAAGAGTATGACTACAAAATATTTTTACTAATTGCATTGAAAATACTTGGTAGCTAAGATAAAATTCATAAAACAATCATTTTTTTATAAAAAAATAACATGATGAGATTTCAATTTTTTAAAATCAATTAAAAGAACTTAAAACAAGACAAACACTCTAAAACACTTATGCATAGGTTTTAATATTTTTTTTCTTAAAAAAACTGCACATTAAAAGTATAAAATAATTTCTCTTCTGTTATTAAAACTCTTAATTTGAGTTTTAAATTTATAGTAATTATTAACTTAAAAAGCAAGTTGGACGATTTGTTAGGTAATTAACTTTAATTTGACATATCATCTCTTTGAAATAAAAACTAAAAGAAGTCTCACAAAGAGGGTTACTCATACAATGGTACAAAATACTAAGTTTATTTAAGTAGTATATAAAGGATATAAATATAAAAATGTACTCATTCAACAACATCATTGAGGAAAAGAGTGAATGATTGACACGTGTACCTTTCTCCTTCCTTTTCTCTTCGCTATATAAATGAACTCAGCTCTAATGATCGATAACACAATTTTCTTCTTTAAATCTCATGTTTTTCCACTTGCAATTTAAAACTCAAAAAAATTCAATCGGAATCAGTTTTTGCAGTTAAGTAGAGCAACTTAACAAACATAGATACATAACAACAGTGTTCCGCCATGGCTAAGCAACCACCAAAACCAACGCTTGGTCGGCTTCCCAGTATCAGAGACCGAGTCCAAGACACTCTCTCAGCTCATCGTAACGAACTCATTTCTCTTCTCTCCAGGTTCTTAGTTTATCAGCCCCACTTTTTTTTTTAATTAATTAACATTTTTTTTTATGTGTTTGATGCACCTTTCTTAGTATATGTCTCATTTCTATGTGTGCTTGTATTTGCATGTTGTTTTTTTTAAGGTATGTGGCTCAGGGGAAAGGGATTTTGCAACCTCATAACTTAATTGATGAACTTGACAACATCCCTGGTGACGAACAAGCAAAGTTGGACCTTAAAAATGGTCCCTTTGGTGAGATTGTCAGGGCTGCACAGGTGATTTTGGGTTTAGATCAAATACTATCTTAGAAACGTTGTGATTTTAGTATTTTTAAGATTTGATAAAATTTCATACAGGTCCCACTAAAGGAAGTTTAACCAGTTTAATTAGTGAGATTTAGGTGACCTGATAATAAATATATTTTTTTTAAATAATTGAAGAGTTTGGTACTTGTGTGATGAAAGATTTCACCCAACTTTAACCTTATTCTAAAGCTTATGTGATAATCTCTCTTTAACAGCCTTTTTTTTGTTAGGAATTTCTTTTCAGTTCCTGCAAAGATCAATTATTATTTTAAATAACTGAAATAAATACAAAGTATTTGGGACCTTGATTTATATCCAAACGATAAGGGCTTAATATTGCACATATATATATATATATATATATATATATATATATATATATATATATATATATATATATATATATACATATATGTTATATTCAAAACAAAGCATTAAATTGGAATTTCAAGTGTGCATGCAATTGACGTGTGTGATTGACAATGGTTACGAAAACTTATTGTCATTGCTAGCTACCCAGCACTGTTGTTGGTACTGTCAACGATTGAAACTGTGATATTCGGAAAAGTTACTTCGCAATCACATTGGAAGATTTAAGATAGGGAATTAAAATGTGTAGCATTATTTTTGTGACAGGAAGCCATAGTTTTGCCTCCTTTTGTGGCAATAGGAGTTCGTCCAAGACCTGGTGTTTGGGAATATGTCCGTGTTAATGTCTCTGAACTCAGCGTGGAGCAATTAAGCGTTTCTGAATATCTCAGCTTTAAGGAAGAACTCGTGGATGGGAAGTAAGAAATACTGTTTAGCTTTCATTGAAGAAATAAACTCTGACCCTGGACTGTTTCTGAAATTGGGGACTGTTTCTGTTTATTGTGCATTAGGACTAATGACAATTTTGTACTGGAACTTGATTTTGAGCCATTTAATGCCTCATTTCCTCGTCCATCCCGTTCATCATCTATTGGCAATGGTGTCCAATTTCTCAATCGCCACCTTTCATCAAGTATGTTTCGCAACAAAGATTCCTTGGAGCCCTTGCTTGATTTCCTCCGAGCTCACAAATATAAGGGCCATGTAAGTATGTTCTGTTATGTTATGAACTTCAATAGTATGATTATGTTACAAGACAGCAGCTATAGTTTCAAAATGAAACTTATGGACTTCTCTCTTGATGATATATATCCTCTTAAACTGGTTTATGAGTACTCAATGTCTTAGTTATATTTTTTGTTTTAGTAGGAGGAATCAATAATTGTGAAAATTTTCTCTCCCTTGTTGTCCATGTTGCAGGCTCTGATGTTAAATGATAGAATACATAACATTTCCAAACTTCAGGCTGCTCTAGCCAAGACTGAGGATTATCTTTCTAAGATTCCACGTGATACACCCTATTCAGATTTTGAATATGTGTAAGCTTATATGTGATAACGGGTTTACGTGTATTGACTTTGCTATAGAGTGCTGTGAGAATTTTGTAGGACAATTTAGTTTTCCCCCCCCTATGATTCGTTCTGAATGTAGGTTACAAGGAATGGGTTTTGAGAGAGGTTGGGGTGATACTGCTCAAAGGGTATTGGAAACGATGCATCTGCTACTGGATATTCTTCAGGCTCCTGATCCTTCCACACTTGAGACTTTTCTTGGCAGAGTGCCAATGGTATTCAATGTTGTTATATTATCTCCTCATGGCTTCTTTGGACAAGCCAATGTCTTGGGTTTGCCAGACACTGGTGGGCAGGTATCTCATTTGCCATATACTGAAAAGAATAGTTGAGCTGGATACGCATATGTTGCTTCAATGCCCCATCTTTTTGTTTCCCTTAGTTGTTTCCATCCTTTTATCTTACATGAAAGGTTTTATATGCAGGTTGTTTATATACTAGATCAAGTGCGTGCCCTTGAGAATGAGATGCTCCTTCGGATTAAGAAACAAGGACTAGATTTCACTCCTAGAATTCTAATTGTAAGTGTAACTCTTTCGATCTTGCTATTGTATTTGATTGTTTTCTGAGTACAAATCAAGTTAAATTCTCGGCTGTTCTGAAGGTTACCAGGCTAATACCTGATGCAAAGGGGACAACTTGCAATCAACGACTAGAAAGAGTCAGTGGTACTGACCACACTCATATTTTGCGAGTTCCATTCAGATCAGACTCAGGAACTCTCCGTAAATGGATTTCAAGGTTTGATGTGTGGCCTTATCTAGAGACTTATGCAGAGGTAAAAGACCATAAACATAGATAGCTTGAATTGTTCACTTGACCATGAATCATTATTAGGATTTGAACAATTTCTTAGCTTAATTTAGATTTGTTAAAGAGTCGAGTGACTCAGAACGTATGGTGCTTGTGCTATCATTTTCATTTAATATTGATGGTTGAGTATGTCAACAGGATGTTGCCAGTGAAATTGCTGCTGAGTTACAAGGTCATCCTGACTTCATCATTGGAAACTACAGTGATGGGAATCTTGTTGCATCTTTATTGGCTTATAAGATGGGAGTTACACAGGTTCTTGTCCCTCTTCTTTCTTAACTTACTTTGCCTTTCGAAATGTGAAAGCTCATGTTATCTACTGCCGACAATCCACCTTAAATTGATTTTGAATGTTCACATGTGTAGTGCACCATCGCGCATGCACTTGAGAAGACAAAATATCCGGATTCAGATTTATATTGGAAGAAATTTGATGATAAATATCACTTTTCATGCCAGTTCACTGCTGATCTAATAGCCATGAATAATGCTGATTTTATCATCACCAGTACTTACCAAGAGATTGCAGGAACGTAAGAATATTTTTCACTGTATATGTTTACCTTACTGTTGTTAGAATGATAATTCTTGATATCGCTCTACACCTTTATCCCCTTTGTCACATGTCTTATTAATGTTATCAATTATGCTAGGAATCCAAGTGTGAGTTTAAAGTCTCACACTTGGTCAAAATGAGCAAGATTAACAACACATAAGGAAAAATACTGATATAAACCCATTGTCATGAGATTTTCTGTTGGAGATACTGTCATAATCTCTTTGTGTGAGTTTACTCATGGCTCGTTACCTATGACTGTACCATGAAATTTATTCTTTGTTTTGGTATATAACATAATTAGTTATGGCTTACAAAATTGCACTCAGTTATATCATACACCTAGTCACTTCTTTTGTCTTGGAAACCTCTATGACAGGCATGTGAGCTAGTTAACTATTTTGCTTGAGCATTTCTCTGGGCATCTCAAATATCCATGCTTGGAGCTAACCTACATTTAGTTTGCTTAAGCATCTCTCTAGACATCTCAGATATCCATGCTTGGTGCTAACCTATATTTAAGTTTTTTCATAGTAATCTTTATGTATGTTTTGGTTTTCGGTATGCGAATGCTACTCATTCCATTTTCTTTTTCTTTCACTTATATTTCAGGAAAAATACCGTTGGACAGTATGAGAGCCACACTGGTTTTACTCTTCCTGGGTTGTATAGGGTTGTCCATGGCATTGATGTTTTTGATCCCAAGTTCAATATTGTTTCTCCTGGAGCAGATATGTCAATGTATTTCCCCTACTCTGAAAAGCAGAAGAGGCTTACATCCCTACATGGTTCAATTGAACAGCTATTGTATGATCCAGCACAGACTGATGAATACATGTGAGTCTATTTCAGATGCAAAACTTTTACATCAATCCGTATCTCCATGTGTAGTTGATCTTTTGATTAATTTAATAGTTCTTCCTTTACCATCCATGCTCTAAAGGATCAATACAAATGAAAGTTGACTTAGTTGTCTGTTATGCATCATGCATAAACTTAAGTATTGTCCATCAGCTTCCACTTTCAAGTCATAACTTGTCCTTCAATACTGATCCCATGTTTGAAAACCCACTCAGACCACCACACACTTATTCCGAATAAGGGATATAATACTTCAAGCTGTTTGTAAACTTATTCCGAATAAGGGATATAATACTTCAAGCTGTTTGTAAGAACTGTTAAGATGTGTTTTGGCGTTATGTGCTTGCCACAGCTAATGCGTTAATCTCTGTGTCTATGTGACAGTGGATCATTGAATGACAAGTCAAAGCCCATAATTTTCTCCATGGCAAGGCTAGACAGAGTGAAGAACATAACAGGATTGGTTGAATGCTTTGCTAAGAACAGCAAATTGAGGGAATTGGTCAACCTTGTTATAGTAGCTGGTTACATTGATGTAAAGAAGTCCAGCGACAGAGAAGAAATTGCAGAAATTGAGAAGATGCATGGTCTCATGAAAGAGTACAAATTAAATGGTGATTTTCGTTGGATTGCTGCCCAAACAAATAGGGCACGTAATGGGGAGTTGTATCGCTACATAGCAGACACACAAGGTGCTTTCGTTCAGGTATTAATATTATAGTTATTATACTCATATCTCTTTCCTATTTGATTTAATCGCCCAGGCTTTCTTTGTAACTACTCCATTGCTTCAGCCTGCTTTCTATGAAGCTTTTGGGCTTACAGTTGTGGAGGCCATGACCTGTGGACTTCCCACATTTGCTACTTCCAATGGTGGTCCTGCTGAGATCATTGAGCATGGTATATCAGGATTTCACATTGATCCTTATCACCCTGATCAAGCTTCGGAGTTATTGGTTGAATTCTTCCAGAAATGCAAGAAGGACCCAAGCCATTGGAAGAAAATATCTGAAGGTGGTCTTCAAAGAATTTATGAAAGGTAGGTAATCTTTGCTTAAACTTTGTTGCCTTTCTTGTGACAAATGCTAAGCTCAGCTAAAATGAACAGGTACACTTGGAAGATTTATTCCGAAAGGCTCATGACTTTGGCGGGAGTTTACAGTTTCTGGAAATACGTTTCCAAATTAGAGAGGCGTGAAACTCGACGATATATTGAGATGTTCTATATCCTAAAGTTCCGCGATTTGGTGAGTCACATGACATTTGTTCATGCAGGATCACGAGCTTGATCATCTTGAGCAGTGCTAGCATTACTTCATGGTTCTGCCCCACCACACTTTTATTGTCCCAACTATCTTTTCATGACTAAATCAAAATTTTTAAATTACAACTGAGTTAAATAGTTATTTTTTTCTATTTTTCACAGACATACTATCTATTGTTAGCTTGAATTTATATTGTTAGCTTGAATTTATTGAAAACTGCAAAATTATAACAAAATATTGTAAATTTTCACTGAATTGCAGTCAATAATTGTGTGTGGCATTTTTCTTACATGCATTCTTATGAAGAGGTTTGCCCTGTGGCTTCTTATTTATAGCATTAATTTTGTGCTCTACTACCTTTTTTGCAGGCAAAATCTGTGCCGCTAGCAAAGGATGATGCAAGTTAACTAGATACTTTTACCGAGGCATGACAGCAGACATAATAAGAATCTATGCAAATAAAAGTTTGCTTCTCGTGTTCTCAAATCTTGTGATGTGATGCGACATAGAGGAGTTTCATGGAAGACTTATCTATGTTAAGTTGGATTATATGAGAGCTGGTTAGCACTGGTTGTTGAATTTGAATGTCTCCTGTTTTCGTTTGATTAGTAGTTGGCAATGATCTAGACTTGGATTGCGATCCTCACTGATGAGTAAGAATAAAGAATTGAGTATATCCTAGAACTAGTGATGAGATCGATTTACTGTTTCGTGTAAGACTACATGCTAAATAGCCTTGAATTTTTAAGTTTGAAAAAACACTTTTACCATCAACTAAGATCATAGAATATATATAGAAGAAGAAATCATAAACTACTGTTGTTTGATTTCTTTACAAAAAGAAATTCTATAACATTATTTCATAAATATCGTATTATCATAAAACACTGCTGTTTGATATTTTCAAAATCTTAAAATTAAGTTATAATTAAATAAACTAAAAATTGTAGATCGAAAGAGATAGGAGATATATATTTTTAAAATAATTTCATTGGAGAAAAAGCTTTTAAGAATACCCTTGTTAAAAGGACACTTAATAATATACATTGGGGCAATGAAGTTAGAATTTGTTTTAAGAACTCTATTATAAGTACTTTCAAAATAATAAATAAGAAGAAAAGTAAACTTTAGTTAAATTTTTGTGTAAGTTTTTAAACAGTACAATAAGTTTCTAAACTAATTTCTTGAAAAAGTTACAGGGGAAGAAATAGCGTATCTGTTGAACATTTATGTGAGTGAGGGTGGAGGAATGTCTTTCCATCTTAGGTATGATCCCCTCACCTCCCACCACTCATTACCTGCTACTTCTTACACTTCACATGTCAATCTTCACAACCCTTTTTAGACCCTATCATCCACATTTCTCTATATGCTTTTCAACGGTCAAAGCTCGTTATGTGCAACCCAGTTTAGAATATTCAAATAAATATTATTACTGGATCACCTTATCACACTTATATTTATATTTATATCCCATTCATTATTATATTTATATCCTCTGCCACTCTTGCACTGTTTATTTAACTATTCATTACTTCCAACTTTCAAGGATTAGGCCCTCTGTTAGGGAACCAAACAAACCATCATTACTGTACATTCTCACATTCCCACCCTCAAATTATTTTATACTTTTTGAGTTATTCAATGTTCACAAGGAACCAAGCGTATAAACATAAACCATCTTCCATTAAAATCAACAGCAACGAGGTGGAATTAACACTTCAACTGGTTAACATTAATATTTAATTAAAACAAAAGGTGCACACAGAGTTGGAGACACTGTTTTCTAGAGTTGGCCAAAGGAGTGAGCGAGATAAGCAAGTGATCCCACAAGAGGTGCGTTGATATAAGTAGCAGGTTCTGATTGCTCGTAATCTGACCGTTCATCAGGGAACCCATCATTCAGATCCGGTCCTCCAACAACGGCACCCACTAGAATGTTGGGATTGGGTGATTCTGAATTCATCACACTGAACCCTGCTGAGCATTGGATCTTGCCAGGGTGAACACCAATGGACGGCAGCGATGAGCCCCTGTGGTGTATCCTTCGCGGATACCGTGGACCATACCCCACCATGTAGGACATCTTCAAAGGGTTCTCTCCTAACAAGTAATCCACCTTGAAAATAACAATAAATCAAGATCAAACAGAATATATTACTACCCTCTGCTCATGGGTGTAGTCTTTATGTACCTGTTTTTTGGCTATAGCCCGTAGTCTCTTTGGAGTCACTGTGGTTCCACCGCAGTTCACAACCACATGGGCTTTGGTCAAATATTTAGCATAAGTTAAGAGTATGAAGGAGGTTGAAGTCACATATTGCATATTGCTATCACCCATCTTGAACAGAAGTCCACCTGTGTTAACAAGACATCACCCTTACACGCTAATACAATAGTTGCGTAAGAAAAAGGAAATCAAAAGCAACTTACCTGGGGTGAATCGGGAAGAGGAGGAACCAGGGATAACAGAACAGATAAAATTGTCTGCATGCCCCTTGTAGTCATGCAGGGATTGCACCTTCCGAACAAGAAATTCCTAAAACCAAGAACACAAACATCACTGGAAACCATTATTGTTGACGTTACCAGCCCTGTAAAAGAAAGGTACGAATTTTGGACCTTAGAAAGCAGTATCCTCGCTCCAACATGCTTGTTATCCCATCCAAAGATATTGTCAGAATCTGCAGCCCCAAGGGTTTGTCCATTGAGTTTAATGTAGTTTAGGTACATTGGGTTCTTAGTAGCCTTGTGAAGCCAAGCAGCTCCCCACAACAGCTCATCCTAACATATTTTCAAGGCATCATTCATGACCTGTTCTTGCTCTCCACAAAAATGCAGTACAACTCTGCTTCCCATTAAATATTACAACATTACCTGATAACCCGAGTAGGAGCAATAGAAAGGGCACACAACGGACTTCAACCCATTACTGTAGGATCCTCTATATTTATCAGCAAACTGGAAAACCTATACTCATAAACAAGTACAACATCACATTTTCAGGATTACTTGAGAACTCCGTTACAATCAAAACGTAGTTTTCATGTCAAATAAATCACATACACGAATAGCCCTCCTAACCAAAGTCTTGGAATAGGCTGGGTCAGTTTTCTTGAAAGCCAGAGAAGCAGCTGCAAGGGCCGCAGCAGTTTCTGCAGCCACATCTGAACCAGGGTTGTTTTTATCTACTTTGAAAACACTTCTTGGGGTATCCATGTCCTCAGGTCTCTCCCAACAAGCGTGGTCCTTCTCGGCATCTCCAACCTGCAAAAAACCACACCTAATAACCGTACTTCCCTTGCTTTCTCCGTAGTAATAAGCATTTTGGCGCACCAATATAACACGACAAAAGTTGACAGATAAAAGAAACTATTAGGAAGAGAAGAGAAGACTAACCTGGACATAAATGGTGTCTGGATGAGCAGTAGCTTTAAGAAGATAATCTGTGCCCCAACGAATGGCCTCTCTGGCATTCTGCAACTCACCTTTCATCACCCCACCAAACTCAATAACACTCCAAGAAAGCATGGTGGTGGTGAAGGCCATGGGAAAACCAAACTTGACATTGTCCCCAGCATCGTAGTACCCTCCGACCAAATCAACCTGCATTGTACATTTGACCCGAAATAAGCAAAGTACACAAGCCAAAAAACAAAAAAAATGGGGAGTGAGATCGAGGGTAAGACTCTGGTGTTAATAGTATCATACATTCATTGCGGAGCCATCAAAGAGAGCAGAGTCCCTCCTCCAAGACATCCTCTGGTTAGAAGGGAGCTTCCCTGACCTCTGGCCCTCAAAGAAGATGATGGATTTTGTGAGAGCATCTCTGTAGTTGTGTGTGGCAGAGTGAGAGTGGTGGTGGGAAAGAGGAGTGAGGGAGTGAGAAAGGGTGGAAAAGGCAGAAAGAAGGAAAAGGAGAGAAGAAAAGAGGGAAAAAGTCATATTGAACTGCCCAAAGCAAAATGAGCAGATCCAACCCAACCAACAACAAACTGCAAGTATCTCTTGCTCCTCTTCTATCTATTTATAAAAGGCAAAAGCTCCCTAGCAATGTCAGTGCTCACTTGGTTACAATACAACAAAAATTAGGTCCATGCATTCATTTTCAATTTTACTTTTTAAAGTATTAATTCTCACAAAACCCCTGTATAAGTTGAGAATAGATAATCTAACCGTACCTCATAATGTAACTGTTCATATAATAGAGTTTTAGTTTTATATATATATATATATATATATATATATATATATATATATATATATATATATATATATATATATATGTGTGTGTGTGTGTGTTTTTTTTTTTCTTTAGTACTGAGAATCATCATAATATAATTTTGTTTCTGTCATATTTCTCTTTTGTAAGATGGTATCAGGAGTTTATTAAGATTTGAGCATGACTTCCACTCCTCTTTCCTTTACTATGTACTTTTGAAAATACTCTTAAGTATCTTAAATTGAGTGATGATAATTTTCTCATAAGCTCACACGCGGTTCTGGGACAATAACATACTCCTCTCAAATGCATGTCTACAGAAGATGTTGTGAAAATATTGTGATTTGAAATTTCTTCACTACAAGTAACAAGATTAGTTTCTTGTTGTACTTTAATGTCTACTCTTATTTTCACAAAAATATTAGTCTCAATTCTTCCTTCCAAATATTATGTAAATGAACGATTTATCCACCATAAATTTGTCTTATTTTTTTGTGACCTTGGAATCGAACAACATCCTATACAACAAAACAAACATTTTATATTACTTCTAAACAGAAAAGTTCAAGGAAGCCAACTAATACTACCAGTAGTGCAAACCCACAACAAAAGTTTATTATGAAACGGTTATCAAAGGCTTATTTTAAGGAACTGATGCTAAACGAAAATCGAAATCAGGGGGAACATTCATCAAGCTATAGTTATTTCATAAAAACTAATCATTTATCTACAATTTTCTCCTGAACCAGTGGCTATTTTTCTTTGGAACTTGCAGCTAAAGGATGAATGTCTGTCAATTTGTTGATCTGTGTCCATTATTTTGTTATTTGATGAGAAAATTTTAGAGAAATGTATGTAATTGAGGCCGAAGAGAATACACTTGAAACTATTCATCAAATTTGCTATAGAGTGTATTTTGTCAAAAAGCTATTATATATATTTCGAATTTTTAATTAACATTTATTTTTAAAAAATAGTTATCCCTTTGTTCCTTGCGAGATGTATATTCTGTGCAACATATTTTTACCTTATTTTTTTATGATACAAACAAATATGTTATAAAAACTAATGTTCTTTATAATACTATTTTAATCTTCTAGGTTTTATAAATTAAAAACATACTTAACACGATTGAAAGGAAAAATGAAAAAGAATCAAATTGCCTAGTTTATTTTATATTTGATTTACTACTTAATTTTTGTTTGTCTTGTCCACCGTTCTTCAGAGCAGGGAAAGAAAGGCATTGATTTTTGTTAAATTGGTATTTTTGTGAGTGAAGAAATAGAATAAAAACAAGTGCACGGTGCTCGAACAGGAAAAACTGTCGGAGAAAGGTGATGAACAGAAGCATGGAGAAGAAGTATCCCTTGAAGTTCATCAAAACGCGAAGGAACCATTTTCATAAAGACCCATACATAATCGATATGGAACTTATATATAGGGATAAGTATGATCCCTCACACATATAATACCAATTGTTACCAACCTCATTTCTACATTATATGTTTTGAATGGTTCATACAATTTCAGTCATGCATGCATGAATACTACAACTTATGCAACCCCTGCTGGTATTAGTGCGTACAGATTGATACACTGGATCTGCAATGTATGTCTATGTCTTTTTCATCTATAGTTGCTTGAAAATTTTCTTTAAATATTGAATTAAATATGTTTTTTATCTTTTTAGTATGATGTGAAATTGATTTCTTTCTAATTCAAATTTTAAATTTTTTAATAAAAAAACTATTGAAATAAATTATTATTATTATTTTTTTTATTTATTAAACAAATTTTCAGTGTCAATATAAAATATTTTAAAAAATTCTAATCCACAAAATTCATTTATGTAATAAAAGAAATATAAAAATTAATTTTAATAATTTTTTTATAAAAGATTTAAATTATTATTAGAGACGAAAATTAATCTTCAATAAAAATAATAAGGACGAAAAATATATTTAATAATTTTTTTTTATATAAAAAAACAAATATATTTTAGACTGCTTTAATCTTCAACAAATATAACATTTGATTTTTTTTTTACTCTTGCTTCTATTATATTTAAGAGTTTCTATATTTATATATATATATATATATATATATTCTACTTTTCCTCCAATTATTAGTAAAAATATTCAAAAAAAATCAATACTATATATGATGATGTAATCTATAATCAATACACATTGTAAATTTATAAAACTAGCAACATTTATTTTAATACCACATTGTTGCATTTAAAAAAAAAATTAGGGCAGGCAGATAGTTGTAATTGAACGAAATAAATAATATAACCAAAAATGATTTCACTAGTCATATATATAACAAAATCAATTTTTTTGTATCAGATAGATGAGATTAAAAATTTATATATAGTTAACTCTAGATATTTCCAAGAGCATAATGCGCCATTCACTAAGAATGTAAAATTGATATCCAATCATAAATCGCATATTTTTCGAGAACAATCTTATAAGTCATAATATTGCAATGCATAGCCATTAATTTTAAAGATGAAAAATATATATATATATATATATATATATATATATATATATATATATATATATATATATATATGACGAAAATATTAAACATACATTGACAGTATAAAATGATCAAATGGTTTGGAAAGAAATGATGAAAAGAGATCAAAAGAAAAAATAAGATAAACATGAAACAGAATAAAGAAAATGTAAACCACGAGCAAAAGGTGTGAAAATGATCAATCTAGGGGACAAACAATTTCTTATATGTAAAAAGAATGCTACGAGAAACCCTTGGAGAGAAAGAATGATCCTAATCTCTTATTTGGAATATTGGTTGTTTTTTTTTCATCCCTAAACAAATTCCTTTAAGCAGTAAGTCAACAAATTATGAACCTCAAGAATGAAGATAGGAAAAAGAAGAAGACACAAAATAACCACAAAAGAAATACCTTACAACACACAAATATTCCATGAATGCCATAAGTGCAACTAACACAATTTCGTTGCATTCCACGTGCTACCAGCAAAGGGTAGCACAAAACACTATTTTTTTTCTTCAAATAATAACTATAAATAATGCGACCAACACCATTTCGTAATAACTCTTCACCATTTATATCCCGTGATGTCTAATTAGTTTCTGGACAATATTGAATAAACCACTTATTGTTTTCTTTTGCGTCCCAATGGCAATTTGGACTTTCAAGTGTGGGCTGGGTTAGCCCAATAAATTTCCTATTTTTGGCAGATTCTCACTACACCATATCAATTTGGATTGGCACCCAACATGTCCCAGTGAAAAGATCAAAACATCCTTAATGAAGTGAAAATTAAGTTATACTTAAAAATGCACCTAACCCAGCAGCCAAACACCTTTCCGCATGTTGACGTCCGAAAGTGAACAATGTGAATTCTGGATGGAAATATCCATAAGGAAGGATTTGACTTTCAAACTTCCATATCCAAAAGCAAGGACTTGAATTTCGGTTTTCCATATCTGGAAGTAACAAAATCATCACCTTACCAAAATAAAAAATTCAAGATGATTGGCTTCTGGATATGTATATCCGGAAGCATGATAGTGTCTTCCGAATAAAGATGTCTATAGTCAAAGAGTGCTAGTTCCGGATGCCAATGTCTATAAGCAAAGCTAACACTTATGGATACTAATATCCACAGGCAATGCTGACACTTCCGGATGTCAATATCCATAAACAAATATGCGACTTCTGAATATTGACATATATAAGCAAATATGTGACAAAGGCAAAATTGAATTTAAAAAATTACGTCAGGTCCATATAAAAAAGATATGATGATATGGTGGAGGAAGCAATTGCCTCCTTTTTTTTTTTTCTTTGTGGCTAGTTTTCCATGGACCAGATCAATCAATTGTGATCTCCATCACTTTCTTTGAATTCCCAAATTGCCCTTGTCACCTTTTATGGATTTTCGCATCCGTAATGAAAAAATAAGCTTCCAGATCTGTGTTGCAGATATAAATAGATATTTCATATGTAGTGTTGGGTGCATATGATAATTGATCTAGTGTAGTGCAGGAAGAATTAGCCTTTTTTTGGTTCATGAACTTTGTTATGTGAAATGTTTCAATCGGGTCAACTTAATTATTCCACAGTAATGAAGCTAAATAGTTAATATCTTTGGGGAACATATAATTTATAATTAAATTAAGACATTTAATAATTCAGTTGAAACTTTAAATTCAAGACAAATAAATAACCAAACCTATTTCATTTATTTATTTATTTTTAAATATTCTCTCATTCACTAAACAGAAATAAGCTTTGGTGAACCACCTTGTTGTTTAATGTCATCTAATCTACTAATACTTTATTTGAGTTTAGTTCCGAGGGAACCACCTTAGTTAACCGTTGCTCATATCCTGTTTCAAAAAATATAAATTCTTTCCGAAATCTGTAGCACCAGGCCTGCAGAATTATGTTTGAAACTCTGATTCTCATATATCCCATAAATTATGCAGAAGAAAGTACATAATCTATGATAAAGAGAACACTTATTTGTTTTGACTTTATTGGTAATTGGCACCAGAAAGAAGAAAGAGAAAAAAACATATACTTTATTGAGTAAGAGCATGCACGCATTCAACTCAAACCAGAGAAGAATGGAATGCCAAGAGAGGTCAACCATTCATTGCCTTGAATGAAATTTGCAACAGTGAACTGGCTTGCCTCAGTGGAGTTGGTGATGACCCTGTAACCAGGCCACGTAACTCTGCGACTTGTATTTGCACCGGGACCTCTATTGTTGTACTCTCCATAATACAAAGTATCCAATGCAAAGGTGCCATCCCATTCCAACCACCCTGCAGGGTCTATGAGATCCTCCATCAAAGAATTGAGATAAACAGTCCTGGAGTACTTCTTCCAGGGACGACCCAAGTAATTCTTGAACTGAGATTTGACAGGGATCAAATCAGCAGCTGCTGCAACCTTGCAGTTGATGATGGAAATGCCGGTGTTTTGGTTAGGGTCTTCTCTGCCTTGTGCGGTGAACAGGTTCTTCTGGTTTGGATTAGGTTTGCGTGCGTACAAGTTGCAGTTCTGGAGCACCGCTGCTGCATTACCAAAGATGAAGTCGACGGTTCCATAAACGTCGCATTCGCGGTAGAATTGACGCAGAGAGTGGACATAGAGCGTGTCTTGGTAGGCAACAAAGCTGCACTGGTAGAAGGCTGAGAGGTCAGCTCCGCTTCTTAGAGCCACAGCTTGGTGTTTGCTGGGCCCAGCTGAGTTCTCAAAGGTTATACCCTTTGCTATGAAACCGTCTCCAACCACAGCTGAAAACCACAAACTTATCAAATGCATACACAACAATTAGTTTCACTCATTATGTTTTGCCGTTTTTTTACCACCATGGGACAATGGATCTTATTTAAAAAATGTGATAAAATTTTAATATAATTTTATTTTTTTTATAATAAAATCGTATCAGATTAATAAAAAGGAAATTCTATAATAAAAAAACCCTATATTTTTATTCATGTGTGGTTTAACCCTCGTTGATTATAAATGAATACGTCATTTTCATGACTTCTAATTAAGTAATGTTAGTTTTTTTTTTTTTTTTTCTGGGATCTAAAAGATTTGAATATGTATAACGAGAGATTAGTAGGAATAATAGATAAGTCCAGATCCTGAATTATTTAATAATTTCTCCTTATCGGAAATTGAAAAGTCGTAAATATTGACAGATTCATATGTTTAATTATATATAGTTTTCAATACAAAATCGAACTATACTAACCCGCTAAGTCCCTAGTGTTTGTGGAAAAAAATGAAAAAAGAAGAAAAGATAATGCAAAAAGCTAAGGTAAGTGTTTATAGTTAGAGTTGTCGGCAGGTGTCATAAAATATAAAGCCAAGGTGTCAATGTCATGAAGGACACCAGGTTTTTGGTTTTACAATATGTGATCAGATAATATATAAGACAAAATTCTTAATGCAATATATCTATAATCCTTTTTGTGCTGTCCATCATGTAAATCCATCCATTTTCAATTTTAAATAAAAATGCTATGTAGTCCCTTCCAAATTAGTCACATGCTAATGCTTCTTTAGAACTTAGATCTTAAGTTAATTATCATGGAAAAAATAACATTACTTATAAAATAATGCATATGTAATTAACTGCCAACAATAATTAATTCTAAGGCTTGACACATTTTTAATTTCAGATCTTTGCCTCGATTAATATGTGTTTTACATAAACAAATCGCTAAATTTTTTATTTCCTTTATTCTACTTTGTATTACGTTTAATATTTTAAAACTAATATTAAAAAATGTATTTGATATTCTAAAATTTATAATAAAACGAGATGACAGTGTCTTTCAAATGCAGATATCGATTAACAGTTCTTTCGTGTCTCCAACACTACAATTATTTGATTGGTGACGAGGATCTCTATACGTCTTTATACCTGTCTAATTAATAGGGAGAATTTACGATTATAGATGAAAATTGAACTTTGGTATGAAGTATATCTAGTATGCATGAACTCATTGATCTATTTCAGTGTTCAACTAAGTGGTAGAACTAAAAACTTTTAACATGGTCGCATAACCAAGTATTCTCACTGCGACCCGTATGACAAACCCAGATTCCGATAATAGTATTTTTTGTGAAGAGAGAACCGACACTGGCCCGTGATTGTGATATATTACTATATAGAGGATCTGAAGATGGAGATCCATGTCTAAGTGCTTCCCACTTTATTCTGAAAAGCCTAAAGTGGGGGCAGGAAATGAATGTGCCTTGGCCTAATTCAAATTACGCGTTCGAATGTCTGTTTTACCTTTACTACTGCTTCTAATAATAAGTCTAATAATTGAAGCAATCATATTTTTGTCGTCTTGACATTTTTAATGTTGACTTCTCTCTCTATTTATTCCTATATTATTATCATTGTTTCCTTCATATTGGATCAACATTAATTATTAATTGTAACTTTTGTTTTCATGTTTATTGTATTTAAAGGATTCAATAATGAAACCAAAGAGGTTTATAAGGTGGGGCACAGTAGAATCAGATTAGGAAAGGTTTGAGTGAAACGCACCGACAGTGGCAGATTGGAAAGTGGTCCAGCCATCTACGACGTTCCTGCTAGCCTTCACAACAGTCTTTCCAATTCCATCTCCCACCCACATCAGATTGCTCTTCTTCCTGATTACCTCCACGTTCTCGAAGTATGCCCCAGCTTTTATGTGTATCACAAATCTATACTTCAAATTTAATACCACTTCATAAAACGTCAAACCATTTAAAGCCACATATATAATGCAAAAACAAGAACAATTCTCTCGTGTTAACTTTTTTGATATTACACAAACTATTTATTTTATGATTTTTTTTACTCTTTTAGTATGGAAAATGAGGTGATAACGTGATGATAAGGTGGTAGTGTACTTGCCTAGTTGCGCTGGAGTTTGGAGCCGCAGCCACTGCTGCGCCTATAGTGGTGAAGTTGCCACTGCCATCTTTGGCCACAACGAGGTCAAACTTCGTTTCATTCACCGCAGCTTGAAGCAACTTCCGGTCGTTAGGGGAAACCCACGAGGGGAACCCATCTTTCATCTTTCCATATTCTGGAAAAACCTCGTTTTTGGACTGTTTCTTCTTTTCGGGAACTTTCTTCAGCATGGCCAACGAGTTGCTCACGAGATGCGAAATCTCCAACACCCCCTCCTCAATCCTCTCTCTCACGTGCCCTTTGCTGTATGCAAAGCCATCCAGACACGTGTACAGGTTGGTCATGGCGCCGCTTAAGAAAGTCTGCGAGTCGTGGTGACGCTTCGACCCTATTGTGCTCTGGGAGAGATCCGCGACGGTGGTTTTGAGCTCCTCCACGGTTTCGTCGAAGAGGTCGAGGCAGTCGTCGAGAGCTCGCTGTTCGAGTTTGTTGAGACCCGGGAGCTTCTTTCGGAGACTGCTGCAGTTGGAGGAGGACAATGTGACCTCGTATATGGTGTGATTCACGACAGAACATATTATTTGTGGGACGGTTTTTGAGGTGAGATCTGGGAAAGAGGTAAGGGTTGAGACGCAGAGGTCCGGGTAAAGTGTTCCCTCGCATGTTGAGTTTGCTACATGGAAATGGAGGTCATTTTGTTGGAGGGATCTTGTTGCTTCTGCGGTGATGCAGAATTGGGTTACTGAAAAAAGGAGTAGAACATGAAGCGCAGAGAAAATGCAGGGTATGTGAGGTAGCATGGGTGCGGTTTTTCTACTGACGGGGTTGTACATGGCAGAGAGAAAGAAGAAGAAAAAAGAGAGGAAGTGAAAGCAGGTGGATCTCTGGCATGTGTGCAATGGGTGGTAGAAATTGTGTGGATAAATAGGGTGGGTAGTTGTTGCCATTAATGAATTAGTGGGCTTCTTTCAGATCTCACTCACTGTTTTTAATTTAGTTTGTCTCTCTCACTCACATCCACAGACAAATTGTTGTTTACCATATTGTTATCGAATGAATAAGATTAATTAGCTGGCTTGAGCCTGTTTCCATGCATGCAAATTACTTTCTCTTTGTGTAATTTACTTTTGTTCTTTCCAATTTCTTCTTCTGTTTCAATTTGTTTCCTAAATTTAATCGCTATATGTTATGTTTTTGTTCGATACTCCAAAAAATAGCTTTCAACCACGTCATTTTGTATTGATTATTTAATAAGCGATACATAAAGAAACACCATGATAAAGTTATAATTGTTTATAAGCTATTTTATACCAGTTATTATTTAATCAATACAAAAAGAAATACCATTCAACTTCGATACGTACGTTAAAATATAATAAAAATGTATTTATAATCTAACATACTGTAAAAGTTAAAACCTTTTCTGTAAAAAAAAATAAAACTTTTGATATAATTAGCATTACATCAATTAAATATGTAACTATTGGAACTTTACAATCACATTATAATAATATAATAATGTTTTTTATAAGATTCCGTACTAGTCTCACTACATGAACTAAATTAATTATTTAAAACTAATAGGTATAATTATAATAGTTTTAATAAATAATTAAATACTTTAGGATAAATATAACTTACATTATTTGCAAACTAAATTTATTAAACATTTTAAGCATTCTATCCCAAAAATATTATGGAATATATCAAGTTCGACTAAAAATAGAAAAATAAATGTTGTATCTTCTTTACAGATTAATCTTGGGTTTTATATTATCTTTAAAAAAAAATTGAATTTTAATATATTTATATTATCGATTATTTCATATCACAAATAATAATTATTAACTATTAAAATAAATATAAGATTTTAAGAATTTTCATTTAACCAGAAATTTAAATTAAGTTAATCATAAATAGACGAGAGTTACGTTTGCTAAAAGCAGGCACAAAACATGTTGGCTAACTTATATGTATGCTTAACCCTTTTGGTACAAATAATTATCAATCTTGCAGGGCACAGCGACAGGACCATAATTTGCATAATTATGAATGTGGTTTTAATTTGAGGGGACAAATTTAGTAATGTCCCTTCGACTTAATAATGATTAATTATTATAAAATTAAGCTTATAATAATGTATTTAACCTTTGGATTTCTTAAAATACTTACATGGCACTATTTGAAATATAATTTATTAAAATTAAAAATTATGATTTATATATTATTAATTAAAAATTATAATCAATAACGTTTTTTTATTTAATTATTTATTTTAATATGTTATATATAGTTTTTAATAAATTTAAAGTAATAATGAAATATATTTTGTAAAATATATGACACTTACGTTAAAATAAGATTCATTGACTCCCATTAAGGTCCAATGAAAGTGCATCGGTTAAAGAGTAAAATTTCAATATTGGTTTTTTTATTTATATAAAAAAAAACTTCATATTAGGTTTTTTAATCTATATTTTGTATTTTAATTTTCAAACAATATAAAAAATAACATCAAAAAATAAATGTGATTCTCCTTCCACTCCCTTTAGGAATATAAAACGAGTTAGTTCATTTCGTCAGTTTTAAGAAACAAATAAGTTCGTATAAGATAGACTAAATTTACAATTAAAACAAATAAGTTTTAATTATTTGATTCAGCTTGTGTTTTGGCTCAACAATCAAAATTGCAATAATAGTTTTGACCTCTTAGATTAAGTTCTTCACATTTAAAATTTGGGTGCCCATTATCTAATTTATGATGCTACAATTATATTGTCAGATATTCAATTTTCCTCTAATATTCAGATATTTGTTTCCACTCTGTATTATTTTATTATTGTGCAAACTTGTATTGTCCCCCTGTGAAGGACAAGGTAAGGAGCCACACACTTTGCATCGCAATTCATTTTTGCATCCAATTATTTTATCTACTCAATTTTTGAAATTCTAAAATTGTCTTTGAAATTGAAAATATGAAATTAAAAAATAAAATCTAAAATAAATTTTTGTGTTCTATATATATATATATTTTTTAAAAATAAATATTTTATTCTAAAAAAAATTTCAGAATGTAAAAAATACATTTCTAAAAAAGAAATATTTCGAAAAACAAATTTCATAAAAATATTTTGGAATAGAGATTCCAAAAATAGAGGTCATTTTGGTCATTTTGCGTCAATGATGGGTGCGGGCCTAAATTTGTTGAATGCAGGAAGCAAATGTCCCGAATAGATTGTTTGAGAATTTAATGTAGGGCTTTTTAAATGAGTTGGGTCATTCCTTGTAGGCTTTTATTTTCTCCACCCTCCATTTTTGAACCTACATCCCATAATTTTTAAAAATAATTATTTTACCTTTTTTTAAAGTAACTTCTGGATTATCATTATTTAAAGTAACTATTTTTTTATAACACGTTTTCAGAAATTCATTCCAAAAATATATTTTTTAAAACATAATAAGATTTATAGAATAAGATCGTGAAATATGAAACAAGTTTTCTATATAGAAATTTAGGAATAAACTTTCTGGAACGTATATAATATCTTCTGAAATATACTTTTCAAAATGAATTTTCTTAAACAAGCTTTTTGGAAAGAGACTTTTTTTTATTCTTCTTCTAAGTGCATCTTTCTTTTTCTTCTTTACAATGATGATGATGTAGAAGCGTCAACAGTGATGGAATGCAGTGAGAATAGTAAACAGAGCAATTCGATCATTTCATTCAATTATAGGGGTGCAAGTTCAAAAATGGGATGTGTAGGAAATAAAAATCTTCCTTGTATTCCGGTCCAAAATACATACTCTTTTTGGCTGACAAAAAATATGAAAACGGAAGTGCCTAAAAGATTAAGATCGGACACAACTATTACTTCTTATACGAGTTTGATAGTCCTTTTGCTTTTAATTTAAATTTTGGATATGAGTCAAAATAAATAAATTCTAATATGATATTTGAGTTTTTCGATTTTAATGTTGGATTCCATGTAAACATTCAAATTGTAAATATGGGAGATTTTAAGATTTTCTATGTTTTTTTGAAGAAATATTCTAAAAGTGATAGCATACTAATTTAAAAATTGGTTTATAATTTTTTAATAATAAAAATTATTCAAATATAAATGATATTTTAATATATAAAATATAATTTAATTTATATAGTAATTGATTATTTTTTATTTTTAAAATTAATTTTTATTTAATAATTTTTAGTAGTGATAGTAAATTAACCGTTTGTAATGAACAAAACTTCTTGTTATTCTCTATTCACCGAATAATGTAAGAGATTACAATGAGAAGCTATTATTTAATTCTGGATTATGAGGTTAGTTATTTCTTATGCAATATTTTCTTGATTGGTGAATAATAATTTTAAATGTTAAAAATATATCGGAAATAATTTAAGTTGTCCACAAGATGATTTAGAATGGAACCATAACTATAATATGTGTTGAGTCAGATTTTTGGGCTATCCTCGTGTTAGTAAAATAATTTATATATACAATCAAATTTGGCATGCAGAGGATTGTCGAGAGAATTGTAAGAATGTTTTAAAAAAGCACCGGCTTAGAAAATTATCAGCATGTATGTATGCTTGCTACAGGCTGGATATTTAAGTGCATTTCAGCCAAATCCCTTTGTTAAGTTAGATGTGTATTCTAAATATTTTGTTAACCTGCGACTAAGATTCCATGTCTTTAGAATATGAATTCCCACTTCCCTACATACCTATTTCAACAATTCATTTTCTTAACAGTTTCCATTTCAAACCCACGTTTACATTTTTGTTCCTTACTAGAGGGTCAAAGCACACCATAAGGAGCAAACGCGTCATTGTCCCAGGTCTCAACTAAATAAATTAATAAAACAAGTTAATAGTTATATTAACACTAAAACCCAGCTTATATTGGCTGTTAGCAATAAGCATTACTTAAACCCCAGTGGTAGTGTTCATAAAAGTTAACTAATGAATAATATACGTGCACATGAAGAGCATGAAATTAAGTTGACAGGTAGATCAGCTGTAACCTCTTTTTGCTTATTTTGATTTTTAAGGTAAACTCTAGGCACACTTTGTTTCTCTTCAACGCGTTGGGTAAAAATACTATCTTTACAAAGGAGCTTTGCTTCCAACTTGTGAAGAGGTGTTTCCTCTCAAGTTGCTTAGCACTAGAGCCAGATGCACATCGCTCGATCTTCCTCATACTTTAACACAAAGTCAAGTTTAGCTTATTTTTTAAGCCATTATAACACGAAAATAAAGGGTCAAGGCAGAATTTGTCTTAAACAATACAAAAGTTGTAATAAGTTAGCACTTAGTTTTTTCTGAAAAATAAATAATAGGATAAATTTGGTTAGCTCGCATCTTTCATCTTTGATAACTTATTCAATATACTTAGTGTTTTTATAAGGCTTGATTTTTTTAAGAGTGTTTCTTTCCCTAACTTGATCTCTAAATTTTTATCCGTTCTTCCGTTTTCAATTCTTGTCAGTAATAAAAATATTTGTAAAAATACTTCAACATTTAAATTAGTCCAATTACAATTTATAAGTATTAAGATTGATTAAAACTTATTTATATCTCTTGACTGTCTCTCTTATATTTCTGGTTAAACCTTTGATGTTATGAATCAAAGTGTAATCTAAGATGATACTGATTAATGATATTTTATGATTTCTATGCTAAGAATGTTGTTGAGATAATATCGGGAGTTTAGTAGTATATTTTAGGCTATTATATATAATATATTCTCAATGTAGACACTAAATTGCTCCTTAAAGGTGCCGAAAAAATGGAAAAGAGAAGAAAAAAAAATGTAGGTTTCCCATCTGAGGTTACGCAATCCACGAAACTAAAGTTCATTCGCATTTGGTCTACCCTTTGAATTTCATTTTCGAGATCCAGTGAGATAATCAAATACTGCTGCTGGTTCACGAGATACCTTTTTGGCATATTCCGTATGGGATGAGCTATTGCTTGTCTACATTCACACACTATCAACTTGTGATTGAAAGAAAAATTAGTAAGCAAACCTGTGATTTTAATATTTGTTATATTACTAATATATCTAAAGAAACATCGATCTATTATATTTTCCTGTTAACTTAGTTCTGATTAAAAAACTTAAGTGTGAGTGTGGCAAAAAGAAAGAAAGATATATACGAATTCATGTCTAGAAGAGAAAGAGAGAAGGATATCGATGTTTATATTGGTTTACACATTTACGCAATAACTGCAAGTCTCTTTCAATTCTTAGGACTTCCATGTCATGATTCAGAAATCGAGCGTGTGGTTAATCCTATGATACCCCATGATTGGCTTCAAACTTAGCAACTTTCATTTCCAAAAAAATCGTGGACTTTATGGAACTGTTAGATTTGATCAAATTTAATTAGATCTTAATCTGCAATAAAAGCAAAGTTTAAAGTTTAATTAATTCTTATAAAACCAATTTATAAGATAAAAATTATTCTCATTTGTATACTACAAATTAACTTTTCCAAAAAACAAGAGATGAATTTTATCTAATTTGTAATGACAAATTAAGTATGAAATCATAGGTGCATTGTAGATTTTTATTATTTTTTTGAAAGGAATACACGTAGAATAAAATATTATAATTTCCTAAGAAAAAAATTATACAAATATATTATATATGGTGGGTCAAAACAATTTGCTATTTTAAAAACATTATCCCTTTTCAAAGAAAGATTTAAGCTTAGGAACAATAATGTAAGATAATCTATAACGCAATTTGAGTTTTAGATAATTTTTTTTTATCATATTGCTTTTTCTTATATGATCATCTTGCTTTCATGGCAAAAACATCCACACCACATCATTTTCCTATTTCACTTTTCTTATTCTAACAAATTATGTTTTCAAACTCTTTATTATTTAAACAATCAGATAACCACTTGATTTTAAGAATACGATAATATGAATACATAAATCAACAAAATTTATAAATAAAATACTATTATATATATTTTTTATATCTGTTTCAGTTGTAAATATATTTGTGTCCTTATTCTAATTCTCCATAATAACCTCACTTCTTTTCTTATGATAACAAAAAAATAAAAATTATTTTTATAATATTAATAAAAAAATATTATTAAATTTATAAAAAAGCATTTATAAAGGTAGTTATAAATAAATAATTTTATAATCTATTATAAGTAGTTTTTTCATTTTAGGTAATTAATTTAATTTTAAAAAATAGTTACAAATCTAAAAAAAAGTAAAATAATAAAATAAATTATATTAATAAAGGTAAAATTGATAAAAAAATATTTTTTATTAATTAATAGTTATAGATGTTATTTAAAACAGCAGATAAAATAAGAAATGATGTATGATATTGTATGTAAAATTAATAAACAGCAGGTAAAATTAATAAAAAAAAAGAGAAATATCTTTATTAATAATTATATAGATATTATATGTGATAAAAAATATTTAAATTATTATTGTTATTATTATTTATTTCACTCAGTTGATGTATGACAAAATATTTGAAATTTATTTAACGTTATGAATATAACACTTTCAAAAAAAATAATGATAAGTGTAATATGTTTTAATCATATATGATGTTTTTGATTTTTAAATAAAAAAGAGATATGAAACGAGACAATAATTTCAATTTATTTATAAAATTCATATAAAATAATACACAAATCTTTTCTAGGTCACAACTGTGAATTTTTTAAAAAACTTTTGGACCCCTTAACTATGCTCTTCAACCGCACCTCGAGACAAAACCTAAAGATTAGGGTTGACTTGATATAGACAATATTGAAACTAAAAGTCGATATCCTATATATAATAAAAAAAGGCATAGAGATATTCTCTTGAGAATAAAATTATCAACTATTTAAAAGACAATTTTTTTTAATGTCTATAATGATTAAAAAAAATTCAAACTACTTCACACCAAACAATAACATGGTATATAAAAGAAATCTAAAATACTAGGAACGTTGATCACGAGCTATATATAAAGATTACTATAAATACTTCATAAATAATAATCTTCAAAAAATAAATACTTATAGATAATTTTATGTAAAGCTACAATTTAAAATTGTTAATTAGCTCTTACGTTTTAAAAACATTAATAATTTAAATTAAAAAAAAAATCAATTAGCATACCATATAAAAGTGTTATTACTTCGTTCTTGCTGATTAACACCCAAAATTGGTATTTTTGTCATACATGGACAACGAGATGATGCAATGAACTCATCTTGGTCAAATAAGCGATGTTTGTATGACTTATTTTTGGTGTTTACGTGTCATATGACTGCTCAGAATCAACTCCACAAATGACAAAATAGAATAATATTTGATGCTATAAAATAAGCTATTACCAGCAAAACAACTTTTATTTATTTTAGAATGATATGTATCAATTTGATTTTCACAACTTTCACTCTCCCGTAATTTGGTTTTAATATTTAAAAACTAATCTATTATGAGAAAATCCTTAATGACTTTGGTTATTGTTATTTTTCTTTTAATCCATAACAATATTAGTTTTTATGCAGTGAGACTGCATTTTGTCTTGGTGACTGATTTTCTATGTTTTTATCAATTGCCAATTAATGAAGAGAAGAAAAAGTGGTTTAAGCAAGGTGTTATTAATTAGAAGTTGAGGACAAGGGCTACTCAATCTAATATGAGTCTTAAGCTATAAGTTAGTTTAGAAGGATAAAAGAGAAACAAAAGGATTGTTACAATGATTAAAAAAACATTGAACATAACCATCCACTCTTGACAAACAAAAAACATTGAACACCATCCAGTAATCGTGTAAGATCTAACTTTTATTATCAAATTAAAAGTATCGGGAAGGTTAAAAAGAACATGATTGTGCATAATCTAAATAAAACCATATCATATTTTGCAAATAAGATGTCGAATAAAACACATTTTGTATATAATAAACAAACATCATTAAAGAACTCTAACAAAAGTCAAATTATGCATAGAAAAAAAGATAACGACTATCTTCTCCAAAAGTAATAAAATACACGATATACCATATATTTGAGACAATATTCATTATATTTTATAAAACATAATTTAAATTGACAATTTATCCTATTTTTTTTAGAGAAACATTACTTTTTTTCATAAAAATTTTAAAAATAGAAAATTAAGAAGAGAGCATATTCACTTTAACAATTGATAGTTCTTGATGGCATAATCCAATAATTGTAAATTTTCCTGATGAATCTTGCTTTTCAAGTCCCAATGATACGAGTTTCTGTACAAAAAATAAGAGATTAAGTAATTTATAAGAGCAAAAGCTCCTTTTCCCACATAAAAATTGATAATACCACTTTTTTCTTACAGTTTTTTCTTCTTTAGTACAATGATAATACTAATTTTAATAACCAAATATTTTTGTTCTGTAATATTAAGAATCATATCAATTAATATAACGGTATTGACTTTAAGAAGTAATGAAATTATAACTTTTTTTTTTCATTTTAGAATATATACGAATAAAACCACCATTTAGAAAAATTTTATACTTGTATGATTATAGCTACTTCAATGAATTTCTACTCAACAACTTTGAAAATATTTTATTATCGCGAGTTGGTAGCGAGTTCATTGTGTTGATCATGGTAGCCACAACATGAAGTAGCTACGGAAACGCAAATTCCTCGTAGTTGACATTTTTTATTCGTGTGGTGCCTTCGTTCTAATTTCAGATTTCGATTTACGACCAACAATTTTATAAGATCAAATTGTCTTCGTCTTGGCCCTATATATAAGAGCCTCCAACAGCATAAATTTCATTCTCTTACATTCTTATAGCTGCAAGCTCCTCACGTTTCCTTCTTTCGAAAACCCATGGCTTTTAAGAACTTGTCCCTTCTTACGCTCTGTGTTTCTCTTGTGTTATCCTTCTTGTCACCCATTTCCATAGCTTCTAACAGTAAACGAGATGTTGTTCCACCAGAAACCATTTGCAAATCCACCGTATATCCTTCCTACTGCAAATCTGTGCTTGCTAATCAAAATGGCACCATCTTTGACTATGGTCGAATTTCTGTCCGAAAGTCCTTGTCCCAGTCCCGCAAATTCTTAAACGTAGTAAACTCGTTCCTCCAAGACAGATCCTCTTTGTCTCTTCCCACAATTCGTGCCCTTGAAGACTGTCAATTCCTCGCTGAGCAAACCTTCGAATACTTATCAAACGCACTCGACAATGTTGATAAAGCTAGCGGTGATCTTCCCACCAATCAAGCTGAAGACCAGCAAACCATGCTTAGTGCTGCTTTGACAAACCAGGAAACTTGTTTAGATGGCTTACAGACCACGGCTTCTGATCAAAGAGTGAAGAGTGATCTTTTCTCAGCACTCTCTAATGACACGAAGCTTCACAGTGTTTCGCTTGATTTGTTCACCAAGGGTTGGGTGCCTGAGAAGAAAATCTCAACATCATGGCAACCCAATGGGAGACACTTGGGTTTCCGCAACGGTCGTTTACCATTGAAGATGTCTGACCGTGTACGTGCCATCTATGATTCTGCTAGAGGTCACGGCAGAAAACTACTTGAAGATAGCAGCGATAGTGTATTGGTGAATGATATTGTGGTTGTTAGTCAGGATGGAAGCGGGAACTTCACTACCATCAACGATGCTATAGCAGCTGCGCCAAATAACACAGCTGCTACCGATGGTTACTTTTTAATTTTTATCACTGGAGGTGTGTATCAAGAGTATGTATCCATAGCCAAAAACAAAAAGTACTTGATGATGGTTGGAGATGGGATCAATCAAACGATTATCACCGGTGATCACAATGTTGTCGATAACTTCACAACATTCAACTCAGCAACATTTGGTGAGAAAATTAAATATACATATATCTTCCGAATATGTATGTTTAAACTTACAAATCTGGACTCAATGTTTGCCGTTTTAATTTTTTGCATAGAACTTTTGAAAAAAAAATTTTCAGAACCAAACATGCTAACATAGCAAGATAATGAATTTATCTCTCTTTTGACATCTAACATGAAATTTGGTGTGCACTTGTAGCTGTGGTAGCACAAGGGTTCGTAGCTGTTAACATGACATTCCGAAACACTGCTGGGCCAAGCAAGCACCAAGCAGTTGCACTGAGAAGCGGAGCAGATAATTCCACTTTTTACAGCTGCAGCTTTGAGGGGTATCAGGACACCTTGTACACGCATTCTCTTAGACAGTTTTACCGTGAATGTGACATCTATGGAACCGTTGACTTCATATTTGGAAATGCTGCTGTTGTTTTCCAAACATGTAACATGTACCCACGCCTTCCCATGAGTGGACAATTCAATGCCATCACTGCACAAGGGAGAACAGACCCAAATCAAAACACAGGCACTTCCATTCAGAACTCCACAATAAAAGCTGCTGCTGATTTGGCTCCTGTAGTTGGTACCGTGAAAACTTATCTTGGGAGACCATGGAAAGAGTACTCAAGAACAGTTTATATGCAGTCTTTCATGGATAGTTTGATAGATCCTGCTGGGTGGCACGAATGGAGTGGAGATTTTGCCCTAAACACCTCGTACTATGCAGAGTACAATAACACAGGACCTGGTTCAAGCACCGCAAACCGAGTAACATGGTCTGGTTATCATGTTATCAATGCTACTGATGCGGTTAACTTTACTGTGTCTAACTTCTTGGACGGAGATAACTGGCTTCCTCAAACTGGAGTTCCGTATAGTAGTGGATTGATATAGTCAAACCTTCAAGTTCCGAGATCGTTACGTGTAATAAGAGCAAAGTTGCTTAACAGTTTTTGTAAGTCTGATGCAAGTCTCTCTGCTGTATTTATAAATCAATAAAATCTCTGCTACTCTATCATAAGGTTTACGCAAATTAATACATATATTAAGGGAAAGGATACATTACCTTCAAAAGGCACTTTATAATTTCACGTAAGTGTTAACTTAATTTATGTGTTTTAAAGGTGATACATCATTTTCAAGATTTTTTTTTATAATTTTTACTTTTAATATCTACATTTATAACTTTTATTTTAATCTTATAACATCTACATTTTAATTTATATTTCATTTGATTATTAGTAAAAATATATATTTTTAAAATAAAAAGAAATATTTTTTTCTTTATAACTTAAAGTGTTATTTTTATATCATACAACTGTATTCCTATAAAATAAACTTATAATATACTCTCCTAATCTTATCTAGGATTATGTCTTCTTCGTCTTTCTGTTTTACTTTTAAGCTGTGCATTAGAAGCTTAACCGTCGCTTGCTTTATGAATGTCGTCAATCAATAAACATGACTCGAAACTCAATAAGGATTTGTGTTGTTCCTGTGAGAATGAATGCTGTAAAAAAGAACTCATTTCTCTTAAAGAAAGCTTTTTTTTCGAGTTAGAAAATAATTATGCACTAAATCGTATACCTCAAGCTATAGTAAGTCCCAACTAATTTTTCTTAAGAAGTTGAGGCTGATTTCATCTTACAGATGACTTTTATTTCCATTACAACCTCTAAATTGATTTCTTTCAATTAGACGAGGATGACGACGAAAGAAAAAAAAAAGAATGAAAAAGTAAGGATATTTGAATTAAGTAAAATTAAGTGAAACGTTTATAATAAATTTAATTGATATGGTAGAATAAATTTAATTATATGCTGTATATATATATATATATTCATAAATATAAAATTTTAAAAGTAATTTAATGTAAAAAATAATTACTTAAAATGTAAACTAAAATTTCAACAAACAAAAAGAATTCTATTTTAAAATAAAATAATAATAAAAAATTATTTGTAAGATATCAAAATTTAAATTAAATTAAATTAAATTATTTTTTATTTATTTATTTATTTTATTTTTTATAATATAAAACATATATTTACAAAACATTAAATATATCTTTTTTGTTTAATTATTTTTATTTTAATTATTTATTATTATAATATAATAAAATATATTAATAAATATTAATGATACAATTATGAAAATAATTAGATAATCGATTATAGTCGATTACCAAACTTTCCTTCGCAAATCTTCACGTAAGAAGAAAATTTAATATCATTGTTTTGTCTAGATTTCTATATTTTACGTCTTTTAATACATCGATTTCTAAATTTTCTCCTCTTTTCATATCCGCAAAATAGTTAATCTTTAATATGTTTTTATAAAAAAAAAAGAGTCATACATTAAGAACATGATTTCTAAAAAATAAACAATTTAAAAAAAAAAACAAAAGTGGTCCAATTAACATAGAACTTCACTAAAAACAAAAAGATAAAAAAAATAGTGTAATCAAAACACAACTTCAAATATTTCTCAAACACGAATGTTTTAAAAATTTGTCCAGGAGAAATTTGAAAAAAAATTATACCGTGCAGGGGTTGGTTGGTGGACACGAGTAAGGAAATAAACGAAAAAAAAAAACCTAAAACAAAAGAAATGTTGGCTATAACTATAACGTTATATATTATATACGATACATGGCTCTGCCGCATTCAGGAAATTATCTGACTACATACATTCCTGAGAATCTCTCAAACATTATTCTATTTGCAACATTCTACGAGCATCACCCAAAAAATTGACTTTCCGAGGGATATAATGCAACCACAAACAATTGTCAGATATTCTTCAACCAATCCACTTTAGTTTAGTTATTCTTATGTTTTGCGTTCCCGTGTCTAGTGATTGCTGGGAACCAACCCCACCATTCACAAGCTTAAAATCATATCCAATTCGTTATCAGATAAGTCAATCACCAAACAAATCTTGCTACCAATTTAAAGAAGTACACGTAATATTCCTATGAATATTTGCATACATGCACGATGTTTTAAACCTAATGAATGTTGGTCCTAAATTCTTAATCAAAACAAAGGTGACATACATAGCGGTTCGATTTAGAGTTGTTGATGTTAATGGTCGCCACGGCATCAACACAAAGTAGGCAACGAAAATTCCTTAAAGTTGACTTTCCTTCTGCCATGCATTGATCACCACATTAACTCAGTAATTTTGATGAAACAAAATCGTCCCCCAGCCCATATAAGAACCCTACTATGTTTGCATCAATCACATCTTCCATCCAATCTTCAACCTACAAACAACTCTTCCATCCAATCTTCAACCTACAAACAACTCTTCCATCCAAAATACCAATGGCCATGGCTTTTAACAGCTTGTACGCTCGCACACTCAGTGTTTTCCTTCTGCTATCATTCTTCACGTCCATTTCCATAGCTGATAATAGCCATGCAGTTGTTCCACCAGAAACCGTATGCCACTCAACCTTGGACCCTTCTTACTGCAAATTTATTCTTGCTAATCAAAATGGTAGCATATATGACTATTGCCACATTTCTGTTCGAAAATCCCTGTCCCAGTCTCGTAAGTTCTTGAACACCATGTACTCCTATCTTCAAAATCCCTCCTCTCTCTCCCAACCCACAATCCTTGCTCTTGAAGATTGCCAATTACTTTCTGAACTAAACTTTGAATACTTATCGACGACACTTGACACTGTCGATAAGGCTAACGTTGCTCTTCCCACCTCTCAAGCAGACGATGTTCACACATTGCTTAGTGCTGTTTTGACAAATCAGCAAACTTGTTTAGATGGCCTTCAAACCTCAGCTTCTGATCCAAGAGTGAAGAATGGTGTTTCTTCCCAACTCTCGGATGATTTGAAGCTTAATAGTGTCTCACTTTATTTGTTCACCAAGGCTTGGGTTCCTGAGAACAAAATATGGCAGCACCATGGAGCCATCCAGAATGATGGTTTACCCTTGAAGATGTCAAACAAAGTTCGTGCCATTTATGATTCTGTTAAAGGTCAGGGGAGAAAACTACTTCAGACATCGGATGACACAGAAAGCGTTGTGGTGAGTGATATTGTGGTGGTTAGTAAGGATGGAAGTGGAAACTTTACCACCATAAACGATGCCATAGCTGCTGCACCAAATAACACAGCTGTTACGGATGGCTACTTCATTATTATTATCACCGAGGGTGTATATCAAGAGTATGTATCTATAGCAAAAAACAAGAAGTTCTTGATGTTAATTGGAGATGGGATCAATCGGACAATTGTAACTGGTGATCACAATGTTGTTGATGGCTTTACAACATTCAACTCAGCCACATTTGGTAAGCATAACATCCTAAATAGATATAACTATTGTCATGAACGTGAATATATATCTAACTTCAAATATTCTTCTTAAATAGTTATTGAAATCGGCCTCTCACATGTTAATTTGTTGGTATTTTTTCAGCTGTGGTAGGACAAGCATTCGTAGCAATGAACATAACATTCCGCAACACTGCTGGGCCAAGCAAGCACCAAGCAGTTGCAGTAAGAAATGGAGCAGATATGTCCATCTTCTATAGCTGTAGTTTTGAAGGGTACCAAGACACTTTATACACTCATTCTCTGAGGCAGTTTTATCGAGAATGTGACATATATGGCACAGTTGACTTCATATTTGGAAATGCAGCTGTTGTTTTGCAAAACTGCAACATGTATCCCCGCCTTCCATTGAGTGGACAATTCAATGCCATCACTGCACAAGGTCGAACTGATCCAAATCAAAACACTGGCATTTCCATACAAAATGGCACCATAAAAGCAGCACAGGATTTGGCTCCAATGGTTGGTACTGTGGAAACATACCTTGGAAGGCCATGGAAGGAGTACTCAAGAACTGTTTATATACAGTCTTTCATGGATAGTTTGATAGCTCCTGCTGGTTGGCATGAATGGAATGGGAATTTCGCACTGAGCACATTGTACTACGCAGAATATGATAACATGGGTCCTGGTTCAAACAATGAAACCGAGTAAACTGGTCTGGGTATCATGTTATCGATGCCACTGATGCAGCCAATTTTACTGTCTCTAACTTCTTGGACGGGGATGATTGGGTGCCTCGAACTACCATTCCGTACCAGACATCTTTGTAATTATAATTGGAAACTTTACTTGGATTAATATACTTGTCATAGAGCATGTTGAATGTACTGGTCCATTTCGATTTAGCCACATAAATGTGGTAAATGAATGAATGAATTATCCTAATCTGTTTTTTTCACTTCATATCTTACTCATCAAATTGTTCCACGTATTAAAAGTTATTGTTATTTAAAAAAAAAAATTAAACATAAGAAATAACCAAAATAAATACATTAAATAAGTATGATTTCTACTCAAATCATAAAAGATACTAAATTATTTAAACAAAAAATAAAACATTAATATTTTCACATTCTCGAATGTATAATATATAGGTTATGCAATCTGAAATAAAAAATAAAAAATATATTCTAAATTTCACAATACCATATATAAATTTTGCATTCCATAATACAAAATAAAAAATCATTCCAACTTTCACAATACATAATACAAATGTGCAATCTCTCTTTCCATACAAGTAAGCTCTTTTGTCATCTCTGGCAGAGTTCATTCTTAATTATTTATTGGATTTACTTAATCCATATAGCGTCTCTACAATAATATTATAATACATTGGCTGGTTATTGACTTCTTCGTAAGTGCTGGTCGATTTGCCATATATGCCTTCATAATTCCAGATGGAGCTATTTGTATTTATCTGATTCATGGAAGATAAATATGTTGAACACAAATGAAAGCTCTTTCTTTTATAAAATTATGTGTGATTGAATTCAGAATGTAAGTTAGGCTATGTAGTCATACAGACTCAAAACAGAACCACAAAAATATCACACCTGCACCTACTAATTTCATGGACTGAATAATGGGTGGTTTTCTAACAACTGCACTAAGTGTATCCCTAAAAATCAATTCAGTAATTGACCACTTATTTGAAACAGAAAAATAACTCTACTTAATTAAATAAATTCAAAATAACAATTAAATCTTAACTGCCGCTAACATTCCCTCCCTTAAACTAGATGCAATTGCATTTAGTTTAATTCTGATGCTTCAATTATACCCAACATATTGCGAAACTTTAAGAATTGCTCCAATTTGAGAGGCTTGGTCATGATATCAGCAACTTGATTTTGTGAACTGTAGTAGCTTAACTTGACAACTCCATCGTTCACTAAGTCTCTTAAGAAATTAAATTTAATGTCAATGTGTTTGCTCCTCCCATGAAACACTGGATTCTTAGATAGTTGTATAGTGGAATTGTTGTCACATAGAATTTGTGTGTTCTTCTGCTCTTTTAAAAACAGTTTTTCCAAAACTCTTTGAATCCAAATACATTGACATGCACATGAGGTGACAACTATATACTCAACTTCAGTGGTGGACAATGATACTATTGGTTGCTTCTTTGAGGACCATGAAATTGCTCCAGAACCAAGTAAAAATACAAATCCAAAAGTGCTTTTCTGATCATTTATATCTCCAGCAAAATCGCTATCAGTGTATGCCACAACATCTGTGTTTTCCCTTTTCTTGTAGTGGATGCCTAATTCAGTTGTACCTTTCAAGTATCTCAATATTCTTTTAGCTGCAAACCAGTGAGATTCAGTAGGACTGGACATAAATCTGCTGATTAAGCTGACTCCATACATTAAATCTGGCCGAGTTGCAATCAAATACATAGGGCTGCCAACTAATTGCTTGAACATAGTTACATCAACTTTTGTTCCATTATCATCCTTAGAGAGTCTTGTGCCTGGAACAATTGGAATTTTAACTGCATTACAGCTCTCCATACCAAACCGTGATAGCACTTCATGAGCATATTTCCTTTGACATACAAAAATTCCATTTGAACTCTGCATAATTTCAACTCCAAGAAAATATCTCATTCTTCCTAAATCAGTCATATCAAATTCAGACATCATAGATCTTCTAAACTCATCACATATACTCAAATCATTTCCAGTATATATCAAATCATCCACATAAAGACTTACAATTAAAATTTTACCTCCCTCCTTTGATTTTGTAAACAATGTATCTTCACAAAGACATCTGTCAAAGCCATTACAAACAAAGTAAGCCTCTATCTTGTTGTACCAAGCTCTCGGTGCTTGTTTAAGGCCATATAATGCTTTCTTTAATTTGTACACTTTGTCTTCTTCTTCCTTTTTCACAAAACCAGTGGGCTGCTGCACATAAATGTCTTCTTTAAGTTCACCGTGAAGAAAGGCACTCTTCACATCTAATTGAAAAACAGTCCAACCATATTGTGCTGCTACTGCAAGTATTATACGTATAGTATCAAGCCTAGCAACCGGAGCAAATACTTCTGTGTAATCTATTCCATATTGTTGCGCATACCCTTTTGCCACTAGCCTTGCTTTGAACTTGTCTATCTCTCCATTCTCTTTAAATTTGGTTTTAAAGATCCATTTTACCCCAATTGGCTTCATTCCTCTTGGAAAACCTGTCAGCTCCCAAGTCTGATTTTTCTCTATGGATTCCATCTCTTTCATCATTGCATCTCTCCACTTCTGGCTTTTGATAGCTTCCTCGAATGAAATTGGATCATCTCCAGTGACCATCATTACATTTAGGTCAGCATCATCTGATAGACCTTCTCCTTTTTCATAATCAATAATCTAGACCGGCTCTCTCCTATTCCTTCTAACCCTCCCTTCAACTGGAGTCTCGTAATTGTTAGGAGGAATATTGGTGCCTGTGGAACTGTCCACAACATCCTCTTCATTTTGTTCTTCAATTTCTTGATCATCATTATGATCAACAACATTCTCCTCACTTTGTTCTTCAGTGTCACTCATATATGCTTCATCTCCTCCCAATCAAGAATGCCCTGTTGGTATTCCTTATTCTGTTCCCAATTCCACCCTTTTTGCTCTTCAAATATCACATCCTTACTTATCAGTACTTTCTTGTTGACTGGATCAAACAAACGATATGCTTTGGATTCATCGCTTACTCCCAGAAAAAGACATTGCCTGCTTTTATCATCCAATTTGACTTGATGTTGATCTGGTATGTGAACATGTGCTATACGTCCAAACACTCGAAAGTAATCTATTGTTGGTTTCACTCCACTCCATGCTTCCTCATGAGTTTTGTTCCGCACAGCTATTGTAGGACACTGATTGAGAATATGCACACACCATCTTGCAGCTTCGGGCCAGAATACCTTAGGAACTTGTCTTCCAATCAACATAGAACGCACCATATTCATGATTGTTCTATTTTTTCTCTCAGCAACTCCATTCTGCTGAAGTGTGTAAGTTGTTGTCAATTGCCTGCTTATACCTTGACCCTGACAAAATTCTCCAAATTCGTTTGAAGTGAATTCACCACCTCTATCTGTTCTTAGACAGACAATATTTATCCCAGCTTCCTTTTCAATCAGGGCTTTGAAACTTTTAAACAGTGAGAAAGTTTCCGATTTTTCATGCAAATAATAGACCCAAGCCTTGCGAGAAAAATCATCAATGAAACTTAGAATATACCTCTTATTGCTGCTTGAAATTGGTTTGATAGGTCCACATAGGTCTGCATGAACAAGTTGAAGTTTGTTGGATGCTCTCCAAAGACTTTTCCTCGGTATAGACTTTCGATGTTGTTTCCCAGCCAAACAGCATGTACAAAGATCTATTGTAGTAGTGATAGATGGCAACCCATTTACCAATTTCTTGGATGAAAGCGTTCTCAAACCCCTGTAGCTTAAATGACCAAGTCAATTGTGCCAAAGCTCAGAATTATGCTCTAGCTCCGCCTGAAAACATGACTTTGTTGATATCATGGTGGCTGTCAGTACAAACATCCGATTCTCCTTCATCTTAACCTCCATAATCTGTCCTCTTTCAGGATGATAGACTTTACACTTCCCTTCCTTAATCAATATAGTCAAGCCTTTCTCTTAAAGTTGTCCTACACTTAAGAGATTATTCTTGAGTTCAGGAACATAATAAACATGTGAAATGACATGTACGACTCCATTAATATTTAATCGAACACTTCCTTTTCCCATCACATCTATTCGAGCATCATTGCCAAGCTTTACTATACTGTGAAAATTCTCATCTAATTTTGAGAACCACTCCCTGTTACCACTCATGTGATTACTGCACCCGGAGTCAAGAAACCATTCATCTTCCTTTTGTTGCTTGACATCAACGTGAGACATTAGCAAAAGTTCATCCTCTTGTTCCATCGTATCTTCCACTCCAACATAATTTATTTTCTTTTCCCAGGTAGGACATTCGTATTGAAAATGTCCAAGTTTGTGACATTTGAAGCATTGAATCTCAGCTTTGTTAAATGATTGTCTCCCTCTTCCTCTGCCTCAAAAAAAAACCTCTACCTCTTCCTCTTCCTTTGCCTCGTCCTCTCTTGTCTTCATTTGTAATTTGCAGTACTTGTTCTTCTTCTCCTTGATATGTCATTCTTTGCTCGTGAACCAAAAGACTGCTCTGCAATTCGTCAATGGTCATAGTGTCCAAGTTGTTGGATTCTTCAATTGAGCACACAACATAATTAAATTTAGGAATCATTGAACGCAAGATTTTTGCAGTAATGACATTCTCAAGCATGCTTTCACCACACGCCTTCATGTTTTTAGCAATTTTCAAAGTACGGGCAAAATATATGAGTTAACTGTTTCTCCGTCTTTCATCTGCAACATTTCAAAGTCTCTCCGCAGGGCTTGTAATTGTGCTCTCTTCACTCGAGTAGAACCTTGAAATTTTTGCTTCATAGAATCCCATATGTGTTTGGATGTATCATCATTGAGGATAGTATCCAAGATTTCTCGATCAATGGCTTGATAAAGATAATTCTTTATCTTCAGATCTTTCAACCGTTGTTCTTCCATGAGTTTGAGTTTCGCTTCTGATGTAGTAGCTTTATTTTCTACTACTAAAATTCCATGTTCCACCTACTGCCAATACTCCTTAGAACATAGAAAATTTTCCATTAATTTTGCCCAATGATCATAATGCCCATCAAACTTGGGAATTGCAGGTTGCACGTATTTGCTGGAATCTACCATTTTCGATCTTTCCTTCTTCTTGGAATATTACTGATGTTGCCACACACTTACAACTGTTTCTCTCACACTCACACTGTTGTTATCAAACACTCACTCACAACTATTTCTCTCACACTCAAATTCTGGATCAGGCCCCTTGTAAAGGAGCTCTGATACCAATTGTTGAACACAAATGTAAGCTCTCTCTGTTTTATAAAATTATGTGTTATTGAATTCAGAATGCAAGTTAGGCTATATAGCCATACAGACTCGAAACAAAATCACAAACAGAACCACAAAAATATCACACTTGCACCCACTAATTTCATGGACTGAATAATGGGTGGTTTCCTAACAACTGCACTAAGTGTATCCCTAAGAATCAGGTCAGTAATTAACCACTTATTTGAAACAGAAAAAAAACTCTACTTAATTAAATAAATTCAAAATAACAATTAAATCTTAACTGCTGCTAACAAAATATTGACAAAGGAAGTTTCGTTGATAGTACTTCTAAAACATGGGTGAATTGATAGATACTGAGATGAGGAGAAGCGGGGGAGAGGAGGTGCAGGACCAGTGGAGAAGGAAGAAGATGAAATGGAGAAGATAAGCACAAACTAAACATTCACCACCCCTATGGGGGTGCACCTTCAAACCATTGGGTTGCAAAATACAATAGTCCAGTGTTTGTTTCGATTTCCTCTTGGGCAGCTTCTTCCTACTCCTCCATGACTTCTTCTCCCACCCCCATACAAAAAGCGCATTTTCAACTATACCCTTCAGTAAAAAATTAAAAATTAAAAAAATACTTTAACCTTTTAACCTAATGTCTTCTCTTCCACTTGCACACAGCGCGCCGCACCAGTCGTCCTCCCACCTCCTTCCAATTTTCCCCATCTCTCAATTTCTCATCCTTTCTACATTCATCTTCTCCATCATTCACACATTCACAAGTGCCACTTTTCATTCACAGGTTAGTAAGATTAATTTTACTGATTTTGCATTATTCCTTAAATAATTGAAAGTTTCATTGATT
The DNA here is from genome assembly GCA_013389735.1 of Phaseolus lunatus. NCBI lineage: Eukaryota > Viridiplantae > Streptophyta > Magnoliopsida > Fabales > Fabaceae > Phaseolus > Phaseolus lunatus. Next base: position 42,672,921 of record CM023857.1, on the reverse strand, counting down.
TGTGCTGTTGTGCTGTTGTTCATAATCCGGTAGTCACTCACCCATCTTCTTACGAAATAGGCACCGGATTATGTAATCCGGTATAGGTTAAACTTTAAAATAATTCTGGATTACATAATCCGGTTTAGGTATTTGAATAATTCCATTTTACGTAATCCGGTTTATGTTTGTAATTAATTCCGGACTACGTAATCCGGTTTTGGTTTGTAATTAACTCCAGATTAAGTAATCCGGTTTAGGTTTGTAATTAACTCCGGAATACCTAATCCGGTTTAGGTTTAGAATATGTAAAGTGTTCCGGATTATTTAATCCGGTAGTGTTTCCATGAAGTTGCCATTTTTATAGCCCACTTGGATTTATATTATTCATTATATGTAAATAATTTATTCATTATTTGTAAATAATTGGAATTGAAATTGTGTTGTGGATAGATATGGCTAAAACTAGAGGTGGTGGATCTGTGGATCATGATCGCAGAAGACCGACGACATCCGTCCGTAGAAGAGACCGAGGTGGTGTTGAGGAAAGGATTGGTGATGATATTAGTATTGATAATGACAATGAACAAGGATTGCAGGATGATGACCAAGTAGACCAGGGAGAAGGGTTTCCAGGAGGACCTTCTGATATGTCTTTACTAGTAAATTTTGCTTTTTAAGCTCTGGGAGGGTGAGGTAAGAACTAAAAAACCTTAAATTAAATTGTCTTTGTTAATTATTGTTTACATTTATTTAATTATATTTAATATATATAAATTTTATATTAGGATCGGGGAGAACTTAAATTGGTATCCCACGGTAGAAAATTACGTAAATTTGGGATGCCTCATGCTAATATTGAGCTACTTGTACAAAATTCTGGATTGTTTAGTTTGTGCAATATAAGTTATGAAGTGAGGGACAAGGGATTGATTTCAGCCTTTGTCGAAAGGTGGCATCGGGAGACAAACTCCTTCCACCTTCCCGTAGGTGAATTGACCATCACACTCGATGATGTGTCATCTCTTTTACACCTCCCCATTTTGGGTCAATTCCCAACATATGTCCCCTTAGAGTACAACGGAGCTGCAACAATTTTAGCTCAGTTACTAGGGGTGGATGAGGCTCGGGGAAAGGATGAGATGAGGCAGGCCCGAGGCGTCCATGTACGATTAAGCTGGCTCCGAAATATATACGAGGAGTGTTGTGCTCATGAGGCTTGGGAGTGTGCTGCTAGGGCTTATTTGTTGCATCTACTTGGATGCACTATTTTTGCAGATAAAAGTGCCACCTCTGTATCTGTTTCGTACTTATTGTTATTCAGCAATCTACATATGTGTCGTGGATACGCATGGGGAGCAGCAACACTTACATATCTATATGAGCAGTTGGGGGATGCATCTTATTTTAACACGAAACAGTTAGGCAGTTATGCGACACTGGTTCAGGTATGAAATCATACAAATAATTAGCAATCACATGTTACATTCCATAATGTTTTGTATTAAATATTTTATAATTAATACGATCAAATTACGTAGGCATGGATTTATGAGCACTTCTCAGGCATGAGAAGAAGGGATATTAATCCCTCCTATGACGAGGTACACCCGCGGGCAACACGATATATTGTTGCCCATCAGATTTGCACGGTTGGTGATGTGCGGGTGCAGTTGGATGGGCTCACATACGATGACGTTAGTTGGACTCCGTATGAGGACCACAGATTGAGCAGGCCATTTGAGACCATTTATTTATTCTCGGGTCACTTGCGATTAGGCAGCTTATCACAGAGACATATGCTCGAGCGTGTGTTGTGCCAATTTGGTTATGAGCAAAGCATTCCACCATCACCGATGCCGACTGAGGCTCCTAGTGCACATGTCATTGATCAAAGGTGGTTACAGTTTGATCACCACGTGGTGAGAGGTTTGAGAGTTGCTTCTAGTCCATTTGCATGTGTTCCTGAGTACATGTCTTGGTTTAGGACAGTATCACACCCATACATTTGCAGAGGTGAGCTTGGAGATCGACCCAGTGTTGTACCACGTCGTCGCCTTCGTAGTCCAAATGCTGAGCAAGCAGGTCCTTCGTCTCAAGATGAGTGTGCACATTCGGTAAGTTTTTTTATTGTTATGTGATTAAACAATATATTTGACAAGTTTAATTTATTTTGAAGTTGGTGCAGGGTATATTTAGGCGCATTGTCAGTATCCTCCAGCGCATGATAGATTGTCGTTAGGTCACTCAAGGCACTGATGCATATGAGAGTACAGAGGCAGTGCTGAAGTTAGCTCAGAGCGTGACAGATGACGGGGCAGTGTACACTAGACGATCACGTAACGTTCATGGACGTCGTTGATAGTTTTTATTGTTACATGATTGTAATAATAGTAACTTTGTATGTGTACAATATGGTTTAATTAATTTATGTTATGGTGCTTGCTATTTGATTTTTATCTAACGTAAATGCGAATAAATTACGAATCGGAATTGAAGTAATAAATTATGCATCGGAACCCCACATAATAAATTATGTTTACATCAATCGTCTTCAAGGTTCACATATGTCGGGCTAATACTGATTAATTGGGTAAAAGATTGCATCCAACCAATGTAATATGATGACCATAACCTTGCCTCTGAGTAACAATGTGTAGACCATAAAATGTCAGCGGTAGGTATGGGACAATCATCCAGCAATTTTACCTGCACCACAAATGTCAATTATCAATCAAAGGAATAAAATTAATGTGTTCAGTAATAACCTTACCTGAACAAAGTGTGAATCATACACATGACCAATACATAGTAATCGGTGTAGACTAGCATCGGTAGGGGGTGCAGTACGCAATGGGAAAATAGTAATATTTTGTTTCAATGACAAATAGACTAAGATAACATTGTATCTGCTTACTATTAAGTATCCCATATCCGGTATTGTCATCCATTTGTCAACACTAGCCTGCAAAATGCAATAATAAAATTACATTGCATACAAGTTCAATTAATCAACACACATGACTCTTATGAATATTCACTTACCACTGACAAGTCATCCACTAGTAAGGATCTCTTCATATCTTCTAGCCGTTGATGACCACCTAACAATGTTGCGTATTCTTCACGCCACTGAGATATTTCTTTGAATAAATCCATTCTTATGAGTGGCCATGACTCTTCACCCATCCCCAACAATGAAGCAATAGCACGAAACCCACAATGTCCATCAGCTTTAACATCTATTACATCCAAAATATAAGGGTGACATTTTAGATGAAATTGATCAAGCATGGGAATTGCATTGTTGTTGGATGTCACCTTAACCTTTCCCTTAGGAGTCTTCAAAGATGATGAGTTATAGTTTACTAAATGGATGCAATCTACATGCTCAAAATATGAAGGGGTGCGTTTTGTAGACCTTTCAAATTTGTTTGCTTGACTCTTTTGGGATCCTTTTGTCTTAACTACATTAAGTGGTGCACATAATGTTGTCATGTCCGGGTAGGCAATTTCACGCAACTTGTTTTTAATTGTCACTTTGCCACAAATATCAACCTGTTTGAACCGGGATAGAATGACATCTCATTCTTGTTGAATTGACAGCTCAAATGACGAATCACATTCAGATAAATCTGAAAAACTCAGTCTCGTCCACATAACATGAACTTCATTAAGTGGAATGACACCCATAGCATATCTGGCTAACCGACAAGCACATGGTAATCCGTGAGTCCGTCTAAGTACACATCCACAAAGTTCACTATCAAACCCCACATCATTGACCTGATCAAACTCTTCAGCAATGAGAATCAAAGCATGTTTAGATACAAAGCCAACCAGCATTTTATACAACGGCACATTGAATGTGTGACCTATCACATGTAGACTCATTTGAAAGGATGTCTTGATTTCATTATGTTGAAGTATAATAACATGTTTGATACCATCCCAACACGAGCACAGGTCTTCCATGCTATTTTGTAATATTCGTTTCAAAGACCAATGAGCTGATTCAACCCTGTATAAGTATAAACATATAACAATCAGATGTCAAACATGTTCTAAACAAAGTAAAGGCATTAATATACCTGTTTGTTGTTGTATTTCCCAAATGCATTAATGAATTTGTCCAACACTTCACAAACTTTTCAAAATTTTTAACAAACCCATCAAATTTAGCAATCTCTGTATAGTCAATGATAGTCCTCCATGAATCCATCACAACTTGCCAAGCCTCAATAGAATCTACCAACATTTTACACTTTGCTTTAACATTCTTATTGATGTGAAACCGACAAAGAATATTAATTGCCTTAGGAAACACAATATTGATGGCATTCATCAAAGCAAGATCTCTATCACAAACAATGACTTCAGGCCCCACATGCGATGTCAAAAGTGACCCTCTAAATTTTTGTAGTGCCCATATGAAGTTCTTTTCTTTCTCGCTAGATAAGAATGCAAAACCAGCAGAAAAGGACAAACCTGTACAAGTCACACCAACAATCTCAAGCAAAGGTAGTCGATATTTGTTTGTTTTGTAAGTCGTATCCATCAAGAATACAATGTTAAATGCATTCAAGAGTTTCACAGCATCGGGATGAGTTCAAAAAATATCATTAACAATATTGGAAGACTCATGACACGTACTCCAGTGAAGATAGTTGTCATGGTCTAACAACATCATTAACTGTTGTAATTCAGTTCTTGGTCCTCTTACTGATCGCTTGTATGAGTATCTTGCATTGTATACTTGCTTTATTGTTGTCATATTATCCTCATTATTCTCCTTCAAAGTACGTAGTATGTTACCCGGCTTAACCATGCTTTTAGTCATATCAACAAGCATTGAATGTTCATTCGCTTTTAATCTGCCTGCATATGGATGACCAACTAGTGTATCATACAAATCATGATTATGAGTACCACAAATTACCTTAAGTACCCAACCTTGACCCTTTCCAACAGGTTTACCTCGCAATTTAAAAGGACATTGACATTTTCGAGTACCTGTTACACTAACCTCCAGACCATCCTTGTATTTTCTGTAACTACCCCCCCTTTCACACCCTAACAAGACATATGTCTTTCTCCCTTGCTTTCCATTTTCTATGTCAGACCTGATAATGACAATAACAAAACCAAGTTCATAACCAACCTTGCGAACCCATTCAAGTAAGTCTTCTCGTGAAGGAAACACCTACACAAAGTTATTATAACAATATTACAAAATCACTTCTTCAAATTATAATACAATAAAAATGAATGAAATGAAATTTTGTTCACCTCATTTGTTGTAAAATGGGTACCATAGTCCCTTTCAACCAATTCATGTTGATGCACAAAATTCATTAATTCATTGGATCCTTTTGTAATCAATCCAACCTCCATATCCATACTTACACCTTCATTCATCAAACATAAATTTTCATTTTATTGAAATATTCATAAATTCATAAAAGTATACAAAAAAATAAACAACATTCTGTTTGCTTCCGGATTGTGTAATCCATAAGCTAAACTTTAACAGCAAAATGTATTCTGGATTATGTAATCCGTAAGTTAAATTTTAAGGTCTAAAATGACTTCCGGATTACATAATCCGTAAGTCACATTTTCACAGCAAATGAGTTCCGGATTAATGTGTTCCGTAAGCCATGTTGGGAGTTTCAAAATAAACAGCTACCGGATTCTGTAATCCGTAATTCATTTATCAAGTTCAAAATTAACTTCTGGATTGTGTAATCCATAATTATTTTGTTAACGGATTACACAATCCGGAAGTGTTTTCCTACGTTCCGAATCCGGTATAATGACGGATTATCTAATCCAGAACAATTTTCATTTATGCCTACAGAACCGGATTGTGTAATCCGGTGATCTAGCGGATTACGTAATCCGAAAATGACTGTGGAAGGCACTTACCAGAGAAACGAAAAAACAGAACGAAACCAAAGCTCCGCACGCTCGCAGCAACTACAGCATGCTCGCAGCAACTACCACTAGCTCAAGCAACACCTCAACGAGCAATAACCACCGCCACCACACCAAGGAACTTCTCTTTCAGGCAACGTCTTCTTCACCACCACTGCAGCAACCACCTTCTTTTTCACTAGGAGACAAAATGCGATAACTTTAACTTTTATCTTTTTACTGAATGACATTTTTGGTATTTTAAAAAATTATGGAGGTGCCAGAAGAAGTCATGGAGGTGCAGGAAGAAACTGCCTTCCTCTTGCTAGGCTCGTCCAATTTTGAGATTTTACGGCCCAATATTCTTATTTGTATATCGACACAAAAGTGTCTATATACCATAAAATTTTAAGGAAAGAGAAAGTTGTCTCAATTCAAATAGAAAAAGTCTCTAAATTCATATAATGTTTGTAGTACCCAAGTTTTAAAAAGACGAACTATTCTATAAAAAAAGACGAACTAAAAATGAAACTTATAATTAAACCTAATGTTTAATGTTTTATCATTCTACCCAAGTTATATTTTGTATTTCTTGAATGTATATCTTTTATACTCTTGACACGTACGTTACAATTTTTGTTATATATAGTGCGTCATTTAAAAAATATATATTATAAATATTTTAAAGTTAATTTTATATAATTGGTAGCTTCAATGCAACGTGCTTCCTTTGACTTGGATTCGATTTTGATGCAAACAACTTGCTGGAATTTTCAACTACTGTACATAATAATGATTTTATAATGACTGATTTTGACTTTCCGCAAATTCACAATTTATAAAAGCACCAAACTTATCATAAATTAGAATCATTAACATTTTGAGTACCTGCTGGAACTTAGCTGATATGGGAGGCCGGTTCTATCTAGTTCAAGTGACATCTACACAACTTTTATTATTATTATTATTATTATTATTATTATTATTATTATTATTATTATAATAAAAATAAGAAGTATAAATATAAATTAGTTTATATCATAATAAAATATAAAATTATATTCAAGAGTAAAATATATAATTTTTAAATAATTAAATAACTAGTAATAATCATTTTTAATTATTTCATAGTTACGTAGACTGTTAGATGTGTTACCACTATGGTTCTCAAACACACACGCGCAGAATTATTCTCTCTAGCTTGAATTCCAACCACGATGAAAATGGTGTTATAAAATCAAGAATTCATAATTTTTTTTACATACAATATTTTGAATCATTAGTTATTTCTTTGAAAAAAAAAAAAAAAAAACTCGTGCAGGGAAGTAACAGAGGAGTTTCATTATTGAGTTTCCGCGTTGTAAAGGAAAAGGGTTGCATTTTTCAAAGGAGTTTTGTAGTATGCATACTAGTCTATAATGTAGTGAATCCTTACCCGTTGGACTTTGAACTCTTCTTCTCTATTTGATCCCAGCTTGCCAAATTCGGCAGATAGTGTTTACTGAACAATTTCAGTAACGTGTGGGACCTTCACCGCCATAAACATTCCCCACCATACCATCTACCTAGCTATATAAAAATGTCAAGACCTGAGTTTACGCGTTAACCATCAAGGTCAAAACTACACACTCTTCAGATCTAACCCTAACTTTCCAAATTCCAAGTGTCTTGTGACCAATCAATCACCTATTGACACACCAATTGGTGCACCCTGTAAAAAAACAAAAACAAATACACTCCACCAACTCTATCTACTCTACATTTTAGCTCTCATTATCTCCTTCTTTGCTCAAACATCTATACAACCCTCTTAATTTCTATACACATTTACTTAACTATGATTACTGCTTGATGGGCATTTGTTAAAAATTGATTGTTGATATCTTGTGATATCTTTCAATTGATGACTTTCAATTTGCAGTTGTAAAATCTCATTCTTCTTAATAGTTTGGAGAATGAGCAGTTATGACTTTGTATCTGAGTTCAATCAAATTCAAATTAGCCTTTTTAATGTTTTCATTATTCTTTTCTCCTGTCTGCCATCTTTTAATTTCAAACAGTTAGGCATCAATGTGAAGGCAACTCTTTTACCAAACGTTTTCTTTGGGCCTTCAACCCTTAGTTGTTTTTTGTTCCCAGTATCCGCTGGCTTCCACTTTTCAACACACAATCACTGTGGTTTATTACATTATGACAGGCGTCATTACATATAATTAATTAAACATTTTGCTTGGTTTTTGGTTCACATATTTTTAATATATTCTCTTTAATGCGGTAAGATTTTACATAAGATTTATGAAATTCAACACGATTAAATTATTTAATGAGAGATGTAAAAGACGGAATTTAATAAAAAAAGTATTATAAAAAAGTGCGTCCTTAATTATGTATGAATTACTCCATCATGAAGAAACCATTATTGATTGTAGTGAATTGTATGTGTTATTAGTAGTGAACAGGACAAGGGATTCGGTAGTGTCTCCAATTAATTAATTAAATCAGCACCTACTGCACACTTCATAAATACCTAAATTTATTAAGCAAATCCTAGTGGAAAATCCCATAGTTTCAATTTCCAAGATGCATTTCCCATGTAATTCGATCTAATTGGATGTCCATTGACAAAGTCTTCCTTGGTTGACTAATCACTATTCCATTAATCTACTACTACTCATATTTAATTCTCTACTTAGTAAGCCTGGTCAACCTTCAACTGCAGTAAAACATGCACAAAAAACAATTAAACCCATAATCAGAGGTCTCTATCTCGTTAAAAAGGTGCCCCTCTCCACCTATAAATTCATTATGCCAAACCTAGTTTTCAAGTCACCAAAACGATAACTCACTACTACTACTACTACTCCTGCTCTTCCTCTGTCAAACAAACATGGCTTCCAAGCTTTCTTATTCTCTCTCGATATTTCTCTTTCTCTTACCTGTATTCCACTCAATAATAGTTTCTGCAGATACCGTTTCAAATCCTGCAACTCCTGTCTCCCCTGGAACCGCATGCCAATCCACCCCTGACCCATCCTATTGCAAATCCGTTCTCCCTCCTCAAAAAGGCAACGTTTACGACTATGGCCGCTACTCCGTCAAACAATCACTATCACAGGCTCGAAAGTTCTTGAGCCTCGTTGATAAATACCTCCACCGTCGTTCTTCTCTTTCCGCCACCGCAATCCGTGCGCTTGAAGATTGTCGTACTCTCGGGGAACTCAACTTCGATTTCCTTTCTAGTTCCTTCCAAACCGTTAACAAGACAACGAGGTTTCTCCCTAGTTTTCAAGCCGAAGACATCCAAACCTTACTCAGCGCCATTCTGACCAACCAGCAAACATGCTTGGACGGTCTCAAAGACACTGCTTCCGCTTGGAGCGTGAGAAACGGTCTCACACTCCCTCTTTCCAACGACACCAAACTCTACAGTGTCTCACTCGCTCTCTTCACCAAGGGTTGGGTTCCCAGAACAAAAGTCAACACAATGCACCCTACCAAGAAACAACAAGTGTTCCGAAACGGGCGTTTGCCACTTAAGATGTCAAGCAGAACCCGTGCGATCTACGAGTCTGTGAGTAGGAGGAAGCTCCTTGAGGCCTCGGTGGGTGAGGATGTTGTGGTGAGAGATATTGTGACGGTGAGCCAAGATGGAAGCGGGAACTTCACCACCATCACTGATGCCATTGCTGCAGCTCCTAATAAATCTGCCTCTACCGACGGATACTTCCTTATCTATGTCACCGCTGGTGTGTATGACGAAAATGTGTCCATTGATAAGAAGAAGACCTACTTGATGATGGTTGGGGATGGTATCAACAAGACAGTTATTACAGGAAATCGCAGTGTCGTTGATGGCTGGACAACCTTCAGCTCCGCAACATTAGGTAATAAATAATAAATCTTCAACTACTTACTATGTGACAAATTAAACATTATAATTAATCCCTACAAAAAAAACTCATTTCAATATACATCTATTATTAATTAGACAATAAAACATACAAAAAAATTTGTTATTTTCATCTCTACTATAACCAATATTTGCTTCCTTGTTGGAAACTTCTTTGCCGTAAACATCGACCTGTGATAATTCCTCATTATTTAGGCAATATATACGGACAATGATTTTACTCTAAAAATTATGTGAGAAAAATGATGAGAGGAGAATAATTTTCGAAAGAGCACGTATCTGATAAATTTTTCACCAATGCTACAGTTGTGGTAGGGCAAGGATTCGTGGGTGTGAATATGACGATCCGCAACACCGCCGGAGCCGTGAAGCACCAAGCAGTGGCAGTTCGAAACGGAGCAGATTTATCCACGTTTTACAGTTGCAGCTTCGAGGGGTACCAAGACACATTATACGTTCATTCCCTGAGGCAATTCTACAGGGAATGCGACATCTACGGCACCGTAGATTTCATATTCGGAAACGCTAAGGTGGTGTTCCAAAGTTGCAACATGTATCCACGTCTCCCCATGGTGGGTCAATTCAACGCCATCACAGCACAAGGAAGAACAGATCCAAACCAAGACACCGGAATTTCTATCCACAACTGTAGCATTAGGGCAGCTGATGATTTAGCTTCTAGCAGCGGTGTTGCAACATATTTGGGAAGGCCATGGAAGGAGTATTCTAGAACGGTTTATATGCAAACCTGGATGGATGATTTGATCAACGGTGCGGGGTGGCGTGCATGGGACGGTGACTTTGCATTAAGCACTTTGTATTACGCAGAGTATAGCAACACTGGGCCAGGGTCTAACACCACCAATAGAGTCACGTGGTCTGGTTATCACGTGATTAATGCCACTGATGCAGCTAATTTTACAGTGTCCAATTTTTTGCTTGGTGATGATTGGTTACCTCAGACAGGAGTGTCTTACACCGATAACTTGGTATAGAACATCTACTCACATAACTTTGTTCTTTTCCTTTTGCCATTTTTTGTATCCTTAATCTACTAATAGCCCTGCCAAATCTTCAAACTTCAAACCATATTGTTTCATTGAAAACTTTTGTGATTTAGAATTACAAACCAAATATTGTACTCTTTCTGTCCCATTCTCAATTATTTAGTATTTAATCAGATTGTGACTCTTTCCTGCACAGACCAACCGCTGATTTTGACTTCTTCGATGCTTACCAAAAGAAGAATGTACCTTTTGCATCACATTTCTGCAATAAAATTTACAATGAAGATTAATATAAAAATTCCTTTAAAAATATTTAAATTTTAACATAATGGTTCTTACAATCACTAATTACCTAAAAGAAGCTTTTCCTACTACAAAGAAGACGAATCCTTCTTTCGTTGCCGTGTGGACGATTTCTTTTGACCAAACAATTACAGCTAACTGATGATTTCTTTTATTGAAAATTATCTGTTTGAAATAACTTATACTATATATGCAGCAGTGATTAAAGATGTATATACCTATGTTGTGCAATAATAAATCATGTACCGGATGATAATATCACACTAATATACATTTTTTTTTTCTATTACATGGAACTTTTTAGGATCTGACATAAAAATTCACAAATAACACGTTTTATGTCAATTTTCTAATTAACGCAAATCAGTAAATAATTCCTTCGTAGATAACAAGTTTATGTGAATTTCAATATTCGTATAAATTCTTTGCAAATCTTAAAAAAAAGAAAAGAACTCTGGAAATATTTTTTAAATTTTATAAACTTTTCCTGCAAATTCAGAACCCTGATCACATTTTCTGCTAATTTTAAATTCAGGTAATTTTTTCTGTACTCTGCAAAATTTTAAAAAATAATAACTAAATTTAATTTATCAAATATTTAAATTCAAGGATTAAATAATTTTTTTGTACCTTCAAAATTATTTCGTATTAAAATTGATATCTTCAAAACAATTTCAATTTTGTAAATATATTAAATTCAATATTTAATAAATATATTAATTTAGCCAATGAATTACTGTTTTATCATAACTTAAGAAGCTTCCTATAATTTAATCAAAAAAAAAAAAAATCAGAACTTTGGAAGCTATGTAATATGGATTTATGGTATAAAAAAAATAATTGTGCTGCTGGGGAAAATTATTTAAAATTTAAAATAGTTTATAGAACACACTATTATATAATATAATAAATTATATTACTAACCATTAATTATACTTTTAATCCATTGATTTTCAATTTGTACTTAAGGTATTTCACAATTGCATGACTTTAACACTAATGGAAGGGTTAACAATGATATGGTAATAAAATTTGTTATTAAATTTAGAAGGTGGTATTTTTCCAACACGTTATCTCTTTATTATTATCATTTACCGATATTATTAATTGTTTTGTTTTTGTTTTTTTAATGAGCTGAAAGGAATATCATGGTAATAATGTTGTGCTTGAAAAAGGTAAGGAGAAGGAGGATATCCTATCAACATATTACAATAGGAAAAAGTATTTTGACACCCTATATTTATTACATTTATTTAACACCTACAATGTAATAATAATAAAAATAGTTATTACATCTATTTAACACATTAATAAAAATAGTTATTAGATGGGAGTGTAGATTTTGAAGAGTAGTATTATCTCTCATTACAATAAAAGGTTATGAATATGTCACATTGTTATGGGTTGATAACCCTTTTATTTATATAACTATCTTATAAATATTTTTATTATTTTTTATTAAATGATTTAATATGTTTTTAATAAATATCTTATCAAACATTTTGTAAGATTGTGTGAGTAGATGTGAAACTATTTTTTTTCTTAAGATATTTAATTAAAATATAAATTAAATTATTCAAAAAAAAAATTAAAATAGAAAGATGGTTGAAAGATAACTTTTATCTAATTAGTTGTCAATAAAGATCTTCAACAAAAATGAATGAAGGATTCGACCTATCATTACTTTGTTTCTATAATTTCTAAAGCACTGCTCTGCATTTGTTGGAGTCCTCAGTTAGTGACTTAACAACAAATGAGAGTAAAAAAACTCTAACAGCAGCATGCACTGCTTAGTTTGAAATTGACAAGCAGAGGATGAAATGATATATGGATGAATCCACAACGACAAATATTTTTATAATATAGTTGGATTAACGAGGAGTTTGTTGATGGCGATGGCAATGTTGCAAAGCTTGCGGAAGATAGCGCTCTTAACAGAGATAACGTCATCATCTCCGGGGATGGAGGCGTCACAGGTGTCGATGGCAGCCAATGCAGCTTTGAGCCAACGTTGTGCATCAACTTCAGAATCAACCATCAAGGCAGCAATGGTGTCCTCCAATTGGCTCTCTGCGTCCAAGATGTTCTCCTTGCAATCAGCCAAACCTTGTTGTATATCAGGGTCTAGGTTATCATCATCAATGAGTATTTTGGCGTCGGTGAGGATGTCAGAAGCGTTTGTGGCAGCAAACCTAAGGGAAATAATTGTCAAGTCTTTCAAATTTGCGTTAGGGCTTTTGAGTGGGTCGGAAGAGAGGACCTGAATGCAGATGTCTCTGCTTGGGGACAATGTGCATACTTTGTTGATCAAACTCTTTCCTCTTAATGTTTCCTCACCAATTAGTGGATTCATTCCTTTTAGTATTTCCAATGCAATTGTCTGGTGTGTCATTATAGCTACGCATAGAACCAACACCCAAAAGAGTTTTGTAGAGTGTTCCATTTTTGTATTCGGAAACCCAAGTTAAAGGTTTTATTTTCTTCTGGGAGTTGGTGTTCTATGTCGGACACCAGGACGAGGAATTACTAGACCCTTAAAGAGGGATTTATAGTGGTCAAATAACATTCCTCTCCATTCATTTTCTTAACACCTAATTAAGGATTCTAGTTTTCAATGCTTAATTTTAGAACTATACCAAAGTATTAACAACCAACCCTACCTATTTTTTTTTTTGAGGTTACTTTAAACTTCTTTTCTTCCTTCTTTTTCTCTCTTTTTGGATTCAATCAACCTTTGAAATTGCATGTTAAATGGTTACTTCAAATTCTCTCTCACTATAATTGGTTACGTCAAGCCAAACATTTGTCATAAGCTCCTAGCCTAAGACAAATTTGAACCAATTAACGGAAGAATGGGATTGGGTTGATTTCTCGTGTGGTTTTGCCTTAGAAGCCTATGTCCAATGTTGGTCAATGTTCTGTTGGTTTTTGTGTAGGGATTTATTGCATTTTTTTTGGTGTTTGATAGACCAAATATTTGGCCCTGTGTGTGGGGGATGGTTGGCTCTGCTGAATGAGCTTGGGTTGTTCCCTTTCGTATGTCCCCTGTTGTGGAAGCGGCAGTATTGCTAGATTCTTATGTTTGAGGCATAAGTAAGGTGCCAATTGGTATGAAGACTTGTGATGCATTTACTATGCATAACGAAGAACTCTGGTGCTAAATAGATTGCAGTGACGTGAAGCAGGCCAACCCCACTTGTGAGAAGTGTAACAGCAGGCCTGTGATGAGTGGTGCTTTTAATACAAGTATTCTGATGTATAACGGGTTTGGCTGCTGTTTTTCGTGTAAATAGCTGCCGTGGCAGTTTTTGTAATGCTTTTTCTGGTGTGGTGTAGAGTAGCTACAGAGGCATTGGATTTTTTCTTCTGCTGGTTCAGGATTTTTTTTATGGATTGGTACACTCCTAAAAGTGTTCATTTTTATTTATTTATTATTTATTAATAAAAAATAAAAAAACAGAAGAAATTATTAAATATATAACTACTCTTTCTTAGAATAAAATTTAAATTATCTCATTGCACGATATGCTTTACTCATTTTTTTTCTAATTTTATATTGAAATTATGTTTAATTCGTATTGAAAAAATATTATCAACATGTATTTTATGTAACTATTTCCTCAAACATATAAATGCCGTATTCCCTTGTTATGTTAAAATGCTAACATATATAAAATATTTCATCCTTCTTTATTTCACACACACTTTATGAAAAAAAGTCATTTATAAGATTTATTCTAAAATAAATTTAATTGATACATTTAGATGGATATATTAATAAAAATATATCATATAGAGGAAGCGGCTATGGACTAAAAGAGATGAGTGTCTTATGTGTGTTTTCCTTATTCTCCTTAAATATGACGCAAACTAACAACTATATTCATATTCTATGGTGGAGACGCCACTTTTTTATGGAGAAGTAAGTGGAGAAGATGATGGAGAAGATCATGAAGAAAGTAACTACTTCAAATTTGTTTTAGGCCAACTAGAAGATGTTGAAGCAGGATGTATGAGTAGAAGTTCAAGAAAACCAAAAGCTTAAGAGCTGATGACAAATGTTTGGTTTGACGTAACCAGTTATAGTGAGATATATAATTTGGCATAACCATTTAACATGTAGTTTTAGAGGTTGATTGATAAGTGTTATAATTCAGCAATATTTTATATATAAAGATAGGCACTTATGGACTTTAATTGATAAAATAGTTATAATTCAACCTCTAATTTAGGAAATTGAACATTTTTACATATTTTTGTATTATAAGATGAATATGAACGATTTATTTCCAAATTTGTATTAATTTCAAGAATCTAGGAGAAAATGGAGATAAAAGGACTAATGGAGAATTGACAAGTTAAAGACAAGATGAAAAGACGAAGTTGAAACATTGAAAACTTGCCCAAGCAAGATCACACCAGGGGAACTCGCCCAAGGCTTGCTTAAGCGAGTTCACTCCCGTGAAGTTAGACTTTTTCTCGTGAAACTCGCTTAAGCAAGCAATATCTCGCTTGAGCGAGATGTCACTTAACCCAAGCCCAATTAGGTTAAATAGAAGGCATGAGGCATAACCCTAGACATCATTGGGAGAATATTGAGAGATAGAAAATCCTAGAGGAGGCAATCGTCAAGGAGAGACACCTTGGATCTTATTTTCTTGTTTTCCATGCTTGTAATGGTCAATATGAGTGGCTAATTCTTCCCTTTAGGATTGAGAGTAATCTGTTCAAACTCTTATGTATTGAGGTGATATTTATTTATAATATTTTTTTCTTGATTGATGATTGGTATTGTCATCTTATTATTAAGGTTTAAATCTTTATTCATGATTTTGATCCTTAGATTTGACTGGAAAATACTTATAAACATCTGACCTAAATGATAATGCTTGACATATTTGAATGCTAGGAATAGATTTCAAATGTTAATTGTTTTATAAATTTATTCATAATCATAAGAGGTTTTTTATAAATATGTGAGGAATTGATATTTAGGAGACATTCTAATAATTTTGTATGCAAGGAATCAATTTGAATATTTTTATATGTGCATCAATGTCAATCAAGATGAAATGTTATATCTTTTTGTTCATTGAAAATACAAACGAGTGAGAAAGATGAACCTCAATTCTAATTTATTTCAATTGACTCATCAAAATCCTTTACTTTGTTTTTATTTAATTTCTTACAAATTCATGATACAAACAACCTTCCAAACAAATTTTTACATATTTTATTATATTTAATGAAAGTTATATTTGAGATTTTACAACTGTTCGTTATTCGTTGTAGTATAGTGCTAAAATTAAGATTGAAAACAAGATGGAGGAAGGTGGTCTAAGACAAAAGGCGGATGTAATTTTTTCTTTCTTGGTGTGGAGGAGGTGGCTTAGCATAGTGATACTCTCTGATGGGATAAGGAACCGTGTAGGAAGATGTAATGTGCGATGCTTTTAGTTAAGATGGAGTGTGAAGGGGTGGTGTATGCTGATAGGAAAAGAGGTGCAGCATAATAGCTTGCTTCGACACTTAGCATTGTGTTTTGTCAGGTTATGTTATCAGAGCATTTGGCTTCTTACAAGGCTTTTATCATACACGTGGTATGCCTTTGGATTGCTCCCAGTCTCGCTCGTTTTATGCAGGGGAAATAGGTATATAGATGCGGTGGGTAGTGGTTACTTCCTATGAAGCCTAACCTTAGTAATTTTTTATGCTTCTTTTGTTTAATTGCTAATTTAAGCAAACTAGTAGGCTTGTTGATGTTACTTATATAAAGGTTGAGACACCTATTAAGTATTCCATTAATTCATTTTTTCGTTGCTGATTAAAAAAAATTGAAAACAGGAATCCTTAATTAAGTGTGAAAAAATGAATGGTCTACTCATCCACTATAAATCCCTTCATAAGGGCCCAATAATTTTCTCATCTTGGTGTGCGACATAGAACACCAAACCCCAGAAGAAAATAAAACCTTTAACTTTGGTTTCCAAATACAAAAATGGAATGCTCTACAAAAATTTTCTAGGTATTGATTCTATGCGTAGCTATAATGGCATACCAGGCAGTTGCAGTGGAAATACTAAAAGGAATAAATCCACTAATCGATGAAGAAACACTATAAGAGGAAAGAATCTAATCAACAAGATATTCATAGTGTCCCAAGCAGAGACCTATGTGTTCAGGTCTTCTCTTCCAACCAACTCAGAAGCCCTATCGCAAACCTCAAAGACTTGGCAATCATTTTCCTTAGGTTTGTTGCCACAAATGCTTCTGGCATCCTCGTTGACGCCAAAATGGTTATTGATGATGACAACTTAGAACTTGATATCCAACAAGGTTTGGCTGATTGCAAGGAGAACATCTTAAATGCAAGAGAGCCAACTATAGGACATCGTGGATGTCTTTTGGTCGATTCTAAAAGATGATAACTAAAATTTTGATAGATAATTAGATACTAATTTAAAAATTATTTATTAATAATAAAAACTATTTTAAATATTAATAACTTTTTTCTATAAAATAATATTTAATTTAATTAATATAGTGACCAATTATTTTTTATCTTTAAAATTAGTCTTTATTTAGTAATTTTTTTGTATTGAATTATTTAAAATTTTAAAATAATTTACAGAGAACACACTCTTATATAATATAATATAATAAATTATATTACTAACCACTAATTATACTTTCAATCCATTGATTTCAATTTGTACTCGAGGTATTTCACTTATTACCAAATAATAAAACTTATTCACCATAAGCAAAATATATTATTATCACAATCACATGACTTTAACACTAATGGAAGAGTTAACAATGATATGGTAATAAAATTTTTTATTAAATTTAGAAGGTAGTATTTTTCCAACACGTTATCTCTTTATTATTATCATTTACCAATCATGGTAATAATGTTGTGCCTCTTAAAAAAGGAAAGAAGGAGAAAGAGGATATGATATCAACATATTACAATAGGAAAAAATATGTTGACACCCTATATTTTCTATTACATCTATTTAACAAATACATGTAATGATAAAATATTAAATTACGTTATTTAATTAAAATTTTACATAAAAATTAATAAAAATAGTTATTAGATGGGAGTGTAGATTTTGAAGAGTAGTATTGTCTCCCGTTAGAATAAGAGGGTTATGAGCATATCATTCTTATGGTTGATAACCCTTTTATTTTATATAACTATCTTATAATTGTTTTTATTATTTTTTATTAAATGATTTAATATATTTTCGTTAAATATTTTATCAAGCATTTTGTAAGATTGTGTGGGAAAAAAAAAGTAGATGTGAAACTATTTTTTTCTTAAGATATTTAATTAAATTATTCAACTAAAAATTATAGTAGAAATGGTTATATAAAGTAACAAAGGTGCAAGACAACCTTTATCTAATTAATTGTCAATAAAGATCTTCCACAAAATTGAATGAAGAACGACCTATCATTACTTTGTTTCTGTAATTTTTAAAGTACGGTTGTGCATTTGTCGGAGTCCTCAATTAGTGACTTAACAGAAAACAAGAGAGAATACTCGGACAACAACATGCAATGCTCATTCTGAGGTTGACAAATAGAGGATGACAAAAAGAATTATATAGGAAACGATATATAAGGATGCATCCACAACGGCGAAGGTTTTTACAATATAGTTGGATTAACGAGGACCTTGTTGACAGTGATGGCAATGTTGCAAAGCTTGCGGAAGATGACACTCTTAACAGAGAGAATGTCATCGTCTCCGGGAATGGAGGCATCGCAGGTGTCAATGGCAGCCAAGGCAGCTTTGAGCCAACGTTGTGCATCAGCTTCAGAATCGACCATCAAGGCAGCGATGGTGTCCTCCAATTGGCTCTCTGCATCCAAGATGTTCTCCTTGCAGTCAGCCAAACCTTGTTGGACATCAGGGTCTAGGTTGTCATCGTCAATGAGCATTTTGGCGTCGGTGAGGATGTCAGAAGCGTTTGTGGCAGCAAACCTAAGGGAAATGATTGCCAAGTCTTTGAGGTTTGCGTTAGGGCTTTTGAGTGAATCGGAAGAGAGGACCTGAACGCAGAGGTCTCTGCTTGGGGACATTGTGCATACCTTGTTGATCAGATTCTTTCCTATTACTGTTTCCTTACCGATTAGTGGATTTTTTCCTTTTAGTATGTCCAGTGCAGTTGCCTGGTGTGTCATTACAGCTACACATAGAACCAACCCCCAGAAGAATTTTGTAGAATGTTCCATTTTTGTATTCAGAAACCAAAGTTAAAGGTTTTATTTTCTTCTGGAGTTTGGTGTTCTATGTCGCACACCAGGACAGGACGAGGAATCATTGGACCCTTAGGGAGGAATTTATAGTAGTCAAGTAGGACTCCTCTCCATTCATTTTTTTAACACCTAATTAAGGATTCTAGTTTTCAATGCTTAATTTTAGAACTATGCCAAAGTATTAACAACCAACCCTACCTAATTTTAGTTTCAGGTTATTTGGCACTCATTTTCTTCCTTCTTTTACTCTCTTTTTTGACTTCAATCAACCTCTAAAATTACATCTTAAATGGTTCCTTCAAATTCTATCTCTCACTATAATTCGTTAGCCAAACCAAGCATTTATCATCACCTCCTAGACTTTTTTTCGGACTTCTACTTGTACATTTTGCTTCAATATATTCTAGCTGGCCTAAAATAAATTTGAAATATATATTTTCTTCAAGTTAACTGAAGAAATTATTAAAGATATATAAATACTCTTTCTTACAATAAAATTTACATTCTCTCATTGCATGATATGCTTTACTATTTTTTTAATTTTATATTGAAACTCTGTTAAATTCGTATTGAAGAACAATTATCAAAATGTATTTTATGTAACTATCTCCTCAAACATATAAATGTCTTATTCCATTGTTATGTTAAAATGCTAACATATATAAAATATTTCATCTTTCTTTCACACACACTTTATGAAAAGAGTCATTTATAAAATTTATTCTAAAATAAATTTAATTGATGCATTTAGATGGATATATTTTTAAAAAATTATAATAAAAATATATCATATATTTAATTTTATTTGATATTACTTTTATATGTTTTTAATATGATGAATACGTAAAAAACATGTATCTCTAAACATATTTAATTGACTATGTCTTTTTTTATTTCTGTCATTTTTTATGTCCGATAGAAAAATGTATTTTTTTAAAGTTCTTTACAAGTTAAAATATACAACAACAAAATTCATTTCAGAGACTACATTTTTAAGTTACTAAAACATTATAAATGCTAAAAATTTAACCATGTTAAATAATACTTAACTCCAATAAATAATCTAGTAAAGAGTACTAAAAATATAAAAATAAAACATATGTCAAGATCCAGCGCAAAACTATGATGAAAATAACTCTAAACAAATATGCAAAATTCGAAGTCATTACAAAAATATTAATGGTCCTTTGATATATCACTACTAATATTTTCTACTATATTATCTATATCATCTCCTCTTATAGTAGAATTAAAAGAGTTTGGTATAAGATTCGTAAAATAAGTTTTATTTACTCATCTTGTTAATATATGGGGATCACTTTATTGCTCATGATTTTTTATTAATTGATCCATCTTTCAAATTGTGAAATCAAATGCATACTCACAAAAATATGATTCCAGGGCATCTTCTAGGTCTTTTATCTCATCAATTAAAATTCCTCAGAGGCTTCTACAAAATATAACAATACCATTAATGATCCAGACTCTTCCTTGGCTATCATATCAACCATTAATCTTCCAAGACAAGGGGCATGATGAAGTGTAGGAGGATTCGCTTGAAGATAAGTGTAGGAGGAGTAGAGAACAACTGAAGGAAAAGAGGAAGGTTGAAGGGTGTTTTGCAGGAAGGAGGGTGAAGGCTGAATTGTTTTCATGCGAAATTGGAAAGTGGCATAGTAATGTGTGAATCTAGATGTGCTTCGGCAGGGACAGGATATAGCTTCCAAGACCTCTTATTTTGGCATTTTCAAACCTTGGTGCATTTTGATGGATGATGGGAAAGCAAGGTGCCGCTGCTGTTGCTGCACAATAAAAGATGCATAATTGTGCCTAGCTACTTCATAATTGATAGATTCTGTTCTTTGGGTAATTTGTTTGGTGTGGAAATGTTTTTACTTGTCTCTTAGGTTGAAAATCTGTACTTTGCTCTTTGTTATTGACTAATGTAGATTAAATTGATTTTGTTTGTAAGAGTTAAAACACCCTTAAGTGTTTTTGTTTAATTATATTTATTCATTGTTAATAAAATAAAATAAAAACATTAATCTTTCAAAAAAATCTCTTATTGCAAGAATAATACCAAAGCAAGGCAGGGTTACCAAGACTATGTTTTTAGACAAAAAGATACATAAACAACTGTTTTGTATGGAAAATTTTAAAATTCCATCTAGTGTCTTGATTTTTAACAAATATCTTCCCACTGTTCTCATAACATATACAAACCTAACACGAATCATAATAAAATATCTCTTATAAACCTTAACCACATGACACCCCACCCATGATTGCGATGATTTTGAGTTTCCAAAAATACACGAGAAATTAAGGTAGTTTGATCTTAAAAGAGAATAAAGTAAACGATATAAGGGAAGCGTTAACAACACTCGTAGGCTCTGTTTGTTTTCATGGATGTACTGTTCACAAGAAAAGAAATTAAAGGATATCAATGGTTTGGATCTAGGGTTTTGCAGGGAAGAGGAGAAGAGGATATACCTGTAAACAGTAAATATCTTCTCCCCTCAAAATGAAGAGATTTAGAGGGAAAGCCACGTCATCATGTATTATTTCCAAATTTACCCTCATTCATCTACCAAAGTTTTTAATATTAAAAAATACTATTTTTTTAATTTATATAAAATGTAATTTATTTTCTAATTTTATAGTAAATATTTAATATTTTAAGAAATTATTTGAAGTTCTCTTTTTATTTAATTTGTTGCTGCATTTATGTTAATATATTTTTTTATAATTATTATGTTTATGAGTTAATATTTTTTTTATAATAGTTTTTTATGAAATTATTTTCTATTGTTAATTACGTTATACTTTTTTTAGTATTTTTTTAGTATTTTTTTAGTATTTTTCATTATTATAGGATTTTTAATAATAAAAAATATTATTTTTTATTTATATAACATCTGATTTATTTTCTAATTGTATAATGCATGTTTAATATTTATAAATTACTTGAAGTTTTGTTTTTATTTAATTTTTTAAATACATTTTTCTAATTATAATTTTTAAATTATATCTATTTATATTTAATATATATTTATTTTCTAATTTTAATTTTTAAATCTACTATATGTGAAAGTTGTTTATTTTTAAACAAAAATAACTCATTTCATTATTACAAATTTTTAATAGGCAAGGATAAATTTGTAAAGTAATATTTAAGAATTTTTAAAAAAATTAAAATTCTCTCATAACCATCACATCACTCACAAACTCTCATAAACTTTTCTCACGCATCCACTCTAACATACCTCAATCTAAACACTCTTACTTTCTTCACACTTTCTTCTCACATTCTCACACATATTCACTCCCTCAAATCCTCAGATATCCCCTCCTCAATCCAAACACATACTTAAAATATTACAGTGTGTGTTGTTATCGTTTTTCAAGACATAAACATGTTTATAAATACCTTTCAAATGAAAATGGATCTTATACAACTATATTTGAAACTGAACTAGTATACGAAAGAACAAGATATCATTTTTAGCAGTTCAAGCTTCAAAGAGAAAAGGGAAAACAAGAGAATTATGATAGAATACAAAAAAAACATCCACTCCATGGCTTTATATAAGAATGTAAGAAAAAATCATTCATAACGTCATGCTTGTATCTCATGAAGTATTTTTGGGAAGAGATAATTTTCAATCATATGTTCTCACTTCTCAGGCACATAGACAGCAAGATTACTGAATAAAAGGGCGCAACAATAATTGTAAATCAAGATGATCATTTCAATGTGTCTGAAACCAGTTTAAAGAGGCAAAAAGAGCGAAGAGAAGCACAAGCAATTTAACGTACAGTGTAAATCAATTGAACCAAATAAAAAAATAAAATTCAAACAAATTAATCGGAACAAAAAGAAACCCTAAATTAGAAGATGACATAATGAAATATACTAACCTTTGTTGACCAAACAAGAAACGATCGAAAGATGTAGAGTGAGAGAGAGGAGCAATAGACTTGCCAGACTCACTGTTAAGGCTACTGAAATTGAGAGTAATGCGCGAGAAATAGATTGATGTGACACCGTCTAAGAAGGAAGGAGGTTAGGGTTTAAGATGGTAAGGGGTCAAGGTCAAGTAGTGCAGGTTCAAGCTCATGTGTAAGTTGGAGCAGAGGTTACACAAAATTTAGGGGTTTATAGGAGACAAGGCTTAATATGTTTCAATTTGAAAAAAAAAAATTGGAATCTTGTTTAGCGAACCGACACATATTGTTTCACTAAAAAAAACAGCTAATTCAATAGCAAATTTAGTAATTGAAATCAACAAATTTATTTAGCGATCGATATCAAAATTGCCACTAAAATAATTTTTTTTTATCGCTATTTCAATCACCAATAATATTATTCTTATTTTACTTTATAGAACCATTGATTTAGTGATGACAATGTTGCTACTTCCATTTTCTGTTGTTATCTGCTATGGAAAAAAATAATGTCAAATAGAATAAGTGATTCGATATAGAAAATGTTAATTACTTTTTAGTTTTATTTTATTAAGTTTTTTCCATCTTAGCTTTAGTTAATTTTAAGTTTATACCATACTTTATTTACTTATATGCTGGAAGTAATTTACTCTCCTTAATTAGCTTAAGTAGTTTTATAATTAGTTATTTCAAAGATTATAAATTAACTAAAATAATAACAAGTGCTAAAATTAAGCATTGAAAACAAGAATCCTTAATTAGGTGTGAAAAAATGAATGGAGAGGAGTGCTACTCGTCCCCTATAAATCCCTCCACAAGGGCCTAGTGATTCCTCATCCTGGTGTGCGACATAGAACACCTAACCCCAGAAGAAAATAAAACTTTGAACTTTGGTTTTTGAATACCAAAATGGAACACTCTACAAACCTCTTCTGGGTGTTGATTCTATGTGTAGTTGTAATGGCACACCAGGCAACTGCACTGGAATTACTAAAAGGAATTAATCCACTAATCGGTGAGGAAACACTAAGAGGAAAAAGTCTAATCAACAAGGTATGCACATTGTCCCCAAGCAGAGACCTCTGCGTTCAAGTCCTCTCTTCCGACAAACTCAGAAGCCCTACCGCAAACCTCAAAGACTTGGCAATCATTTCCCTTAGGTTTGCTGCTACAAACGCTTCCGACATCCTTACCGACGCAAAAACGCTCATTGACGACGACAGCCTAGAACCTGATATCCAACAAGGTTTGGCTGATTGCAAGGAGAACATCTTGGACGCAGAGAGCCAATTGGAGGACACCATCGCTGCCTTGATGATCGATTCTGAAACTGATGCACAACGTTGGCTCAAAGCTGCCTTGGCTGCCATCGACACTTGCGATGCCTCCATCCCCGGAGACGATGATGTTTTATCTGTTAAGAGTGTCATGTTTCGCAAGATCTGCAATATTGTCATCGTCGTCAACAAGCTCCTCATTAATCCAACTATATTGTAAAAACCTTCGCCGATGTGGATCCATCCATATACCATTTCCTGTGTAACTCTTTTCTTCATCCAGTTCTTGTCAATCTCAAATTAAGTAGTGCATGTTGTTGTCTGAGTTTTTTCATTTCTTCTTTTCTTGGAAAGAAATGATGATTCGGACAAATGCATAGTTATTTTTAAGAAGTTACACAAACAACATGATGATAGGTCATGTTTGCAGGTTGATTACACCTAAGTAGCTCTCCATAAAAAATTTTGATTGAGAATTGATAAGAATTTTTTTATTTGAAAATTTTGATTATATCATTTCCTAGTTCTTATCATTTTCAACTTGATAGAAGCTATTATTTTAAATGTGATGGGATTTTCCTTTAGTAATGTTGGTCATAATAATAAAATATATTTGTACTAAATATCAAAAATATAAGAAGGATCATATGCAATATATATTTTTCTACAATAAAGATAAAAATCGCTACACTGTTTTAGTTCTTATAATAGAAATAACAAATATATGATGTATTTCTATAAATTTTTCTGTAAGAATTTATTGGAGAATAAAATAAAATAAACATTTTGAAATTAGTTTATTGATAAATTTAAAATTAATTGTTTGAAATAATTAATATGAAATATATTTTATAAAAATTTATATATAAATTTTTTTATTTATGTAATTTTTTTATGATTATCCTATCGAACAATATGTGAAAAATGAATGCATATAAAATTATTTACAAAATAAGTCCACCATCTACTACCAAAATCTCATAGAATAATAAAAATATTGATTTAAGTTTAAATAACAAGTTAGAGAGAGTCATAGACAATCCAAAGATTAGTCTACCATTTGATATAACAACTCCATAATGAGAATTTATGAAGAAAAATAACCACAATGAACATATGAAGACCTTTAACAACATTTCCAGATACACCGAGAGAACATACATTTGGCATTCAATCAATATGCTTTTTAAAACCAATACCAGGAGGAGGAAGAAAAAAATAATAAAAGGAACATATGCAACTTTCTTATTATGTTATCTTATTAGTGCAAAAACACTTTTAGGCAGCAGTTTTTAAAGGTGTTAAATTGTGGTTTTGAAAACATAGTCTATCACCACGTAGTTTATATTTTCATTTATAGATAACAGTTAACAATCGTAATCTATAAGATATTATAGACAACGGTTGTTTTGACCAACTGTCTTAGACGATGGTTTTACAATAAGTCATTGTCTATATGTTCATTTTAATTTTTAAAAAAAATGTCACTGTGTTTTAATGAACAATGTTTGACCCTAAACCGGTGTTGTAATGCTCTCATTGAATAGTTTTTTTGCACTCACCAAAATTTTTACCACTTACAACAATTTCTAAATTGATTGATGTCATCATGAATTATGTTTTTAATTTTGTCATAGTATAATTTCATAGAATTTAAATTTTGTTGTAAGAAAGAATATTTATATATCTTTAATAATTTCTACTATTAATTTGAAGAAAATAACTCACTACAAGAAAATCATTTATTATAAACCAATTTTAGAGACCAAAAATAATTAGTTGCTATAGTGACCAAATTAGAAACCATTTTGGAGACTAAAAAATGTTTGGTTTCTAAATTAGTTTTTATTGTTATTAAATGGTTTCTAAATTGGTATCAACTTAGCTACCAAGGTTTTTGCTACCAAATTTAGAATCTAAATAATTGGTAGTTAAAATTATGGTAGCTAATTAGATACCAATTTAGAAACCATTTAACAATAATAGAAACTAATTTAGAAACCAAAAATTTTTTTAGTCTCTAATTTGATCACTATAGCAACTAATTATTTTTTGTCTCTAAAATTGGTTTTTAATCAATTATTTTCTTGTAGTGACTACTTTAAATTTGTTTTAGGCTAGCTAGAATATGTTGAAGCATAATGTGAGTAGAAGTTGGAGAAAACCAAAAGCTTAGGAGATGATGAAAAATGATTTGTTTGACGTAACCAATTATAGTGAGATATAGAAGGTTGATTGATGAAAAAAAAAAAAAGAGAGAGAGAGAGAAGAAGAAGGAAGAAAAGGAATGTCAAGTAACCTAAATCAAAAAATAGGTAGGGTTGGTTGTCAATACTTTGGTATAGTGCTAAAATTAAGCATTGAAAATAGATTCCTTAATTAGGTGTGAAACAATGAAGGGAGAGGAGTGTTACCCACCCACTATAAATCTCTCCACAAGGGCCCAGTGATTCCTCATCCTGGTGTGCGACATAGAACACCAAAGCTCAGAAGAAAATAAGACCTTTAGCTTTGGTTTTCGAAACTAAAATGGAACGCTCTACAAAACTCTTCTGTGTGTTGGTTCTATACGTAGCTGTAATGGCACACCAGGCAGCTGCACTGGAAATACTAAAAGGAATAAATCCACTAATCGGTGAGGAAACACTAAGAGGAAAAGGTCTAATCAACAAGGTATGCACATTGTCCCCAAGCATAGACCTATGCATTCATGTCCTCTCTTCCGACAAACTCAGAAGCCCTACCGCAAACCTCAAAGACTTGGCAATCATTTCTCTTAGGTTTGCTGCCAAAAACGCTTCTGGCATCCTCGTTGACGCCAAAACGCTCATTGACGATGACAGCCTAGAACCTGATATCCAACAAGGTTTGGCTGATTGCAAGGAGAACATCTTGGATGCAGAGAGCCAACTAGAGGACACCATCGCTGCCTTGATGATCGATTCTGAAACTGATGCTCAACGTTGGCTCAAAGCTGCCTTGGCTGCCATCGACACTTGCGATGCCTCCATCCCCGGAGACGATGATGTTCTCTCTGTTAAGAGTGTCATGTTTCGCAAGATCTGCAACATTGTCATCGTCGTCAACAAGCTCCTAATTAAGCCAACTATATTGTAAAAACCTTCACTGTTGTGGATCCATCCATATATATTGTTTCCTGTGTAACTCTTTTCTTCAGCATTTCTTGTCAATCTCAAATTGAGTAGTGCATGCTGTTGTCTGAACTTTTTTCATTTCTTACTTTTTGTTATGTAAGAAAATGACGATTCAGACAAATACATAGTTGTATTTCAGAAGTTACACAAACAACATGATGATAGGTCATGCTTGCAGGTTGATCACACCTGAGTAGATCTTCATTTGGTTATTTGGAAAATTTTGATTGAGATTCATGAGAAAATTTTGATTGTATTATTTCTTATTTCTTATCTTTTTCAAGTTGGTGGAGGCTATCATTATAAATATGATGGGATTTTCCTTTAGTAATGTTGCTCATAATAATAAAATATATTCGTAATAAATACCAAAAGTATAAGAAGAATCATGTGCAATATATATTTTTCTAAAAATAAAAATAAAAATGAGAGTCTTAATTATATCGCTACACTGTTTTAGTTCTTATAATAGAATAACAAATATATGACGTACTTCTATAAATTTGTCTATAAGAACTTATTGGAGATAAAATAAAATAAAAATAAATATTTTTTAAATTATTTTATTGATAAATTTAAAATTTAAGTTTTTGGAATAATTAATATGAAATATATTTTATAAAAGTTTATATATAAAGTTATTTTAATTTATGTAAAGAATTTTGTTCTATCGTTTCCTAGAAATATTTATGGGCAGTTTATCACTAAAACAAGACATATATTTATCAATTGTTTGGATGGGTTTCTTCATCTTTTTAAGAAAGAAATAAAATTAATTTTTTCATAAACTAAAATTAGTATAGCTAATTTGTATAAGTTCTTTTATATATTTTTTATTTTTTTATTTTTAACTCATAAACTAGTTCTTGATTGATATAAAAGTTAGTTTTTTTCTAAAAATATCAAATATTTCCATTACATAAAATTAATGATAATGACACAAGAGTCTCTATAAAAAATAAACACAAAAAAGTTGAATTCACCTTTAATCTTTTCATTTCATAATTAAATTATACTCACTCAGACCGATAATAAAATAGAATTCTTTATTAGAAGAAGAGACAAAATTATAATGTATAAACCATGAATAAAGTGTACAATAATTCAATATGGCTTAATAATTCAATCAGAGAATAACTTATAATTGATAGGAAGTGGGAAGAAGCTTCCTTCCAAGCTTGCATATTGAAGTACCGGGCTTTAATAAATAACTTTTATGATAAATTCAAATTTTTTATCTTTTTTTTTCTTAGTGAATTTGTATTTTTAAAATATTGTTTATTGGTCCAAATTCATTTATATCAAATTCTTTAGTCAGAAGTGCAAACAATTTTTGGATTTGATTTGAGCTTTGTTGGGATCTACCACCAACATTTCATCAACATATAAACAAGATGATACAATCAATATTCTCATAAAACCTATTGTAATAGAAATAAAGGTGTAAACTTAGTTTGTTTCAATCAAGACTAATAATGTAGGAATCAAATTTCGTTTACTAATACTTGGGGACTTGCTTTATATCATACAAAGATTTAAAGTCTTTTGGTCGGAGCGTATATATATATTCCCTTCAAGTTCTCCATGAATAAAGATAGTCTTTAAATCTAATTGCTTGAGATGTAAATCAAATGCAATACACATGTCATAAGAAATTTGATTATGGTAAATGTGACAACTTGTTAGAATATCTCATTAAACTCAATGACTTCTTTCCAAGCATGTCCTTTTACTATCAATCTAACATGATATATGATTCCACTAGATTGTTGTCATCTAGCTTGGTTTTATAGATCCATTTGCAACCAATGACTTCTCGACCTTTTGAAAGTTAAAAAGTTTTTGCATCATATTTTTATGAAGAGTCTCTATTTTTTCTTGAATTATTGGCATCCATAGAGAAACATACGAACAAATCATAGTCTCTTGAAAAGTTGAATGTTATCCTTCTTCATTTTGAAGATAATAGACATAATGGTTTTTCATAACATATTATGAGGGTTTAGATTATTTAAATTTATCTCGTTTTAATCATCAAAGTCATTCATTACTATCCTATTTTCATTCATGTTCTTGTTTTAATTTCGAAGAGTCATCTGAAGGCTTCTTCTTCTTCTCTATATGCACAAATATCATATTAAAAAGTGATTTTAAGTTTACTACATATCTCAAACTAATATTATGTAACTCTCTTCTAATAATTTGATCGCCTAATTTGTTAAGTTATATTGAATTATTGTACCATAAGCTCATGATTTATACATTATAATTTTTTGTCTTCTTCTCATAAAGAATTCTATTTTATTCTCAGTCTGAATGAATATAATTTAATTATGAAATGAAAATATTAAAAGTGAATTCAACTTTGGTGATTATTTTTTTATATAGACTCTTGTGTCATTATCATTAATTTTATGGAAATCTTTGATATTTTTAGAAAAAAAAATAACTTCTACATAATATAAATATATATAAAAGAACTTATACAAATTAGCTATACTAATTTTAGTTTATGAAAAAATTAATTTTATTTCTTTCTTAAAAAGATGAAGAAACTCATCCAAACAATTCATAAATATATGTCTTGTTTTAGTGATAAACTTCCCACATATATTTCTAGGAGAACAATAGAAAAAAATTACATAAATTAAAATAACTTTATATATAAAATTTATAAAATATATTTCATATTAATTATTTCAAAAAATAATTTTAAATTTATAAATAAACTAATTTTAAAAAAAATCATTTTATTTTATTTTATTCTCCAATAAGTTCTTATGGATAAGTTTATAAAAAAATACATCATATATTTGTTATTTCTATTATAAGAACTAAAACAGTGTAGCGATTTTTATCTTTATTGTAGAAAAATATATATTGCATATGGTTCTTCTTATACTTTTGATATTTAGTACAAATATATTTTATTATTATGACCAACGTTACTAAAGGAAAATCCCATCACATCTATAATGATAGCCTCTACCAAAAGTTGAAGAAGATAAGAACTAGGAAATAATATAATCAAATTTTCAAACAAAAAATTTCTTATCAATTCTCAATCAAAATTTTCTAATGAAGGATCTACTCAGGTGTAATCAACCTGCAAGCATGACCTATCATCATGTTGTTTGTGTAACTTCTGAAACATAACTATGCATTTGTTACATAACAAAAAGAAATGAAAAAATTCGGACAGCAGCATGCACTGCTCAAGTTGAGATTGACAAGAATTGGATGAAGAAAAGAGTTACACAGGAAACGATATATATGGATTGATCCACAACGGCGAAGATTTTTGTAATATAGTTGGATTAGCAAGAAGTTTGTTGACGACGATGACAATGTTGCAAAGCTTGCGAAACACAGTGCTCTTAACAGAGAGAACATCATCGTCTCCGGGGATGGAGGCATCGCAGGTGTCGATGGCAGCCAAGGCAGCTTTGAGCCAACGTTGTGTATCACCTACAGAATTGATCATCAAAACAGCGATGGTGTCCTCCAATTGGCTCTCTGCGTCCAAGATGTTCTCCTTGCAATCAGCCAAGCCTTGTTGGAAATCAGGTTCTAGGCTGTCGTCGTCAATGAGCATTTTTGCGTCGGCGAGGATGTCGGAAGCGTTTGTAGCAGCAAACCTAAGAGAAATTATTGCCAAGTCTTTGAGATTTGCCGTGGGGCTTCTGAGTTTGTCGAAAGAGAGGACCTGAACGCAGAGGTCTCTGGTTGAGGAAAATGTGCATACCTTGTTGATTAGACTCTTTCCTCTTAGTGTTTCCTCACCGATTAGTGGATTAATTTCTTTTAGTATTCCCAGTGCAGTTGCCTGGTGTGCCATTACAACTATGCATAGAACTAATACCCAGAAGAGTTTTGTAGAGCGTTCCATTTTTGTATTCGAAAACCAAAGTTAAAGGTTTTATTTTCTTCTGAGATTCGGATGTTCTATGTCGCACACCAGGATGAGAAATCACTAGGCCTTTGTGGAAGGATTTATAGTGGACGAGTAGCACTCCTCTCCATTCATTTTTTCACACCTAATTAAGGATTCTTGTTTTCAATGCTTAATTTTAGCATTATACCAAAGTATTAACAATCAACCCTACCTATTTTTTGTTTCAGGTTACTCGGCACTCCTTTTCTTCCTTCTTTTTCTCTCTTTTTTTTCTTCAATCAACCTCTCAAATTGCATGTTAAATGGTTACATCAAATTCTAAAAACAACATAGGCAATGTTATAAAAACTGGCCTAAACTAGCCGAAATAACCAATCTTAGCTAGTTGTTGAATAAAAATATTTATAAAATAAATGTATCTCAAATCTCAATTTTTACATCAAATTGATCAAAATGAATCGGTAATCCAACAAAATTATAAGAGAATCGATATACTGAGTTTTAAAAAAAAATCATCTTACAATTTGTTACAGATATTTATAATTCTACTGAGATCAATTTTGCACCATCAAAAAATTCATTCCCTAATTCAAACCAGTCAACATAACTGAGATAGCCAATTCAAATTTGATACCATTAATATAAGGTGATTTTTAATTGATTATAAGGGTTTACATAGTAAATCATCATATAATTAAACTCTTAAAACTAACTGTTTGAACATTACATATAATAAAAAGTATTTGTACCGAAAAAATGTATAAGTTAAAAATATAATGGAACATGTCACGTTACAGCAAATTCATCCGACTCAGCAAATTTTTCTTTATTCTATAATGTAAATCCAATGGTATACAAAGTAATTAACTTATAAAAAAATCTAAAAGTTGAAGAAGAATCAACAAATATTTCTTCATGGTTGGGTAGAAACAATGTAGAACAGAGAATCTAGTTCATAAATTCCCTACAATTAGGGGCTTTACAGAGACAGGGTACCTTCAGTTCATCCGGCTCATCTACATCAAACAAGTAATTATACCTGTTGCAACATTAAAAGACAAAAAATCATGTTAGTCTAATTAACATCTTTATTCCTAAAAATAAGGCATTATTATATATCATGTTTGTCACTTTCAGTTCAATATGCATGATTCCTTATATACACAAACCATAAAAATATACAAACCCTACGTTAGTTCTTCACCAGCTGTAACAATGGTCTTCGCAATAAGCACAATCCGATTCTCCTCACCACTCAAGCACATAATCCTTGCAAAGCAGTTTGGCATGCACTGTAACAGGACAGGTTGATTCATAAATGTTTTTCATAAACAAATAATTCATCATTGAACATCAACAATTCCCACATTTTTTTAGCGCCATAGAGGAACTAAAGTACATGAAATCAGTTCTAGCTTACCAAAGTCCAAAGACAAGATTCATCGGAATAACTTACAGAATGGTTTATTATACGTGCAATATTGCCCTTATCCGTTGCGTCAATCATCACTTCATCACTAATCTTGAACAACTGCATAGTTTATATTATTTGGTATTTAGATCGCAGTACGATGAATCCCAACGTTAACGCTAAACATCTATGATAAAAATTTGAACAACATGAACTAGGGGGACAAACGGAACATCATAGAATAGGTAGAACACCAAAGTTGAAGTCACAAATCCCCATGTCCCCAACTAAAAAGTTTAGCTTTGGCAGTTTGACTATCTTAGAAAGGGAGAGAGAATGAATTCGCATGGTTAGAACACATGAAAAATGGAACAGTGTAACCCTCAAAATTTAAAACCCAAGTAGAATTAATGAGAATAAAATGGGCTATTTATCTAAAACCAAATCTTGATAAATCTCAATATTTATAGTATTTCTATATAAAAAGCCCTTTAAAAAGTTGGGATAAAAAACAATCAATTTATGATTTTTCATTGTGAAGCAGACAGCAAGCAAAAGCACACAAAATTTGAGTTACCAATCAAATGAAATCTCATTATTTTATCAGAATAAGGCAACACACAGAAAGTGTCTGGGTGTATATAGTACAAGACTGACAGAAATAAAAAAAAGGATACTCACATAACAATCTTTGCCTTCTGAACGATACTTTGCTTCCCTTAGGTCTGCAATACTACGCCGTACCTGCTCACCACGATATTCAACAACCTGCAGACACGCATAAAAAACTTTTGCGTATTGTCCTTCAAGGAAGTACTTATCCAACAATGGACCATCTTAAATTAATACTGTTACCATTTCTCCTTCTTGTAAATCTCTACGAGCAAAGAGGCCCCATCCATGAATTCCTGATTTTCCTAAGCAAACTCTTTCGTTTTCTGTCTTCTGCGATCCCAAAAACATTTAAGGTTGAATACAACAAGGCAAAAACAAAACGGACAGAATGTTAATTTGAAAAAAAAGAGTTAAGTTTTAATTTAACCAAATAGAAAGATTAACTAACCCGTAAATGATGAAGACGTTCCTTAAGAGAAGAAAATTCACGAGGTTGAGCATCCTGTCACAGAACAACATTTCAAGTTAGGAAAAAAAATCTACCAAATGGGGAAAAAATCCTGCGGTACAGTCACAGCTCAAAAAGACTGGTTACCCATTTCAAAAGCAATTGGTCGAACACCAAAAAAATATTACCTTAATGCCATTCAATAGAGTTACTTCAGTTAAAGAGTGAATCTTTGGCCCCCCAAGCAAGTGAATTGTAGGCGCAACAGTCTTCTGGCAATATTAGAGGAAATAAATTGAATTAGACCAAACTAAACAGATTAGATAATGCAAAGTAGATAACTAGACTTTTTTACCTTTTAGGTATATAATTTAGAAAAAATACTTAAAGGAATAGATCTTTAAAAAATTACATGGTATATATATAGGTTGAATTTTAAAATGCGACTATTTTTTTTTGTTTTAATCATGTTTTAAAATAAGATTTCTATTATTTTAAAAAATAAAGTCATCATATAATCACAATTTTTCTATTCAAATTTGTGTTCTTAAAGATGATTTCCTTTTATTAGAAATTGCGTTTTAAAATATAACTTATATTCTTAAATTTTTTGAATTCATAAAGTTTTTAGAATGTAAAAATCCCAAATAACCCATTTACACCAAATCCAGATTATAGTATTTAGTTTTGGATGCAGCTGAACTACCGGAAGGAACTATGACCATAAAACAAAAAGCTATAAAATTTCATATAATTTCACGGCCTCAAAAGAATGTTCTAAATCACCTTATTGGAAGACCTTTCGTACACCCGAGTGCGGGCAGCAGATAGTGGATCAATCTCATTAATTTTTGAGTTTGAAGGTTCAAGAAGTTCTATATTCTTTGTTGAAGCCAGACTTGATCCCCTGAAGCACCTCGGGTGATTATGAAGCGAAATTGTCGGTGAGAATACCTCCATGGGTGTATGTACAACCAGTCCCGAATCTGGGTTTGGGAGCCTAAAATGATATTTTACTTATACATGAACACTCTTAAAAAATCACATGGAAAATAAGTCATTGTCCTTTACTGACTAGATCCCAAACCTGTGAATTGCACAGTATATCAGCGTCTTCGTTGTTGTAGTCCCATTCTTTTCTGTCGAATGCAACTGTAAATTTAAACAATATAAATATATCTCCCCAGAAGTGGTAATAATCATACAGTTAAATCCTAACTTCCCTAGAACCTTACTTATTGTGGAAAGCTTGATGAAGCAAGTTAAGAAGAAAAAAACAAGTAATTCTAGAACTTTGGTTTGTTCATATTCAAAAGGACCATTAAACTTACTTCCATGATATATCCCATTCTTGACGCGCATGTCACATGAAAATGTGTAGCACATTTGCAACAACTTATACAGGAACCGTGGCTTTGTTTACAGATCACGCAAGTCTGCCATCAAAATAGACACGAAACATTAAACAATGAAACTAATCTAGAAGCATAGCACACCCAAACCCAACAAAAAAAGGGGGAAACAAAATGGTAAATAACAACCTAACCACCATGTTACCGATCAATATGAATAAAATCATGGGGAAGAGTGTGTGTATTTCTATTGAATTGAAGGTAGAAGATTATACGATGTAAGTTCAGGCTACTATTGTATTGTTGGTGTGTCATTTATGTTGAGTAGAAAATGTTTTGTAGAAGTAATATTCTAAAGAACGATTTCTTTGATCAGATGAGAATTATCAAAATAAAAAATTGCATTGTATGATTGTGATTTTTTTATATATATTACCGAATGTATTATCAGCATAGATACCAAAAGAAGCACAAAGTTCTAAAGGTACTGCTAGAAAGAATATTGTAAGCTTGCATCCGAAACCACTTGATAATGAACGTAGACATTTCGGTCCAATGCCATACCTTCGAAAAGGAATTACGAGGAATCTTAAGGATTCCAGTGGCCGGTTCCATTGCCTCATGATTTTGGAAAAGAACTTCAGGCTGAAACCAAGCGCATGTGACATGAACCCACAACATCTCAACATCAGTTGGCTTCAGTGCCCCACCTGCAAATCATTTTCCCCGTATTGTAAAAGCAGATTAGCAAAATTGATCGCGGCCAACAATAATGAGGGGAAAACAGTCATTGAAATGGTCAGTGGACAGTGCTAGGACTTTAGATGTAATCATATTTGCATGTAGAAAGTTCAAATTATATCAGATTTCCCCGAAGAGAATTTTCCTAAACTTTGCAAAAAATAACAAAATTAATTGCATTCATAAATTGGTGCAGAGATTAAAGATCAAACAAAATCAAGCCAATCTAGGTATACATGAGTAGTCCATTTCTTGGTGAAAAAATTAGTGTATCCGATCCATGACTTGCTACTGTCGTAGTAAAGTAATAACATCAGCCTATACAAAAAAAAGTCAGACAACAAAAAATACTCGGTGTAAATAAGATACCTTTTACTGGGCAGAGGCAACACTCTCTCTCAACATCAGGAGTTTCACAAACTCTACAAACCCAGGAAGTAAAGTCCTGAACATTCTTTACCCCATAGCATTCTTGGTGGACAGCCATTTGGCACCTGCACAATAAACAAATGCACATAACATAATTGACGGTTCATCCATTGAGTTAGAAATGAAACTTTTTCATATCCATCATAACATTAACAATGATGACAACACCTGTTACAGATGATAATTTTGTTATATTCCCAATCTTCCACCCATCTGCAAACGGCACACCTTTCTGTTGTCCATTTTGCATAAACTGGCTCGTACTTCTCTGAAAAAATAAGGCAAAAGCAAAATAAGTTTCTCCCTTTCCAAGATATATTCAACAAGACATGTGACTTCGACGTGTCATAACACCTGATCGCGTGATAGAAATTGATGCTTCAATATGTAAAGGTTTATATGTATTCGAAATTTTCACCTTGCAAAAAGGAGAGAATTTGCTGCTGATCTAACTGCGGGGGAACTCCAGCTGAGGCATTGTGTTCAGTGATCTGAAGTAAATATTATTATAGTTAAAATAAAAGAAAGAAACAGGTTATATGGAAAAATAAAGGCACTATATACACACATTACAGCACAATAGCTGCGTAACTGAAGATTGGGAGATGTTTGAAATAAAGAGATGTAGACACCACACAGCACTGAAGTAATCCAAGTGAGTAAAATTTTTCATCAATGTGGATACAAAAAACAACCAACACACATAATTCACGGGAAAGAATTGTCATGCATCTAGTATGACAAGAACTGGCACAAACCCATTTTATTAGCGGTTGCATTGTGCTTTCTACTTTCACGCTATGTTTCCATTTTTTGGCTTTGCAACCTGCATGTCTTTCCCATTCAGTAAGTGTATGTTTCTTTGAACCACAGAAGCCGCAATTGCACATAACCCTGCAAGAAAATTTAATAAAAATGAACTATATTAATTTCCTCTTGAATGACATAATAGGTTTAATCACCAAAAGTTGTTCACTGGCTCCCAGATTGAACATAGGTTTGCTTGTGAACCTATCCAGGAAAGGCAATGATAGTTTCATCCTCGTAATATAAAAAGAAAGTGTTGAAGAC
This sequence comes from Phaseolus lunatus, assembly GCA_013389735.1. Taxonomy (NCBI): domain Eukaryota; kingdom Viridiplantae; phylum Streptophyta; class Magnoliopsida; order Fabales; family Fabaceae; genus Phaseolus; species Phaseolus lunatus. The sequence continues at coordinate 42,635,193 of CM023857.1, read as the reverse complement.
TTACAAATGAAGCTTTGGAATATAAATTCCTTCCATGCCATTGCATATCACCGCAAGATTTTCACGTAATACAAGTTTTTGACTATTCTCCATTGATCTATGTAGAAAAACATCACATAATATTCAGATAATAAAATCAAAATGTTTGAAGTCACTAAAAAATGTGAGTAGAGGAAAGAATAAATAATTTCTACTACATACATCTTTTTTGACTTGTGTCCATGTGATGTTGATAATTTACAATTGAATTTTCCCTTGCAATCGGGGCAATAATAATCCATATTTTCCAGATCCTGCATTAAGAAACTAGTCATTCTTATATATTTTTTTTATCAAAGAGATGAGAATGAAAGTGCACCACACAATACCTTGAAAAGTTTACTGGAAATTTTGTCACACTCAGCATGCACCCAGACGTTACAACCATCACAACATACCTGTCAGAATTTAGCCACACAGACCCCCAGATCTCAAAAAAATATTTTTTTTGTAGAAATAATTAATAAAATCTAATAGATACATTGAGAAAGTAGACAATCTCACCCAATTTCCCCCATCTGAATGGTGCCAAATCATTTTGCAAATGCCACAATATTGTTTCGATTTTATTAACTGTTGTAACAGAACCCCAATAAAGGTAATCAAATTTCAGCAACTAATTTATCCACTCAAGAAATTAAAGACTTCTACACAGAGCAGTGGCAGAACCTTTGCACAGGACTTGCAATAGTGCTGAGGAGCACAACTTGAATCCTTAATCTTCTTCATGGTTTTGTATGGCAACATCAAACCACAGCCAGCACAAGACAGTGTACCCTACATAATTTATTCACAGGAAAAAAATCTAGAATTAACCAGACTCTAAGATTTAAAAGATTAATGGACTAAAAATAATCCTTCCTCTGGAAAGGATGTATGGAAAGAGATTAAAGGCTTAATTAAAAAGGCTTTCAGCAAAATAAGGAAGGAAAAAAATTTACCTAAACAGGTCAACTAATCCAGAGTTTACACAATATATTGAACACTAAGTGGATCAGTTTCCAAAACCATGATAATGTATATCATTTGGCTATAGGGCAATAGGTGATGAATCAACAAATACAAAGGTTTTTATTGAAAACTACAATATAGTAACCTTAAATGTTACACTTTCAGTTTTTTATTTCGTAACCAGTAATGTATAGGAAATATACTTTTGCACAGACAGTATGGCATGACGCTACTAAGTATGTCATCATATCGAAGGCATGTTTCTGAGAGTCTAAGTGAGTGAGATTTGGACAAATCAAAACTCAGTCTGAAGCCTATGTTATATCATATGAAAGACAACAAGAAAACATTTTAAAGGAAACTGCATGATTTTTTTCTTTCATGGATAAAGTCTAATATATATTCTCTTTATATTTTTTTCTTACAACAATGATACAAGGTGTACCTCTCATTTACATGCAACAAGAGTAGAACTACATAAGAGTGTGGCTATCTACACAGATTCGCACACATTGGCACTTAAAACTCATACACATAAAATTAAAGGACCCTACCAACATACTTAACCAAACATGTCCTACCATCTAATTATCACTCACTCTCTACAATCATGATTGGTTTCACTTTCACATGCTGGACTAAAAAATCTCTTAACTTTGGAGTAACCGATACCATTGAAAATTCATAATACTATTAGTCCCTTTGATTTTGTATCTTGGACCATCGAAGTATAGCAGTAAGGAGTGATTACATAAGAGACTATCTTAAACATCATTAAGCAATGCAGTGCAGCCTTTGTAATCTATATTGCAAATTCACCACATTACTAGACCTCTTTCTTAAGCTAATGAAGCTTATAGATGCTCTCGTCATCAGTCTTAACGCAATACAAAGTGAAAGATATAAAATTACCTGGTCTTGATAGGAAAAACGGTGGTCAACCTGGGAATCCACACCCACCATATTTTGCTCAGCTTCCAAGTGTAAGTCCAAAATGCCATCTTCTGCCAACATTGCCTCCTCCATTGCCTTGTGAAAGTCACTTGCTTTACTTTTGTACAACTTGATCTGCCCCTGAAATCTGAATAGCAGCAAATTTAGTAAGTAAATACAACACATTTTTGCAGAAACAACTGCAGCGCATACGCACCTGTCCATGAATTCCCAGAAGGAGAATATCATCCCCTGCTTCACCCAGGCATAGTCCTGCCCATCATCATTCTCTTAGAAATATTTAAACACTAAAAACACAAACTAAAACTATAATCTATGAACACACACTACACAGGTTAAGTAAAGACTTAGTGCATGTTTGATTACTTTCTTATTTTTAAGTTTTGAACAAATCTAAAACAATTCTACATAACTCAAGAAACAATTTCTCAACCAAAATATGAGTTTTAAAAACCAAAAAGCAGAAAAAGCTCCAAGATAATATTTTCTCATCTCCTGTTTTGGTCAGTTTTTTTTTAATAGAAAACAAAACAATCCTTACCCTTCTCTTCCCATTTTTTGAGTAACCAAAAAACATAACACAAAGTGAAGAAGGGACGCAACAGCTTATGACGGATTTGGGAGCTCGAAGGAAAGGATCAATGACTACAGCAGGCCATGCGGGATGGGTCTTCCCACATTTTGCCCAAACTATATCACCCACGCAAAAATCCTCCAATCTGCAAACATCTCTCTTCCTTTTGCCACTTCCATTCACACATTCAGCAGCGGAACTTAGTCCAGACACACCATTACTCTTTTCTTTAACCAACAAAGAACGACCCCCATTAACTGTCTTTTTAACCATCTTAACTGAGTACTCGGAATCTCTTAGCTCGACAGAACATGGAAAACAAGGAGAATCTAGCTCACTACCCATGACAGCAACGTCTTGTAAAGAATTCCTAATCTCGTTTACAGACCCTAACCGGTTGTAAAGAACAGAATCATTGAACCTGCGAGGAAGTTTCTTGGCGCGACCCCTGGAAGACTGGAGTTGAATGGCACGAACCCCTTCTTCTGATTGGGGCAAGTCCCTAATTGTGCCATTGAAATCCACTGAATTTGAATTGGACGGTGCTTCACTGGATCCAGAGACTCCTTCAGCAGAATAAACCCCATTTAATCTCGACTTCTGCTGAATCTCCGAATTCCCTAGTTTTTCTGACTTGAACCATTTCTGCTTTGGAATTGCAGTTTTCATGTTCCGCTTAATAATCATCTTAAGAACCCTAAAATGCAGGCTTTTGAATAAGAAAGAGGAAGCTCTGACTGTGAGTGTCTATAACACCAAAAAATATGGATCTGTGTAGACAGAAACCCAGTAAAGGAGCAAAGATTATTCATATATTACTACAAAAAAGTTTCTGTTAAAATATGTTTACATTATCTATTTGATTATAGGAAGAAAAGAGGTAATGGCTGATGGTGGTTTTATGAGATTTGAAGAAAGTAGAGAGGGCAAAGCCGAAATTAAATTGAGAAAAAGCGCGAATTCTCAATTTTCTTGATTGCGTGATGGCGCCAATATTTGAGGGTTGCTATAGTTTTTTCAGTTACATATTCCTCTGCACTTAATAATCAGAAATTAACTAATTTTTATTAAAAATATATATATAAACAATATAAAATGAGATTTTCTTTTTTAGTAAAAAGTTTCATTAAGATATGGTTAGTATTCTAAAAGACTGTTCATTTCCAACTATGTTAAAACTAATTGATAGATAATGTTATACATGTTTGTATAATTTAGTGGAATTAAAGAGAATCTCAAATAACATGCTAAAAATTATTTATTATTTAGAAAATGAAGAAAAAAATTCATAAAATTAACCAAAAATATAATACAATGAAGACATTTTCTTAAACTAGTTCATATGATCAATAACTTTAAGATGACAATAACAATATAACAACATGACGGTATTTTTTCAAATGACATTTTTTAAATAAAATATAACATACAATTTTAATCTAACAAATTTTGTAAAAAGAAAACCAAAATGTAAAACAATAAATATCACATATTACCACTAAAACACTATACACATATATAGTGAAAAATATTTAGTACAGTTTTCTTACACTAAAATCATTAAAAAAACACTAAAAAATACATATTACTCACTAAACATTTCAAATAAGTATACTACAGGGAACAAATTATACAGGAAACAAATTAATCAAACATCATGGAATGATTTTATATTAATAAATCAATATAGAGATATGTGAACTACATTCAAAATCCTTAATTAGAAATTATTTCATTTTCTTTCATCACCTTCTTTCTAACCTTCTTTCTAATTGTATTTTCAAATACTTCAATGGATAAAAAATCTCGAAAATATAATTTAAATAACTTTATAGCGTTCCATCTAATTATCTGTTGTTTTTTTAGTATTACATTCAAAGTCTTAAATTATTGACTATCTTTTCCATTTTTATTTAAAAAATAACTTTTAAGCCTAATTTACTTAGTTACAATCTCTAGTCGATGTAGAATTTCTAATACATCCTCTCACGCAGAAAATGACACTAATTCGATATATTCATGGATGGTCTAATAACAATCTGATAGCAGGTGATCTGATAAATCTAACAAACGCTTGTTATGATAGGTTTTAAATGAAACAAATACTATATTAAAAAATGAAATTTAAGTATGACTCAACCTCATAAAACTTGTTTATAAGGTGAGGGATACACTTACTTATATGTCATGAAATGTCATAATCTCTAGTTGAGGTGAAATCTCCAGCAATTTTTCTCAATATTTCATTATTTTCTTAGAGTTACATTCAAAGTGTTATGTCATCTACCATTCTTTTCATTTCTCTCGATATTTCTCCTAAATGTTTACTTTATAATACCTCAAATGACATAACTATTGTGTAATTCGTCTTTCTTTCTTATGCATTATCTAATATATACTAAAATATCCATCCTATTTCTTATGTACATGGCCTTGTTATTGGCCTATTTCAATATTAAATGTTGTCTCCTATTTAATACTGATTATCCAGGATCCCTTGATTCGCGCTGATTCGGCATTGATATCTTTAAATACTCAAATCAGCAAATGATCTGTTTGTAGGCAACATCGGGTTTGGTCTATGACACTTCAACTCCATAGCCTCATGCACAAGCCAGTGAGACTAAACTTAAGTCCAAGTCCAGTTGTTATGATCACCAATCGACTGATATATCTCTCATCAGGCTTGATCCATGACACTACACAAACCTTAAACTTCGAACAACGAACAAAAATCAAAAGGTATATTAAATATTCTAACATTTTAACTATTTGTTCTCTCTCTTATTATATTATCTGTATTTTTATTCTCTTACATCTCGGTTAACTAAAAAACTTGTAAAATAACTTAAAACATATTCATACTATTATTACAAATATTTTAAAATTTAAATTCTACAAATTGAACAGTCTTAGAATAAAAAATGTAAGTATTACAATCCATCTAAAATCTGCCACTCAATTCCTAATTTGTCGATTATTACTCTATTCTCTCGTAATCGTCATCCTTCTCTTGTTTTTGTTATTGGATAACACAAAAACACAAAAACATAGTTTGAAACATATTCACATAGCCTCAAAATATATTTTTTTGTATAAACCCTAAACCCCAAAGTCAAAACAAGTCAAAAATATTTCATCTATTTGACACATTTTTGTCTTTGAACATCACATGACATTAAATAAATAAGGCTGGAGAAAACAAATCATTAAAAAACCAACATAATTAAGATTGGGATCTTACCTTAGATCCTCAGATCGTCGAGGATAAACAAAAATTATAAACCAGAGTTCGATCTTAAACAAATGAGTTCAAGTTACCACTCGGCGAACAATTTTCGTTTACATGTGATAGTCACATGAAAAATTCAAAATATATTGAGAATTTATAGTGAGAAGTCACTGTTGAAAAGTAGGGTTCTCTATAAAACATATTCATTATATACAATTTAAATAGACATACAAATATTAGCAAATAATAAATATGAGCATTTAAAAAATAAAATAATAAATTATTGCTAACATCATTTATTCAAAATATACAAAAATAATAAAAATGTGAAAATGATTTAAAGCTTGGAAAACATTTGTAAAAAGCTTTGGACAAATAATTATTTCAAAATGACATAAAAAAAATGATCATTTAGTCAAGTAAAACATACGTGTTAAAGGTTATACAATGATAAGATAGTTTACTAATACCTCTTAAAAGTTTTAATAATTCAATTGATTACAACATATATTCTTACTAACTCTTTCGGTCTCCACAAGTACAACAAACTACTCTTAGATTAATTATCTTAATGTCACCCATTATTAATAATCCAAGTATTATTTCACATTAAATTTCTTTTATATTTTCAAAGGTATTATTCCCAACTTGTAAACAAAAATACGTAAATTAAATACAATGTCAGTTTTTTAAAGGATACATTAAAAAAAAACAAACATTAGAAACATAAAAAAATTCATGGCAATTCGATATTTTCAACAGATTTGGAATGAGGAAAAACTCATCGGTAATTTTGACATAAATAATTTCATTATGAACTTTATTGGTTAGAAATTATTCACGACCCAAAATTCGTGGCTATATTACATATTACCTGATATCTACAACTAATTTACATGCAAATAAGGAATTTGTTGGTAATATTAATTACTACAAAGTTGATAGTTTATCCATGGCATCAAATATGTTAGTAGCTACCATTTATCCAAAATCTGCATGTGATCTCCTTCTACCACCTAGTGTAATGTTAAGATGATCTTTATTATTCAAAATTCTTTATATTAATAATGACAAAATTATTGGAGTAAAATTAATAATATTTTTTAACTAATTTTTAAGGAGAGAATAAAATATAAAGGATTTCATATTACTATTTTCATATAATTTATCTATCACGTTTTAAAAATTGGTAATTATTTATATAATCAAAGAAGATAATGAATTAGATTTATAGCTTTTATATGCTATTTTTTAGCCCATGAAATTTTAAAATGGGTTGATAACATTACTTCTTTAATATTCTTTATCTTTAAATTACAAAATTATATAATGATTCGCCACTTGCTTTTACTTGTTCCTGAAATAAAAAGAATTTCGTTTGTTCTTAATAACATATTGACAGAAGATATGATTTATCTGAATTGATATATTTTTTTAAGTATATAACAAAAATTGTCCTTAGTTTCTAATGAATAAAGATAACAATTTGTTTCGATATAAAATAGTTACTATTATATCTTTATCTTCCAGGCCTGATTATTTTTATATCTTTATTTATTATCTTCATATCTTTATTTTCTATTATTATCTTTTTTTCATTTAGAAAAAATAATTAATTTTGTAAAAAACTTAAATCGACGAGAGAAACTCTTTAGCAACAAAACAACGCTAATTATTGAAGATTCAATACTTTAATTTAAAAATTCGCTTTACATGCTTACAAAATTTTGCAACAATACGATTTTTTTCCAGAAAAGTTGAATATATTCCTTTAAAAAAAATGTTTCCTATTGTATTCTAAAAGGTACATAATGAATACCAATATAAGTATTAAAGTTAGTACCTAAGAAGGTGTATAGAGGAAGGTACAAGTATTTTTAAGTGGGAGTGAACTTAGAAATATGGGCTAGGAATAATCAAAGTCCAATATTCATTCGGATCAGCCCATTCACTGTTTTTAGAATGTTGTCAACATAGAGTATGTTCAAAATCGTTAAATACTTTTTATTATCAATTAAAAATGATTAAAATATAGAATTAATAACTTTGATTTTGTAATGAAACTTTCTCATAATTTGACAGATTTTAATACATTTAAATAAATAATAAAAAATGCATGAAAATATATGTCACTGACATTTTTACGGTTGATATTATTATTGTTTTTATTAAAAAGTACTAACTGGAAAATACAGATTTAGCATTCATGTAGAGAAAAATTGTTTGAAAGTTTCTCTATTGGATTCTCGTACAATTTTAAACAGAGAAACGTTAAGAAAACATTTTCTAATATATTTCTAATGTTTTTTTATCGTTTAAAATTATTAAAAAACACAACATTTTAAATGCTTTAATTACAACTTATCTAATAACTCTCCTGATTTTATAATAAATAAATTTTAAACAATAGAAAAAAGATGTTAAAAAATAAAGACAACCTAACAACTTTTGAATTTAAGCATATGCGCCTAACCAAGTATACATGAAATTTTAAAAAATGTTAGATTGAAATAATTAATATTTACAAAATACTTTCTATTAAATAAACAAAAATTATTACTTTTGTTTTTAATCAAATACACTCAAAGGTAAAATAATCGTAAATTACCGTTGTCTAAATGTAGATTACTAACCAAATTCAATTGTGATAGAGATTGAGATTTGTGATTCCAGTGATTTTAGATTCATAGATTAAGATGAAATTCAGGGATTAACATTATCATAAACCCTAGCATTTGTTATCTTAAACATTACAAAACCTCTTCAATGAGCATCTGAATCCGTCATCTTCGGTTACAGGAGCCAACCCTCTTTCCACATCACCCACCTCTATCACTATATCCAACGTCTTTCTCGGACACGCAATTGGGGGACCCAAAGACGAAGAACAACCCTCGTCCGCTTCGGAAACCGGAACCGAACCGGGTTCAGCGTCAGAGCAAGCCGTGGCTGGTTGGACCGGGGTTCGGCAGAGAGGACACGTGGAGTGAGAGGCGAACCAGGCGTCGATGCAGTCGGCGTGGAAACCGTGGTTACAGTTTGGGAGCGCGCGGACTTTATCGCCGTCGGCGAACTCCGACAGGCAGACGGCGCAGTCCTGGTGAGAGCGGTGGACGGCGGCGGAGAAGGAGAAAGTGGGGAGGGACTTGATGACGGAAGGATCGAGACAGGGCTCGGCGGAGGAAGTGGTCGGAAGGGAATGGGACAAGAGAGCGCGGCGGCGACGGCGGCAGAAACGGACGTAGGTGTTGAACAGAATGATGAGGATTATGAGAATGAAGAGGAGAACGGCAGTGCCCACCATAACCTTACCGTTATGAGCGTACTTGGATTCAATGTCTGGCTCCATACTGATGATTGAGAAGAAGAGTGAAGACTTTGATGTTGAAAGAGAAGAAGAGTGAAGACTTTGATGTTGAAACAGTGCGTGTGTAAGGAGCGATTTTTATGTTATATTTGGATCAGATCGATATCTGCCACTACTGCGTATATATAATGTGTGCAACCACTCGTTCATTGGTCATTTATTTATTACTATTTTAAAACTTTATATTCTTATAAATCTTCATCATAATTTTATTTCAATTTCAGTTGCAATGATTATCTATCATTTTTATTTATTTAGGAATAAAAATTCTTATTTTTATTCAATTCTTACCAAATTATCTAAATTCTTTGAAGGCTAAAAAAGATAAAATAGTAAACATACTGAATAATGCGATGTAAATATAAAATAAAATAAAAAAAGATTTTCAGCTATTTTTAATTTTTCCATGTGATCTTGTTGACTGTTCGTTTGAGTATCTCAAGAAAGAAAAATCTAAAGAGATATGATCACACATTTTGATTCTGATGATGGTGCATGTTCCAACCCAATTCCTCAACAATCATTCCCAAACATAATTAATTTATACCATCTTTTACTAAAATATAAATCTTATCTTTCCACATCAAGTTCTTTCACCCCTGACTTAGTCCTAATGACTCAAATTTTTGATTGTTTATCTATTTTAAATTTTGTGGTCTCTTCTCAAATTATGCACATTTTAAGATCCTTGAAATTATTGTTGTTGTTTTATTCTCTGATTTTTCTGGCTAAGAATATATCAGCCATCAGCAATTGTTGTGAAAAAGTGAAACAATTCACCTAAAATATGAAATGCAATGCGATATGTCAGGAATACAATGACTACTTATCTCATACGCGTAGCCTCAAATCTGAATATCGATAAAAAAAAAAACAACAACTAAATGATAAGCACTTCAATGGTCGAGTTTAGCCTGCTTGCTCCCTTCCCAGTGGCTCATTCCTCCTCCTGATATTCGTGGACATTTTCCTCTTTCTGCAACATAATAACTACACAAAAAAGTAAAATCAAAGTAGTAACTTGTCGAATATTTTATTTTGTAAACATTAAATGATAAAGTTACTTATTTATGAATAGTCCTATTCATTCAAGATGTTTCCGTGGCCTCCTAGATGTAAGGCATTCGCTGTCTCTTTATGAGTTGCTTTAACCTTTTACTTTTGATTTGAAAAGTTATTATATGCTGCAAAGATAAGGAACCGATTTTCGTGTCACTAAGCATGTCAAGATTCATCAAGTGGCATCTCACTTCTCAGGTACATCACAATCTATGCACCCATGCTAGACTTGAGAAATAAAAGTAGAAATTGACTTTCCTAAATGTCCTATTAGGGAAAAGGGGTCTGAAAACTACGTGGAGTGTGCTTATTTGGGTGATGTGCCACTACTAACAATCCACTTGAAACAGAGTATTACTACCATTCGAAGCTTTAATCCAAAAAAGTAACATATTGACGTTTCTCTGTGTCTTTATCATGTTTGATTGGTTCTTTTCCTGCAAAAAAATTACATGCCATGGGACTGTGCGCAAATGTGAAAACACAAAAAGCGTTTATATATTATTTGTATATTTCATTTGGATAGAATTGTGAACCTTTGTTCATGCGCTTTGGTTGTTAAAAGGGAAGAAAAATGAAAAAGAAATCTAAGGTATGGGAAAAGAAGAAAAAGGGATTAAAGAAAGCACAAGTTGTTGCTTGGCGCATTTACTACACAAATGAATGGGCAGTTCAGTGAACATTCCAAACTTTTCTCTCGATTTGATTGCTTTCAAACCACATGTAATTAACTAAGGATAACCAAGTCTAAGTAGTGTTAATCCAACTACTCTTCTCAAACCCAACAATAATGCAGCACCACAATAATATTTTTTGAAAATATCAATTTGTTCTAATCCTTTTCAAATAATATACTGTGTCCCTCTTGCTGCATACTGACAAAAAACGCCCTCATTGCTCTGTTACATGTAACACACTGTCCAAAATTAACAAGTGGATTTAGCTTTAAGTAAAACTTCTGTCCTTTTCTTTTCACAGCCATATTAGAACCAATAATATGCCAGACGCATAATTAGATATTAATTATGCAGACATTTTTCTCAGTCAAATTTCAAGTCTTACAATAGTCTAAAACACTACTTCCTTTCTTAAATTTAATCATATTAACAACTAAACTTTAAGCTAACTTAATATTAACTTATAATATAAGATTTAGGAAAGCTCGAACAAGCTTTTATATCATATCTCATCTTAATTTATATTCTAAAATTTTTGGAGGGCTTCAACAAGAAACTTCTCTTTCTCTTCTTTCTGCCTTCTACAGTTTTTTTGTGCGAAGCTCCTCACTAAGTACAAGAATCGAATTTGGTACAGGTAAATTTCTGTGCAACCAGTGAATGCTATGCTTGTAAATGAATACATAATACTTGAGAATTTGACACATAAACGTGGTTCCAAAGTACAAAGCCAAATTCTATAAATTTATCTGCCAGTTGTAGATAATCCTGGACTTGAAAACAATATAATATAGACAACAGGATAATCCAATTCAATGGGATTGGATCAGAATCCATGGGAATATAACAGTGGAGCAGGTTATTATCACTCTATACAAATCATAAAAAAACATCACTGCCACACTGATCAAACTTGCTACAAAGTTCTGTATGATTCAGTGCACCGTTTGGCTGGAAAGTCATAATTTTTGGGAAAAAAAAAACTTTCAAACATTTTTTATAATTTAGTCATTATGAGTGAGATTCCACACAGAAATGAAAATATGTTTGCATTAGAATTTGGATGAGAAAGTGCAAAAAAGGCAGAATGTAAAGTAAAAAGCAACGGAGGAAATATGAAGGGAGAGTGTGAGGGTCTTTTTGGATTCTGATTCTCCAAGATAATGAAAGATGGTGCACTAATGTGTTTGCAACACGACTCATTTGTTCATGCAGTGAGATCCCCCACCCCACACCATGATTGTGTTGGTGGCGAATTCGGAACCGAAACATCTTCTAACCCAAAAAAGCCATCTCAATTATTCCATTCCCACTGTAGTTTTGCTATAAACTATTATAATGCTCCAAATTAGCAGATGCTGTATTTGATATTTGTTCAAACTACAATGCAACTTTCAAACTAATTTCTTAAAATAGATGATATTTGCCAACAAATATATATCTTTTCCATACATTGATAAATCTAAAATGGAATCTCTAACTACGCACTAAGAACACAGGATTATATATGTCAATCATATATTGGTGATTGATTCACCTTTGTCTCCTATACTGTTGAAAATCTTCGCAATAAAAAAAATCGTTAAAAATAATATTTTAAAAATAATCAAATTATTCTTTGAATTTTTTATTGAATATATTTTTAATTTCAAAATATAGAATCCAAAGACTAACTGAATTATAGAATTTGAAAAAGTTAAAATTTTTATAATTTGTAATACAAATTCTGGAAATTTATATTCTTGAATATAATACAAAATTGTCTTATAGGTTGTAGAATATAATTTTAGTATTTTTTAAAGTATAGGGTGCAAAAAGAAATTCTCCATTGTTATTGTGTTGTCCCTGTCAATTCTGGGCCTCCCTATCCAAACATATCAATGGGCTAGCCCATCAGTAATTGGTATATTAAGAAAACAATTGTCATTTACATCTTCTAGTTTTACTAATATGTTTTTAGATATTACTTAGTGCTTTCTAAAGTGTTAAATTTCAATTCTGAAAATTAATAAGCGAAATTCAATTTTAAGAAAGAAAATGTCACTAATTATTTTTCAAGTTGCTTTGTGTTTAAATATTAGCTTTCTCATTTTCTTCAAAAACAACCCTAACAAAAAAATAAAATTTGGGAAGAATTCATAGAATATGTATCTTGTGATGTCACAGTTTTTCTAACTAATCACAGAATTAATATCCCATTTTCTGGAGAAGGTACTACGTAGATAGAGAAATATGTTTTTAAAGTAGAACTAAGATAAGATGTTATTGACATGGACTTATTCTATAGAGTGAGATGGGCTTACCCTATTAGTACCAATATTAGGCCATTACCTTTTGTACCCCTAGTTTGAAGTTGTGCCCCATGAGGGTGATGAAATGTCAAAAATACCCCGCTTCAAATTTATAAAACAGCCCTTTTCTGATTGGGTGATCTGATAAGGTTTTGAATTACAGAATCTAAAACTATTTTGAAGTTTTGTGTACATTCTAAAATACATAAATACATTTCAGAATCTACATTGCAAATTTCATAATACATGTTTCTGAAAAATAAATTCGGAAATTCAACTTTTATGGATGAAACATTAATACATGAGAGTGAAATGCTCCATATTAATACATATTTCTTGTTAATAATTCTTTTTTTAAAAGGTTATGTAAGATTCATAAGCTTTTGGTATGTACATCCTGAAATGCTCCATATTAATTTGTTCTTTTACTGATAAAAAAATATATTTTAAGTTATGTGATTTGAAAATTCAAAATATATTTTTAAATTATGTAAATAATTATGAATGAACACAACTATGTCTCTGATCATTTATACAATTCTAATATGTCTATGCATATACGTGATGAAAACATATTGCTGACAAATCTCTGAAGTCTATTGGGGTTTGGTGAGAGGAGACTCATTAGCCCAAAAGGTAGAGGTCTAGTAGTTTATATTTTTATGGGTTAATTCTTGTTTCAATCCAAATCTATTTCTATAGTTTTTATGTTGTAAAAGAGTTGAAATACATATGTACTCCCATTCAATATATTATTTTTATTAATAAAAAAATGTAAATATTTTTCTAAACTTGTATATTTATTTTCATCATGGCAAAGTATAACCCTCTTAAGAGATTATTTTTTTATAATGTAGTTGGTTATATATATCATGATTTTTAAAATTAAAATAAATATGAGAATAAAAAAGTAATCATGTATTATTGAGTTGAGTGAAACAATATTTCAGAGTTTCTGGCTAGATAGAAAATTTTGGCTGGGCTTATGTTCTTAGTTTTTGAATTTGTTTTTTACAAGAATGGCATATAAAGAGACGGGAAGAAGTAAACTTAGGTCCTAATAGGTTATTATCCTAAAGAATTTTAAGATTTAAACTCAATATATATTGAAAAACTCTTTAATGCTGTTATTATTATAAAAAAAAATTTACAAGTTATAAGAAAATATAAACTATATTGTAAAATAATATGAGACATATCCATAATTTATTTTTTCTGAAGAACTCTGAATTTTCGAGTGATTTAAAAAAAAAGCACATCAATAACTCATTCTAAACTTTAGTTATATAAATAAATGTGCTTATTGTTCATGTATCAGAATTTAGTCTTCTAGGAGGTTAAATTTTAACTTAAGAATAGTGATAATTTCTATCATAAAATATACTATGACCAGTGTCACGGAAGATCACTGTTCACATATTAAAATTTGATACTTCTACATGGGAAGATAATAAACACGTTTATTTGTGTAAATAAAATTTAAGACAATATATTTATTTAAAAACAGATTAATTTATAAGGATTACACTTAGAAATTAATGTTAAATTACACTTACCTGGGGAATTTTGGAATCAGATTAAAAAGGAAGGACTTGGATCGTCTTGGATTACATCATTCCCTTCCCACTCTCCATTTACTTAAATTCCCTGCAACACCAGATTATAGTGATGAATAAGAAATTGAGAAAGAGAGAGTGAAGAGAAAGAGATGGAGAAAATAGAGCACACAACAGTGAGTACCAATGGAATAAATATGCACGTGGCATCAATTGGGTCAGGCCCAGTTGTTCTCTTCCTCCACGGCTTCCCGGAGCTATGGTACACGTGGCGCCACCAGCTTCTGTCCCTCTCCTCCGTGGGCTACCGCGCCATCGCCCCCGACCTCCGCGGCTACGGCGATACTGACGCCCCGCCCTCCGCTTCCTCTTACTCCGTCCTCCACATCGTGGGCGACCTCGTTGGGCTTCTCGATGCTCTGGGCATCGATCAAGTGTTTTTGGTGGGCCATGACTGGGGGGCTTCCATAGCCTGGTATTTCTGCTTGTTGAGGCCCGAGCGTGTGAAAGCCCTAGTCAACATGAGTGTCGTGTTCCGCCCCAGAAACCCTAAACGAAAGCCTATTCAGAGCTTGAGGGCCATGATGGGCGATGATTACTATATCTGCAGGTTTCAGGTAAAATAAATTCACTTATTCAACTCCTCGTTTTCTTCACAAATTTCAAAGATAGAGTGAAGTTAAGCTTTGATTTTTTTTTGTGCTGCAGAAACCTGGGGAGGTTGAAGAGGATTTTGCTCGTGCTGGTGCTGCGAGGATAATTAAGAAATTTCTTGCTTCTCGTGATCCACGTCCACCTAGTGCGTCTAAGGAGATAGGATTTGGAGGTTCACCTGATCTTCATGTTGCTCTGCCATCGTGGCTGTCTGAAGAAGATGTCAATTATTATGCCTGCAAATTTGAACAGAAAGGCTTCACTGGTGGGCTGAACTACTATCGCGCCATGGACCTGTGAGTTTTTTCTAGTTTCTTGTAGGGAACATTGCCATACGCGACCTCAAATGATCTTCAACTGATTATGAATAGATTGTTCCCAATGATTACTATTTAGAACACTGATCTACATATCCACATGGGGTGTATAGGATGGAAGGAAAAGAGAAAAAAAAATGTGTGTGAGAGAGAGAATGTTTAGCTCTCACCCCAACAATAAACATGACCAGTGTAGATTGTATAAAGGTTTCATACCTTACAATTCCATTATTGGGACACGTCTGTGCTCTAGAATCTAGATGTTTATTCCTAGTTGTAGGAGGTGGTCACCTACATATTTCACGCTTCCGATACCTAATCGTATGCCCAAGGGTATTGAGATACTACGTCCATTAAAGATTGGGTAGTGCAGTTGGTGTAAGTCTTGGACAGACACCTTAAACAGCCGCTTTTACTGGGCTGAGTTAGGTCCTATCCTAAGTTTACATTTTAAGAGAAAATGTCAGATGTCGTAAGTGATACAATGGAAATCAAAGAGACAAAAGAAGAAAATGACATACAAGAGTAGGTGAGTGTATTTTTATACTTATTTTAGCTCGAATGAAATAAAGGGGCATGTTTAGGAATAGCTTTCATGAGTTACATCGGATGCAGTAACTGAACCTGTTTTGTGGTACTGTATGTATGCATGTATAGATAAAATGAGTTGAGAAAATAATGAATTGGTTGAAGGATGTGTATGTAGTCTGATAAATTTGGTTTTGTCTGCAGAACCTGGGAGCTCACGGCGGCATGGACTGGAGTACAGATCAAGGTACCGGTGAAGTTTATTGTGGGAGACCTTGACATTACATACAACACTCCAGGTGTGAAGGAGTATATACATAACGGTGGGTTTAAGAGAGACGTACCGTTTTTGCAAGAATTGATTGTGATGGAAGGAGTAGCTCACTTTATAAATGAGGAAAGGCCTGAAGAGATCAGCGCGCATATATACGACTTCATCAAGAAATTTTAATCCTTTCAGAAGTATATGGTGTAGAAGTTCCTAAAAAGGCACCGTTTCACTAGCTTATATGAATCTTGTGTCTGCATAATTTCTGGCGTAAGGCCAAGGATTTGTTTGTCTTAATTTGGCTGGTAATATTAATCAAATTAGATGCATACTATACCGAAAAATACTTAGTCCCAAAAGTTCACCCCTTCCATGATGCCTTGCGGTTCAATCAAAGACCAACTACCAAATGCTACATCTCTTCCAATCTCTTTTGCTGTCAGAATTTTGTAATTGTGGTACCTGCTGTATTTGTTTTACAATAATCCCACGTTTCCGATACATGTTAACGGGATGACACTCTCAACGGATTGTGGCTGCCTATAGCGAGCTTATAAAATGAAGCCCCAATACTCTTAGATTGGGTTTAATTTGAACGTTTCACTACTTTTTCAATGTACTCAAAGAAAAGTTTCTTCATGGATTGGTATCAATTGAGATTTGAACTCTTTCAGCTGCAAAACCAACATTCCCTCAACTGAGATTGTATTGCCGAAAACGGTGTTTCACACTCTTAAAATCGTGCTCGATAATTGGTGAGACCAAATTGCAACACCTTTCCAGATATATTCAGATCTAAATTCCTCCTTAGGAGAAAGACTAAAATACGGGGATCATAAAGTAAAGATTAGTCGAGTTCCAGCCATAATCACACCTTAATTAGACCAATAATTACTCATTAATCCTCTCAAAAGTAGTTTGCTAGAACAAAATTGTTCGGGGAAGGAGCTTCAATATTTTTCCCTTTGAAGGAAACGTAAAAACTAAAATTAACTATTGTTCCAAAAACACGAGAAAACAATACATAATGATCACAGGGTAAGAGGAAAATTCCTTCATGTTTGAGCTAAAGAACTCAAACTCTAAAGCCTCTGCTATTCCTTCTCCCTCTGGCCCGCTCAAATTTCCGTCCCTTTGCACGGACATAGGGCTTGGTGTGGCTATGGGGCACACCAGGAGCCGGTCCAAAGTGCTTGACAGCCTCACGAGCATTCTTAGGACCTCTAAGAAGAACCTGAAACATGATTCGAAAACAAAGGTCAGCTTCTGAGAAACGCCCTTCATAAGCCTTACCCCCACTGCAAGGAAAAGGCAGACCTTGCATTATTATCTTCTTCCTCCAATAACGAACATGAAAGAGCAAGAATACTGGACCCCCCAAACAAAAAGGTTTATTCACACTCACAACTACATAAAAGTATGAGAGTGGATGAACGAGATTGGAAGTTACAAACAGAAAGCACAACAGTTTATGTATGAACTACATATGAACATTTGCTGACAAACAAGATCATGAACCTTCCTTGTACTCCACATGAACGAAATAGAAAACAAAAAAATTCTAGATTCCATGTAAACATTTATCATTCAATTGACTTTCACTTTCACAAAGATAAGTGGACAATTAGCCAACGCAATCAACGAGAGTGGCCAGAATGTATGAACAAATTGATTATTACGTGCACACAGGATTTTACTGAGGAATAACTACTTGCAGCAGAGAAAAAAAAATACAAAAATCGCTAATTTGTTTAACAGCCAAAACTAAAGGCCAATATAAGTTTTACTAAAGGATAACATATAGTTACATGAAGTTACTAATTAGAGCCATTGCCATGTTTTGGTCCTGTAGTCAAAGCTTCCAAACTACCGAGAGCAGAGCAATTATGACATAGAACCTCATAGATTATAAGGTTCAGTAGAAACCTTAAAACATATTTAGATGAACTTTGTACCAATTCAGTTGCGACTCCATACCCAAACCAGAGATTGAACCCCAGACCTTGCTTAAAGAACCAAAGTGGCAAACTACTTGTGCTAACAACTTTATGTAGGTTTAACTACTCATTTGCTTTTTATACTTATACATACTACACATTGTTGTTCCTATATATAAAAATCATTAATTTTAATCCCTGAGCATACTCTTTGTAGTTTCTATACATACCCATTCTTCATCTCTCTGTCCCTATTGTCTGAACTCGAAAGAACTAGATCGGTAATTAAACCTTAGAAGTAAACAACTTTTTATAGAAAAATACATGTAAAACAGAACTAATAATAATCATACCGTGTTTTGGCCGAGTGGAGCTCTAAGAGCCAGTTGATCAAAGGTGAGGCATTCCCCGCCAGCTTTCTCAATTCTAGCTCTGGCAGTTTCAGTGAACCTCAGTGCTGTTACCTTCAAAGCAGGCACTTCGTACACACGAATATCATCGGTCACAGCCCCAACCACCACAGCTATCTTATCCTCCTGATAAAATAAATACCAAGCAAACACATCAATGCATATTTGAATACAACTTCAAATGACAAAAATCAACTACTAAATGGAATGAATGAAGAGAAGAGATAGGTATGAACCTTTCCCTTGGTGTAACGGATCAATCTAGAGAGGGATAGCGGAGGCTTGTTGACCTTGCTCATGAAAAGACGCTTGAGAATGACGGCATTGAAATTACTCCCAGTCCTCCGAACAAGAAAACGGTACAACTAAAAACACAGCGAACATTTCAAATCCAAAACCCTCGTTCGCACATTCACAGTAATGCAGGAGAAAGAAAGTACCTTGACAAGTAGCTTGAGGTAGATATCATCGGACTTTGGGGCGGTTCGCTTGGTCTTCTTCGACTTACCTCCTGCCTTCAAATCGATTCCCTGTAATTCATTTCAAAACAAAGTCAGACAAACTCTCGGATGATAGATTGCAACAGCGTTGAGGGAAACTTACCATTGCGAATGGAGCTTCTCGCCGCCGCTGCTGCTGCCGCCGCCGTCACCGAGGGAGAAAATTGTGCTAGGGTTTTGGAGAGGGTGTGATGAATTTATTTATCACTTTTTCGCACAGTGTAAAACCCGACTCAATTCGGGCCATGCTGACGACCCGTTTAGCGAAACTTCAAATCTTACGAAATGTTTTTTTGAATAGCTTATTTCTACAATAAAATGTTATTGTATTTTATTATATTTATCATTTTTATCATATCTTGTATTTATTTCTTCATTATATTACACTCTTTTGCTTTGTATGTATCTATAAAAAAAAATATAAATAGCATTGCTAATTTTTAATCGATTATCAATTTGATAGTGCTTTTTTTTAAGTACTTGTTTAATACACAAACGTTTTTATGTATTTGTCTAACCTGCTTTTGTTTTAAAAATAAGTGATTTTTTACTTATTTAAATAAAAATATATCATTTTATTTAATAAGTAAATTTTATCTATTTTAAATAAGTGAATTATTTCATACCAAAATGATTATATTAAAGTTTGAATTCTTGGTTAAATGACACAGTCTACTGTTATTTGTATCCAAGTTGGTTTATTTTTATTTTAATTAATAACATTAATTTATTTTGTTTCAAATTTATAGCATATTCATATTAATAAAATTTTGTAAGAAATATATCATAATAGAAATATGAAGTTTCTAATTAAACAATATACTATTTAAATTAATTTTTGACAATATAGTTTTATAAATATTATAAATTAACTTTAAATTAAATTAATAAAATACTATCTATTATAACTTTCAAATGATTAATTAATATTATTTGAATTATTAGAATTTAACTATCAAAGTGAAACTAATCAATTACTAATAAAATTAAATTATTCAATTATTATCTGTCAAAACAAATATTGATTCAATCATTTGATCTCTATATATTAACAGATTAAGGACCAACTATCGTAAAGATTTAATTTTAAAATGTTTTATAATTTAAATATATAAATATCCATAATATATTTAACTTCTGATGTGGTTTTATCTTTTCACATTGGTTATCTTGAAAATAGAACAAGTTTGAATTGTGTTTACTACGTCTCAATCCAAATTTATTTTAATGTTTTCTTAAAATTATAAATTTTTTAACTATTTTTTATTAGTAATAAAATTTTATTTAGCAAAAAATATTTTGTATATCATAATGTTGTATTATATTTATCGTAAATACATTGATTTCAAAATATCTATCTTTAAAATTTAATATTTTTTTTATTCTATTTACTTAATTATACACAATCCAGATTTCAAGTATAGTATTATAATATTGAATCGTTCTAACTTCAAGTTTTGACTATATTGAATTTAAACCTAATTAGATGACTGAGTCAAATGTTTGTATTAGGTAAAAGGAATCTCAACCTCATGCTAACTCCTTGTTTGTTTTATAATTTATTTTTATTTTTATTTTAAAGGTTATGTATGTGATGAAGTGTATGCATCTATATCTAATGGTAGTTCATATGGTTAAGTGACTATATTGGTATAGTGGGCTGTAATGCTTTGACATTGAAAAAAACATATTTTATGGTAGTTTTTCTAATGAAGAGTCTACAACATGACAAACGTCTTAAGGTAAAGCATTTGGTGACATGCCTATGTTAAATTGGGTTTGATTCAAATCTAATTTGGAAATTGAGAACTACAACTAGAAAGATGATATTTAATACAATGAGATTTTTTTTTTATGGTAGTCAAGCACATGCTCATCAAGATCTTTCTTACTTTTGTAGCAAGTGAAGATACATAGCTTTAATAATCAATTGTGAATGCGACATTTTTCCTTTACCATTAGAAGAAAGATATTCCAATGATTCAACACTTGGAGTTTTTTAGGTGCAAGGTAGGGTATATTATGTGTGTAAACTAAAAAGGTCTTTACATGGACCGAAACAATCTTCTAAGTAAAAATATAAAATGTTTAATCAGTTCAATGTCTATCAAGTATAATAAAAGTCCTTTTGACTCAATGTTTATCACATGAAGGTGGAAAATTGTGATTTTGTGTACCATTTATGTAGATAATATGTTGATTGCATCTTGAAATATGTTCAAAAATAATGATGTTTAAGTCATTGGTAGATAATAGATTTGAAATAAACTATAGAAATATAGTGGTGATAATTTTAGGAATGGAGAATAAAAGGGATCCAACCCATAAGAAACTATTTTATGTGTAAAAAGAAATACATTCAAAAGATGTTGAAATGTGTTGGGATAAAACGTGCTAAAGTCATAAACACACCTTTGATAACATCAATATATCATATAAAGTTCAACATCGCTTAGATTAAAAAGAAAAACATATACATGTTTCATGTTCCTTATGTTAGTGCAGTGAGGACTTTGATGTATGCAATAATGTTCATTGACCAAATATTTTCCAAAAAGTTAGTCTAATGAGTAAGTATGCGAACAAACACCGATAAAGTGTAAAGTGAATCCTTAGATACATAAAGGGAATTAAGGACATTGAAATTATATTCAATTTGCAATGTACATTGAAAGGGGTCTCCAACTTCGAGTGTACTACGAACTTGCACAATTCATTTCAGGCTACACAATCATGATTGGGGGGTCTTTGATTAATTACAAAGTTACTATCTAATAAATAGTGACTTTGTCGACAAGACAACGAAAATCGAGTATATTGCATCGACAAAGTCAACAAAGAAGAGGGTGTAGTTGAAGAGTTTGATATGGTATACTAAAGTGAAGATAATTATCTTCTACCATGGTATGAGTGTAATATATTTGACTAAGGATAATCTACAACATGGTGAGATAAAAAATATTGACATCAAATATCATCTCTCTCACACTGATGAAAGAATTGAAGTGAAAATAATTGATACAAGAGATAATCCTATAATTTGATGTAAAACTCATATTTAGGAACAAATTTACGTAATTTGTCTGTATTGGTTTTGGACACTGTCAGTTCACAAAGAGGATTATCCTCCGAATTCAAAATTTTTTCTTAAAAGTATCAATTTTGTTGACTATGACAATAGTCACAACTACAAATAAACTCACAACTATAACAAAAGATTACATTTTACATTAACTCAATTTAAAAAAAAAATTAATATATTTTATAAATAATATTAAACTCTTGTATTACATATATAAACTCGGAAACATCTTACTTTATTAAATATGTCTAATAACTTACTCCTTCATTACTCATTATAAAATTATCATGTTTATATGTTATAATTAGTTAGAAGATCATTATATATTTTAAAGTAATTTATAGTATCTTTTAAATTTTTATAAAGGAGTTTCATGTTTATTATTGAAATACAACATATAAAAAGTACATTAACCCTCCATATTTGTACATTTTAATATAACATCCTTACACATTTATTCTTTGTCTACTTAGGAAAACGTTCAATTTTACCATAAAATACAATTTAGTTACGTACCATTTATTCACACCCATGAATTAGTTTATTGTAATCAAAAGTCTCTTCAATTTTTCTTTCACCCTCTCTGGTAACAGCAAATAACAGTAAAAACATTATGTACTTCATGGCCTTAACAATATTTATAGAACAAATTAAAAATATAAATTATACTTTCAAATATAATTTCATATACCCTAAACTATAAAAGAATATAAAAATATTCATCAAATAAGCTGTAAACCCATTTGAGTCAACGTCAGTAGTGACAGGGTCTACTCAATTATCTCTCCTTCAGACATTCGTTCATATTCATTCATGAAGGAATTACAGACTGTATCAACTCAATAATGATATGGATATACATCAAATACAAAAGAAAGGTAAGAAGGAAAAAAAAGTTAAAATTAATGAGAGAAAAAAGGCAGATTTGTAATATTGGATTTTGATGATTAATTTGAATATATATATATTTTATGCCTGTTAATGAAATGATTTTTAATTAATTTAAAAAATGAATTTAACTACCCACATCTTAAATGCACACATTTTTTAGAAATAAGAGTTTTGTCTTTGTCACTTATTTGTATTTAAATATTTATTTATTTAACATTAGTAAGAATTCATACCAAGATGTTTACACTGTTCTTTCAAATTAAAAATACATCTACCAAAATACAAATAATATTAACTTTATATATATATATATATATATATATATATATATACACTAATAAATTCATACACTAAAAACAGTAAAAAATGTATCCTTTATCATTTTAAAAAACATATAACAGAAGCAGGATTGGTTAAGAGTAGTTGCACCCACCACACATGGATAAAGCTATTTTTTTTTAATATTTAGTTATTTAATAATCATTTATAATTTCATATGGGAAGTATGAATGAAACAAAGAATTTTTAATTTTATAGTTCAATTACCGAAATACCCCAGAAGATTACGGAATACCCAAAACTAAAGACTTCCAACGACTCTTTTGGCGTGTCCGAAAAAATTCTGAATCCCTAAATTTTCTCCTCCTGCCACGGGCACATCCACGATGATGCTTTCCTCCAAACCACCGCGCCGGAAAATTGTTCCGGCAAACGGCGACGAGTCCGCAGATAAACTGGACCAGCTTCTCTTGTCCTCCGCCATATGCAACAACGAGGACATAGGCCCGTTCATCCGGAAGGCCTTCGCCTCCGGCAAGCCGGAGATGCTCCACCACCACCTCCGTCACTTTGCGCGCTCGAAGGAGTCCGAGATTGAGGAAGTGTGCAAGGCTCACTACCAGGAATTCATCCTCGCCGTCGACGATCTACGATCCCTCCTCTCAGACGTCGATTCGTTGAAGTCCTCCCTCTCCGACTCCAACTCGCGGCTCCAGTCTGTTGCGCGCCCGCTCCTGTCGTCGCTCGACGCCTTCGTCGAGACGCGGAACGTCTCGAAGAACGTGAACCTTGCCATCGACTCCATCCGCGCGTGCGTCAAGCTGATGGAGGTTTGCACGCGCGCCAATCGCCACCTCGCGGACGACAACTTCTACATGGCTCTTAAGTGCGTGGACACGATCGAGCGGGAGTATTTGGACAAAACGGCGTCGTCCACGCTGAAGCGGATGCTGGAGAAGAAGATTCCAGATATTCGGCTGTACATCGAGAGGAAGGTGAACAAGGAGTTCGGGGACTGGTTGGTTGAGATCCGAGTCGTGAGTCGTAATTTAGGTCAATTGGCGATAGGTCAAGCCTCGTCAGCGAGGCAGAGAGAAGAGGATCTTAGAATTAAGCAGCGGCAAGCGGAGGAACAGAGTAGACTCAGCGTGAGGGACTGTATTTACGCTTTGGAAGAAGAGGATGAAGATGGAATCATCGCTGGCGGGATCGGTGAAGACGGCGGTGGAGTCGCGGGGTTTGATTTGACTTCGTTGTACAGGGCATACCATATTCACCAGACTTTAGGGTTAGAGGATCGGTTTAAGCAGTATTATTTTGAGAACCGGAAGCTTCAGTTGACTTCGGACTTTCAGGTCTCGTCCATGACTCCTTTTCTGGAATCGCATCAAACGTTCTTTGCGCAGATTGCAGGGTTCTTTGTGGTGGAGGATCGCGTGTTGAGAACCGGAGGTGGGTTGATTTCAAAATTGGAGGTTGAGAATCTGTGGGAGATTGCTGTTAGTAAGATGTGTTCAGTACTGGAGGATCAGTTCTCCAGAATGCAAACTGCTAATCATCTTTTGCTTATTAAGGATTATGTGAGTCTGTTAGGAGTAACCCTGCGGAGATATGGGTACCCCATTGATGCGTTGCTTGATGTTTTGAGCAAACACAGGGATAAGTACCACGAACTGCTTTTGTCTGATTGTAGGAAGCAGATTGCGGAGGCGGTTGCGGCTGATAAATTTGAGCAGATGTTGATGAAAAAAGAGTATGAGTATTCCATGAATGTGCTTTCTTTCCAGATACAGACTACGGATATCATACCAGCTTTTCCCTATGTTGCCCCTTTTTCAACCACTGTGCCAGATTGTTGTCGGATTGTACGTTCATTCATTGAGGATTCTGTGAGTTTCATGTCCTATGGCGGGCAGCTTGAGTTCTATGAAGTTGTTAAGAAATATCTAGACAGGCTTTTGATTGAGGTTTTAGATGAAGCTTTAGTGAAGCTTATCAATACCTCGATTAGCGGTGTCTCCCAGGCAATGCAAATGGCAGCGAATATGGCTGTCTTGGAGCGTGCTTGTGATTTTTTCTTCCGCCATGCTGCACAGCTTTCGGGTGTTCCCTTGAGAATGGTGGAGAGAAGCAGAAGGCAGTTTCCCCTAAGAAAAGCTCGTGATGCTGCAGAAGAGATGCTCTCTGGGCTACTCAAAGCCAAAGTTGATGGATTTATGACCTTGATCGAGAATGTAAATTGGATGGGTGATGAGGCACCTCAGAGTGGAAATGAATATATAAATGAGGTTATAATTTATTTGGAAATTTTGGTTTCAACTGCTCAACAGATATTGCCATCTCAAGTCCTGAAGAGAGTATTGCAGGAAGTTTTTGCTCACATATCCGAGAAGATAGTTGGGACTTTAATCAGTGATTCTGTTAAAAGGTTTAATGTCAATGCTATTAATGGAATTGAAGTAGACATTCGGCTCTTAGAATCATTTGCTGATAATCAGGCCTCTCTTTTCTCTGATGGGGATGTTGATGTTTTGAAAGCATCACTTGCCAGTTCAAAGCAACTGATTAATTTGCTATTGAGTAATCATCCGGAGAACTTCTTGAATCCAGTGATAAGGGAGAGGAGTTACAACACTTTGGACCACAAGAAAGTGGTGATTGTTTCAGAAAAGTTGAGGGATCCTTCAGATCGGCTATTTGGAACCTTTGGTAGTCGTGGGGCCAGGCAGAATCCGAAAAGGAAATCATTGGATACGTTGATAAAAAGACTTAGGGATGTTAGCTGATTAAGCTTATAGCTGTACGTAAGGTACTTTTTCTTGTTTTTGTCTCTAGTCCATTTTGACTATGAATTATTTAACAGTGAGTTGTTGATAAATTATTTGGTTTAAGGTCAGGCTATCACTGTCTTGTCTTCCAAATGCATTTTAAGATTTTCCCAAATATTTGTTTGAAATGTATGATTTGCTATTTTTTTTTTCTGCATTTCATTTAAATATTTTCATGTCATTTTATAGTATCTGTTATGAATTGTATCCCTCATGTCTGCTAAACTGTCTTTAATGTTGTAACATGATCTTTATTTTCCTGAGTAGCTGCTGCTCTTCTTTCAACTTTCATCGATTTAGGTCTAGACGAATGGAACTCTTGTTAATGTAGCTCACATTTATTGAAACGCATAATCATTGCTTTGGCATTTGCTTCTCTGTTCATCGGCCTTAGCCTTGTATTGTACCACACAGTGTTGTTAAGTAACCCTAGTAGTGCCACCATAACACTATAACATGGCATTTTTCTACCCCTCCGCCAATGGCAATTTGTGAAGGGATGCTTGTTATGGTGGCGCCATAGACCACAATGGCTTGCTTAACCTATACCTTCTTCAACTTTGGCCAATGATAGGTAAGTGTCGAGATTATTGAAGTGGCATTGATCCAGACATAGAGCTTTCTAAAGCATGATTGATAGCCTTCACCCTTAGGTTTGAAGTTGAAACGAGGTTACTTTTCCAATCCTGTTGTCACGATTGTAGATTTTACTAAGGCTCGTATGCGAGTCTATAAAAGACATCAATTTTGGAAAGAAACAAGAAGCTCTTGACCTGTTGAAAAAGTAAATACCAAGCCAATTAAAACAATTTAATCGAGGTTGTGAAGTGATGCAAACAGTATTTGTTTGCATATTATTTTTAATTAATCCATTGCATATAGTAATATTGTATTGAATATTAGCTGCACAAGACACAATTGAATATACAGGACGCCAAATTGCCTGCTGAGCTATATTGAAGTATGCGGTTCACCGAATTGCACCGTGCCCTTAAACACAATGAATGAACCATGATATTTCTCGTAAAGATGGCAGCACCTTGACTTGACACTCTTGTAGACAAATTTGAAACATACACTAAGTGCACACTAGGGGCGGCTGTTTCTACGTTTTCTTTGCTCTCTTGTTTTTGTTTGTCTGTTTTGTGTTCAAGGTTATATTTAAAAGTGCCATTTCTACTGATTTTATTTATCATCTGTGTTCTCATTATCTGTTCAACTGCTATCTTGTTGTAATGCTGAGTTCTTTATAACAACATTAAAAATGGCAGATTTTATATAAATGTCTATAGTTAAGATTAAATTAGGTATATAAAATCCAATGAGACAATATATTATATTAAATTGGCTAAAATTAGAAATTGTGTCAAAAGTAGACCCTGTTGAATAAATATTAAAATATGACTTGATATATTCAAGTACTGGTTGTGCATACTTTTCTGTGGTTGGCATTTCAAAATTATAGAATAGTCCTTAAAGGATTCTTCTGTCTCCTAAATAGTCGTTAAAGTAAAATAATTATATAAATAATTCTTTATGTATTAGAAATTAGAATGAGAAATCCTTCAAATTAGTTCATCACAATATTAACATATACTAGCATAAGAATTAAGTTATTTGATATTTAATACGTAAGGAACTAATTATATAATGTTTCTTTTTTAAGGATTATTGAGGAAAAAAGGAAATATTCGAGAGACCACGTTGATGGTTTGTTCAAAATTATATATCCAACGGCTAAGGCATTTCTTTATTGAGGGAGACAATAATTAACTATAGCTGATTCAATTAGACTCCACAATTCATTTATCACATTATAGGCCATTTATTTTACTGTTTTTAGGTCTACAATTATACATTACCCATCTATTTTTTATAATTTAAGCAACTTCTCTCTTCAATAATTTTAATCTTTTTACAAAATTATTCGTTCAAGTGAGACTCCACATTTGTACATTTAATTATCTTTTTTTATCACCCCGTAACACTTGTTTCTACTTTTCTTAATCTTATAAATATAGTTTATTATTAGAAGTTTGTATTGGTCTTATTGTAAGACTTAGTCATTAAGTTCCAAACCTCTCTTGAATGGTATCTAAGATTCTGAATTTTGATTATAACAATATTTAAGGAAGAAAATATTTAGTCACTACAGACTGAAATAAGGTTTGTACCAAAGTAAGTTTAAACAAACCGTTCGGACTATTTTTTTCAATGTGTTTAAAGTGCATTTGCTAAAAGTGTAAAAGACTTCGTCACTTATTAAATATGATATCTCCTAATATTAATGATATATTACATCGTCTTGTAAATTCAATACATTTTGATTTTATAGTTTGTATATTGTTATATTTGCATATGTTTATCTTATATATATGATGAAACAAACTAGCATATTAGTTATCCAAGTGAGATTTACACATTCATTTCATTGATAGTCTGAAACACAATATGAGCAAATTAGAGAAACATGAATGTTTAAAGAACAAACATGCATAATGAAGGAGGTCAAACATGTTCAAAAATTGTTTTGCTAAAAAAATAGAAGCCTATTTTTTATCATAACGCATGTGTTTCATTAACTATAATTAACTACTTAATATACATAAGAGAAGGAGTTCACTACCTACTTTTAAAATATAAAGTGTATCTTAGTATATAAACTCTTTAAAAAATAGATAATATGGGATATTTGTATCTTTTGGAATAATCAAGTTTCAACAATGTGTTGTTAACATTGAAAGGATTAAAAAAATGTCATAGAAAATATTTAGGACTACGATATTTTGACATTAGTAAATTTTTACTCTCAACCTTACATTAATTTTTTTTTTCTTTTAAAAAAACAAAATTTTATTTATTTAATGATCATTTTAAAAGTGAGTTGTCAAGTAGTTAGTAGAATGTCAAAATATCATTTCTAAATATTTATTTTAGATTAGGACAAACTTAAAAAGTATTTATCTTTAATCCAATATTAATTAATGAAATTCTTTTGAGATTGAAGAAGAAATGTAAATAACTCAATTTCATTCAACCACTATTAAAAAAAAAGTTTATCCGTCTCATATGTCAAATCTTACATTCTTTTACAAAAGTTTAAATCTCCATATTTATTTTTACACAGTATTCAACATCACAGCTTATAGTGCATTCATTGTATTTCTCTCACTAGTGTGTTAATACTTTCATTTTATCTAACAAAAAATAAGTTATAAACATGGGATCAAAATATCTCTTTAGGCTGCAAACGAGTTCAATTTTCACCCCCTTCGTGTGGCATATTCTATTCCATTTTAGCACACTGCCCGTGCTACCCGAGGTTTTCAGTGGTGAAATCACGTGCTTCGCGAGTTGCAGGCATTAATAATTTAATAGATTATTAACGTTACTATATACTGAATAGGTACAAAAACTTGCTTATGAAAAAGGTGAAGCAAATCAATTTCATTTGAAGTTGATATAAACTAACTATATTATTAAGTTGACGATTGGTTTATAAATTTGGTTTAGTATTTGTTCCTCCCAGATCATAACACGACACTTCAATCCCCCATTTCCCACACGGTAAACTCGTGCTCCTTAAAAAAATGAACACAAGGTGTTCGATGATACTCCTTTGCATTCTGGCTTATGCGTATGTGACAGTTTCAGAGGAATTATCTGCGTACGAAGTTCTAGAGAAATATGACCTTCCAGTGGGTCTTCTTCCGAAAGGTGTAACAGAGTACGAGCTAAACGAAAAAAACGGGCACTTCACTGCGTATCTGGAGAAAACATGCTATTTCAGCGTACAATCGTATGAGCTAAAGTACAAGTCCACCATCAAGGGCGTGATCTCGAAGAGGAAGTTGTCGAAGCTGAAGGGTATTAGCGTGAAAATTGAAGTGTTGTGGATCCCAATCTCGGAGGTCACTCGCGACGGTGATGACCTCAAATTCTCAGCCGGAGTTGCTTCTGCCGGTTTTAGCGCCGACAGCTTTTCGGAGAGCCCTCAGTGTGGATGTGGATTCCATTGCGACCATTTCAACCAAAACGGTGACGTTTCTTCTTCTCTTTAGATTTAATTGATAGGTCTCTTGCTTGCGGAATTGAGATCTGTTCTTGTGTTTCTTCTGTTCCTAATTATTATCGATCATCATCATGTTGTTTTTCCTTTGCATAAATAATGATTATTTGTGATGTTTTGCGGGACACACTATAGAAGTGTATGTGAGACAATTCGAAGGCAACCTAGGTATATGGATTGGATATTCTAGAATAATTATTTTCCTGTGAATCTCTTGTTTTATTAAATGTGTTTTCTAACTCTTTTTTCATATTAAATATGATTATTTTTATGGTGATACATTTTTTTTATAAAATAGAAACAAATTTATAGAAAGATGAAAATGGACGAATATACCATTTCTGATTACGTATTATATATTTTTGTCCACTATCTTTATTTCTTAAACTCTTTCTAGGTGTATGAGAAAAGGGTCCACAATTTTTCCATTTAGATATAGAAGATCTTAATCATGACACCACATAAGAAAAACTTACACTTTGTTTTGACATGGAAAGAAAAACAGAAAAGAGAACATAGATGTTAAAAAAATGTAGAATTTTTAATTTTTATGAGATTGTTGGGTTTGGTTAGAGAATTGAAAGAGAAAAAAATTAATAAACAATTAAAAGGATTTTTCTTTTATTATTTTAAACGTGTATAAGAATACCCGCGGTGCATTTAATTAACTAAAGTGAACCTATAGTCAATTCTCGTAAGCGGAAATTGATTAAATAGTTTTTACAAGGTATAATTCATTTTAATGAAGTTATTTAATACATTGTAGTTCAGATTATATTCAACTGCATTATTTTTTTAAAATTAATTTTTGGTCTAATTTTTTTAAACATAAAATATATGGTTCTGTATTTATGGTTTCTTTTTAACCTCTCTCTTGGAACCGATAATGATGTCATTTATCACTCTCTCTTTTTCTTTTGACTTTTTTTTCATGTTGTTGTTTCAAAATGCATGATGTCCTCTTGAGATTGAAGGTTTCATGTATGATGACATCGCAGTTGGTATTGAGGGTATAACTTTGGCACATTCCCTTCCATTGTCATTTTCTTTTTTTTTTAATCTCTCTCATCTCAAGGTTTTCTTGTATAGTTATATGCTTATTCCCATGTTCTTATAGATTAAATGTTTCTAAAATGTATCACTTATTTAAAAGGAATATATGATTTACTTATTTTTAAGATAAGCATATTAACAAATTTAAAATACGCTTATTTTATTAAAAAGTTTTTTAAACAAGAGAAAAGAAATCTGTCCCTTATTACTCATTTACTCGATTATTTCAATATAATTGATTAAAATGCTTTTTCTACTACTAGTATATATAAGCTAGTATATATAAGTTACAATTAACTTTTTATTCTTATAAAAATATTTAATTTACTATAGTTGTTATTAAAAAAATCAATTTGAACATGGACTATGATTTGTTGTACAAGTAGACCATGTGTGGGTTTAGAATTTGCCTTCTTTTTAGGGGTTAGTTTGTCCCCTGCATTAAAGGTCATCCTCTTCAACTGTCCCTTCACCTCATTACCTCCCCCACAAGCTTCCTTCCTCAACTCGCCTCTATGCTCTGCTCCCTCACCTTTGTCAACAGTCTCCGCAACATCTCTGTTGTCTCTCTCTCCCACCTTAGGAACCTCACCCACCTCACCACCAAAGCCTCTGCTCCCTACGTTTTCTCTATCACATCCACTTTCCCAACCTCACCTACATAGATATTTCTTCATACCCTCCTCCATCACCCAAGTTTTGATCCTTTCTTCTTATCAACTCAAGGGTGAGATACCATCTTCCATTGGAGACCTCATTTCTCTGAAAAATCTCTCCTAGAAGTCCAACTCCTTCTTAGGCTCTATTCCTAACTTCTTGTTTGCCATAACTGATCTGGTTCATTGTGATGAGTTCAAAAGACTGGTGTCTCCTCCACTGTCCAAGTGTTCTTTTGCGGATGATAGCAATAGTGATGAAGATTGTGATGATGGTGGTGCCACCGTTACTCACAAGCATCGTCATGGACCCAACAAGATGGTTCTTGGTGTGACCTTTGCGCTTTTTTCCCTATGTACTAAAAATCAGAGTCCATGGTTACAGTTGTCTACACCATATCAAAAACATTTAACGTTGTTAGTCTAAAATTAATAGAAAATACCAGCTTAAATACATTTAAAAAAAATTAGGATTAAATTGATTTTTTTTTAATAATCACATAATAAATTAAATATTAATCCTAAATATTGGGAGGAGAAGATAATTATAGTTATATATAATTATTTGAGTGGTTAATTACCCCCAAGCCATATAATCAATTATTATGTCAATAGTAAATAATTAACCAAATTATTGAATAATTATTATGTCAATAGTAAATAATTGACTAAATTATTGAATTGATTATTAAACTTGTAGAATCAATTATATTTCACTTGTGGACTAAAGCATTCTATTGAAACATTTAATTAAAACTGAGTATTGGGATTTAGATTTGCGCACCGTCCGATTAACCCAGAATGCAGGCTTTTTAATCTGGTCACTATAACTTACTTTCTCTTTATATTAATTTGATAATTTGTTGTTTTCTTAAGACTTGTTTCCCTACTTTACCAAAGAATATAAATGCACAAGTGTGAAAACTTTAAATAATTTATTCAGGAGTTATAAGTTTGTTGATAATTTCGAAGAAAAAAAAACTTAAAAGAAGTTATAAGCGATTAATTTTATCTAATACGAATTGAGCAAATAAGAAGTCTTGATGTAATCATTAAAAACATTAAAAATAATCAATAGGAAAAATTCCCGCATTAAAAACCAAGAATATAAAATGATTCGTAACTAGATAATTAACCCTGGAATAAAAATAGGTATTCATAACAATATTAGACTGAAAAGATAAATGTACAAATAAAAATAAATAATATTAAGTTGAAAATATAATAAATTAAATATATTTTAATTATCTTAAATTGGAAAAAAAGAATTATAAGGAACATTTGATTTCATATTGGATATTTATTCTTCCTCCCGTGTTAACATCATCAATCGAACATTTATAAAATGTATCAATACATAATTGTCCATGTTAAAAAAGAAAAACATGAATGGAATTAAGTCTTGTAGATCATCAAGAGTGAAATGTGAATTTATATATTTGATAAATTGAGACTAAGTTTTGTAGTTGTAGGTTAAATCCTATACTCCTTTTATTTATTTTATATGTTAAATTTGTTAAGATTGATATTTAAAATTTAGAAAACATATTTTTTTGGGTGTTTTTGTTTTATATATATTTGTAGTAAGACTAAAAATAAAACCTATTTTATGAGAAATTTTTTGAAAGATTTTTTCTATGATGTCCACGGAGAATTTAATTTTAATATCCTTAAAATATGTTAAATATATAAATAATTCTCTATTCAAAATTTTTATTATTGTAAAAACATATATGCTTTTTTATATTATTAATATTCACTTGTATATATTAGTTTATATTATGATTAATTACGAAGAAAAATACCAGTTATAAATAATAAAAAGATGTGAAAATGTGTTTTTTGAACTTTGAAAGATCTTTGTATTTAATATTCTAACTTTTTCACTTCCAAATTGTTAAAATCATTTGAAATTATGTTTGATGCATCAATAGGGAGTATTTTCCTATGAATAAATATTATATTATTCTTACTTCTTACCGCACATAACTTATAAAAGATATCAAATAAAGGTTTGAATCAAGTATACAGTTTTATTGTATGAGAGAGTATATGATATTACATTTTTACATATGTAGTCTATAGTTCAAAAGTAATAACACGAGCTTTTAATTTTATTTTACGTTAATTCCACAATGATAATATTGTAATTTTTGCTTGAAAAATAAGAGTAAAAAAAATTAGACTTTATATAATTTTTTATTTATATTTTAACTTTTAAATTTAGAAAGAAATGTTTCATTCTTATCATTCATAATCATTTGATAAGATTAAAATGTTAAAATTATAAATAACCTTTGGACTTGAGAGGCTCAACATCCAATCATGAATGGTGAAAACTTCTCCATAGGTTTCCTTTTCTATCATAATATTCCACTTTGTACCCGCTCACCTGTGATTTCTTTCTTTGTGGTATTTGTTTCAGAGCACCGATGCTTTGATACCTATAAATTTTACCTAAAATATAAATTACATTCCTTTTACATCTAAAAATATTATTATTTTATTATCATAATATTTTATTACAAAAGTAATTGTAGGGCAGATATATTTTTTAAACAGTGGTGTGAAAAGAGTATTGTCCTTGTTTCAGTCTCTTCAAACTTAGGGGTCACCAATTATGATGAAGGTATAGTGAATCTCATTCTGAACTCTCTTGTCCACTATCTTGTGCAAACCTGACATGCTCCATAAGGTCTTCAAATGAAAAATCTTTTGGGATAGATTCCCAACTTTTACGTGAAAAAAAATGAATGGTTGGTGTCAACTTGTTCCTCATTGACTTCCATTATTTCTCCAAGTTAGATGGATCTGTAATAACATGCCAATGGGAAATTGTCTTCCATTTTGATGAAACATTAGATACGTAACCAAAAATAGATTGCATGCATTATTGGATCCATGCCAACATAGAAAAAAGCAAAATTATTGATTGCTAGTAATTAACTTCTGACACATATCATGATGATGTTAGTTTGATACATTCTTAGTTTAATATATTATCTTATTGTTGCTTCTTTTCATTCTCCTTTGGAGTTAGTAGTAGTTGAGACATTGGTGATATAGTTTGGGGAACAGGTGCAGCTTTCTCCACATGCAATGAATGAATGCATGAGTTTGAAAATGGAATTCATTAAACTATTGCACATGGATTTGTTTCTTGCTTGGCTGCTTCAAGTAAAGAAAACTACATCACCCTGCCCCTCATGGCCCTGCAATTTTTCTGTCACTCACACTGCCATATGCATATCTTGTGACTGCCAAACTCTTCTGAATTGAAAAATGAATTTGTATTTCTTTCATTCATTTGTGCTATCGTCCAAGCCAGAATCTCCAACAAATTGAAAACGACCCAATCCCTCAACTATTCTCTTCTTCAAAAACTTACTTGTCATACACGCTTCCTCTACCACATAAAATGCCAATTGTTTCCCATTTGCCTTTGAACTCCTCTTCATTGCTCACTTTACTTCTTTAATCATTAAAACCATCACATGTTATATCATGTTTCTGTCAAATCAATTGCTTCAATCATGCCATGATAGCGTGTTTTATATTATAATAAATGAAACAAAACAAAGCAGTATCATGTTGGAAACGGAATACCATGTTTGTGATACATGTTACATTAATTCTGATGCACTGATATATGTTTCACGGAACCCGTTTCAATTTGTTCACTGACATGTATATAAAAATTAGCCAGTTAATGCCTAGTTTAACTTTTGAAAATATATTTTGTTTACTGATTCATGAAGTATAAAAAACTTAAACATGTCACTGAATTTTTTAGAATCTTATGTTAGTCCCGAATTCTGTTTTCTTTTAGCTAATTGATTTTTGGACCGAGCTTTTCTCGCCAAGTTCATTCAGAACAAAAATGAAATCTTCAAAAATAAAAGTCACGACTTTATTTAACTTTTAAAACTTTATGTATTATTACAGCATCAAAGTATGATTAAAAAAGTTGCTAAAGTTACTCGGTAAGAATAAATATGAAAGCAAGTGAAACATTAAAATATAACTTGATACCTCTCATCAAAACAATTCTTTACGAGAAATTTGTTCAATTATTTTGTTTTATTTGAAGGGGAGAAACGAAGAAAGTTTGCTATCAGTAACACCATGTTTGATTTGTTATAACTTTAATTGAAAACAAAAGTAATACTTTTAGTGAAACGCTGAAGAAGAAATTCATTGCACCGAAAATAATTTAAAAATGTAAAACTTTATAATAGATCAGAATACATCACTAGTTCTCATTCTATTCCAAAACTAAAAGCAAATTCATCATATGCAATGAAAAAAAGAAAGAAAAAGACACATAAGCTAATCAAGGTCTTCTCTTCACGAAGAGAGAACAGAGCATATCAGCATCATCAATATTCCAAACCTATTAAGATTAATTGACCACTCAAGGTTCCGTTAAGCCATCAAACGCTGATTAATCTAGACAGTTTAAATCTTTAATCCCAATTTTTAATTAATTAATTATTTGGTTGAGATGAGTTGTGGAAACTTTTGGCCAAAAGCGTGGCGCGCAATTCAGCGACATCAACCTCGTTGAAGTTCTCGGGTTTGTAGTAGCCAGAGACAGGATCTGGAACCCAGGAAACCTTGTAGGGAGACACCCCTTTGTCTTCCCCTGACGTTGGTGCAATTTTGCTGCTTAAGGAAACCACTCCTCCCTTTGTTGGGTTTTGTGATGCCACAGCGTAGCCACGTCTGTTTCAAAACCATACATTAACTTACTGCCCAACAATTCCAAATAATAATGATCGTAAAAGCAAAGATGAAATTAAAGATTGGGAAAGAATTAGGTTATACCTAGTGAGAGAGTTGGAGAATCCATGGAGGAAGAAAGAAGAGAAAGTTTTGGCGTTGGTGAAAGAAGGAGCCATTGGTGATTGAAACAGAGTATCAGCGATGACTCCTTCTCTGAGTTTGTAATTTGAGTTGTGAAGAAGAAGAAATGGTGGTGGGTCATTATATAAGGCGGAGAGTGTAGGCCAGTCAAGAAATTTCAATCACAAATGAAAATAATAATTCGTATTCGCATAAGGAAAGGTCCCACATCGAATACACATTCAAATTAAGCTGGTTGTTAGAAAACGCTTTCCAAAGATATGACAAGTGGAGGAATCAATGCTAGTATTGTAGAATTTTTATCACATATACTTTTTAATACTATTTATTTCTATGTAATTATTTAATACTTATTTAAACCATGACATCAAATATTTGCTTATATGAATAAAGGAATAACTCACACTACAAACCTAGGTCAATTTAAAATAATAATAACAATAGTCTTTTGAATCTTTATCTCAATATAATACAGCATCAATCCACACTATTTTTGTTTATCGCCTCCATACAAGATATAAATAGCAATCTTATCTATAGTAACACACAAATATAATACCTTGTCTCTAATAATAAGTTGTAGAGAACCAAATCCTCCTCTTTTTTTTTTTTTTTTACATTTCTACTGATAATATACATGTTACTAATTTATTTTTAATAATAATGTTAACAGAACTACAAATAACTGAGCTTAACCTATACAAAATATTTTATTAATTTTATTAATTAGATAGAGTGTTTCAATTTGTTCTAAACACAGAAAAAAAAGAAACTTGACCTACTGTTGATCGAAAAATAATTTCAACTTACATTAACTTGAAATAATTACAACTAAAATCAATTGAAAAAACCGTGTTAACATTATATGAAAAATATTATTGATGTTAACAAATATAACATTAACTAATGACACATAATAAATAACAGTGATATATATTGACGAAAAAATAATATTGATGATAATAAAAAAATACTATTAACGTTAATATGAAAAAAATGTCAAATTTTGACATTTCAACTTTAATTGAATCTTGTGGTTGAAATTATGTCGTTAAAATATTTCATGATAAAATTTAAGAGAATGTTGATTTTTTAATGTCCAACACCTATCCTTCTAGAAAATAACATGTTTAGTAATAACTCTTACATGATCCATAAGTAACTAACTGTTACTATCACTAGAGATCAAAAAAAAAAAAAAATCTCTAGTGGTTAATTCAACCTTGAAAACAGTTTTCAATTGTGACATATGTGTGTACTAAGAGACACAAAAAATTGAGTGCCAAGAAACTCTAGTTTAATTTAATTATTTTTGAATTCAAACATATAATTCCGGGAAGTTAGATAATCTTCCCTAATTTCAAGAAAACAAATCTCCATAAGTTAAGGGAAGTTAAGATAACCCAAGAAAAAAATAGTTTAACAACCTTTCTCTAGGATATAGGATAAAAGGGGAGAGAGAGAAGTAGAGTATAAGGTTTTTTTATTTTGCTAAATAGATTGAGACCATTTAAGGTAACAAATTTAGTAAATCAAAAATTTCTTTATTATTCTAGAAATTAGTTTTTTTTTTATAAAATTGAAAATAACTTGATAATATGCAAATGAAGACCAAGTTAAAAATATTATATGAAAAAATTCAAAAAATTACTTAAATAAAATTTAAAATTTTAAGTAATCAAATTACTTTATTGAAAATTCATAAAAATCATTTTTTAAAATTTTATATCCAAATATCATATTTAATAACAATATGTTTAAAATTTTATATTTGAAATAAATTACTTTCCAAAAAAAATTCATCAGAACAAAGTATAAATATAAATGTTAGCCACTACAATTTTTGTTTATATATACAATAATACATGTTAATTAATTGAAAATTGTGTAGTTAAATAATTGCTTATTAAATTTAATACCTTACATTTATTGTATGTTAGTATTTCATTACATTTTAAACAAAAATACATTAGTTTTTTTTTTTAAAAGTAATATTAATCACGTGTTTGTTTAAACACGTCTTAAAATATCATTTGTACCTCAGCACTGGGAAAAATAAATATTTTTGTAATCTTTTAAATTATAAAGATTGTAATTGAAGACAATAAGTGATAGTTTTTTTCTCTTAAATTCAAATTAGATATCATCACTTATATTATTTTACACCATAAGACATGGTGATATTTTTCAACAATTAAAGAAGTTAACATAGCATATAAAATAGTTGTTCCAACGTTTAGCACAGGAATAATAAAAACCGGGTTTAAATATGTTGTCATAAAATAAAGCAAGTGAGTTTTAATTTTTGTTATGTAAAAATTATTTCTTCATTTTTAGTCCTTTTGAAATTGAAGATTATTATTTATGATCTTCTTTAGTATGTAACATTATTTAAACGATATTAAATAAAAGGTAAAATAGTATATATATTAGTGTTGTGATATAATGTATGACATCTAAATAAATCTTTTAAAATTTATAACATAAATGTTATTTTTCTATATTAACATGAAATTTAGGAATACATCTATTTCAATTTCACAAAAATGAAGAAAATCTAACCAAAATAATAACAATCTAACCATAACGAGAAAATGAGACTAAAAGCTGTAATCCTTTATTGAAAGGAATAAAGAAACTGATTTAAAAAATAAAAAAGTATTTTACATATATCTTTCATCTTTTTATATATTGAAATATTTATAAAAACAGAATCGTAAATTTGATATCACAGTAATATTCACGATGATTAAAAAGATTTCTAAAAGTAAGGAAAACAAAGGATGGATGTGAAAATTGAGGTAAGAAAAAGAAAATATACAAATATTTTGTGACTAAGAAGATGGGTTTTTGAATTTTCGGGGCAGAAGCTTAGCACGCAATTCAGCAGGGTCAATCTCATTGATATTATGGGGTTTGTAGTAGCCAGTAACAGGATCTGGCATCCACCAATTGCAAACTTTCTCATTACACACTTTCTCCTCCTCTGACTTTCCTCCCATTTCCCTCTTTATCCAAACTACTCCTTTTGAAGCCGCACCATAACCACGTCTGTTTCATCAAAATTAAAGTTAAATCAAATCTAAATATGGATCATTATTTCAAACTATAAGTTTCATTCCCACAAAAACCCTAATTTTTTCGAAACCTAACAAAAACAAACGAATGAAGATGATATGAAACACAAGTAGAGTACCTAATGGTGAGGCAGTTGGAAAATTGGAGCATGACAAAAGAAGAGAAAGGTTTAATAGTGGTAAAAGATGAAGCCATGGACTGTGATTGAAAATAGTTAGTGGGTATCAATTCTTCAATGTGAATGCAAATCTCGCACACTCTATATTATCGCAACAGAGTAACAAATCTTTTTAAGCTCTCTCTGATTCCTGTAGCAAGGCGAAGAGGAGAAGTGGGTCTTATATAGTGCACAAATGACACCTATGTTTCATAAGAATCAAATTCAATCTATTAACTAATAATAATCTTTTGATTAATGGATTCGATTCATTTTTAAAAGTATTATATCCAAATAAATATTTTCATCTATCTTTATTTTATTTGATGAAAATCTAATCAAGTTTATATCTATTAACAACTTTTATAAAAAGATCATGTTTTATTTTTTTAAAAATTTAAAGAAAGACTTAATTATAACAAATTAGTTTGATAATGTATTAAATATATATTAACGAAATATTTTGTATATTTTGAAAATTATATCATCTAATTTATATCGATTAGATGATCGATATGATCTTAATCAAATATAAACCCGATATAAAATAATGGAAAAAATAGTTGTTACATTATAATTTATTATTTTTTTCATAAGCGAATTTCTATTCCTTATTTACTTTCTACAATTTTGTCAATATATTATAGATTCTTCGTCTGATCTTAATCAAATATAAACCCGATATAAAATAATGGAAAAAATAGTTGTTACATTGTAATTTATTATTTTTTTCATAAGCGAATTTCTATTCCTTATTTACTTTCTACAATTTTGTCAATATATTATAGATTCTTCGTCTTTTAGTTATATAAAAAAAATTAACTATAATTATTATTATTTAAAGTTATTATGATATTATTCTGATGATAGAAGGTAAAATAGGAATAATTAGTCAATAAACTCTAAAAATATAGAATGACCTCCAAAAAATAAAATAAGTATTATGTTTTTATTGACTTGATAGTCGTAATATTATTAAGAGGTGAAACTCTTATTCTCTCATTATGATCATCCATAAAATGAAAATAAAATAAAATTTATGTAATAGATGGGATGTGTGGTAAAAATAATTGTTTGATACTTTCAATAATAAAAAATTCATACAACCCCTTATAATATATAATAATATTTTAAATTAAAAAAATAAAATAAATATAATTAAAATTGAATTATTAAGTATAAGTATTTACTTTTTGAAGTGTAAAAG
Organism: Phaseolus lunatus; assembly: GCA_013389735.1. NCBI lineage: Eukaryota > Viridiplantae > Streptophyta > Magnoliopsida > Fabales > Fabaceae > Phaseolus > Phaseolus lunatus. Next base: position 42,593,713 of record CM023857.1, on the reverse strand, counting down.
TATGCTCATACATGAATAAGTCTAGGAAATGTTTCAAAAAGATATGTGAATGGGAGAATCAATTATAATTATAATTTTATAAATTTGATTTTAAATTTTAAAATTTTAATAATAAAACTTTATATATATGTGATATGATGCTTTTTTATAGACATGAAATATTTTCTGCTATGAACAAAGAAACAAAATATACTATAAAATGTGGGATATATTTCCTTTTAAATAATTGTTGTGTTTTGAAACTCAATCTTGATCAAATGATCCACTAAATTATACTGTGTTTTCTCAAACTAATTAACAGACTTATTTATAATATTACATCTATAACGATAGTATTTGTTAATGATAATATATAAATAATTTATTTAAATTTAATATTTATAGTTTTTCAAATTTTCTAATCTTATCGCTAATAATAGTTGATTTAACGTCAATGAATAAAAATATCATTTAAACTAACTAATATGGTAAAAAAATGAGATTATTAAATCATTTTTAATTTATAATTCATTTAAGTAATATATTTAATTTTTCTATAAAATAGAGTAATTACATATATATATTTTAATATATCATGAATAATTATTTTTATATTATTTTATTGAAACAATAATTAATTTCTTCAATATTATTATTTAAAGAAAACAATTACATATAATATTTATCTTATAATTATATCTATTTTTTATTTTCCTTAAAGAATGATGAGTAGCCATATATAGTTAATATATTATGGACATAGTATTTTATATTAGTTTTTAATATAAAAAAAGAGCAAAAAAAGTAACGTCTTTTTGCATTATATGTAGTTTTAAATATTTTAATCAATAAATCTAAAATCTAAAGTATATTTATTTATTTGTGTATTTGAAGATAAAATTGCTCTTGGTGATATATTAGAAATGAACCATATTATAATATTTCAAAATAATAATATCAAAATTAACAAAGAGAATGGTAATAAATAATGGTGAAATGCCAATAACATTGGTATTCAAATAATTATTATACTAATAATTATATAAGAAATCATGATTATGGTTATTGTGGAGATCATCCAGTGCTATGGTGCTAACAATTACGAAAGTTTGATGATAGTAATAAAAGCTGTAGTTATTCAATTAACTAAAAATGTATTTGCGAAATTCTTAAGTACTGATATTTTTGACGTAATTTATTAGATATTTAAATTATTAGTAATAATGCCCTGTTTTTTAACAAATAGTCTATGGCTTAAATATTTGTAATATCATTTTGAATGAAAAAGTTATGCTGAGATTGTTAGTAATTTTTTTCACAATAAATAATCTTATACCAAATCCATAATTACTTAAAAATAACAATATATTTTAAATATTAATTAATATTCAACTTTATGTTCGTCAAATATTTTTTAACGAAAATTTATCTTTGGTAAAGTTAAATACTATTTTACTTAAACCATATATATATATATATATATATATATATATATATATATATATAACTGCATAAAATTATAAATTTAATATGCATATTTTTTCAAATTATGTAATATTATTATATAAAAGTGTGTATAATTATATTATATTTTAAAAAATATTATTTTATGAGTTGATTTATCATAAATCATGCCAAGATAGGGGGGAATTTCAATTTAACTTTTTTTTTATCATTATTTAATAAAAATAATTTATTGTTGGTAGTAAAGAAAGAGGATGAGTTTAATTTTAAAATATAAAAAGTAAGTTAAAATTCCCCTGTTATCACACGTGTTTACTTATATGACCAATCTTCTTTTCAACAATATATATTAATATTAAATTATAACAAATATTTTTTTTTTAGATTTAACTTTTTATTGTAATGAAGAGTTACAAATACTTATATTGCATAATTATAATATTATAAAATTATTATTAGAGTATTGAGTATTTGCTGATATTAATACAGGAACATAATATATCACAAGATTTGAGATTAAATTCTTTTAGGTAACAGTCTATCGAATTTCAACCTTAATCTATAATGTTAGGCTAAAACACCATACTTGCCAAAAAGGATTTCTAATGATAATATATAAATATAAAACTTTTCTATTTTAGACAACATTTTTATTTGTTCCTTTCAATTAGAGATTGGACCTTATCAAGAACAATCTTATCTATAATAATAAAATAAAAAAACTACCTTATCTCTAATAATAAGGTATAAATAATCAACTCATCTTTAATGATAATATATGCAAAAATAATTTATATGTAATGACAACATGAAATAAAAAATATATCAGATTAAGCAACATAAAATAATTATTTTTTATCTTTTCCTTAAATTTTGATCAACAGATATTAGTATTGGAGTATTTAAAAGCAGGGTCCTCTTAATCGTGGAATACATGTAATTATAGGATTAACTTTTTAAAAAATTTTAAAACAGTAAAATAAGTGATTGCTATTCCTTGAGTTAAGGTTAATAAGGTGATGACAGTAGATGTAGGTGATAACTTTTGCAAATGACAAAATTATTTTTTAAATTAAGAAAGAGACCATTGATAAGGAAAAGGTAATGAAAGAGATTGAAAAAAAGTTCAGAATAGAAGTTAAGTGGTATAATAAATTAATAATATTATTAACTTTCATACTAACACGTTTTAGATAAATAAATAATGGTTGGAGACGTTCATTTATTATTTATATCTATATATATTATTTTTTATATGCAAAAATTTATCTTTTTAATATTTAGTTTTATTATTTTATTTTAGATATTTTAGTTATTTATATTTTTAAGTATTTATTAAATAAATAATTATTTTTATAATTAATTGAATTTTTTTTTTTAAATTTTTTTTTAATAATAATGTAATGTAAAAAATAATTATAATTTTAAATTTTAAATATGGAATAGTTTATGAAACATAGATATAAAACATTTTAAAACATTTTATTACACATAAAACAGTTCTTACGACCTAATTATATATAAAGACAAATTTTCTCGAATTAGTTTTGTAAATATACATTTTATTTTATGAATTAGTTTTATAAAATTGAATTGGTTTATGAGGTAATTTTATAAATTTGAATTAGAAGATTTTGATTTTGTGAATTAAATTTAAATTACAGTTCCTAATAATAATAAAAATATCCTTTGTTTTGAATTCTTAAAAGTATTCACAGATAAGGAAAGTTGAAAGAAAATATATCAGGTGATATTTTTAGAAGAAAAGGTTTGTGAACATGAACAAGTAAAAAGGAGAAGTGATATCTGACGGGCGTGGAGAATGGAGATGGAGATGGAGATGGAAGTGAATGGAATCTGGATTACGATATTGTGATTACGGCATGAATAGGAAAGTGAAGACGTAGTGATCATGACTCATGGGTGAACTGAACCTGGCTGTGTTTTTGACCCAACTCAAACTTCTTCACTATCAAAAGCAAAGCACAATTGGTGGTCAATGGGAATTTGAATCCAAAATTTAGGGAACCTTCCTCACTTCTACCATCCAATGTGTTGTGTTGTGCTTTTTGGGCCAACCAATGAGAGTTTAACATTTCACTCTACTTCATGTTCCTTCTCTCATAAGTCTCATTAGATCTGAAAGGATCAAATATAATTTTCTTATAACAATTCAATTCTACTTTTGTTCTTGTTCGGGAGAGATAGATACAGAAAACGATTGCAATTTTTTCCTTCAGTCGGTCGGTTATTTACTTATTCCTTCTCTCGATCTAGTATCTTTCTCTTTCGGTCCTTGCTTCCAGTCGCTCGGTTTTAGATGGTACTTGTAAATGGCACTTCAATGCTTATGTCAGCAAAGTATTCGGCACTCGATTGTCGGAACAGTGCAAATAATGACGTACCTGGTTCTTGGGATTTGTGCTATTTATATTACCTTGGTGGATTTTTTTTAGTGGGCTAGATTAAGAGTTTAGGTTGTGCTAAGTGGCCCTTAATTGGTGATTAACTTTGTTGACCATACATAATTGGTGAAGAGTCTGTCGATCAACATGAAACGTTCGTCATTCCAATTATGACCGCGATGTTAGGAGGCTAGTGGTTAAAAGAGGATCTCGGTCGTCCACCTCAGACAATATAGGACTGTTCGACAACCGCCGGTACAAGTTTTAGTATAATAATTTTCTTGTGTTGTGTCGTTGGTTGGTGAAAAGACTTCTAAAAAATATGTGAATTAGAGTTATTAGCATGTGGGTAGAGAGTGAGTTCAAGAAAAATAAAAATAGGTTATTTTCTAGTAAAAGTTAGAATGGTTCACCAACACATTATAATGTTTCTTTTTATATTTGGACTTACAAATAATAATAAAATAATAATAATAATAAATGGTGTCATCATCTATAATGGTTGGGGGATGTCTCTTGTAGTCATAATTCAACACTTAATGTTTCTTTTTATATTTGGACTTACAAATAATAATAAAATAATAATAATAATAAATGGTGTCATCATCTATAATGGTTGGGGGATGTCTCTTGTAGTCATAATTCAACACACAAGAAGAAAATCTCATTTGATATATTAAGATGAAAACATTAATGAGATATATAAGTATGATATAGATGAAATATTCTTCACATGAAGCAACAAGTCTTAGCAACAAGTCTTCTAAGAGATCTTGAACATCAGTATATTGAGCTTAGATTGTGGTGAAAAGGAAGTGATGCTACCATGAAAATGGATTTAAAAATTTTTAAAAATTGACGTAAATGCTATCAATATATAACTTTTAATATTATAACTATCTTACTTTTTAGTATTATTATTTTTTCCATTCTCTTTTGTCCATGCTTTGATTCATACAGAACATATATGGAGACGCAAGTGTGGAAGGTTGATGGTATAAAAATCTAAAAAGGCAAGGGAAAATTTTTACTGCAACATACAAATTTTGACTTGTACTCTGATTTTTTATTTATTTTTGAAATTTAAAAATATTTTTTGAAAATTCAAAAATAAACCTGAAATAAAATCTGAAAATCAGAAATATTTTTATATATATCTCTTATTCTATTTAAAGATATTTTTGTTATTTCACATCCTCTTCTATTTAAAGGTATTTTTGTTATTTCAAGTGTAGGTTTAAGTTTCATCAAAGTAGGAGAGTGGTGCAAAAAAAAGCTTAATAGTTGGGCCTGACAGTGGGTGGACCTTGGAGATTATCAGACCCATAGAAAAAGAGATTAAACAAATTACTACAACAAAATTGGTGGATCAGTGGGTGCAGGGAAAGTGTGAGTGCTCTGAAACCAAAACACAAAGCAGCCGCAACCATGAAGCTGAAAGAGAGGGGCGGAGGTAACCGGAGAAGTCAGAAGTCGAAGAAGAGTAAGCAAAATTCACAACGGAAAAGGACTGGTCCTCGTTTGCCTTCTTCTTTGCAAAAGCACCTTGACCGTTTAAACCCTACCACTCACTTAGAAAGTGTGGATTCCGATTCCGATGACAACCACAACCTTTACGAATACGAGGAAGAAAGGGCCGAGGAGGAGTCTAGAAAAAATAAGCGTTACGACCCTGTCTCCGTTAACAATGATGACCTTTCCGAAGAAATTGAGGTTTGTCTTTTCTTTACCTTATTTTTAACAGTAATGTCATATAAACTCTTTATATTGTTCCTGTTGTTAACTTGTTTAAATGCTTGTCATATTAGGCCTGTTTGATTCCTTTTCAGTTTTTGATATTGAAAACTGTTTTCTATTATGTGATTTTTTTTTTTTAAAGCTTTGATTTAATTAACGTTGCGTTTGGATTGATGGAAGGAGATGAAAGAGAGAGGGGAATTAAATGGACTATGTTGAACATCCATTGTTTGGATTAAAAAATAAATAATGGAAAATAATGCAAAGTGATGTAATCCATTCCTTCTAATTTCATTTTTTAGCCTTTTCCTTCGGCTCCTAATGGTGTTCATGCCATGGAATGTGAAACACTCCTCTCAACTTGGTAACTAGAAGGTTTATGCTCCCCTTTGTGGCTTATCATCCCTTCCTAGTTTCGTGTGTGCATTCTTCCTCGCAATGCCTGCAATCCTCGTTTAATATTGGCTACCGCAGTTTCTAGAAAAGTTTAGTACACCCAACCCAACAAACAAAATACATGTGGCATCCAAGGTCTAATGGAGAAAGCATTTGAGACTTGCAACACCTTGTACAGACTAATTTTACAAACATGAACTTAATTATTAGACCAAACGAGTGTGTATACAGTCTGGCAGATGTTCAACATACTAGTGGTGTAAAGTGTACAAAACACAAAATTTCTTGTGTTACCTGTGATGATCTTTTGAATGCCGTATGAAATTTGATGGAGTCTCACATCCCTGATTTATATTCAAATACATTTGGAATATTACATTTGGTTTGGATTGGCTCATTAATTTTTAAATTTACATTTAACTTATCCTGTTTGTACCAGATAATTGTCATTCATGTCTTCACTGGTATTTTTAGGATGAGAACGTGCAATCAGATGATGAAAGTGACGACAATGATTACAATGGGACAAAGAGGGATGCAAATGTTCAAAGTGATGAGTCTGGAGAAGAAGATGATGGGAGGCATGCAAGGATGCTACAAGCAATTACTGGTATGCCTAGTGAGGCTTTTGAAGGTAAGAAAATTGCTGCTAAGCTTTTCTGTTATCGGTTATTTATTTATGTTAGAACTTAGAGGCTTGCTGTCAATTTCTTCTCCAAAAGTTAGAGAATATAATTAGTTATTAGAAATGCTTGTGATGAAATTTTTAATATTGCATTATAGTTTTTAACATTGGCACATTTAATAGCCTTTATACAAATGTTGAATTTTATCCGTGTGTGAATTATATGATAAAGTGCCAACGATCATTTCTACCAAATATTAAATAATTTGGAGATCCACTAATATGCAATATACTTGTCGAAATGTACTTGTACTTTAAATGGCATAATATATGTTGAAATGAAGCCATGTGAGAAAATATCAGTTTTGAATATTTAAATAATTCATAATGATGTTCATTATATATATATATATATATATATATATATATATATATATATATATCAGTGTTGCAAGGGAAAGGGAACAACTCCAGACTTCCTCCTAGTAAATTCTTATGTTATGTCAGTTCCTTGCAAACAGAACAGTGGATCTGTTCTTGTCTTAACATGGTTGTGGAGTGTCGCATATCCGGTCTTACCTATAAGTCAATTTAATATGAATGTCCAGAGGAACTGTATAACAAGAATATATTGCATATAGGCTTTCCTTCTTTTCTTCTCATGTTTGTCTGACTGGTGTGAATGGAATATTACACAATTTTGGAGATTATAAGTGTCTCTGTGTCTGTGTAGTGTGTGCTACATATACTCTAATTTTTTGAAATATGTGGAAGGAACACCAAACCAATTTTTTGTACATGAATGTTATATAGAGAGAGTCCTCCTGTTGTTTCTCTCTTTCTGTTGTGTTTTCAGATTAAGGATATGTTTTACACCTTAATAATCCCAATGCAGAGAATAAGAAGAAAAAGAAGACAAAGAATGACTCTGTTATCCCGGAGCTATATCCAGAGTCTGAATATAATCCTAGTCGCGATGTTTTGGAAGGTGATGCACGCATTAGCATAGAGGACCTACTGAATCCTCTTAGTGAAAAGCCTACTTATGGAAAACTTAGGAAGAGAGAGCTTCAAATTGCGAAGAATGATAGAACCGTACATGCACCACTTTCAAAGGCAGTTCAAGCAAAGGTAGAGAGGACAGCAGCCTATGAAATATCGAAGAAAGATGTCACCAAGTGGCAGCATATTATTCAGAGAAATAGAGAGGCATCAACTATTTTCTTTGATGAGAATGTAAATCTAGGATTTTCAACTGTAGGAGCAATAGCTTCTGAGTTTGAACCCAGAACTGAATTTGAGAAGAAAATGGCTGCACTAGTTTATGATGATGACGTTATGGAAGCCCATAAAAAGGATGGTTCTAAGCTTCTTGAAATGAACAAGGTATGAATGCTGTTAATATATTAGTTAATAATTGAATCTGGCATTACTGGTAGTAGTTGATCATGGAATGATTGAACTTTCCCTTTTCTGATTCTCTCTTTATTCCTTTTCTTTTGTATGATATCAATGTGGAAATGCCTTGTCTAGTCATTGGTGAAGTTGACTCAGTTGTGGTTTGGCATACTTAGAAGCATTTTATTTTTCCCAAACAGTCAAACTCAAATTTGTTTGTTAAATTGAAGTGCTTGGATATACATTTTGATTCTTCAAATAAGATTTTTTTCTGCTTATTACAACAACAGAAAAAAGCCCGACATGAATTAAATGGCATTTTTTCATACTGAACTGATTTTTTTTTTGTGTGTGGGTGGAGGCGACTAGGGGATTTGTTTCAGTGATGTACTTAAATAAGGTTGGATTTATATATAAGGTGGAGATGCACAAGACATTTCGGAATGACCAGCAACATCTTTCTCATTCCCACAAATATTATCACTCTCCCTACGCTGTAGACTTGGATCAGGCTTGTTCATAAAAGTCAGCAATAAGTTATCATTTTTTAATCAATCTTACCTCTTTCAATATTCCTATAATCCTATTATTTCACCTTCTTATTGTACCATGTTGAAAAGTCTAATAACTTCGATGAATAGAATAAAATTCATTTAGTAAGTTTCCAAACATGAATCACTTCTTCCTAAAAGTAATAATGGATTCCTGCCAAGCATGCTTCATGAGCTGAAATAAAACACCTTTATGATTCTGGCAGCTTCATGGTGGTAAACAAAATCTTAAGTCTCAGCTTGAGTTATGTTATCCCAGTTTTAGTTTTAACTTCTACCATACAATGTTTCCATGTGTGCCTGTTGGAGTTTAAGAATAAAATGAGCGCTCTTACATCTTTGAAGGTCTGTTTACTGAGTATTCTTCTTAACCCATGTTTTTAATGCATATGGCATGAAATTATTGGTATACTGCTCCTTTTCAATTGTTTTATGTGATCTATTATGTCTAATAGGTGTCAATTGAAGATGAGAAGGATAGGCAAAACCGGATTGCTAAAATGCGGAGCCTTCTTTTTCGTCATGAAATGAAGGCAAAGCATATTAAAAAGATCAAGTCCAGAACATTTCATCGGTTGTTGAAGAAAGATAGGTTAAAGGCAGAAGCCTCTCAGATACAAATGGACCCTGAAGCTGCTAAAGAATATGCCATTAAACGAGAGCGTGAAAGGGCCGAGGTATATCATCATTCATAAAGAAACAATAGCTCAAGAAATTTTGCTTAACAAACACTGTTTACTGAGATATATTGTATCTTCATGAATAAAACAGGAAAATTGTTTCTATCAATCCCTTTCTCACTTCAAATTTAAACTTGGTACAGGAACGCATGACTCTAAAGCACAAAAACCAGAATCGGTGGGCTAAGCGAATTATACAGCGAGGCTTAAATAGCCAAGATGAAGGAACTCGTGCTGCTATAGCTGAACAACATCAAAGACATGCTGAATTGACTAGAAAAATGCACTCTATGAACGATAGCAGCAGTGGCAGTGAAGATACCAGTGATGAGGATGAGGATGAGAACTCTGTTGGTTCTGATCAGGAGAGGGCTTACCAGCTTTTGGGAAAAGCTAGAGTTAAAACTATGAAAGTGTTGGAGGAAGAGGATGAAGTTCCCAAATCAGGATTGCTTTCTTTGCCTTTTATGGTATTATCCATTCCTTCTCTTTTCCTTTTCCTTCTCTCCCTGAAGGAAATTTCTGTGTAAATGTTATTCTTGTTCTTAATCCTGAGAAGACTGTGATAAATACTCAATTATTTTCACGTGAATTACTTTGTTGATAAATACTCAATTATTTTCACGTGAATTATCTTGTTGAATGAATTATTATCTTTGCTTTATGTTAATTTTGTTTTTAAGTATTCTCTTTCGTATCCAATATAGAGATTGAAATTCGAAGTTTTTCTTATTGATTTGTGGTCTTCCCTTGATCTGTTCTGATGTAGAGGCGCGGATTGGAGAAAAGGAAAGAGGCAGCTGTTGAAGAAGCTAACCTGGCTTTCCAAGAATATGAAGATTCCCTGAAGAAACTGGAGAATTCTGGTGGCTTGAAAGATCCAAAAGCTGCTTCTACCAGTGGTAGAAGAGTATTTGGACCACCCAAAGCTCGGATATCTGATACCAGTATTACAGTAAAATTAGATAACGGCTATGGTGGCAGTGATAGTGAGGATGACTTGGGAATCAGCAAAAGTGGCAACATGGAGAATACGGGAAGTGATCTTTTGCATAACATGGATTCGGTTGTAACTCAAGAAGACACTGATACTCACCAGGAATCATTTTTTAAGGTGAATGAAATCTTATTTTGTCTTTTTTCTTATGTTAATGTCTTACTCTATGGATGAGATACATTTAATGCATTTTTTGTTCACAGAACATTGATGATGTTGTTGAAAATCCTGGGCCTAAAACTACCTGCGAAGTTTCCATATTTGTGTCAGATACATGGAAAAAGGTTCAAATGCTTTTAATATATTGTTTTTGTTTTATTTCTTTTGTTAAAGAAAAATATCTTCCATTTATGAAGTGACTGTTCTGTTGCACTGACATATTTGTATTAAGCAGGCAAAGAATAAAAATGAAAACACAACTGTAAAGAAGTCTCCAAAACTTACAGGGCCAGCTAGGCAAAATATAAAAGTATAAGTTCTTTCTATTTTGTTACAAGTATAAACCGTGTTGTTGGTTTAGCCTTACATTTTATCCTTTTATGTCTTAGGATACTGAAAAGGAAATTGGAGAGGATAGTGATACCGATAGTGAAGGGCAGATGGTGGATGAAATTCTGTCTTCTGTTTCTAAAGTGCCTTATGAACTCCCTTCTCAAGAGGAGCTCATTCGGCAAGCTTTTGCAGGGGATGATGTAGAAGGTGATTTTGAAAAGGACAAGCAGGAGATCCTCGAGGAAGAAAATCCTGAGCAAGAAAAGCCTCTGTTACTTCCTGGCTGGGGCCAGTGGACACATGTACAAGAAAAGAAAGGCTTACCATCTTGGATGCTGAAAAAACATGAAGATGCCCAGACAAAAAGGGCAGAGGCCCTCAAAAAGAGGAAGGATGCTCGGCTAAAAAACGTGATTATATCTGAGAAGATAGATAAGAAGGTTAGTGTCATTATATACTAGATTTTGAACCTTCCGTATTCTTTTCAATGCATGCAACAATTCGTATTCATATTAGAAATTTGTGGAGTTATTTGGATGTCATATAATATTGGTGTTGCAATGGCAATTATTCTCTTTTTTACTTGTATCAGCAGTAATATTATTAACAGATATTATCATTAGTATTAGTTGTAGTAAATTATTCATTCCTACCTCATTTTTTAAAACTCCTGTCTTTATTATTTGGTATTATCTTGCTTAAAAATTATTTTCAGTATATATTCATGCTCGAATTCTCGTTTTGTAACTGGGGCTCGAACAATGTTGCCAACTGCCTCGTGCACCAGTATTTGCTGACCAGTTCCGTGCCTATTATTTAGTGTATCAACGGTTATATTTTCTGTCAATTATTTTGTGTTCGTTTTAATTCTGTATTTCCTTTTGGATATGGCAGGCTGAGAAACTGCATACGAAATCTCTGCCTTTCCCGTTTACTTCAAAAGAGGTGTTTGAACAGAGCATGCGTGTGCCCATTGGACCTGAATTTAATCCAGCAACTGCAATTGGTCTTCTTACCCGACCAGAAGTAAGTACTTCGGAGCACTTTATTGGCAAACTTTCTATCCTTGAAATTTTCCTGTGTCGGATAGAATCACGCTGTAGAGACAGCTTCTGTCTAAAGTAATTAAAAATATTACGTAGATGGTCTTGCTTACCCTTGGTGAAGGAAAGACCTTTGTTTATTGGATACTGTTGTGCATTTTAGTAGGTTCTTATCTTTTTTCCAAGTGATACCATTTAGAAAAATACTTCAAGATGAATGTATCTTTTGTAGCCGTCTTGTAAACATAATGTTCCATATGCAGGTGGTGAAGAAACCAGGTGTTATTATAAAACCAGTGGAGTTTGAAGATGTGAATCCAAATGAAAAATCAGAACAACGAAGTGGTGATAAGCGAAAGTTTAAGAAAAATAGTGGCAAACCCATGAAAAAGGCGAAAGTGGGTGGAAAAAATTAATGGACCGGAGTTTTGGTTCTGATCCATTTATTCAAATATTCTCAGTTTTGTCTTTCTTTTGGAGAAAGACAATAAACATTTTTGCAGTTTAAAAGAAAAGGTGGAGAATTTAGGAGCTACGGAAGCTTAGGGCATGCAAGGAAGGGTAGAAATAGAAGAATAGTGTTGTATTTTGTTGGGGTATTTCCCCTTAAATATTATCATTGTCCGGTTAGTGTTTATTATTTTCACACCAACGGAAATGTCATTTTTTCTATTTTGTGCCCGATATATATCAAATAGGTATTCTCCTAAGGAACTGGAAAAAATATATTTATCTCTGACACGTTTTTGTCTAGAAACTGTCAAATTTCATTATTTTAATTTGTTAAATCCCCCTTCAAGTTATCTAGCTTTTTTTTTCTTCTAAAGATGTATTCTAGCGTGGCATTTAACTTTTATATCATTTATACATAATTCTGTTGATCGTATTTTGTTGATCGTATCCCTCGATTCATAGAATTTATATAATAGAAAAGATATCTAATAATAGTGTATTGGAAAATTTATTATTATTTTTCATGAAAGTATATCAACATTTTTCTTGCCTTTTTTTCCATTTTATAAGACGAAGTAGAAACATTTTTCTTTGTTTAAATACTCGGTCTTTGAACGTATTCTAATTAAAGTGAGTAATAATGACGATAAAAAAATATCGAAATTTGTATCTTGAAGTGTTTTTAAATTTAATTTATATTATTAATAATATATTTTTTAATAAATGTTCAATAGAAATTACTATATAAAAGTTTCATTATGATCATTAAATGTGACAATGAAGAGATATTTGTAAATAGTTGTACGATAGTAATGTATATATAAAAACTCTTTTTAACTACTTTAGAATAAAAGATATTTGTAAATAGTTGTACAACTGTAGTGTATATAAAAACTCTTTTTAACAACTTTAGAATAACATCTATCCATTGTACTAATGTTACCCGAGAGTTCAAAGCTTTCATGTCAACAATATTGTTTTATATAATATTTTTATTCAACTTAAATAACCTCAGTGAAACTGTATTAGACTTTAGTTCATAACTGAAGACTCTTTCAAAGATATACAAGCATAAGCATCAATTGTATAGAGGATAATGCCTCGAGGTTCAGACCCTTGTAGCAGTAGAAGTACCCTTTTGAGGCTAATGAGGCTGAGGTTAAGCTTATATGCTCGTCTATAACTCTTCAAAACCATCTTCGTCTCCGTCATCCTCTATCCTTTGAAATTCTTGTCTCCATGATTCCATCTGCCATAATGTCAGTGCCTTATTATGCTTTATACACACTACTGTGCAATACCATGTAAATCTGAATACAAAGTGCCTCACCTGATCATCAGAATGTAACAGCTGTTCTGCAGCAAACAGTATACTATTATTGTGCCCTGATGCAAAATCTTGACCATAACTCTCTGCAATCCCTTCATAGTTGATAATTTCCACCCGAAATCCGTTGCTCATGAATAGTTTATCTACCCTTTGCCTTATATTGGACTGTGCAAGACACAAGAAAAGATTCTCTTTTTGCTTTCTTTTTCATGAAGAGAAAAATATTTTAATGAATTAATTAAATTAACTGTGCACAAACCTTGATTTCTGTGTCTGTCTCAGCTAAGCAGGCAGGAAGCTCTCCCAAAAAAAGGGATCCCTTCATGGCCAAACTGCCAATCATTGACAAAACCTCTTCAAAATTTGCCAGTGTCATCATTGGAAATCCCTGAGCAGGAATAAACCCACGTGACTAACATCTCAAGCAAACACTCCCTCTTACTCCTACACTAACTTTGCTTTTGATTTCGCGAGTTTACTAATTGGAAGAAAAATGATAGGATTAATCACCTGTAAGACCCATATGCTTGGTCTACTACCACTGTAGCCCTTAAATTGCATAGCCTGCTCCATGTCAGAGGACTCCAGTGGAATGTGACAGAATATGCAACCTTTGGGCATCTTCGCCCCAGCATCTGAAGCTTTAAAAAAAGAAACCATTAGATGTTGTTCTCATAGTGAACGCACAATACAAAATAAAGACAAACTCTTACATTCTTATTTACAGAATTTTGTGAGGCACAACTCTTTTAACCAAGCAACTGGTTTTGTTGAATTTATGATAAGAACGTTGTACTCTATAGAACAGTTTCCAATTGGATTTGGATTTTTTTCCTAAGCTTTTCCCCTAATGAACGAGAAATAGACAAATATTTCATTGCACATATTGAGATCCTTTGTGTCTATCTTTCTTTCTCTTCGTATGCTGTAATCATTTGAAAATACTTACCTGACTAAGAGAATCCCAATCCTGATCCATCTAGTTTGCATGTGTACTTATCAGGTTTTAGTCTCAAACTATTAACTTCGCTCAATGATATTTAGATTTGACAATGATATATGTTTAAAAGATTATCATCCACTAAATCAACAAATGTCACCTTTAAGCTTCTCAGCTGCAAATTTAAATACAATTTCAGGAGAGATGTCAAATATTATGGTAGAAGTGGGCCACCGAAGTCTGTATGGGCGTGTATCCATGCCATCAGTCAAAAAAACTAGCTGCAATTACGGAAAATTATCAAACTATGCAATATCATCCAAATAACCACCTAAGTACTTAATGAAAAATATTAATTTAAGAGGATATAGAATTATTCTCATAAACATACATACAGTAAGCAAGTACCTGCTTTAGTCCATCAATAAGACTAACTGTATGAAGCAGCTTATCATCAATGAACTTGGCTGCAAGACAGTAGGGATGCAAGTCCTGAATCACATCCTCGGGAGTATTATCAGGGACAAAACAACCAGCATATGGGTCTAGAAACAGAGGCTCTGCACTCGCAGAGAAGTGATACTATGAGACATGATCTTGTACACTACGTGACATGACAAAATGCAGCATCTAAATAGCATTACTTTATTATTTGCTTCGATGTATACACACACATATATAGAGAAGTAATGATACATATACACCTTCCTAAATCAAACACTCCAACAATACCTATTATTTTTCTCTATCTCTTTTTTCTCATCAAATCATATCACCTATCATAACAACATTTCTCTTTTCTTTTTTCCTCTCTCAAGTTAAAAAGCATTTGGTGTCCACCAATCTTTTTGTCAACAGTGAACTCAAACAACCTACTTCGAATGGTGGCAATAAAATGCTAGCTTAGCACGATGAACCTACAGCTACCATTTATTGGACCATTCTGTATAAAGATAAAGGTTTTTGTACTTTGAAGCAAGAAAAGTCAACCATACTCATACATTATTATTATTATTCATCAAGACCCTTGAAATGCTCGATGAAATGTCTAAATGAGATAGAATTTCCTAGAATGAGTATAATGGAATGAAAGGGAGAGATGGGTAAATTTGCCTGGTCGAAGAGATTCGTGGTAACGAAGAGAAGCAGAAGCAGTAGCAGAAAGGAGTAATGGGTCATTGTCTGGGCTGAGTTTTGCAGTAGAAACACAGAGTTTCCTCTTAGATGTGCATAGGAGTGAGGGAAGGATATTAATATAAGTTACAGGGAAAGCTTGTGCAAAACCCATCAAGCATTTCAAAAGGATAAGGATTTAAGACTCTTTCAGTTAAAAACCGTGTCTTGTACTTTCAATATGTTGACTCATTTTATTCACAGACTAGTTAGATGGATAATAAACATATGTTTTATATTATTCAATTTATATAATTAATTTTTGTTAAATGAAGGTCACTTTCATCCATTTAACATATAAAGAAATTATTATTTTATTGTAATATAATATTTTATTTTAAAAAATATTATAGAATGATTACTTTTTTCTATTATAAAATAAACTTTACTCATTTTTAGTATGGTTTGGAGGCAAAATTATTTAAAAAAAGGAAAACTACAATTCACAACCTTTCATTTCAAATATGTAATATGAATTCATATTTAACATTTGAATTTGATATCAACGAGCTAAATTTTTACTTTAGTTTCGATAGCATTAAATATGAATTCATATTACATATTGAAAAGAAATGAATAATTTGTAAATAGTATTTTTACTCAATTAAAATAATTTTGTCTCCAACAATAATAATAAAAATATGTAGATATAATTAACTATTATTCATAGTCTCCTATTTCCATATCTCATTTTCCGAACCTTTTTTTAAGGATTTTTTAAAACAATTCAAATCAACTATCTAAGAAATGTACCTCGAATAAAATGATAATATGTGTTTGATTACCGAATGAAACTCAAAGAAATAAAAATTATAGATCTTTTTTTCTAGAGAGGGATACAAATGCAATATTGAAATTAATAATTATTTCCTCAATATAAGACAATTTTAACATTATACAGAATAACAAAAATAATTAACTTAATTGTTTTAAATGTTCTTAATATATTGAATAAATCTTTATTATTAATTAATTTAAATTTTTTATTCTCCTTATTTATTAATACAGAATACATATACTTTTAATATTCAATGAGATAAATAAGGAAGTCAACAAATATAAAAGTTATATGAAAATAATAAAGTATCAACAATTTATTTTGGAATATATACGTTATAATAAGAATAGAAGAATGAAGTAAAGTAATTTTTCATACCATTATAATTATCTTACTATTGTTGAGTTTTTGTAGATATGCTAACCGATAATAGCACAAAACCAAGAACATGAAATCTGAATAAACTTTTATAAGAGGAAAAAAAAAGTTATTCATAAACTATAATCAACTTATACATAAATTAATTTATAAAATTTTATTCATGTAACTTTTATATTCTTTAATCTGTGTATAAATTATTTTTATTTTTATTTTTTTAAAAACTTGTTATGATAATGTTTATTAAAGTAAAAGTTACTCAGTTGGTAGAATCATATCAAATTTCATACATGCTAATAACAGTGAGAATATATACTTTTAGTGTCAATATTTTTTTATCCTTTTAACTAATTTTAAAAACTACTCGAGAATATTATAAACATAATTTCTCCATCTCAACAGTAATATATAATTAAATTTATATTTGAAAAATAATATATAAATATATATAAGGTACAAAGTGTTTATTATTTTTTACTAATATTTATAATAAGGACACTCGTATTTTATATACGCATTTAATATTTTTTTAATTATATTTAAAAATCAGAATATTTCCAAATTCATAACTATCTTTATATTAGTATTTGATGTTAAAGAAAATAAAAATAGTAAAGATAAACTATTCGTTCACTAAAGATTATCCATATATACAACTAATTTATTTTCTATCTTTCTACAATATCTATCTTTTTTCTTTCTTTTACGTAAATAATTATTCACTAAAAAAAAATTAAATTAATTACTATGTTAATTAAATTAAATACTATTTTAACTAAAAAAAATTATTAATATCTAAAATAATTTATAAACTAATTTGTAAATTGGTATATAAATATTTTAACTATGATTTAGTTCTAAAGTTACTAGGTATTAGTTAAAACTTTTAAATATTAATAATTTTTTTAGTTGCTAAAATAATATTTAATTTAATCATAATAATTAATTATGTTTTGTTTTTAATTTTTTTTTATTTAACGAAATCTAATATTAATTTTATTCAATTTATAACTTACATGCATTAAATAAAAAATAATAATACATATATATTTTAGTCAAATGAATATATACAATTAAAATTAATTTTATATATTAAATTTTAATTTATTAAAATAAAATATCATAATTTAAAATCCAAATCTGTATGTTTGACTTTTGCGAAAGTATTGATGAAATGAAAACGATAATTCATATATTTGCCTCGCATGCCTACACTCTTTAAATGAGAAAATTTATATGATCTGAATTCATTAAGTGGTTCCAACTAATTTCATTTGATTTTCTTTTTCAGAAATTCTTTTATTTGATGTTAGTAACTATCTTTATATACAAATTAAAGGCAACCACCACCCGCTTTTGGGTTTCTTCTGTGGAAAATTTCAGTGACTGTGAAGTGCTACACATTTATAGGGCCAGCAAAAATTTAATAATCATAATTATTTTTCTAAGTGTTTAACGTTTTGCCAAAAAAACATGTAATTTAAAAGTTTGAATTATTTTTGTAATTTTGACATATTAAACACTTTCAATAAAAAGAGCTCATTTGTAGTATAGTTGACTGACTATATAAAATTTAATCAGAAACCATATGCTCACAGGACTTTGAAAATAAAAAGATTATATATATAAACCTTAAATTTGTGACTATGGTCAATCATTGTTAATATCTATTAGTCAAAGAAATTAAGTAGCTAACAACTACTAAGAAAATTAGCATATAGGGTTAGTAGGTGAGTGTTTGGTGATCAGCAGTTCCCAACCAGAGATTAATGCTGTTAACAACTCTGTTTTTTTTTTTTCCTTTTTTTTTTTTTTTACTTTGAATTGTAGAATGCTATGTTCTTCATTTATTTTAAAAATAAATCTGGATTTTATTCCACAATCGAAGCCCGCCTAACTATATATATATATATATATATATATATATATATATATATATATATATATATATATATTCTCTTTTTTCTTAGTATATTTTTGTTGAGTTTTTTATATGTATAATTTTTTATTTTTGTGTAACACATAATTATCATAACTGATAAATATATAAAAAAGAAGAAGTTAGAGTTTAAAAAACATTCATACCAATACTTTTATTACATGCGTTGTATTTGACTAAAGAAATATGCATTTATCATATTTACTGAATGATTATTATTGTTAAATAGTTTTTAAATTTATATTTAACTAATTAGATTTAATTAGTAGTTAAAATTTTTGTAGTTAATTAAATATCAATTTAAATTATTTAACCATAATGAAAATTAATTTAAAAATTAATTTTTTTTTAATCTCTAAAATGATTTATAATTTAGTCGAATATAGTAACTAATTATTTTTAATCTCTAAAAATTATTTATATTTAATGATTTTCTTGTAGTGTAGATCTAAACTTCACAAAAATGAACGAAATTCTCATATTTTTAAAGAGAAGTCAAAGAAAGAAAAAGAAAAAATAATTTTAGGGAAATATTGGTAATTTTGAAATAAAGTTTGAATAACAAAATTTTTTCCTATTTATAAACTTTTTGCTTTAATATTAATTTAAGTTACATCACTTTTATTCTTAAATTTTTTTTCTAAATCCTTACAAAACTTATGAGAATTTATAACTAGTTGTTGATAATGTAACACTTATTTTTTAAAATAATTTTAATTATTATAAAAAGACGATAAATTTGTAAATCATACTTTTGTGTGTTTTCTTTAAATTAAATCCACATTTAAAATTAAGAGTGGATTCTTGTTGTAATTATTATTATTATTATTATTATTATTATTATTATTATTATTATTATTATTATTATATAATACTAAGTGTTGTTTGAAACATTATGATATGATATAAGTATATTATTATAACAACATTTTAAAAAATTAATAGTCATTGCAAGTATCAATAAAACTTGATTTTTTTAATAGTCAAACAATAATTTCTAATATAAAATCACAACAAATAGGTATGTATTTATTTGATAAAACATATTTATTTCATTTGATAAAACACGGTTGTGATCATATAATCATGGGCTCCATCTTCTATTAACCCATGCAATCATCGCCTCCTCGGCGCCGTCGAATTTGGTGGATCTGCAGACAGTTCTTGTCTCGGGAGAAGTTGATTAGGTGATTTTGGTGAACCATATGTAGATCTTGAGCCCAATCAGCTTGAGAGGAAGGCGTGTAGTTTGGTTCAGGAGTGTTGTGTTTGGGAACTGGGATATTCATTTTCAGTGGCTTACTTCAGAAGCTCAGGGATGTTGTTGTTAATAGATAATGGGTGGAGAAGAAGGTGATTTTATGGTTGAAGCTGCTTCACCCGTTTTCGAAACCAAATTCGCAGATATGAATAATGTGCAAACATTTTACGTAGAATTGAGAAAAGTGATGGAGATGTTGTCTTCTGTGAAGTCGCTGTTAATGCACGTTGTAAGGTCAATGCCTTTATACATTAATGGCTTCTCTTCAATTTAATCTCACATGCCTAATATAATATACTACTTCAATACACTTCGTACACTGCTAGTGTGCCTTAAAAAATCCAAAACTTTGCTTTCACGTTTACTTTATAATTATTTTAATAATATAATAATATATATTCATATTTTAAATTAAAAAAAATAAGATATTGATATTTTGAGTTGTATATGATCAAAATATAATCCCTGATTCTTTTATTTAGGGGGTGGTAATCCAATGTAGATCCATTGGATTGGATTTAAAATTCCTATCCAATTTTAACTAGATAAATTTTATTTGGATTCTTTTAAATCTATTTAAAGAAAATTATTATTATTATTATTTTGATTAGATTAAATCTATTTTGATTTGAATATGGGCTAACTTGGTTTGACTTTATCTAAATCGACTTGATCTAGATTTGGACCAATTCAGCTAGACTTGGTCTTGGTCCGGGCTGACTCAACTCTATCTGGATTTGAGAGGACTTAGTTCAACTTGGTACCAGGTCGACTCAGCTCGTCATGGGTTTGGACCCACTCGGCTCCACATGGGTTTGAGCCCACTTAGTTCAACATGGCTCAACTTGACTTTGCCTCACCTAGACCCGATATCAACTCGACCTGGATCCAGACCCATTTGGCTCAACATTGGTCTGGATCCACCAAACTTGACATGGACCCAGGCTTAATAAACTTGACATGAGTCCGAATCGACTCGACTTGCCATTGACCAAGGCTGAATCCACTTGACACAGGCCCAGACTGACTCTGCCTGACACAAACCCCGACCGACTCCACTCAAAATGGGCTAGAGACTCTGCTCGACACGATTCCGAGTCGAATTCAAAATTGTTTCATAATCTTTAGGTTCACAAAAAATAGGAGTGGGAAGATTAAAAGTATAGATCAACATACTAGTTATTTATTTATAATTTAATATATATATATATATATATATATTTAAAATCATAATTAATCATGTGTGTTTTATATGTTTTTAATTAGTTAATTAATGTCTTTAATCGATAAATTAAAAGTTAAATTATTTTATTATAATTAGTAATTAGAATTTAATTTATAAATAATAATTTAACTTGATATATGATTTGCATATTTGTATCCTTCAATTAATTTAATAAAAAAATAATCTTTTAAAGATTTTTTATTTTAGTATCTAATTTTAAAAGGTCAGTAGGTCAGCTCTTCCAGTTAAATTCACTTTTGTCACTCTAATCGTCTTAGTTCAATTTCTCTTAATTAACAAGTAGTTATTTCCCAAATAATAACAACCCTAAAATGTGAAAAAAGAGGGAATCATATACGTAAAATTTTAAAATACTCGCAGGTAAAAAAAAGATAAATAAACTTAATTACTTTTTAAACGAGAGAATCTATTGAAAAAATATAAGAAAAATTTTAGAAAGTTAGAGAAAATATAAAGAAAGGAGAAATTTAGAGATTTGAAAAGAAATATGTTTAAAAATCACACGTAGTTATGCAAGAAAATGAAAATAGATAATAATTGCACGATAAATAAAATGAGGAATTATTGTAAATTTAGCATCTTTTTTAATATATTTTTATTGATTAAAGTTTACTAAAACTCTCAAAATTTTAGTAAGTGCCATTTCTCATTCAATCAGTCTTATCATTTACAATTTTGATTAATTTTAATAAAATGTAAATAATCTGTTAAAAGTATGTCATTATAACTTGTCGACAAAATAACTTGCTTAATAAATTTAATCAACATCAATTGATAAATACATTTGATGGACTTGGTGAGTAAGTGGATTTTGAAATCGTTCTCACAGTAACCAAATCACCTCAATTTGATTAAAATTGAAAAGACGTGATGACTTCTGTTTTTGCTTGGAGGCAGTTGTAACACGTGAGAATCCAAATAATTGCTACGGTGCAAAACATAGTTGTATTATATACTTTTTCTAAATTTAACCAAAAACAACTTATTTTACATAATTAAAATGCAGCTGATATCATTTAATTTTATTAATCTCAACTCAATAATTTTTAAACATGTATTATTGAAAAATGATATAAAAAATCTTTAAAATATAATAATCATTAAATAAAAAATATTTTAAAATGATATTTGTATTGCTAACAGCTTGAGGTGTCGGAGAGTCGAATCTTCACTAAACCTTCCGACACCTCGATCTATTGGTTTTTCCGTCCAACAAACCAACGACATCTCAACTTATTGACCTTTCAGTCCAATTAATCAACACCATAAAATGATTAACGATTAAGGAAGCTTAATAAATTTTTAAAATTATGATTAGGGACATATGGACCTACATAGGTCTAGCGGGGTCCTCCCTATAAGTAAGGGTTCAAGGCAAAAACTATAAATAAATATGTACTCTTAGGATAATAGATAATGAATATTTTATTTTAAACATATAATCATAATATAAAATTACACATGACTTGAGGGTTGGAGTGTAATTATAAGTACAATGTAAAAGACTTAAAGACCAAAAAATCGAGAGAATTGAAGACATATTTAGAGACAACAATCTAGAAGACTTATGTAAGGAATATCAATCTTATAAGAATAATATCATTAAAAATAAATAAAAGTCACTTAAATTTATTTATATTTAATTTTTCTTTATTTTCTTCTTCTCCTTCTTACATTTATTTAAGTTAAAAAAGAAGTACAATTTATGTATATGAAGAAAGAATAATCGACAAGTAGCCTCCACTCATAATTACAAGAAATTGAAATTTGAAAAGTTTATTGAGTTCAAGGCTCACCCTACCTCATTATTGCTTTTAGTGAAAGAAACTCAACACCCTTGACTTCTCTTCAAAATATAATTCTCTACTTCTTTTAACAACCATTAATTCTTTCATCAATCCATGTCACTTAATAAAATACATGACATAATAATGAAAATTTTGTACAAGTTAAATGTTCTACCAAATAAAGGATACTATATTAATGCATGTTGACTTTAATATATTTGAAAGAGTAGTTTGCTTTTTGAGGAATGCTACAGGAATGTTAGAATTTTTTTAAAAATCATAAAGTATCATGAATCTTACTATGTCTTATTTAATATATGTATATCGATTTTATAATTTTAATAAATCTTAACAGATAAAGAATGTGTTATACATTCTTATAGAATTTTAACATGGACGTTTCTGTGTTGAGCAAAAAAAAAACATGGACGTTTTTGTGGTATGTTATTTTAAGATTTTTTTTTTATTAAAACAGGTGTTGTTGGGTAAACTTATAGAAGTGCTTTAAAAAGATAAAACAAGAAAACAAAATTAAAATAAATTTAGGTATAGGTTAAAAATTTAATTTTGACGTTAATATGAATTTTTTTACCAAATTTATGTATAAAATAATTTTAAATTAAAGTTTAATTTTTTCAAAATATAAAAAATATTCAAAAATATTTGTATGACAGTGGAGAACTTATTACAAGGAATGTCGATACCATATGTTGCTTAAGAATATATATATATATATATATATATATATATATATATATATTTTTAATTAGAAACAAAATTAAGCGACAATCTATAAAAATACGAGTTGTTTAGTTTTTTTTGGTGTTAGAATAAATTTATGCATTAGTTACTTGAGTATATAATCGTATAAACACTTAAATTGTTTTAATAAAAGATCAAATTTAAAAATATTAATTAATAATTTAGTTTTAATTTATAGGATTTTTTTTTTATATATAATTTTTTTAACAATTATTACTTTATTTTATTATGTTTTTATTAAGATATTTTAACTTAAATTAATTAGTGTATGAGTTTTGAGTGCAAAATTATCATTTGTACTTTTAGTTTCACAAAGTTAAGAAATAGTTAATTTAATTTTAAAGAAAATTAAAGATGTGGTATTATGTTACACATGTAAAAATTATTGATAGATTAGGTCAACAGTTATTAGGAGAAAAACTAAAAAGCACATTAAAAGGAAAAGAATAATGAATCTTTTTATACATGAGAAACTTCTTGATAGTCTCTTTCCAAAGGGACAACACTCTAAACTTTAGTCTTCTTCTTCTTCTTCTTTTCTTTCTCTTCTCTTCTCTTTCTCTGCTGTCCCACCTTTTTCTGCTATTTCACTTCTGCATTAATTCACAACTTTTATTACACTGAGGAAGAAGTACAGTTTTCAGATCCATCAACACTTGGTGCAAGGAAGGTGTTGGTCTCTATCGATCTCTTCCATGGATTTGGACTTTGAATATCAAGAAGTAACTCCTCCTTTTCTCTATCTTAATTTCTGCACACTCTCATCTTCTGCTGTTCTTCCTCACCTTGCTATGATAATCTAATATGGAGGTTGTACAATTTGTAAGTTCAGGAATACAAGAGGAACTCAAGGGGAGTGCAACTCTTCACCTGTAAATGGTTGCCTTCATCTTCTCCTATGGGTCTGATCTTCCTTTGCCATGGTTAGTACTTCAATGCTATTTCTTCTCCTTTTAGTCTCTCTCTCTCTTGGTAGTAGGTGTGGTTTTACTTACTTAGGTTTCATTAATTATTTCTTGCAGGTTATGGCATGGAGTGCAGTGGCTTCATGAGAGGTAATTAATGATCTTCTTCTATCTCTTTTTTCGTACCCTTCAGAGTATTTTTCTTCCTAAGTAGTAAATGGCTTGTATAAAACAATGGTGTGAACCAGTAAGAACATTTTGTTATCACGGACCTAATAATCCTCATTGTCAAGTTATCTGTCGTGTTGTCGTGAGTGGTTGAACCTCTTTCCATGAAAAAGAGGAAAATACTCTAAAATGTTAATTAGTTCCTTAACTTTTCATAGGGCATATCAATTTAGATAATTCTGTTCATTCATCTATTAGAGATAATAATATTTTATAATAATTTTATAAAATAGATTTAAAGTTGAGCATTACCTGTAAATCTTTAATTAATTAATTAATTAATTGTTGTGGCTACCAAAAATTGATGAAGGCATTGCGTGAAGTCACGTAGGGTAGCGTTGGAGTGAACGGTACATGCCCTCCATAGATATAAAAGTGTCGTGATCCAACTACAATTCACACCCTCAACTAAAAAAGGGGAAGGCTAGTACTTTTTCAACAATTTTTTTAATTTGTTAATTTTTTACTTCCCACAACCAACGTAATGGTAGTTTTTATTAATTTAAATTTCATAATATTATTGTATTTAAATAAAATATTTTTCATATGATTATCAAACTCTATCCCATGTTATGGAAGAGATAATTTATTAAATAAGAAATTATTTTTAAAATGATATACTTTTTTAGAGATGCTACAGTAAAAAGTTAGTTGCTGATAACCTAGTTGGTTAATAAGTTCCGATAAATTAATTTTTTGAATTAAAAATGTTTAATAAACTAATTCGTAATTATAAAATGATATCAAAATATATATTATATAGATTACATTTCATTTTTCTTAGACAAAATATATTATTATTAGTTATAGTTTTAGATTTTTTTAATAATTAAATTTATAATATTTTTTTTATTTACTTTTAGAAGGTGTATAGACATTCTTATTTCAACCATTTATTTTATTTAAATGAGCTGATGTGGTAAATATTAGTTAAATTTAATTGCTATTTTTTTATTTTTCTCTATTTCTTAATTTGAATGACTGTTAGATTGAATTTGTTTTTTTTTTTTTTACATAATGAAACGTTAGTTACCTTGATTTGTAATTACATTATTTTTAATTTGAATTGTATAAAAAATTAAAAAAGTAACCCAACAAATACTAAAAGTGGTACAATAAATAAAATTGAACTAAATAATAATACATAAAAAGAAATTAGGAATAATAGAAAATGTATCAAAATATAAGAGGTAATAATGAAATAGAATTAAATAAGCTAAGCCACCAGAAAAAAAAAAAAAAGAGTGTAATTTATAAGATAGAAGTTCCTAAAATAAGCATTTTCAAGGTTTATACCAAATACTTTTATGTTGTTCAACTTAGTTTAGAAGCTAGTGAAACAATTTAGTAGTTAGGTTATTAGTGTTCCTAAATACAGTATTATTCTGGAGTTTTATTTTATAAGATTTTATTTGTTATATTTAATTAAAATAAAGGAGCGAAAGAGTGAGAAGGGGATTGAATCCCATAGCAGGTTGGTAGTATTAACTAGACATGGTGTGGGGAGGCAGCCAGACAAAGAAGAATATGGTCACACCATTTCATTGCTACCAAGTATAGCTGTACAATGTACGGAAACAACTATTTAAATTTAAACATTTGAAAAAAAGTTGTCATATTAAAACATAAATGAAGTTAGAATTTAAACTTATTTTATATTAACCATTTCCCTCACATGTCATAATTTTGATTATTTTATCAGATCATCGAATTTATTGATATTTTTCACTATGATCTAAACAATATTCAAAAACTGAAAACACAAAAGCAAATTGTGATGGCTGGTTCCACATTGATAAAACATTTATATTTATACTGATATTCAAACAATTAACAATGTGAAATTAATAGTAACAAGTAGGAATAAAAGAATATTAAAATGACCATGATGTGCTCACCAATCAACAACATGCTCTTTGTTCGGACAAACACAAATAACACAACCAACTATTTGACAGATACGTATAATGATTGTTCCCGAGTTATATTGTGGTTTGCTTTCATGATGATTGTAGAATGTGGTGTACGACTATCTTGTGCCAAATATGCTGTGTACGGAATGGATTATGAAGGGCATGGACGTTCTGAAGGTGCTCGTTGTTACATAAAGAAGTTTGATAACATCGTTAATGATTGTTATGACTTTTTCAAGTCTGTCAGCGGTAAAGATTCAATTCAAATACTTTAATCTCCCAACTCAATTGAAAGATGAGAATTTTGTTTCAGCTTTTTCATTTATTGTGTATTTCAGAGCTCCAAGAGTATAAGGGAAAGCCTAGGTTCTTGTATGGGGAGTCCATGGGAGGGGCAGTGAGCCTCCTTTTGCATAGAAAGGACCCTTCATTCTGGGACGGTGCAGTTCTTGTTGCACCCATGTGTAAGGTGTGAAACATTTATTGAGCTAAACAACTTTTGAAACTTCCTTTTATTATAGGAAAATCAATCTTATCAACTTCATTTTTCCTACATATGTAAATTCAACACTGTTTATCCAAATGTTGAAACAATAAGCCAGATATCAGAGAAAGTGAAGCCACACCAGGTGGTGATCAACATATTGACTAAAGTGGAAGATATAATCCCAAAGTGGAAGATAGTTCCCACAAAGGATGTCATCAATTCAGCCTTCAAAGACCCTGCTAAAAGAGAAAGGGTAAGGTTCAACCTCTTTCATAAATATTTATGAATTCTTTAAGTTTGTTCTGCTACTGAGAGGCTTGCCTAAGACTTCAAATCTTGCTTATTGCTGGATGTTAATTAATGTGTCTCTTCCCTTTCTTTGATGATCATTACAGATAAGGAAAAACAAGTTGATATACCAGGACAAGCCCAGGCTAAAAACGGCATTAGAAATGTTAAGGACCAGCATGAGCCTAGAAGACAACTTATATAAGGTTGTGTTTTAAGGTCGTTTGTTTTTTTTATATTGAATCTAGTTCATAATCAAATTACCACTTCTTAAATATACTTATTATACCTGATTTTGTTTGATTCATTGGCTGAGTTTTGAGCAGGTGACCCTGCCTTTTTTTGTATTGCATGGAGAAGCAGATACAGTGACTGACCCAGAAATAAGCAGGGCATTATATGAGAGGGCAAGTAGCAAAGATAAGACTATAAAATTGTACCCAGGAATGTGGCATGGCTTAACATCAGGGGAGACTGATGAGAACATCGAAAAAGTTTTTGGAGACATTATAATCTGGCTAGATAAGCACACGGGCAATCTAACTCATGCTTCTCCACAACAAATTGAGACTTATAAGTATGACATTGAGAGATTGTCCGCAGTTGCATCATCTGCAAAGATTGCAAAGCAAGCAAAAAGGCGAAGAAGCTATCTTTGTGGCTTGAAAGGAAACCGCTTGCTATACCACTCAGCAATTTAGCTTGTAGTCCTACCATGGTTGGAGTTAGGGACTGTGACCATGTGGCATATTTTCCCCATGTTTGCCTAATTAATAGGAGTCCAACTTGTTTTCAAAGGAAAAGCGATTTGAGACTATATAGTGTTTGGCTATTTTCCCCACGGTTGCCTAATTAATAGGAGTCCAACTTGTTTTCAAAAGTAAAGCGATTTGTTCCAAAGCTCCACTTAGCTTCTTAAAAAAAAATAAAAAATCACAGTCCAACTTATGATATTATCACCAGGCTAATAATAGTATAATACCAACTATCCAATGTTCAAGTCCTTATAATGTAATAAGAAAGTTTTGAACGCAGGAGAGTTAGAAAAGACAATTCTGGTGTCTGTTTATGTGGCACATCTTCAAGAGGTTCAATGGAAATGATATTCCGTGCCTGAAATGTAGATTGTCAGACATAATTTCCACTTCTAATTAATTATTACTCGTTCATAAACTCTCTCCTGTTTTTTCAGTACCGAATATATCCGATTGCGTATTACATCCTGCGAGTGTGTATGCATCGAACAATTGGGAAACAAGGATCGCAATTTTAGAAATACAATTAGGACATCAACGGTACATACTAGGACAAATGGTAGAGGATAAAGGACAAAAGGGAAATTTATGTATGGCTGATATGCTACTGTGACTAATGGATCATGAAGAGATCGGAAACCTCACTAACTGTTTTCTGGTTAAAGCTATGAAAAATGTAAACTACAGTCCCTTACGCACTTAGTCTGAGGTATCTGGCAGAAAAAATCTCAATTTCCATTTTCCAATCAAGAATTAGGTAGAGGTTGCTCCTTCCTTTTGGTCCCCAAAAATGCGTTGTCTGAAGTCAGAAACCATTAGAGGGAGTCCCTTGCGTAGGTCCACCTTGGGTTCCCAGCCTAGTAGCTCCTTGGCCCTAGTGATATCAGGCTTTCTCTTGTGTGGGTCATCCTCTGTGTTCGGCCTGTACTCTATCTTAGCCTCTGGATCTATGGTTTCTTGTACCACCTGCATCACCATCACCATCACCAAATATACAATCATATCATTTATGATGCTAACTCAATCATAGATTATAACAGACAAAGAAATAATTTATAAACCGATGTCTTTTGCTGTAAAATTATTAAAATAATATTTTTCTTTCATGTGGGTTAGTGAGTTGCCATCTAATCATGGTTTTACTTGTTAAGATAAAAAGAAAAGGAGACATGAATAGCAGAATAAACTGGTGTCCCATGCTAAGAATGACGCCTAAACGTTTTCCTATAAGTAAAATTTGTTTCATTTACCTTGGCAAGTTCAAGCATGGTGAATTCACCGGGATTTCCAAGATTGAAAGGTCCCACGTGTTCTCCTTCCATAAGGCGCATCAGCCCCTCCACCTGCGACATCATAAACACCCCCCATTAGTCGAACAAAATTAAAGCACTAGTAGTAGTCCAATTTGTTGGGATTTTGGGGTTTTTGAGATATATTTTGAAAATATAAAAATATATTATACGAAGTAATTTGTTATTTTATTTATTTTATTCATGCATTTTATATATAAACAAAATATTAAATATTTACACTATTTCAATCTTAATTTCTTAAAATTAAATAATAAATAAATAAAAGTTTAACTTTATGTAAAAGATATTATAAAAAAAAATAATTTAAATAAAAAAGATATTAAATTAATATTTTCAACATTTTTCTTTGAGTTAATATATGTTTATTTGATTTCCTCCTCTCTCTCTCTAAATTTTTTTTATCTATCTTTCTCTTTCATGGGATTTTCATTCAATTTGACATTTATTGTATTTTTTTCTCTTTCAACATCATCTATAATAGTGATATTGGACTGATGAATATTAGAATGTGGTTCATCTACTTTCTCCTCTTAGACATCAAGAGAAATTCATTTTCTTTTAATTGTGGTCTTTTTTTTTCATTTATAGTCAACTTCTCTTTCATCATATTTAAAGCAAAAAAAACATTTGTCTTTCATATGAATTTTGAATATTTAGAGGTTGTTTGGATATTTAATCACACAAAAAACATTCTATAACTTTACTATAAGAATTGAGCAACACTTAACAAATTTATATTAATCTCAAGAAATATAAGACATCATAAATTAATTTAATATTTAAATGAATTTTAATTTCTATACTTTTCATAGCAAGTTGTTCTCCATTCTAAATTCTTACTTTAGAAATATCATATTTATTGAGCTCTTTGAAAGTTCTCGATCATGAGTCATGTGTCTATAAACCAACATTTTGTAGATTGATTTTTGTAACACATGATATTGTAAGAAGTAATTTTTCTTTTGATTTGTCCTCAATAATATTGACAATTTCTTAAGAATGTTGGGATTTACATATTTTTTTCTACATGTCTCAATTGATCATATTTGTGGCATTTTACATCTAGCCTCCAACAACACCTCTTGTGTTAGTGATTATTTTTCTTGCATTAGGGACAATATGGAAAAATCCATGAGTTCAACCCTGGTCAAATTTAACACTTTCATGTCTCTTTGTCTGAGTATTCCTTAATTGTCTCTAATTCTTTCATCCTTTATAGTTCAACCTTTATTAAATCTAACACTTTCATGCCTCAAAATTTCTTGTTTCCTTCATATTCTCTTTTTAAATAATCCCAATATTCTTTGTCTTTTTTCTTTTCTTTTTGCATTTTGATTTGGTTAATGGTGGGATTTCTAGACAGCAGATCAATGATGTAGTTATCTTCTACATCTTCCTATAAATCTGGCCCTTCTTAACAAGTTTACATTTTTACAACCCATAGATCATACATTTTAGCATTAAAGAGTGGACTAACAACTTGGAAGAATTTTCCTTCTCTGTCTATTCTACAAGATAAGAAGGACGACTCTTGATACCAATGTTGGGAGAGGTTTGGAGATTTTTGAAATATATTTTAGAAATATAAGAAATGTATTATAAGGAGGAGCTTGTTATTTTATTTTATTCATTACTATATATATAACAAAATATCAAATATTTATATTATCAAAATCTTAATTTCTAAATTTAAATAATAAATAGATATATTTTTATCTTGATATACAAAATATTATAAAAAAAAACCTTAAATTTTTCTTAAAAGCTAATTTAAATAAAAGAATATTAAACAAATATTCTTAACAAATTTATACTCTCACCAATCACGAGTAATCTCAGCAGTACTGACCTAGAAATTAATTTATGATGATATTTTATTATTTGAAATGAAAGAATCTGTAATCAACAATCATGCAACGAGGTTGCCACTTCTTTTTCTCTATTGTTTGAAGAGTGGAGACTTTATTGTCCCCGAGCAATTATGTAATAGCCTGCATAATTACCTTCATCACTCAACTTCCGAGACACAACACACAGTGGAGCCTTCAGCCCTTTGCGAAGATCGTGAAATTAAGGTTTGAAACTATAATTTAACCTTTAGCTTTAATTATAACATTTAGAAATATTTTTAAAATTAAAATGGCAATTTCAAAATTAAATTCAACAGAGTTGTGGTAGAACTAACTTTGACAATTGGGCCACACACTACTGATGTCACAGCCAGAATTACCATGAACCGTTGTTATCACTGACATCGTTACTATAATTGCCACCACTCTTGCCCTCACCACAACTCTTAAATTAGTTTTGAAATTACGAATCTCAACCACAATTCCAATTCAGGCGTGAATAGATCCCGAAAGAAAAGATTCATTGCACAATGCCAATAATTGTTTATGCAGAATGCACAGGAGAAAGTTCACGTGAAGTTGGAAGTCAAGTTACTTCCAAATTAAGCTATCCGAAAGACGCAGCGAATGTGAAACTAAACTTTATACTTGATTAGATATAAGTTATTAACATGATTAGGATGAGGGAGAAAAAGAAGCATTTATATATGACTCACCAAATCAGAAACGTATTGGAAACTTCTAGTTTGCTTCCCATCCCCATAAACGGTCAAAGCCTCCTTCCTTAGTGCCTGCATTAACGCCACCAATTACCGATATTATTTTACTAACAAAGTCGCGATGCATTTCTTTCACCAAACCAACTCAATCATCCAACACATCAAAACTTCCAACCAATTGCCTTACCTGAGCAACGAAGTTACTAACAACGCGACCATCGTCTAAGCACATTCGAGGCCCGTACGTGTTGAAAATCCTAGCTATTCTCACCTGAAAAAAAATTATAATTATTTTTAAATAGCTAGAACAATGAAATTAATTAGCAAAGAAAAACTAGCACCTAGATAATAATTAATTAAATTGAAATATGGAAACAATTAAGAGGTAGATGGGATAGGTGAATGAAAATGACCTCGACACCGGCTCCTCTGTGGTAATCCATGGCTAACGTTTCAGCCGTACGCTTTCCCTCGTCGTAGCAGCTTCGAACACCTAACACAAACATGTACAACCATGTCAGACAACTACCAAGAACCACCATTCTCTTTTAATGGCCTTTCCGGTACAAACAGGAGGGTGAGAGTAAAAATAAAATTAATTGAAATAAATTTGGCAAGCCTTCAACTTTTAGATATCCTTTGGAAACTAAAGAAGAAACAGGAAGTGTTTTTAAGTTATATTTACATGTATATTATTTATTTATGTGTATTTACAGTCTTATAAAATTAAAAATAATTGAATTAAATATTATCAAATAAGAAAGGTAATAACTAATCCAATTAAAAGTAGGGTGGGTTAGCGGCATTTCAAACGATCGTAACATTTTGTTGTCTGTTTCAACATTTAAACATCTTCATGATGTGTGTTTGAATTCTTGTTTTATATAGCTAGTATTTTTGTCTTAATATTAAAAAAATTAAATTTAAATTATGTTAAACATGTAATGAAATAGTTCATGCAACTACATACAAAATTTGTAAATTTCATATACTAATCTAGTCAAACTAAAAAATTCTTATGTAATCCTAGTTAAAAGTAGATTGTGATTCTAATAATTTTATCCATGGTGTCGACTAGTACAAACCTAAAAATTATGAAAAGATAATTATAATTATCTTTAGTTGGTTCTCTTTCCTTTTTGTTTTACCGCACCAAACATTCGTGCTGACCCTTCTAAGTTTTAAGATCGTTGCATTTAAAGTTGTGACCAGATCATCAGAGACCAACGAAGATCTGAACCCCGGAATCATGGACATCCCATGAGATTTTTGACAGAGTGTGGAAAACGTGGTCCTCTTAAGATGTCCCACGTGTCTACGAGGCCAACAACCTTGGGTTTTGACTCACTATTTCTCCACCCCACCTAGAAAAAGTACCAAGTTTGTAAAGGAAACACACACAGACAACGCTGTGCTTTCACAACGCAACGGTTGCCACCTCACACTCAATCACTCTAATTTAAACAAGAAAATTAATACTTTGAGTCGGTGGTGCAGAGCATGTGAGTCGCACACGCTAACACGTACGTCCCAAATATAAAAAACAAGAGAGAGAGAGAACTGACCAATGGGATTGACGTTGCCCCAATAAGTCTCCTTCTGAGGGTGCTGCAGAGGATCTCCATAAACCTCGCTGGTACTCGTTAACAAGAACCTCGCGCCAATTCTTTTAGCCAGCCCCAGCATGTTCAACGTGCCCACCACGTTCGTCTTGTGAACAACACTTCCCCAATTAAGGATCCCATTTTCCAATTCCAAATTCAACTTGCACCCAAATCATATCATTTAAATATTTTGTTTCGGTAGACTTTACTTAACTAAATCACAATCTGAATCTGAATCAAAATCAGATTGGTAGAGATAAAACGTTGAAGATTCATGGGAGAAGAAATTAAGCAGTCGTTAAACGTAATAAACCAGTAATTAAGACTAATAGAATGCAATTAAGCGAGTAAAAGAGAAGGAAATGAAAGGATATGATAGTCTTGACGGGATTGAACTTGTAATGGACAGGGGAGGCAGGGCAAGCGAGATGGTAGATCTGGTCGACTTCCAAGAGGAGAGGCTCAACGACGTCGTGTCTGAGAAGTTCGAAATTCGGATTCCCAAAATGGTGCATCACGTTTTCTTTCCTTCCTGTGAAGAAATTGTCAACCACAATCACGCTGTCTCCTCGGCTAATCAACCGATCCACTAAGTGGGACCCGACGAACCCGGCCCCACCCGTCACCACAACCCGGAGCCCCTTCCGTTTAATCCCTAGGGGAATCTTCCCCACGGAATGCACCGCCACGTCATAGCTTCGGGTGTTGGTAGTGGGCCAGAGCGTTAACTCGTCGCGGCCCAAGAAAGAAGCGGGGAATGGGTCGTGGGCCTGGACGGGAGGAGAAGAGGAGGAGGGGAGGAGGAAGAAGAAGATGGAGGCGAGGAGAACGCCGAGGAAGAGGAAATGGAGTCGCTGCTCGCGGAGGATGTAGCGGAGGAAAAACCATGGCTTTTGCGGCTTCGGGTAATAGGCGTCGTTCACAGGTTGTGCCTCGTGCCCTCGGAAAACCAAGCCCGAAGCCATTTTCGCTGCTTCAATTGACAATGTTTGTGGTTTGAATGTGTGGTGGTGAATTTGATGTGAAGAGACGAGAATGAATGCGGAGAAGGCGGGGAGTGAAAGTGGTGGTGCTGGCTGTGTCACCTTTTCAGATCCAGAGTTGATTGTTTATAAAGCTATGCAGTTTCTATGCTCTCACGTATCTCAACCTTTTCTGTAAAAGCAAGTACACTGCGTCAAATACACATTTTCAATTTCTAATTCTAACAAACAATGCTTTCCAATCTCACTCTCACTAATTAAATTTTACTTCAACTTTATAAGCTGTTCCACTAAATACTTAATACAATCTAATGAGATGTGACTTTATTCTTAAGAATAATCATAATTCTGATTAAAAATATATTGGAGACTTTTGAAACTATATAATCTATGGAAACGTATTATGTGACGGAACACACCATATATACTATGTAATATATATTAATATGATGAAATGTCTTCAAATTAAAAACCGAACAGAAATTGATGCAGATTGATTAAGTACTATTTGAGAGTAATAAAATAAAATTGCATAATTAATTAATGTTTGATATCTAATGTAGATTAAATCTCCGCAAAATGACCCTATATGCTAAACAAAACATGTATTTTAACATTTTTAGTGCAGAGTCCTTACTTTTTCAATACAATTAAATGTAATTGAAGAAAAACGATGAATTGATGTTGGATGAATTATTAGACGTTACCCAAACACATCCTTAAAAATAACATGAAAATGAAAAAACACAAAAACTAAAAAGTGGATTTATTGATTACTTTTATTTTGTTTTCTATACAATTCTTTCCTTTTATCTTTTTCTTATTTTTTAAATTAAATATATGTATTTTTATTTCATTTCTTAGTTATTTCTACCTTCCTATTTTTATTTATCCCATATTTTTTTCAACTAACCAAAGATGTGAAAACGTTGATACGTGATCGTATTTTCATTCTAAACCAAACACAAGAGTATAAAAAAATTTGAATAGTAACCAAAATCAGTGATAAAAATATATGATTACAGTGATTAAGTTAGTGACAAAAAATTAATTTTATGATTTAATTATTGAAATTGTCACTACATTTTTATTAAAAAAATCAATTCGATCACAAAATTTGTTGTAATTTTTTTTCACAAAATTGGTCACAAAAAATCAATCACAATATCGATTACAAAAAATTAATTACAAAATTGGTGACTATACCAAATTTTTATTCCCTCAAAACTTTATGTATATTTTCCTCTTCCAATTTTCACTTCATATTAATAATATTGTTGAATAATGTTAATATTAATAAAATTAATAACTATTACAATAATAATGATAATAATAATATTAATAATTAAAATATTAATAATTTTAATTTCAATAATATTATATATATTAATAATAATTACAATAATAATAATAATTATAATAATATTAATAGTTATAATAATATTAATAGTTATAATAATATTAATAATTATAATAATATTAATAACAACACCTCAAATGATTTTTTTAGGTTTTGTGTCTTCTAAAAAAAATAAAAATAAAATCAACGAAAACATAATCAATTAAAACACAATCAATTAAAATACCACAAAGTTTACCTCAATCTCCAATTCATAATCAATTACTATAAGCAATCACTATCACTTAAAAATGAAAAAAGAAAAGATACCACATTTTTCACCCTACTTAAAATGATATTGTTAGAATTAAAAAAAAAATATAGAGATATGAATAGATTTTGTAATAAATTTATTCTTTTAATTTAATATGATGTTATTATTTTAATATCTCAACGTGTATAAAGTGAAAGATCAATTAACACTAGATAGATTTTTACTTAATTTAGTAATTATTTTTGATATATTATAATTTAGTAATTAAATTAAAAACACATTGTGTAAACTATTTCAAATTACTCTATCTGTAAATCTAAATCACCATCGTCGTTGCTGGAATTCACATTCTATCTGGCTTTTAAAAAGCCAAATTCGTCAATGAAATTAATCTCATGCCTCCCGAACTAGTATGTTTAAGGATGAAGACATGATTTTCAAGACACAAAATTTTCAAATACTAAACACTAACACTTATTATTTCTCTTCATGTCACATTCTCATCTATCTCCTTACACTGTTATCTGGTATGTTAAGCGTCCAAATATTATTTCCATGAAAATGAATATTAATTTGACAGTTAACTAAGCCAACAGCATAAAAAGACAATACTCCAATGACACATACGAGAGAAGAGGGAAAACCTCACCATGCCACTCCCCAACCATAATAGAACAACATATACAAAACATTAACAAGTCTCGGGACAATTAAAAACAAAAAAGCATATATTTTAGACACATAGAAAACCAGTTTTATATATTTATATGTAAAATAGTATCTATAGTTGACAGTTTATTTATATAATCTTAATCTTAATATAATACATACATACACTGTTAACCATTTCATAACTTCAATTCTATGGATCGTTGATGCTTCCCAGACCTGTGGTGGCAAGTTTGTTGACAAGAGCTAGAGCGTTGCTGGTGATGTAAGACACATTCTGAACCCGGTTTTGCAGCACTTTAACATGCTTCTTATTTTCTCCTTCAAACCCTTCTAGACAAGTATCTTCATCGGTGAGTGCTGCACTGATCCACGTGTTGAGGTCCCCCATTTGGGTGCTAAACGTGCTTTTGCTTAGCCTCCTAAGTACACCAAGTGATCTGTGAAGCTCGTCAAGGGCATCGGCAAAAGATTCAGCACAATCTGAAAGGGCAATTTTGTTTCTTCCCTTCATGTGTCCATGCCTCTTCAATTCTGCAATATACGCTTTAACATTCTTAACCTCGCCAATTGACACTGACACTCCAGCTCGTGCCCACTTGCTAGGGCTTCTTCCAGCAGTGTTGGAGAAATGTGATAGAGAGTGAACACAAAGGCTTTGGTACCTTGTCACACTGCAAGCCTCTTTAACATTGTCCTTCCCTTTTGCAAATACCATTTGGCCAGTGCTTGTTAAGAGTGAAAGAAACAATAGAAGCAGAAACATAGGATGTGCTACAATAATCATTTTGGAAGGCCAATTAATTGAAGAAGGTGAAGGACAAAAATAAAAGGTAATAGTGCGGTGATGACAGTTGTGTACTAAGAACAGAAGGTTTGTCAAGAATTCAGAGAAGAGTGAGATTTGGCTTTGAAGGTGGAGTGTTTAAAAGCAGCATGGATGTTTCACTTTATGGACTTTTTTTCTGTAGGGAACTGTTGCATAGGCATGAGGCTAGTGACTGCAATTAAGAAAAGGGATATGGGTGGTGAAATGAAATATACGGGAAAAGTTAGGAACATGTGAACAGAAAGTGAGTTTCCCATTTGTGATGAGCATAACCCAGTTTTTTTTATTGGATGGTGATATAGAAAACTTGAGAAACCAATAAAATAATATTTTAATCTTATTTAGTTTATTTTTTAATTTTATATATTATTATAATATGGTGTCAAGTATATGTTTTTATTTATATATATGGTGTTAAAGAAATCTTTTCCTTTTTTATTATTATGAAGATTTATCGTTTTTAGATTGATTAATCTTACAATGATCAAACAGAAGAAGAACAAAACTAAAAGGGAAATAAAAAACTTAACAAAAACTTGGACACATCTTGTAATTCAATGTTGTGTTTTATCATTTATTTAAATAGATTTTTCTATAATATTTTATTTTAGAAGAATTAACTTAATTTTATAAAATTAATTGAAAAGGTGATATTTATATCTATTTATAATATATTACGAAGTATTATTATTTTTAGTTGATATGAAATCTCCAACACACTCATCTTCATATCGAGATTTTTCAAACTTGTATCAGTATATTTATGATTGATCTGATAGCGACCTAATAATGAGTGGCCTAATAAATCAAAAAATCTATTATTAAGATAGACTCTAGATAACATATTAAGAATTGAACATTAAAGTGAAACTCAATTTTATAAAAATTAGTTTATAAGAGTGAAGTTTGTATTTATCTATAGAATAGAGGAAGAAAAATTAAAAATAATTTTTACATAAATTATAAACTAAAATTAACTTATATATATAAGTTCATTTGTATATTTTTTTTATAAAGTATCTAATTTTGATTTATGAATAACTCAGATTAATTATTTTAAAAAAGCTTATTAAAAATTTCATTGAAATATATCTCTTTATTGTCATTGGATTAGAAGTAATTAATGTCTAATTACTGCTTCAAGACCAATGGCCAAAGACTTGAATGATAATGAAAGAGGAAGAAAATTGGGTGGGTGAACCGATCTGGGCATCAATTAGTAAATACCTTATGTTGGGGATTGACCACGTGAGGTATTTGTGGTTCTTGCGTTTTTTTTAACAAATTGAAAAATTGGAAGAAATTGTTCAAGTTTCTAACTAAAAAACCAAAATCTAGATTCCATTATTAGGTATGTGAATCATAGGGACATTCCGTAATTGATTTCTCTTTGCCAAGGTACACATTTTTATATAATTTTAAATAAGAATGATTTAGATGTACATCTAACTACATTAACCATTCAAAATTATTTCACTAAAAACCTATAAAAATATCAAATAACTTAAATTTAACATTTTTAATTTTAATTTTAACTTAGAAATAAATTTTTAAGATCCATAAAATTAGACAAATGTTTTTCTTTTTCATAAATTTTGCACTAAAAAATATACATTAAATATTTTTTAATGATTATACCAAACTATTTTTTATCTACTTCTGTATTTTAAATTTAAATATTTATTTTGAAAAATGAGACTTTCCCTTTGTCCATTCTCTCAAATTTACATTTTGATATCATCCATCACATATCGTTACTTAATCTTTTACAAAAAGTTTAAATTGTGGCTATTATAAACCTGTTATTACTTTTAAATTTAAATTGAACCATATATATTATGTTTAATATTATTTAAATTATTACTGTGAGCATACCATTGTCTTTAAATTGAGGGTAAATAGGTTATATGTTAAATGGACTTCTTGAGAGGTTATATGCTAGACGATCTTTAAATTTCTTATAATTTTAAAATAATATATTTACAATTTAAAATAGAAATTTAGGTTTTACATTTTAAATAAATAATATTTACCTTCATTACACTATTAATAAAGTAGCACTCATTTTTTTTATTTTTTTTAAAAGATCATACTAACTAAAAATTAAATAAAAATATGAAAATTTATAAAATTAAAGTTTTAAAATAAAAGAAGTTAAATAACTTTAAAAATATTTCTATAAAAAGTAAGAAAAGTGAGTGTGACTTTATTAAAAATATGAGATAGAGAAATGCCATTTTATTAAAAAAAATAGTAAAAATAATGTTAATTTAAAAGATGACTCAAATAATAGAAATGTTTATTTTAAAACTAATGGGAAAATTAATTTCATGTAATATAATTAGGGATGTGAAGTAAATGTAATTTTTCCTTAATTCAAATTAAATCCTGCTTTATTATAAATTTTGACAAATTATGTTATTTAAAATGTTATTGTAATAAATATAGTATTATCTGCAAATATACAATTGAATACTATTTTTATATTGGTGTAATTCATTGGCAAATATGATAAAGTGACTGCGTTTTGTATAATGAATAGTTGTGTAGAAAAAACAATTGATTTATGCATGTTGAACAAAAATGATGGGAAACTCAGAGATCCAATGCAGAAGGTCAAAAAGGGTTCTAACAGTATGATGACTGCCATATCTAACTCCATTACGTGTGGTGTGCATGTATGATGAGTACATTGCATGGTTAGGGCGCCAAACTCCATATCTAACTCCCACAACTCAATCAAAGACACCAGTTTTAATAAATAGGTCAGCTACAACAGTGTAATCATTTACCATGTATGGAAGAACCACTTTTACTCATAGGTTTTAAACACTGTTTTTTCCGTCAGCAGACCCAACCAAAGTATTAAGACGTGGGGGAAACAGACTCTACCATGTGGAAGAACCAAAAATTTCAAGCAATTCTTTGTGTATGACTTGTAAATATGTTGTCAACCCTAATAAGTGCATCAAGTCATTTAAATAAATGGTGTAGAAAACAGCAGAAGGTGAATGACGACTTTCAACTTGTTCATTCAAAAAAATTTTTATCAGTAAAGAAGACACATGGGGTGTCCTAATTTTTATAGAAAATATGGTTAAGATAAATTTATTCAATACTTAACCAAAATAAATTCTGTCAATTTTATAAATCAACAAGTTAAGCCTAAAAAAAATGACATGAAAAATAAAAAAAATGTCACATCAACACACAAAGATAATTTTTCTCAGAAGACCTTATCATCCTTCTAGCTACATACGAAACAAATACCAGACAAAAGTAACATCCCCTAAAACGACCGAAAACTCACTATTAACCTTCACCCCACATAACAATACAAATAGGTAACTCTTACTCATAATACCAAAACCAAGAACTTACGTAATAAGAGAATAACTTTCTTCTTTCTCAAGTTAAGAATCTTTACCAGTACACTAAATCAAGCTTAGCCAACTGGGAGTCAGAAAACTCTTTTCAAAGCATCAAAAGATTACATGCACATAAACCTACACAGGAAAACACAACAAATCTCTCAAAGTAGGACAAAAAGTAAGATAAGTTGTCCACAAACCTCCCAAACTTGGTCATTCAAATTTAGTATAGATTATTTTTGTATTTTTTTAATAAAAAAATATATATTAATAATAGATTACTTGGAGTCTCGAAATTCATATAAAAAAAAAATATATATAGAATCAGAGTCTATACAGCAACCAAAAGGTAAAAGTCCTTCAAAAAATCACTCTCTAGAAAACATTAATTTGTTTTACAACTCTTTCAATTTGTGTTTCTACCCGAATGCATTTGTTGAGATCTATCTTCACCTTTGCCTTCCTTTTATATTGTGATATGCACTCAGAATTTAACAACCAACCTATTTTAAGTGTTGTAGTTTTGATTAATGCATTTCAAAATTGATAAAAAAGAATATTAAGAAGTAGAACTTAAGTCTAACTAAATCTTATAAAATCGACTTATAATGTGAGGTATGCACCCCACTTACATACTATGGAATATATTGCGAGATTGACAACTCGAGTATTACACTATATAATAAGTGGTCCAATGACAGTCGGATAACAAGTAACCTGATATAAGACCAATAAATTCTCACTAGGATATACTATAATGACTTTAATATCATATTAAGTAGTGAACTTTAAAGTCTAATTCAACCTTATAAAATTAGTTTTATAATATTGATTTAAACTTAAATAAAAAAACAAGATTTAACTCTTTGCCTTACAATGAAGAGAAACACATAGCACAAAAAAAATTGTATTCTTTTGTTCCCTTTCTCTTATTCTTTCCTTGGTTAATTATTTTTCATCTTCTTTCTTTTGATCTTCATTCTTCTTTATCCTTTGACCTTCTTTTATCTTCATTTTTTTCTTTCTTACTGTTAAGCATTATACTTTTATATTGGTCATATCGAATATGTTACAAGCAAATACTAAGAGAGAAAAATATTGCTTCCAGGATCACATTGAATTATGAAAAAC
This sequence comes from Phaseolus lunatus, assembly GCA_013389735.1. Lineage (NCBI taxonomy): Eukaryota > Viridiplantae > Streptophyta > Magnoliopsida > Fabales > Fabaceae > Phaseolus > Phaseolus lunatus. Next base: position 42,551,241 of record CM023857.1, on the reverse strand, counting down.
CTATAGGGTGTAGTTGGCATAATTATGAATAAATACATGAATTGTAATGAAATTAACCAAACTTTCCTTAATTTGTTACCTACAAGACTATTAACTCACCTTCTAACTTTTAAACTTCGCACCAACACTTATATTTCATCTCTTCTAAAAACTAACATGTTTCAATTTAATTCATGATATCCACTCACGACACACGTGAGAAAGAATGTATCATTTATCAATGTGAGATACAAGCCAATTTAGTCCTGTTCTATTTTTATCACCGAAAAACCAACTTTTTTTTGTATTATTCTTAATTATAATTAAAGATCAGTTTGGATAGTTTAAGGTTGGCGTTAATTTTTATTATCAATATATTTTAATTAAGTTTAAAGGTATTAATTTAAATTTAAAAAAAAAAAAAACAGAGAGGGCAAAGAGAGAGGTGGTGGTAGTTTGGTAATTTAGGCGTGGTAGAAGGCAAGGAGGGTTTGAAGTTGGAGGAAGCAGTGAGATCAGAGAGAGAGAGAGAGAGAGAGAGAGAGAGAGAGAGAGAGAGAGAATGGCGTCGGGGTGGGGAATTACAGGCAACAAAGGTCGATGCTACGATTTCTGGATGGATTTCAGCGAATGCATGTCTCGCTGCCGAGAGCCCAAGGACTGTGCTCTTCTCCGCGAAGACTACCTCGAGTGCCTCCACCATTCCAAAGAGGTCTTTTCCCTAACCCTTCACTCTTTTTCATTCCACATTCGTTCATCGCATCCACGCACTTTCTTTTATCCAAACCCTAATTCCCACTTATTTCTCTTCCTCTCGTTCATCTCCCTTTCCTTTTCCTTAGATCGCTTTTTCTGGTTTCCTCCTGTGTTTGAGATCTTGTATCGTTGTTGATTCAATTAACTATGTTGAATGGAAGAGCCGGCTGAATAACTGTTTAACCTAGAATTGAATTGGCAAGTTCCCCGCTTGTATCACACCGGAGAATGAAGATGGATTGTATTGTAGCCTTTAATAATTGTGACTAATATGATGAAAATGGAGCTGGGTTTTCATAGACTTCATTATAATAATTGAATAAACCCTCTTTAATTGTAAGGTAAATGTATGTGATTAGATTGGGCACTGTTACTGTGAAAACCTTTTAATAGCTGCTGTAGTTGTGGAATATTATTTTCCTCAACGATTAATACAAAAAATAGAATAAAAAAAATATTTAGCTCCGCGCTCGTACTTGATCTAAAACTATTCAGATATTTTCTTTATTTTTTGTCCTTTATATTTGTTGCTTATAAGTGAAGTGTGAAGGCATTTGTTTATGTTAGAGAAAACATATTCATTCAATAAGTTGGACATCGGAGACAGGTAGAGTTTTGTTGTTGTCTTTTATTTTTTGTACATGTTATCTAGTAGCAGTTTAATTGATCAACTAATTGAGCAATGTGAGAATGAGATTGATATTCTGAAAGGACTTGCAATCTATGGTTTCTTCACGCACTGCTAGTTTCATTCCATCCATTCTCTCCATGTCACCAGTTTTTTACCTCTCCGAAATGAGACCTTTGATTGTCAAGTATGGGTACTGGGAGTGATATTTCTGCATTCTATGCCTCCTGCTCCAATTCAAATTGTGTATACTGTACTATTATTAGCATATTCATGTTGTATTTTGATTTGATGTTAATATGAAACTTTTTGGTTGGCTTTGAAATTTCAACATACATTTTTCTTTAAATCTTGAAATGTTATTTTCCTTTTCCCTGCTGTAATCAAATTTTAATCTACATTCTATTTCAGTCTTGGAGTTCCCAGTGAATAATGAAAACAACACTGATCTTGTGCTGATTACTTGAGATTATCTGATTTCATTTGTGTTTCTTTTTGTTGTGAGTACCGAAAGTATTTGTTGCATAACTGAATTCGATACTTCGAATACAACTGGACTTTAAATATTTGTGATTTGACAGTAAGCCTGTTAAGTTCTAAACTTTATTTCTTCTCTTGCTTTCTCGGCACATTTGATCTATCTATCTATCTTTTGTAGCTCATATGGTGGTTTTACCTAATTAACAGTGGATAATGGTGTATCAATTGTTTTCTATTTGTCTGAACTGAATAACGTAAAATTATTCATAGACCCTTGTATATAGTCAAGATACAACTCAGAGAATGTATACTCCCGTGGTTGACTGACAATAATATGGTGGGTAATTTCAGATTTCTGATGTTATTATCATAGTATAATGCTGTTTAATTATAACTTTATAAGTTTAGAAACTTTCATGTGGTTGAGGGACTCAAAAAAAGTGTCTAGAAGAATTACAAACTTTCATGTGCTTGAGGGACTCAAATCCAAATAAACTTTAATGAATTTCAAACTTTTGTGACGAATTACACGGATTAATCACCGTTATGTCATTATATTCACAATGCATAGTGGTATATTTTTGATGAAAATGTTGGCTAAAGAAATCAATCAGAGTGGATAAAGTTGTGTTCTTTTATTGATTTTGTTATCTGATTAAAGACTTTACCCAATGTAGTGAAGCTTATCATTTTTGTATGGTTTAATCTATCTAGTAATCGGGTACTGTGTTTTATACATATTTGTACCCTCAGATGAGCTCTTCATTACTTGTAGCCTCTTTGTGTTATTATTGCTTAAGGCTGTAGGGTTGTATATCCTCATAGACTCTAGGCTGAGCACCTAAGAAGGTTCTCAGACGAGATCTTCATTACATTTAGTCTTCTTGTGTTATCTATCAACAGCAAGATTGAGGAATTTATACCCTCAGAGGCATTAGGCTGATCACCCAAGAGGTCCTCGGTTGAACTGTTCAATCATTCATGATCTTTATATCCGTGGGTCGACCATTATAGCTCATCCCCTAGGAGTCCTGTGTAAGTTGACCGTTATAATCACATCCCAACAACATGGCTGTGTAATCTGAAAGAAGGGGAATCTAAAGAACTCGTATTAGGCCAGAGATATCAAAAAGTGCCTTCCTGCGGATCTTAGATTGGTAAGTCACAAACTTGACCACTACAAAGCTACGAAGGTCGGGTAAATGTTGTACACATTGGATATTCAATATTCTATATATGTCTCTAGCATCATTGAGGAAACCTAAACCGGAACAATCTTTTGGATAAATTTGAATTGCTGTAAAAGATTCAGAATTGGACAACAGCAATACTTGTTCCAAGTTTGCTTTCTAATGCAGCCATGGGACACAGACAAAACAAAAGATGCATCACAGGCCAAAAGTTCAAAATTTCTTATTCTATAAACAATGGGATAACCTTGTGTTGTGTCACACAATACTATTCAAAAACTAAGAAAAAATTCCCAATCCTTTCAGCCTTTGTCCTCTCCCCTTTCATCCCCAGATCTCCCTTAAAATTGCTTATGGTCTGCGTCGGCCACCAAATGGAATAGAACAAAAAGTGATGTTCGTAACTTAAGTTTTTGTATTTTCCTGTCTATATTTCCCCTCGGTGCATCAAAAGCACGCCCATAGATATTTTTATTTTTTTGTATAAAAGAAAAACTCGTGTAATGATTACTTTGGGAGCAGTGAAGACAATGCTTCCGATGAGAATCAGAATATGGTGTGAAAGTTGTATAACTTGTTTGGGAAACTAAGGGTGTGAAAATTAATAGAGTAAACTTTAAGCATAAAGAATTCCTGATTACATTGCTCTCCTACCTATAATGTTTTCTCAATGAAACTTACTTTGCTACAGTAGTATGCCCTGGTATTTTAGTTCAAATCTTGGAAGCAACTGAGAATGTCATATTATTAAAAAGAATTGTCAATTTTTACTTTTCCCAAGCACTGATGGGAATTAACATCCTTCTTCAGATACAAGGTTGTTCTACACTCCGTGTAAACCTTGTAATACGGTTGGCTTTGATAGACAAATAAATTACTGACGTTGATTTTTTTCGTCTGATGTAGTTTCAACGACGAAACCGGATTTACAAGGAGGAGCAGCGCAAAATAAGGGCTGCTGCCAGGAAAGGCAAGGATGATGGAGTTGGTAATGAACATCATTAGCACCCGTCATCAAGATTTTCAATTTAAGCTTCTGAACAATTATTTTGTTAAAACGTTTGTAATTTGCTTGGATCAGTATTCCTGCATGTTCTGTCAGCCCATATTTTATAGTTTTGAGTTTGCGAACTTCATTTTCCCTGTGCAATAAATCAGTGGCCAACTTGGGACTGCAAGTTAGACTATAAGTTTGCTGAGTGAAATGCAAACATGCTGGCTAATGATTGAAATCCACGAAATGAAAATACGAACAGCTTAAAATTTTATTTTGGCTTACGCAATAATTTTTTCCTTTTGTGAACTTGCTGGCTTATCCTCGTTATTAGTGGATAGTAGTGATCCAACACCTAAATCTTGGTGTGAAAAATTGTATCTTGGATTTAATTGTGTAAACCAGACATACCAGACACCAATATAATATATACACAGAGGAATGCTAGAGACACTTTTTTAACACTTTTTCAATTTTTTTCCTAAAACTCTATTATTATTGTTTAAATATTCAACTTTTGGTAGTGTCACTTTTTATTTAAAGTTTGTGATATTTAACAAGTTTGAGTGACAGTAACGGTATTTGAGGAAATGTTATTTACACTTCTCTGATTCGACGTTTAAACAGTAAAATTGTTGTCAAAATTATAATTAAAAAAAAAAAAAGAAGCTATGGCTGTAGTTATTTTAAAAAGTTATTAAAATTTTAAAATACAATTTGAAGTAAATTATACAAAGTTATTATTTATATATGTAGTGTGTTTTCCTAAAATAATAAAAAAATTATAGTTATTACTCAAATATTAATTATTTAGTTTTTAACATTTTAAGTAATATAACTTTCCAAGAATCTTTCTTTCTATCTCCTGCAAACTAAAAAAAATATTTCCTTTATTAATTTCTATTTATGCATTCAACACATATTTTTACTTGAAATTCACTCTCACCTTTTTTTGCCTTTTTTTTTTTTATTATTGTCTTCTTTATTTCTATTTTTTTTTTTATCTCGAATGCAAACAAAGCACACTACAAAACCTTTTTTAGGCCTTTTGTGATTATTTAATTAGTAGCCCGTCTCTTAATTAAATAGTTTAGGGTTCGAATCTTAATGAAGTAATTTTAAAATAAGAATAAACTAAGTTACAAGTAACTATAATATTTGTTGTGCTCGTGTTATCAATAGACTTAAACATTGTTTCCGCAACAATAATGAATAATTCATATCAATATCATTAATACATTGAAATATCCAATTTAATAATTAAAATATATTGTTAATTTTCTAAAACTGTAGTTAAACTTAAGAAAATGTTGTTAAAAAATTAAGAATGCATGAAATTTACATTGTACTCAAAGCTACCGTTTACTAATATAGAAGAAAAATGAGCTATTGTGGAAGAATAATAGCTTAACGTGCACTCAAAATAGAAACCCCAAAACCAAAACTTCATGACAATGATGAGAATTATGTGGTGATGAACATCCATAATTATAAAAATTTAAACTTAAAGTATTGAGTTTCATTTGTAATTCATACGATTGTGAGCGTAATTAAAATGTTTTTGTGAGGATAAGAACTTAAATTTATAAAATTGATTTTATAATTATTTTTTAAAGACTAGTTGAGAATTTATATTAATTAATTTTATAATTATTCAAGTTCACATAAGAAAAGAAATAATTTATAGCAAAATATCATGGATAATAACAAACGACTGTAATATTGATTATTTTGTTTTTTTGATGATGAATGAATTATAGAGAAAATAAAACAACATCAAGTTTGAATATTTCAGATGAAGACTCTTAGTTGAAGTTGGAGAATATGAAGATGCTAATAGCGGTGGTGTTGGGCTTATGGATGATTCAGAAATTTCTTCAATTGTTGATAATGATAAAGGTCATAGATGAAATGACATTAATGAAAATAAAGATTATGTGAAGGAGGATGATGATTATCTTACTTTTAATATAAAAATATTTTATTGGATCTTATTATCTAAAAACTGTTATTATTATTATTATTATGTGTTATTTTTACCGTCTATGTTTATAAATACAATTGTTTATATGCTCGTAACTTTTAGGAGTTTAGTTTCCATTTTTTATCTGCTTTGCAATCATTTTTATAATCCCCAAGTTTCACAAATTAAAGTAAAACAAATTATAGACACTTGTTAAAAATAAAGTCGATTTAATATTTTTAACTAAAAGACATCATTCTATAAATAGAAAAAATCTACTAGTATCATTTTATATAAATAAATATATTAATGTATCTTTTAATACTATAAGTCTTTTGGATTTTTATTTATTTTGTGTACATGCATCATCTTTATGATTTTAGTTTATTCGAAATAATATATTTTAAAACTAATAAACTAATGATAATAATGGTGTGCTTATAAAAAAAAGTCAAAAAAGTATTATAATAATAGGTATAAGATGCTTTTCATTTATCAATTAAATAAGTCACATAACTTATTAATCAATAAAAAATAAAATTATTTTATCTTAATTTATGCATTATTATTATTATTTTGTAATTTATCATTTTACTTTAAGAATTTCTCATATGCTATTATGTTATTTTCCAAATTTTATACATTTTACATCTAATTGCGTCTTACATAAACTATCAATGCAATTATCACATTATTATCAGGTCAATATTTTAGTCTCATGTTATCTCTTAAGTTAGCATTATCACTCATTAATCAACTTATCATGTAAAAAATAAACTAATAAATAATTAAAAAATGTAATAAATAGATATTCTTATGTGAGAATCACACACGTGCGACCACAAGCGTGCGGGGCTGGTAGTATAATATGACACAACTTTTCTCATCCTATTTCCCTCTCCTGTCTCGAACACTAAAATCAAAAACCCTAACCTCTCAACCTTTCACCGCAACGCCACCGATTCCAATCTCCACTTATCGAAGGTGAGTCCCTTTCCGCCAATTGCACTCCTCACTGCTTATTCACTCTTACTTATTTCTGTGCGAACACGAATTTCGATTTCGGTGATCCTCTCCCCCTTTTTTGTGATGTTATTGTTCTTTTCAGAATTTTAAATTTCTCGCTCAATTACCTTAACTTTGGTTTTTTACTTCACTCGGGTTTGGTATTGGGCACCAGGGCATGATGAATAGCATAAATGTTTATTTAATTTTACCGTGCATTTGCTTATTTATTGATTTTATTTGGCAGAAAAAATGAGTAGACGCTCGAGCAGAACTGTCTACGTTGGGAATCTACCTGGTGATATCCGTGAAAGGGAAGTTGAAGATTTATTTCTGAAGGTGCGTTGATAATTTTTCCTAGGTCTGCAGTTTGATCTGGAACGTGTTATTCGCCATAGGCCGAGGGAGGTGGCTTAGGCTTCAATAAATAAGGGTTGGGTATGGAAGTGTTGGGGGACTTTACCAAGATTAACGTTTTTATGTGTTTGGGCTTGAAAGTCATCAGCTTGCTAGGATCTATTCCACTTTTGGTTTCTTCTGGTATTTGAGGATTTTGTTTGGTTCATGTTAGTTAAGGCGGGGAGTGAATCCCATTTTAGTCCCTAAGATTGTAAGCTATGATTTCGCAAGTCATCATTTTGGTCCTTGACGTTGTTTGTCTGGTGCCATCAGCTAGTCTCGTGTTGCCAGGTTTCCATTTCAATTCACCGTTAAAGCTAATACAATTTACTCCAGACGGATCCATGTCCATATTTTCTAGTGGGCAATCAAACAGGCTGTTTATATATTGAAATTCACTTGTCTTTGATTTTAATGACAAATGTAGTGGAAAACAACTAAGGTGAATGGTTTTTGCCAAGTCAGAATGGTCTAAAGTGAGGATTTTGTGAATTTAAGGGACTAAAGTGATCAGGGAAGGAAGTGAGCATTGCTTACAATTAAATTGGGTCAAAATTATGGTGTAATAATAGATTCTAATTGCAATAAATACTAAAATGCAATTTTTCATGGTCCCCTTTGGGACATTGTATGTCGGATGTGCTCCTTATGTGTATATATGACTATTAATGATTTTCTGTTGTATGCACTATATAATTATTGTTTTGTGGAAAATTTTTTTACTCTCTTTCATAATTGCGGGCTTTCTTGTTGTTTATGCATAATATTTCACTTTGTAGTATGGACACATAACTCACATAGATCTAAAGGTTCCCCCGAGACCCCCTGGTTATGCCTTTGTGGAGGTGAGTTTGGAGGCACTCAGTTTCTCATAAATTTCCTTTTCCCCCTCTACGCATTATCTTGATTTATGCCTGATTATTGCAGTTTGAAGATGCTCAAGATGCTGAGGATGCAATTCGTGGGCGTGATGGCTATGATTTTGATGGGCACCGGTTACGGGTTGGTTATCTCAATTATATGCTTGAATAATATGATAACTAAAAAATTCAGAAGTGGTGAAAAACAAGATGATTATGAATACCTCACCAACACTGGATAACCTGTATCTTTATAGGTGGAGCCTGCCCATGGTGGACGTGGTCATTCATCCTCAAGAGATCGACACAGCAGTCACAGCAATGGACGGGCTGGACGTGGGGTATCCAGGCGCTCCGAATATCGTGGTGTGTATATAGTTGGAATATTTATTACTTTTCATAATGCTCCAATATGACTTTTTCAGCCCCTCCACCAAAGGCAATATGTGAAGGGAAGCCCTGCCTGTGCACCTCCATGGGGTGCAATGGCATACTTATATGGTTGGATTCTTGGCCATCCACCATTGATAACCTTGTTTTTATTAGTTTTATTAGGACCATTGGTATGTTTCTAAATTTTCCACTCAACCTTGTGCAGTTCTAGTTACTGGACTGCCCTCTTCAGCATCCTGGCAGGATCTTAAGGTGAGCTGTTGGACAGAGTTATTGTTCTTCAATTATGTTTTATGAGATTAATTGTCAGGGTGTTTGTGGATATTGTCTCAAAACAATGTTTTTTTATAAATGCAGGATCACATGCGCAAGGCAGGAGATGTTTGCTTTTCCCAAGTCTTTCATGATGGAAGGGGTATGTGACACTTGGATGAAGTTTCTGGTTCATATTTGTGCTAGATTGTTTGAATGTATTGTTATTTGAACAGTGTTTAAACTTTTATTTTTTCCACATCCATATGCCCTTCTTCTTTTGTCTTGGTTCTATTTATGGGAGTTGGCATTTGAGCCTGTAAGAGGAGTCCAGGAGATTTTGTTCTTTGTTATTTTTAGGTTATTCTGTCTGCTGGATGCTTTGATGTATTAATTATTATTGGTTTTTGCAGGTACTACTGGTATTGTGGATTACACAAATTATGATGATATGAAATATGCTGTGAGTTATTTATTTACTATGGTTTTATTTATTTATTTATAAGTACATCATGGATAACCTGTCATGAGCTTTGCATATAGTCATCTTTAATTGTTGGTTTTTCGCTTTAATACAGATCAAGAAGCTTGATGACTCTGAGTTCCGGAATGCATTTTCCAAGGGTTATGTTCGAGTATGGGATGGATTTGACGTTTTGTGAATTATACTTTTTTAGTGCATGCTACTTCTGCTCATTTTTTTACTTTTACCTCCATATAGGTGAGAGAATATGATTCAAGGCGGGATTCCTCTAGAAGTCCTAGCCGTGGCCCATCTCATTCTAGAGGAAGAAGCTATAGCCGCAGCCGTAGCCGTAGCCGTAGCCGTAGTTACAGTCGGGACAGGAGTCAAAGGTCTATGCAATATTTATTTTAAATAAAAAATCATTCCTTATTTTAAGGTTCATTGTTAACCTGTTGATCTTTTTCTGAATGAACTTATTATTCTGTATGCAGCAAATCTCCAAAGGGTAAATCTTCACAGCGTTCACCTGCTAAATCTCCATCAAAATCTCCTGCTCCTGTACGTTCTCATTCAAGATCAAGGTCCCGTTCATTGTCAGGGTATGAAATGTTTTGAAAGTGCAGTTTTTTTTTGTCTAATACTAATTGTCAGACGACTTATCTTTCAAAGTATTTATTCATAAATTATTTGGTATCTTGATGTATGGACAGTGTGTTTGAACAACTTGATCACTTGTGTATAGAGTTTCTTAGCCTCTTCACCAATTTGCAGAGATGAAAAGACCAGAAGAGGCATTTTAATGACGGCAAACAGCTAACTTAGGGAATTTTGAATTTTTGATAATGATTAGAATTGAAATAAATAGAGATCAATTGTTGAATTTATTAAATTAAATTCATGCGCATCATATAGCAAATTTCTAGCATGAATAAAATTAATTTCATTTTGATTTTGTCCTGGTGAAGTCATTTGTTTTACAGTCTGTTGTTTGTGTTGATAGATAGGCATCAAAGACTGCAACTTGTTTCATTTAACACCTTTCATTAAAATTGAAAGTCATAGAGAATCTTCCTGTAAATAAATTATTTATTATTTCTTCTCTCACAAACTTCGGATTTAATATTTTTTTCCTGACACAAAACTGTTGTCCCCTTCACATTCCCTCCCTTGGTCAATTTTCCCCTATCTTGCTTTGTTCGTGCGGAACTTGGTGAAACTTGCCTCAATGTCAGAGTGTTCTCAGTTTCCTTTTTGTTTTTGTAAAGATTCCTTTATTTTCTTAACTCTTAGATATGGAAACATGCAGCATACTGGAAATTGGAATTTAGGAACTTGGTGGGATTTGGTTCAATTGTCTGCAACTCATTTTGTTGTGGAGGTATGATATTTTTTAGAATGGGCGACTTTGGATACCTTCACAGTTCATCTGTTCTAATACTTTTAGCATGTAAATGTCCATGGGTGCTAGATTGGGGACCAAGGAGATCATGGATTGCCATATAGAGCTGGATTGTTTATAAAGGCAATTGGGATTTGAAAATCACCTCCAATGAGCAATAGGGACAATTTCATTACAATTGTGGGCTTCAAGATTTGCCAAGCCAATAGGATGCACCATCTGGATTCTCTGGATTTTTTGGTGCAGTAGGGAAGATTTCTTTTCTCATGACAATTGGTGCCTTAATATGTCGCCCTGAAATGGTCTATTTTATTCATTTTTCATCATTCTATGCATATACTTTACCTTTTTTTTAGTCTTCTGTGTTAGTCTTTTTATATTTTGTGATGTTTGTTTTTACCTCCTTGGATATGTTATCTGACATGGAAGAGGCATCAAGGCTGTTGGATCAATTTGATAAGGGAACTTGCGGATTTTAAATTCTGTTGTTTGTGGAACTTTTGCAGATCACGGTCCAGGTCCAGATCTCCATTGCCTGCTGTGAGTGTAACTTAACTTCGTGTGAACATTATTATACTGTTGTCATTTGCATAATCGAACGGTTTGCCTGGTTTTGTACTTCAAACCATTTATTATGGTGAATTTTTGTGGCTTTGAAGAAATTTTTTTATTACTGTTGGGGTGGGTAGTGCCTTAGAAATCATATTTTAACGTTTAAGTACACGTTTAGAAATACAAATTTAGTACACTGGGCAATCTTTTCCCCCTCCAATTATTTATATTCTTTGGCAGCGTAATAAAAGTCCCAAAAGGCGCAGTGCTAGCAGGAGTCCGAGTAGGAGCAGAAGCAGGAGTAAGAGTTTGTCTCGGTCTGTATCTTGGAATATTCTGGATGATTTTGTCTTTGGGTTCTTTGACTTGGTCAATTTAAATTTTATTCCTCTTGATCTAATTGAGCTTGGTCTTGCAGGTGAGCTCTGATTGTTGCAATCGATGAAGTTGTGGATGTGGTGAGTGCTACCAAGTTTTCTAGTAAAATTGACATTAGCCGTGAAAAACACTTATTTGGTTTTATGTTTGATATTGGACTTGAGACTTCTGCCTATTGGCGACCTAGTTTTAAAGACTGAGGATTTGTCAGACCTTAGATTTATGTAATAGACTGTTTAATGTCAAAAACAGGCACTATTTCCCTGTTACATTATGATTATTCGGTTTGAGTAACTTGGTCGATAACATATATTGCAAGAACTATGGATAATTTCAATTTCTTATTGTTTTCTTGTATACACTTGGAGAAAGGGCCCAAAAACTTTTCTAGTCGGGGTTTGAAAGTCAAGGTTGTGTATGTGTAAATACTTGTGCAGTACTTATTTGTCAAACTATGGAATCTGACGAGGATTTCTAGAAATAAAGTTACTCTAGTTAACTTTTTGAAAAAGTTTACTGTAATAAAACGGTCAGTTTTTGCTAGTTTAAATAAATTTGGCTTAAAAGTTTTCTTTGAATTACCTGAATATATTTATAAGGTTGAGATAGTTTTGATTGAACAGTTTTTAATAAATACTTATTTGAAAATGTTTTAATGATGAGATTTCTTTAGTTCAATTCATTTTAGTCTCATTCGTTACTGATCCGCCAAAGTGATGTGGGCAGAGATTTGTAACCTGTTTTACTAGAGGGTGAGGTAGTCCGTTACTTTTTATTTTTTGTTTTATATCTGTTTATTTTCTTATAGTTATTAATATTATTTTTTGAGAATAAAAATATAAGGAAGATTTGTTTTGTATTTGTTTACTTTCTTATAATCATTAAGATTACCTTTGGACAATAAAATTATAAGAAAAACAGTTTGGACAATAAAAGTATAAGGAAAAAAAGAGTAATAAAATTGAATTAAATTTTAATATTTTAATTAAAGTTTGTTTAATCTTAATAAAATAAAAGAAATATTAATAATATTTTAATAAATTAAATGATTTATATAAAAATTAATGAAAATAAAGTTGTATATAAAATATTGATCACTATTAATTTTAATTTTAAAAGTATAATTTTTAAAAAAAATATTAAAAATAAAGAAGATTGAGCTGGGGGATCAGCTTGTCGAGTTCGCAAGTTAGACGAACTGATAAATAAACTCAAAAAAACTTGTCTAGCCTAAATTCGTATCGCTTTATCATCCCAATATTTGTTAAACTAAATATAGCTTAGTGCATAGACTTAAATGAGGTTTTAAAGATGGTGTGGTTGGTTGTGTATTGTTGTGGTTGACATAAGCATATTTAATGGGGGTAGAAAATAGTTGAGTTTTGAGATGTAAGGGTGTGGAGATAAGGAAATGGAGTGGTAGTAATAGGCATAGGCATAGACACATAGGGACAAGTTGATTGGGAAGTAGAATTAAAAGTGAGTGAGTGAGTGAGCATCAGTGGTTGTTGGTCTGTCCTCCTTCTGTGGCTATCCTTTATCTTTATTTCATGTCATGTCTCTCTTCTCTTCACTCTCCTCTCAACACACACCTTATGGACCCCATTCTTACTCAATTCATTTCACTTCTTTCTTCCTTCCCACATTACTCTGTTTCACTCACAAGGTTAAATAATTGGGTCGGTGCTAAATTCATATCTTTTATTTTTAATATAATAAAACTTACATTTAATTCTGTTAATTTTCTGTCAACTCTGTTATTGACACATGTTTTGTCTTTAATGACTGTGTCTTTATTAAAGAAAATATTAGTTTAAACAAAAGAATGAGTAAGGATTTTAAATATATAGAATACATGGTTGAGAGGAAAAAGATTGATGGTTGAGAGATCATTAATCTCATTGATATTATGAAAATTGTTTGAGATGGAAAAGATGGATGATTGAGAGATCATTCATCTTAATAATGTTAAAACATTTTAAAAAATACAGTTCTCTAGACATTTTATAAGAAATATTTTATAAAACTTCCTTTCTCTTTGAGACTTTAAATAAAGTAAATAATCTTGATATTGATTCCAAAATAAGTGATTTCAATGAATTGTTTTTGAAAAATTGTTCTAGTATAAGAAAATCGAAGAAGTTATAAATAGGATATTTTGAGGAATAATCACATATAAGTTACAAGAAAAAGTAAAATATGACGGAATGAAAGTTAGTTTATTTTTAAAGAGGAATCAACTACTATACTGTAACTCTACAAATAAGATTTGTAATGATTTTCATCTCTTCTTTTTTGCAAGATTTCATCTGTTTTAAGATTCTTTTCTCTCCTTTAAAATTTTATTTTCATTTAACTCTCTTTAAAAAGTTACATTTGAAGGTTCTGTAATCATAAAAAAAAAATATTTAATTTAGAAAATGACATTAATTGTAATTGTTAAGGAAGGATGAAGATTAGTATTAAAATAATTATCTTTTCCGTTAATTCAAAATTTGAATCTTACATGCTATAATTGTTTATAAATGTTGATTTTAAGAAAATTAAAATATATTATTTGATCAAGTCTTCCATTAGAATACCTAAGGTGAATTTGATTAATTAACTTGTTTAAGCATTTGATGTTAGAAGGGAAAATATTAACAAAGAAACTATTTTAAATCTTAACATTCGAGTTAATTGTAACTTTTATCAAAATAGCTAGCAACTTTAATATTAAAGTAAATTTGTGTAGAACATTTAAATTTATGTGACGTGTAATGTCCACGAAATTGGATTAAGTTATTTATTTAAATAAGTGAAACACATAATAGAAAATATAAGAAAATTTCGTATTTTTAATAATTAAATAGCATGTAATCACCATTAACTTTTTTTTATAAATAGGTACATGAATGTATTAAAAATAATCAATTTATTAAATATATTAATTTAATATTGAATATATTTTATTAAAAGTTTTAAATTTTAATTAATTATAAAATATTTTTTGTCTTCTTAATTGATTATTTAATTCATAAATGGTTTTTTTTTTTTCGGCCTCGGTTAGCATTCATAAAAGATTGATTATGTAATTCATAAATGATTATGTAATTTAAATTTTAAAAGAAGGAACCAATAATGCTATTATTGTTTTTAGTTTTTGTTTTAAAGGTAAGTTAATATAATGAAAAGGTATTTCATAAGTCAGTATCAAAATATTATTCTGATGTTGATGGTAGGACATGCAGATAGCAGGTTTATGCATATATGAATATATCATTACAATTTGTCATTAAAAGTAAAATATAAATAATTGAAAATCTATATAAAATATTTTATTAATTAGTAAAAAAAATAATTAATTTTGATTAAAGAATAAGACATTGTATTCTGGTTTTTTATATAAATATTTTTTACATGTTTCAAGTATAAGATATTGCATTAATTTTTTTATATATACAAAGTTACTACTAATGTAGTAAAGGGGGTTAATTTACGTGAAATGGCAATGCTTTTAAATTTGAATTCTAAATAGATAACAACTACAAATATTTGGAAAAAAAACATAGTATAGTAAAATATTACAAAAAAATTATTTGATAATGGTTTTATTTTTTATTGACTTGAATACGCTTATTTTTAATATAAGATACTTGTAATTTATATTCGAAATAAGTAAAAGGAATACTTATATAGGAGAAGTGCTAACAATTAATAAGACACGTTGCTTTTAAGAATTGAATTATTGTTTATAAAAGTTTAATTGAAAAATGTGATTTCCTAAAATGTATGTATAGTTATAAATAATTTTAATTAATAGTATTGAATATGTTAAAAAGATGTGTTCCACAAATCTTAGTGTATGATATGAAAAAGTTGTACACGGGATAGTGTGCCATTTTTCAAATATTTTATTTGTGAACCGATACTTTTATAGAAAAGCACCGAAAAAAAATAATATTTTGAATGCCCTTTTTTTCTATGGTCCTGATTCGTGTGGGTTTAGTTGCGTTTTGTCCGCATAATTTAATAATGGAATGAAGGAACGGTGAGAAAAGGCAAAGAAAAAAAGAAGAAGAAGAAGAGAAGTTTGAGAGAGAAGAAGATGGTAAGTAAGGAAGAGAAAAACGTGTTCTCGGAACTAACAGACGACATCGTTTTGAACATCTTCTACAATCTCGAAGAAGATCCTCGCCACTGGGCTCGCTTGGCCTGCGTCTGCACCAAATTCTCTGCACTCATCACCGATTTCTGTTGGAAGACCAAATGCTCCCGTACCATCCCCTCTGACCTCCTCTCTGCCTCCGACCACCCGCCGCTCTCCCTCCACAAACTCGCCGTCTGTTGCCCCGGCCTCCGCCACGCCGGCCTCCTCTTCGACACCTCCGATTTCGGCCTTGAACGCGACCTCGGCTCTGACCTCTTCAATCACTCTTCCCCCTCCAATCCTCCGCCACCGCCACCACAACCTCAATATCAACAAACAGTCTCCGATTCGGATACCTCTTCCTGTTCTTCTTCGTGTTGGTCGCTTTTTGATGACCTGTACCACGACACGCTCTACGTGGCGACGGAGTCGGAGGCGCCGCGGCTGGCGGAGCCGGTGAGCGCGGGCGTGGTTTCGAATGGCGCGTGCAAGAAGCGGAAGGTGTCGCGCGAGTGGCGGTCGCACCTGGCGTCGGGGAGCTGGAGCCTGAGCCGGGAGCAGGGGAGCAAGCTGCTAGGGAGGCAGTTCCGCGACGATATCCTTTACGTGTGCGACTTGCCGGGTTGCGTGCACGTGGAGGAGAAGAGGAAGTACCGCCTCTTCAGAGGCGTTTTCAAGAACTTCAAACGCACTAGGGTTTGGAGAACCATTCACGACGGCAACAAGAGGAAGCTGGATCTGCCCTGCGCCTTCTGCGCCTGCAAATTCACCTGGGATCTCCACTCTGCCTTCTGCCTCCGCCGCGCATTCGGGTTCCACGACGACGGAGAGCCTGTGGTGAGAGCCTATGTTTGCGAGAATGGTCATGTCTCTGGTGCTTGGACCGATGTTCCCATGTACACTTGATTCATTCATTCTCACAACAATTCTCTGTTTCAAATTTCGTTTCATTCTGCATTTATTCTGTCCTGCATTTTATTTTCACCTATCTGTGATTTTCATTTCGGAGTTGCTGCTATAAACACATGAGTGATTCAGGTTCATTCAGATGACGACATTCCATTATTTTAACCGCTTACATTACTTGTGAAGTTTCGATCAGGAAGTATTCTTCCGCTTCCAGATTTTCTTTTTCTTTCTGTGTTATGTGGATTGCAGAGCAAAATTATTTTTCGGATTTCAGACCTATTCTCTTCAGTATTCTTGCGTCTGAAATTATAATTAGAGTTTAATTCAGTATTTTACTAGATACTGAAATTTATTTTCAAGGGAACTATTTTTACATTTCAACTACTGCATTTAGAATTTGTGTATGATTACATCTTCGGCTTCCACTTTCATTCTGTGATTTAAAGTTCCATAATTCGTGTTCTTTTTTGTATTTGTCAGCTATTATAATTAAAATCTCCTAATTTTTCCAGATTTGGTCCTGGACAGTATTATATATATATATATATATATATATGAATTATTGCTTGATTACGTTTTCATGGGTTCGAGGAGAATATCACGGAAAGTTTGGATTTGATTTGGTTTAGAATTTTCATGGCAAATAAGTGGCTCTCTATACCGATCCTATCTTCACTAACATTGCTGGAAGTGGTTGCGGTTCCTATCTAGCCGTACATTAACCCAATTCAAGTTATTTTAAACTAGTTATTATTAAAATTAATGAACATATTAAAACTGATTAATAAACTTACTGAAAGAGTTTTAGTTATGATTTAGTTTTAATAAATTTTAATTAATAAAAAATGTAGTGATAGGAATATGAAAGTGTATTACTGTACAGCCACCATTCTTATTCTTATACAAAATGAAGGTTTTAAATTATTCGATAATGTAGAAGACATTTACACTAAACAAACCTTGGAAATTAAAATGGATGTGTGATAATTTTCTCACAGATCTATTATAACTATGATTCATGCATTGAATTCTCTCATATATTTTTTACTTGAACATGTGTGCAAAGGACAATCGCAAATCCCTAATGATGCTATTATTCTCGGGAGTTATGTTATTTCTTAATTTATGATTTTTACATGGATTTCATTAAGCCACGTCACTTTTTTTCTTTTACCATTTAAGTAAGGCAAATTCTTCAGTGCCATCACTCTTTGTGGAGAGAAACTTATCATGTTTTTTTTTTTTTCCCTTCAATTCATCACATACATTTCTTTGTTGGTAAGGCTTCTACATGTGATCAATAAAGTATTGTTAGGGCATTGCTGTAGTTGCAGATGAGTCATGGAGATGCTACCTTTTTTACAAGAATTAGAACATTCTCTAAATGCAATTTAATTCTCAAAAAAAAATCTTATCATACTATTTGACTTTGAAGTTGTTTGTTTAAAATTAAAGTAAAATAACAAGAAAAGGACAGGAAAAGAGAGATTGAATGATGTGTTTATATTTTAAACACAAAAAGGTTTTCTTCAGAGAATAACAATTGCTTCTCAATATTTATTTTGATAAATATCTAAACATTTTACTGTATTATTGTACTACACTTTGTATAAAACCCAACCATAAGATGATATATATAATTTTGTCAGTTTATGTTTGATACAGACAAGATGATGAGGAGTTGAAATTATTTGGAGATTGAAGATGGGAAATGTTTTGGACTCACGCTTCAAATATTATCTATATCTTTGTCATCTTGTTTTGATTATCCATCAAAGCTCGTCAAGTATATATTCTAACACAAAAATCACAATTAATAACAACCAAGCTTATAACTATTCACAACCTTACCCTTCAAAACTTCTAGCAGTATTTTGCGTGTAGGGAAGTTGAATATCCTTAATTTGGTGTGTTAATAACAACAAAACTCCTCAAGTTTCCCTTTTTTCTTCTACCATTACTTCTAAATCGTCTATTCTTTGGATTGTATCTTGTTTCTTATCTTGTTAATAATAAGAACACAACAAATCTTCTATGTTTATCCATAAAAACATGTAAGCACTACGTATAAAGCCGGACAAGAAAAATGAGTTTCTCGTTATGTATGATAGTGTCGGCATGATTAGGAAATTAGTCGTTGAATTAAGCTGCATGACCAATTTAGCTATTAGGATTGAACTAATGAAGGGTTTTGACTATTTGAATAACTTCAAAATCTCAGGACCAATCTACCATAAACATTTGAATTGTATAGAATGTGTAATTGGTTTATATTTAGAGAAATGGATTCCATACACTTTTTTTTAAGGTGGTAAGCTCATTTGTTATTATTGGACTGATGTTTTGTTATTCTTAAACTGTTATTTTGTTATTAGTTTGGGACATAAGATTGGAGTGTAGATATACTAGTAACCTATGTTTTTTATAAGGATTGCACTCTTTAAATATGTTATATTAATTTATTTATTTTTTGTACATAAAAAAATAATAAATTAACAATTGTCAATTGACATTGTTCATAGATCATATATACCACAAAAACAAGTCTATTTGATACAATGAATCACAACTTTCACAAGTTATATATCTATAGACACAACAGTAACATTTATATAAAGAAACTGTTCTTGAACATAATAAATCAAGCACCACAGGTGGCTGGGAAGAGAAAAAAATATTGTGTTGCATACATTATTTGTGGGTTCTAACTTTGAAATTAAAGAGTAAAAGTGAACCTAAAAGCTCAAAAGTCAGATAGTCACGAAGCAAAAAATATTATGAAATATTAAGAACAATTATTTTCCCTTTTGCTGAAAATATTTATGTCTAATGCTATTTAGTTGTGGTGCAGACAAAGAGATCAGTGTTTGTTCTTTGGCTTCTTCACGATCATGACAGTGCAGTGTGCATGATGAGCACAGTAGTCACTTACACTGCCTAAAACCGCCCTGCAAAGTTAAACCAAATCAGAATTAAGATATTTTAAAGTGTAAACACATGTGCTAACTACAAATAACCAACATATATATAGACTATACCAAAAAACACACACAAAAAAAAAAAAAAACAAAGGAAGAGATGGAACCAATGCTTTCCATGGATTTAAGGTCTGCTAATTGGTTCATTTGAGTTTGCGATGATGTTGGTTCATTTGAGAATGCTACAACACAATTTAGTATACTCATGGTATTTTATCTTACTCCTATTCACACATTTTAGAAAGAAAAAATTGTCATAGAAAGGAATAGAAAGATATCTGGGATCAAAATGAACCTGTGTACCTTTTTATAGCCCCATAACCATGACTACCCACAACCAACATCGAAGCATGGTGCTTTTCCACAGCCTCACAAAGAACATTTCTAGGATCACCTTCCACCACGTCCACTGATACGTCCTTTACCTGTTTAAATTAGCCATCAGATAATTAACAATTGCAAAGGTATACCCATCCACACACAATATCTAGGATTTTGATGTTCTTCAACCAAAAAAATGAAGTAAAATTATACAACATCTGTCTTAATCAGTAATTTTCTCTTTCTTTTCCCTCAAACTGGAAAATTTATAAAGGCAAATCACATTTTCTTAGCAGGATGAGTGAACTACATTACCTTTTTATACCCGACAGGAAGAGTAAACTTACATGGAATCTATAATATATATAAAACTAAAGAAAATGTTTCATGTTCATCTGCACTTGGAGAGATAAGAGTGAAGAAAAAAAATAAAAAATATATAATAAGCGTCTTTCAAAGATGGAAAGATGCATTTGTATTATTGTACTAAAACTAATGAACTTATTAAATAATTGCATTGCAGCCATTTAATAAAACTAATCAACCATGAGATACAGTCCAAACAATATGCATGCATAGAAAGACGTGCAGAGATAAGGCTGAAAAATAAGCAAACTTTGGAAACAGAAAGTTATAACATAGAATTGATTATCATACGGATTTCTTCTGGCATATATCTTTAGCATATTCAGTGACTTTCGCAGCTGTTCTTTTCAAATCCGCCTCGACAATAGGCATAACCTCAGCGGCTCCTGCAAAACATTACGATGTGCTTAAAATGGTATAATGGTTGTTACTATATATATATATATATATATATATATATATATATATATATATATATATATATATATATATATATATATATATATATATATATATATATATATATATATATATATATATCTAAAAGGAACACCAGCATGATTCGAATTCATCTTATACCAGGACCAACAAAACCAACCGAAGAGGAAACAGAAGGCCTGGCATAAACTAGAACAAGCTTGAAGTTAAGATTAAGGGACGGCGATAGGAAGTGATCGATAGTCCATCCGAGAGCGTAGGTGCTGAAATCACTGTCGTCGATTCCAGCCACAATCACCCGTTTCTCCGACCCAGTCGACGCCATGGAATTCCAGTTGCAACAATACTTGCGTGCTAAGCTACTTCACTTTGCTATAAACCATGTGGCGCTGCGCTGGTATATGTATGAATTTATTCACATTGGAAAGAAGCGTAGAAGTAGAGGAACATTTGAATCGAGTTCGTGGGCGAAAAGAGAACAGCATCGTACTATTCGGTATTCTGTTCTATTCTATATCGTTCTAGATTTTACTACTAGGTGAATCAAACTGTGCACTGGAGCGCTTTTAACCTAAACCAACCACGTAACCTTTCTTCTATTTTCCTCCCAATGGCTCGTCAATCCATTAACCACCCACCATTCCTGCCAAGAAACAAGCATCCATCTTCCCACCACAGTAAGACCAAACCTAAATTTTACTATGTTTCTGCAGTAACAATTCTGATTTTTCAGAAAAAAAAAAAAACGTTCTTTTTTCTTTATATGGACTACATTGGTACATGTCTTTCTTAACGGATTAGGTATGTGTCAAATTTATTCATTGTATAAATAAATAAAAAGAAAGGATTCCGGAATTTCAGGTTCAATTTGTTCTAATACAAGAGAAAAAATATATATTCTCGTTAGGTAAAGATCATTGTTTCTTGTTCACTTTACAAAAGAAAGATACTGCAAAAGCATCTAAAGCTACGATATGCTTTTTTCTACCAATACTTCTTAAGTGAATCTAGAAAAATGACACGAAAAAAAAAATAGTTCTTCAAGTTTTTTTTCATGTTTAATGAAGAAAATAAATTTTTAACCTATAAATTTGTGTAACTTATCCAGTATTGTATTATTAGACTCACTCTGGTGAGTGACGATTCAAGTTTAAAGTAATACAATAGAGAAAAAATGTTTTACAGATTAAAATAACTGAGAAGTTTATGTATAACACACTTCTTAACATTTTATTTGTTGAAATTTAATGAAACTATAAAATTAAAACAGAATCATTAAAATAGAAGTGAGTATTATTATCTCTTTATTTTCAAAAACCATTCACTAATAAAACAACATGCGTTAAAGAAACGCGTTTGTAACCTTTCTTAAAATAGTTTGGATTATATCATCCGGGCCACGCAAGACTATCATTTGGACCAAGGTGAACTAGAGGCCCATCTTTTATGACTTTCTGATTCACCTCTCTTAATTCACCAAAATACGTAGTTTTAGTAAAAATTATGCACAAAATTTAAGTGTAAATTAATATAAATCTAAATGAGTTTATTTTCTTACAAAATTCGAAATTTTAGACGCAAAAATATTATTGTTTTTCTAAATTATTACAAAAAATATAACTAGCCTTGTTGTTTTATGTCTCTCATTTCAATTAAAACTCACAGGGGGAAGAAATGTAACTGAAGCCAGTGCATTTTAGAGAAAGATTAAACAACATCTACGACTTGAATTGGAAGATTTGAATTATAATATTTTGTTGCTGAATTCAACTCCATATTGGCCTATTGAGCCATCACAGAAAAAAAAATACACTCATTTCTGTTGGTTGGAAGGTGTAGTAAACTCATCACTTAATTATCATTACTAAATTGGTTAGAAGGCTGAAAAAGCGATTCATGAACATCTTAATGTTTAAAAAATAGAAAGTAAAAGTAAAATTATTAAAAAATTACCTACATATCAATCACTTCTCAACTTTTCTTTTAGTCACTTTTACATTTGAATTTTAAATTTAATTTAATCTTATAAAATAAATTGTAAGTTGAAGTTTGTATTTATTTATATATTATGAATTGATCATATTTCTATTCCATTTAAAATCTTTAATACATTTATCTCGTATCAAAGCTTTTAAATATATGAGACTAGATATTTACAGACGATCCAATAATAAATGACATGATAAATTTAACAACCTTTTAATGCGATACTCTAAATAATTTTAATATAATTTTAAGAAGTAGATTTTAAGTCTCTTAATATATATTTTTGTCCAAACTCTACGTCTACGACATTGTCAATTTGATGAGCTGAACCAGTATGGATATTGAAGTCTTCTTATGTGTGCTTCTAACTTACGGCATCAAATTACAAAATTTGCCTCACATTGGAATCCAACTATTTTTGTGGTATAGATTATTGAAGCAGTAGCGGCACAAAGAAATGAGAGAGGTCAATCCACAATCTTCAAAATCTATGAGTTGTATTTTACTCAAAAAAAGATTGTCACTTTCCTAAAGTGGGTTGTCGTAGTAGTTGGAATTACGGATAACAATGTTAAAGATATTTTATATACCCTAATTGTACTATCAGGTATTACTAAAATAATTCATAAAAAGTTAAAGAAATATTTGTATAACTCGTATGCTAAACAAAGATATTGAGTTTTATAGTTTATAAATACAAGTTTAGGAAGTATTTTTCATTTAACTCATATTTTATACTCATTTATTACTTTGATATATTATATTTTTACTTGAACTTAAAAGAGTCTTTTACAAGTGAATTTCCATCCAATTTTGATGTTAAAGCTTAAAAATTCATTAAGATCTGATTTAATCAACACTTCGAATTTAACACCTCGAAAGATTCAAACGTCAAATCTTATAAAAACAATAAAAAAAACTATTTTATATAATTTTTTTTAATTTACTAAAATAAACTCTTTCAACCAAACTCTATTAGTTCTTTAGTTAAATTTTTTGATAACAAATAAAAGGTTTTGAATTCTTCGTATACGTTCATGCAATATTTATTAACTCTTGTCAAACATTAATTATAAAATAAAATTATTACCTAAAATTTTAAAATAATAAAATTTGTAGTTAGTTTTATTTTTAATCCTAAAGTCTAACACTACTTAAAAATTAATAGACGAAGTAAGATGATGAGAGTCACAAGCATACGAAATATGTAACATATTAAATCTAGAATTTAGATAGAGTTGAATCTCCTCATTCCTAATCATGAAAAAAACTATTAAATAAATGATTCTAATTAAAAATTCACAAGTTGAGTAAAAAATATTATAAAATGAGAAACTCATAATATAACTAAAACATAAAAAAAAAAAATTAAGATGAACATCATAACATAATAAGAACAAGACATTAATAAACAACATAGAGTAAAAAGTAAGAAACAAGAAAAAATAAAAAGAACAAATTGAGAGAAGAGTTATAAGATGGAAGTAAGAACGCACCATAACTGAAAAGCCCTAAAACTAGGTCACTATACCTGAGTCAAACTTGCTATAGTAGTATTACATTTTTCATGTTTGAATATCAATGAATTCTTAATGTTCAGTTTATATTTCACACCAATCCTATTTAATAAAAAATATATTTCTTTTCTAACATTCTCTAATTTTTTTTATCAATTTTATTGGAAAATATTATCTTGCTGAGAGTATCATTCAGTAATCTCGTTATATAAATTTTAATGATGAAAAAAAAAATTATAAGTTGGTTATATATATATATATATAAATTTATTTAAATATACAATCAAATTAAGTGGTAATTTTATTTATATATTATTAAATTAAGAAGTAGTTAATTAATTTTTACAAGGTTTTGTTAGTGTTATTTTCCTATGGGATAGATAATGTATTAGTGGTGAACATTTGTTAGTGATCCTTCCACTTTATATCCTCATTGTCAAAAGACAATGATTCATTCTCCATTTTGGCTTCTAAATAAAGGGCGACAACAACAGCCATCCATTTAAAAAGAACATAACTATATGCACACACAGAATATCGTAATAAGAATGATTTGATGGCACGTAATTAGAGACTAATTAAGGATTATAAAATATTAAAAGATAGCTATTAATATGGTATCATCATCATAATCAATAGATTATAGATCTAGATGACTTCAATCGAAAACCATTGTCCCTTTTTTTCTATGTGCTGTGTTGGAAAAACAACTGAATTTCTGTGCCGACAATAATCCACACGAATTATATACTCGTTACAAAAATAATAAATTAAACTTATTTATTTGTAAATTTTGCATTTACTATAAATTAATTAATACATTTTATAAATATATATATATATATATATATATAAATACAAATCTTACTTTATAAATTAATTTTATAAAATTGAGTTAGATTTAAACTCATTCTTTTATATGATATCAAAATTGTTTTGAATTTATATTGTTCTTGCCAGTTAATTTAGGTGAAAAGTTTCTCTTCTAACCTATCTTTTATGATTGATCTATGTCTTCTTATTGTATTAGAATGTGATTCTATTAAGATAGAGAACATTCTACTAATTGACCACACTTCAACAATCAAATCACTAAGAATTTACAAAAAAGTAAACAGTGTTAGTTTAGTATACAGGGTCTCAAATCCCTTTTATAACTACTCGGATAAGAGCTTTCATTTTTTTTAATATAATCTCAACTGAAAACATAATAGAAAATATTTAATCTTAATCGAAAAATCAACTGTCATGGACATCACTTAGGTGTTAACCTCATGCTACATTATGTTTTCACATGTACACCCTTATTTTAGGGTAGTGTTCTTTTATTCTCAACAACTACTAACATGCAACATATTCAGTTAACAAACTTATGCGTATATTTATTTACGTAACTACCATAGATATGCATATAATTATTTATATGTTAATGCATGACAAATGTTATTACTTTAATTATTTCCCATTGGACTCACCAATAAAATTGGGTCAAACTCACGACCCACACTTTGGATCCAATAACCGAGCTAACCACCCACAAATCCAAACCGAGGTTCGAACACTCAAACTGATCATCTGCAAGTCCAAATTGAAATCCGAGCACCTGAGCACTCTACGCGGTACATATACTTGTTGGACATAAGATAATATGTACACTTTATACTTTAAATTATTTTAGAAAAAATTCTAAATTCTCTATATTTTTATTATTGTGGCGTAAGGGAATATCATTTTTCTTTCTTTCTTTACTAATGAGGTAAGATGAAAGACCTTTTCACATTGTCAATAACAAAAGTTGACTACATAGAAGATTATCCTAAATAGATGGATGAAAATTTAATGGTTAAGAGTTAAAGTATGAAATTTAAATTCTTTCGATAAATATACAACATCAAATGAGTTTATTAAACAGTAATTGCATACGACTTTTTTTTTTAATTTTTACTTTTCTTTAAATAACTAATGAGTAATATGTTTTTAATCATTAGACTACAGAAATAAGGATGAAGAATATCTCTTTTACAATTATTCTTAAAACAACTTAATCTTCCACATTCATCTCTGTATATACATACACACACTTAGATTTTAAAAGTGAAGTATGTAAAGATACGTGTCATTTTTAGGTGAAATAGTGTGTTTTAAAATTTAAAATTATATATTATATATATATAAATTAAAAGTAAAATTATATTAATCAAATTTTATCTGGCTACATAAACAAAATAAATAATTATAATACCCAATTATGTCTAAATAAAATAGTTATGAAAGAGACATTATTTTTTTTATAATTGTAGAGTATATATATATATTTTAAAAAAATATGTCAATCAATTATTTCTATCTGCATAAGTAAATAAACATGAATAGGACATGTGGTATTTTAGGATGTGAAATGACGGATTTATTTTTTATAATTAGTTGAAACCTACACTTTCACCTCAAAAATTTAATACTAGGAATGTGTTTATAATAACTATACAAAGACATTATAAATGAAAAATAGTTAGAAGATTGAAACTCACAATTTTAAGTCCCAAAATTTAAGAAGACAACAAAACAAATTTCTCATCCTTAAGCAAAATAAAACAAAATATAGAAAATTTTACAACAAAAAAAATATTTAAAAACTTTATTTATTTTAAAAAATAAAATAATATTAAAAATCATATTTAAGCAAAATTAATCTGAACAGGACATGTAAATGTAGTATCTGAAGTGTCGTAGACGCAATGTAAACGGTGTGGGGTGTTAAGCACCGAAAGCGTAACGTAAGCCACCCTTTTTCCTTTTACTTTTGCTCATCACGTAAATCCACACTACTGCGTTTATTTTGTGGTGTAAACGTGTAGTCTTTGCCTGTGGAAAGGTTATCTTTTTTGCAAGATTTCGCATCAATCCCTTCCTGTTCAATCCATGTTTGAACATCACCATAATCATGTTTTTTTTATTTCTGTATTAAGAATAGCCAACAATTTTAAAATATATTTATATTTAAAATATAATTGATCGAGTCTTTAATTCGCTCGCTTAAGCCTTGGTTTATGATAATTACGCATTATTGGGGAGAGCATAATCTGATATTTTGACTTTTTCCCAAGCTGTGTTTTCTCAGATTATTTTTTCACACTTCAAACTGCATATGACAGCAGTGCGAGGGAATTGTTCAGATATAATAAGGAGAGAGATGCCACAAACACAACCCAAGTTTCGATCATAACTCTTCCTAAACCTTAAACCCAGTCACATTCTTTCGAAACCCCTTCACTTTCTGCTGTCCTTTCTTCTTCACCCAAAAGACATGAAGTTCTGCAAAAAGTACCAGGAATACGTACAAGCCCAGGAGAAGAAGCTTCCAGGCGTAGAGTTCAAGACGCACAAGAAGATCTTGAAGAAGTGCAGGAAAAACCCTTCATCCCAGAAACCCCTTAATGCATCCCTTGCCGCCAAAACCAGCCCGGACAACTGCCCAGGTTATCAAAATGTTTTCTTTTCTTTCTAATTCCTATGTTTCGAAGTTTTGATTTTTACTCCTTACAGAGTGCAATCAACCGGAGATAGAGGGCAATGATGGAGGGAGGAAAAAAATACTCTTCTCTCTGTTTTTTCCTATTCTATTCACCAATTTCAAAGCATTTTTTTGAAGAAGGACCGAGGGGACTTTTTGTTATTGTTATTGAGAGAGATGTTTTAACTTTTATTGTTTGATGTATGCATTTTCTTCTATCTATCATGTGGCTAACTTGATATTAGTATTCAGTGTGCGATGGAACCTTTTTCCCTTCCCTTCTCAATGAAATGTCAAATGTAGTGGGGTGTTTTAATCAGCGTGCGCAGAAATTGTTGGAGCTACATCTTGCTTCTGGCTTCAGAAAGTACTTTTTTTGGATCAAAGGCAGATTGCACGGAAACCATACTGCTCTTATTCAAGAAGGCAAAGATCTTGTCACGTACGCACTCATAAATGCCATGGCAATTCGAAAAATACTGAAGAAATATGATAAGGTATGCCTATATTTTCTGCTTCCCCGAACAAGTTTTAACAAGGACAAAACTTAGATATAGTTTATTTGGTGCATTTGGGGTATTGGTATTGGTGTGGTTCTGTTCATATCAGAATTGTCTGCGCCAAAATCAAGGCAGATTATTATGGAAGAACTCTGATTCTGAGTGAATAGAAGTTTCAAAATTAAGTAATCTAATTTGAGCTTTTTTAACTATCTTTTTTCTTTGGTAGGAGTGCTAATGGTTAGTTTAGGTCATTTTTGATGAAAATTTGTGTTTTTGTATGTTCTTATTTCTACTACTGTCACTACAGATTCATTATTCCAAGCAAGGGCAATTATTCAAGTCGCAGGTACAGAGTATGCACAAGGAGATTCTTCAGAGTCCCTGGCTTTGTGAGCTTATGGCCTTCCACATCAATTTAAGGGAAACTAAGGTCAAGTCGAGGAAGGAACATACTTTGTTCGATGGATGTTCTCTCACAATTAAGGATGGGAAACCGTCACTTTCTTGTGAGCTCTTTGATTCTATCAAATTGGATGCTGACTTGACTTGTTCTATATGCTTGGTAAGTTTCTCAATATCAGTCTTTGGATGAGTTTGCTTCAACTTTAATGTATTATTTGTTGTGTATTTGAATATTACTGTGGTACAAATGCAAGAAAGGTCTAGTTAAGTTAAATATTATAAATTAGAATTTTAAATTGAAGTCAAATTCTGTTCCTATCAATACACTGAATGCTTATTCTTTAACCATTTCATTTGTTTATGGTTTCATTATCTCTCATATGTCAGTGATTTTCACTTTCCCGAATACAAAATGAAACTTCAAAAAGAGATAGAGTAAATTGAAAATTCAGTTTAGATTTCTAGTGAAATATGTTTCCCATGGGATTTGGAGAAGCATTTTCCTAGATTCTTCTTCACTTATCCTCTAACACTGTTCATCTTGTTACAGGACACACTGTTTGATCCAGTTTCTCTGACTTGTGGCCACATATTCTGCTATATTTGTGCTTGCTCGGCTGCATCAGTATCTATTGTTAACGGACTTAAGTCTGCAGATTCTAAAAAGAAATGTCCTCTATGCCGCGAGGTAAGCTTCCAGAATCTAGATACATGGCGTTTATATTGCAGGCTCTCCTACAACTTGATTACTGTAACGGGTGTGTAAAACTAGGAAAATTTTCATTTTAATTGATTCCATAGCTTCACTCAAAAGATGTGGTATAAATCATGTGAATAACTCATTATTCACCCTCTACTGGTCATTAAAAGGGCCATCTATCTCATTTATAACTTGTGCTCATGATGGGATAATGATCAAACTCTAAAGCTTCATTTGATGTTAACTTTGAACAGCATATTATGTGAAACTTGTTAGAGTTCAAGCACTAAAACCGGTTTTATGGTCTAATATTCAGATCTTCCTAAATGCTAAGCTGAAGTTTGTGCATTCCCTCTTCCATTCCTGTCATTGGTTATTTAAATCTTGAGATGAGTGATAAATAGCTGTTTGAACGAAGCTTTGTCCACTTGTTTTAGACAGCTTACTATAGGGCTGTTAAGATTTGGCTACCCAAATAATTTTATTTCTATTCGTTTTGTGGATTTGAACAAAATTAAAATGATTGGCTACTTATGCTTAGTTCTATTATTGTTTATCGCAGGGTGGTGTATATGAAGGTGCTGTGCACTTGGAAGAACTAAATATTCTGTTAGGCCGAAGGTATGATCCTACGTATCCCATTATCTGGGGGCTTAAAACCAGGGATTATAACTGGTAAAGAAAGATGGATGTTATTAGAAAATGTTTTTATATCACCTTGTTTCTGCTAAATCCTTGAACATCACTAATTTCAATCCTTTTACAGCTGTCAGGAATACTGGGAGCAGAGGCTTCAGACCGAGAGGGTGGAGAGGATTAAGCAAATAAAGGAACACTGGGATTCACAGTGTAGGGCATTCGTAGGGGTCTAAACACAACATGCAATTTTTTAAACTTTTGTAGAGTATAAGGTTTGAAGTTTTAGTCTGAAATGCAAGTATGCATGTTTGATTGTTGTTCTGCATGTAACATTGTGAATAAGGTGAAGCTGCTGCCTTTAAACTGTGCATAACTTTGTTGGCGGCGGCAATGTTTTAACTTCTTGCTTGACGTATATAGTAAAGGATTTTATTTAAGAAATTAGTAGTTCTGTTCATTGTATGCATCTGACTTTTGAAAATGGATTTAGAAACTCTATTCTTCTCTTTAACCTTTATATTTTTAGCCTGTTGCGAAGTTAGTCCTTAGTTCTTGATGGAAAATTTTTGTGAATCACCTAAAAAAACCTCTGCATTGGGACTTTCTTCACCAATTTCATCACCTTTGACATACTTACTATCAAATTATTATTTTTTTAAAATATTTTATTTGAATAAGAAAATTTAAATTTTTTTAAGTATTTCTTTAAAATTGTTTATCCATTCACACTATTATTTTATGAAAATTTTAAAAATAAAAATAAACCGAGATTTTTAGAACAATCTAAGATGAGAGGTGAAGGTTCGAATGTAATGATGATGAGTACAAACATGTAATTATGACAATTAGATTTCTTATTTCTCGTTATTTTGAAAATTTACAAACATGTAAAACATAAAAATAATAGTTTTTTTTTTTTAAAAAAAGAGGTGAATATTTGTTCTAGCATTTTTAACTTCTACATTTTATAATAGTGTCTGGCTCAAATTTTATTGATTTATTATCTCCTTAAAAGTACAAGTTTTTCTCATAAGTTTTTGAAGCTTTTGTATATTAATGTATTTTTTTTCTTTTTAAGAGTTTATTTTTCTCTAGAATTGTATCTATCCCAATTTTTTCATTTTGAAATAAATACTTTACAGAATAATTAAATGTATAATTATGCAAAAGTTCCTTACATTAAAAAAATACATTTATTTTAAGATTTTTTAAAATGCGTTTAGTTGGCCTCTTTTCGCAAGCAAAAGAGATAGAGAGCTAAGTTAAAAAAAAACCATAATTTATAATTACAAACTTTGATTTGTATTCTTACAAACTTTTCTGGCATTTCAAAGTGTGGATACTATGAATTTTGATTTGTATTTTTATAAATTTAAAACCTTTATATTTATATTAGTTTATTATACTAATATGACTATAAAAGATTGTTAGTTATACATTGTTGATAAATAAATTCATATATAAATTTTGAAAGAAATAGAATGATAGATCCTCCTTGTATCCTCTTCCCGTATATAATAGAAATATAATTCACACGATTAATTTATTTTAATTTCTTAAAAACATACTTTAAGTAGTTTAGTTAAACTTTTTTGAACTATTTTTCAGTATAGTTTTAGTTTAGAAATAATTTTTCAGTATAGTTTTAGTTTAGAAATAATTTTTCAGCTCAGTTTAATTTGGGCAAACTATTTTTCAGTTAAGTTTTTATATGATTTAATTCAATTCAACTTAATAGCTTCCAATACACTACTTATCCAAATTCTTTACCTTTGTTATCTTTTTTTCCTTTTCAACATCTATTAGGTTAAAAAAAAACATTTATTGAAATACTAATTTCATGTTTGATAATGTTTTACTTCATTAAAAAATTATAGTTGAGTAACTATAATAATTTTGTTAAGAGAAGAAATCATGACAGATGATGATTGTTATTTAAGATGTCAGTGTTTTGTTAAGAGAAGAAATCATATTTTATGTGATGACAGATGATTGTTATTACTTGAAATGTCAGTCTAACTGAGATGTCAAGTTGTATAATAATGTCTAACATAAAAAAATTTATAAAAAAAAAAAAATCACATTTCTATTGAAATATTAATTTCCAGCTTTGTATTAGCTTAACAAGAAAATATAGTTTAAGAACTATAATAGTTCATTAGTTTTTTAATATTAAAAAAATTAACTAAACTTATAAACAGTTTGGCAGTGACTAGTTTATTTCACTTGTCTTACTTTATAGCTTGGTTTAGTTCGGATTAATTTTTTCTTCTAACCTATAAACTAAGAACAACCCTAATTATAGGTGATTTGATGAGATGAAGCAAAAAATGATAATAGGAAATTATTAGTGTTTTTAGAAATAAAGGTGAAAGTGATCCACATAACATAACATAACATCATTGGAGTGGTGACCCCACTACACACATTAATTTCTGTCATTCTATGTCATGATCTGTTTCCTATAAATGCTATATCATCCTAGATGGAACAAAATTAGGAAGACCACGTTTTGTCTGTCACTGATATATGGGTGGTGGAGGCAGCCATGCAATGCAGAAGCACCAGATTTTCTTAATTTCTTATAGTCCACTGGATCGGTTGGCATATTCTTGAACTAATGCCCCAAAGAGAGATTCTCTCTGAAGCAAATTGGAAGGCTTGTCATATTCTTTTGCTCTCCCTAATACAAAGGAAACAACAACAAATTCAGGCTACTATGGTCAAAGAACAAGGATCAAGCAGTGAGTGAGCAATGCAAAGAGAGTATATACCTGCGTCTACAACTAAAACTTTGTCACAGTCCATGACTGTGGGTATTCTGTGAGCAATGCTGATGATGGTGCATGCTGCAAATTCCTCTCTTATGATCTTCTGAATCACACCATCGGTTTGAGAATCAACAGAAGCTGTTGCCTCATCCATAAACAAAAGTCGGCTTCTCTTAAGTATAACACGCCCTAGACAAACCAACTGTCTTTGCCCCACACTCCAGTTCTCTCCGCTTTCCACCACTTCAAAGTTCAAACAAAACTTTCTCATTAGTACTACAACGATCAACAAAACTAAACAACCCAAATAAATTAGGAAAAACTCTCTACCTAAAGAGTCAAGTTTTTCAGGCTTAGCAGCAACAACATCTTTTAGCTGGCAACGCTCCAAGCTCTACCACAATAAAGTAATTAGACTCATGGATTGAAAATCTTCGACAGAAGAGTTGACAGATTTTATTACCTTCCATATTTCGTCATCTGTATATTGTCCAATTGGATCAATGTTGCTTCTGACAGTTCCTTCAAAAAGCACAGGCTCCTGAGGAATGATACCAAACCGTGATCTGAGATCGTGAAGTCCCAAGATGGATATGTCAATACCATCAATTATTATTTTTCCGACCAAAGGTTCCACCAGCCTAAAGAATACTTGAATTAAAGTTGACTTTCCACTCCCAGTTCGACCCACAACACCAACTTTTTCACCTCCATTAATGCTTAAAGTAATGCCTTTGAGCACCAGAGGAGTATTTGGACGATATCTGACCTGTTCACCAGAAGCTCAAGTCATCATGATAGTGTTACACAGTGCAAAATAGTAATGAAAAACTCTAAAAAAGAAACAATGCTCAGGTTAGTAGCTTAAATCAATAGAAATCGGTGAATTATTTTGCAAAATATAGTTGCTTTCAGATGTAAAACAATCAATTTCTTCGTACTCAAGTTACCTGCAAATCCTTGATATCTACATTGCCTTGACCTGGCCAATTTGAAGGAGGTAGATGATCCTTGATATTCCACGCTGGTTCTGATGGAATATTTGTAAACTGCTTTATCCTCTCTACTGACACCATCTTGTTTTCGATGAAACAACTCATGTATACAGCCCAGAACAAGACAGCGTTTAAGGACAACCCATAAGAGAGAGATAAACCAATATTTTCTGCATCAAGAAGAACAATCCAATCAGTTTATAATAAAATTTTGGTTGCGACACAAATATCCCTGGTTTATGAAATGAGCGACATGGGCGCATGCAATGCAAGACAGCCAGGTACTATGATTTAAACTGATTGGTTTGCAGACAATAGACCCAATCGTAAGAACTACACAATTTAAAGAAGTATTATTGTGATCAGAGTGAAACTAACATAAATAGACAGTGGGCACCGAAGTTTACAGTTCCTTTGGAGTCAATTTACCTGGCTTTATGATACCGTTGGGCAAGATGATCATGAACAAGGCAGAAATGCAAAAGACAAGGCTTCCAAACAATTCTATGCGAAATCCCAACCACTCATTAGAACTATAGTTGTGGAAATCTATTCGCAAATTAGCATTCACCCGTTTGAGATTTTCATCACAGAATATCTTTTGCTTTCTGAATGAACGGATTGTCATGACCCCAGCAATGGTTTCGGAGAAGTATTGAATAACTGGTGCTTTGGTAATTGAATCCATGCGAGTAAATTCCCTAGATGATGCAAGATAGTAATCCTGAAAACACAGGAATCGTTTACATAGAGTATGCAAGATATATTCAATTGCAAACAAACTACATTCTGACTTGTGAATAATATGAATTGTATTTGCAAAACAATGGAGTCTAGTGGTTATTGTTCTGCACATTATGAAACACGGCCAATTCATAGTCATATTACAAGATGGCACGCATTTTCAGTTTTACACATTTGCAACCAAATAAAGGCAAAGCAGTAGACAATCAGGGTAATAAAATTCATACCCGGTACCATAAATTCAACCAAACAAGAGGAATTATCAAAAACACTGTTGGCCAAGAATTTTGACAGGTTATAATGAAGATGCCGAGCACTGTAATGTACATGGTCATAACAACTCCCGTGAACAAGGGGAGAGGGACATCAACATTGGTTTGATCAGTGGATGCCTGCAGAAGTTATAAAAAGAAAAATAAGCAGTATAAGAGTGTGATTAACATATGAAATGTAAAAGTTTATATTGATGAGGATTAGATTCTTCGTTCCTCACAGCATACTTGGCACTAAGTTCTTACCCTACTTAGAATTCTCCCAGATGGCGTGGTGTCAAAGAAAGACTTGGGCGCATGCAAGATGCTACGAACAATTTGTGTGAAAAATAGTTGTGCTGTCCTTATCCCCATGAGAGTAAAGAAATAGGATCTTCCCACTATCAAGACACTGGAAACAACAGCAATAAGTGCATAGACGTACATGAACAGAGAAGGGTTAAACATTTTAGCACGTTCTTCTGAGGTTTCATATGCCAACCAATAATCACTTGCCATCAAAGACACTTGCCACAGCAAAGACAGAACCAATACTATTGTAATGCCCCACCACCCAAACGCCTCAGTG
This sequence comes from Phaseolus lunatus, assembly GCA_013389735.1. Taxonomy (NCBI): domain Eukaryota; kingdom Viridiplantae; phylum Streptophyta; class Magnoliopsida; order Fabales; family Fabaceae; genus Phaseolus; species Phaseolus lunatus. Next base: position 42,515,798 of record CM023857.1, on the reverse strand, counting down.
CAATAGAGTTTATACATACGTAAGCTCACTTTGCCAGTTTCTCTTTCCTCTTCTTGGACGAGTTTAGAACTTTTCTTGCTAGACTTAGGCTCATCAATACAATTGTTTTCACCATTGTTTCCCTTGTCAGTTGAAGTTATCTCTAGAGCCTTGGTTGGATTGTTCAAATTTTCACCTGGCGTGATCATACTCTGCTCTACCAATTCCATGGAGGTCTCATGCGCATCGACAAGAGCTTTAAAATCCATTCCAGACTCTAACAGATCTTCATACTTCCCTGATTGGACTATCGTACCGTCCCTCGTCACCTTTATCAAACAGATACAAAGTATTTGAATTACTCCCCATATCAATTTCAAGAATAGAACAAATGAAGCATAACAACGTGAGGAAAAGAATCTTACTAATATACAATCCACATTATGCAGGAAATCTACTTGGTGTGTTACAAGAATAGTGGTCTTGCCTTTTAGAGCTCCCCTCACGCATTCCTGTATAAAAGGCATTCCACAAACATTAAAGAATCATAGATTTTGCACCTAAACTAAAATCGTAGGATATCTCGAGTTTGTTTATGATGTCAAACAAAGCATCATCACCAAAACCTTGGGAGTTAGAATCTAGATAAGGCTTTGAGTTCAACCTTCTCCAATTAGTTGAACGCTTCATGCAACAAACTAGCACAGTAAGATTATATTTAAACATAATGCGGAGCAGAACGCTTGAACTTTGAGAATAGGCACCTTAAATATTTCTGAACCAGTATGAGCATCAACAGCGCTGAAGACATCATCAAGAAGATATATATCACAGTCTTGATACACAGCCCGGGCAAGTTGTATACGCTGCTTCTGGCCTCCACTTAGGTTGATACCACGCTCTCCAATTTCTGTCTGATCCCCATAATCCATCATTTCTAAATCTTTCTCCAAACAACACACCCTGATAACCTCATCGTACCTCTGTCTGTCCATTGGTAAACCGAAGAGAATGTTTTCTTCAATGGTCTCATTTTGAATCCAAGATGTTTGTGCAACATAAGCAACACTCCCACAAACCCGAACCTTTTGCAGAAATATATTATTATATAATCAGAATACAATCAGACCAGACTGTAAAGATCCTTAAAAAAGTTCTAAATTCTGAACCAGAAATCGTACCTTTCCAGAAATCTTGTGCATCTCTCCAAGAATTGATACAAGAAGGGATGACTTTCCTGACCCTACGGTCCCAACAATTGCTGTAAGCTCACCTTTTTTTATTTTCAAATTGATATTTTTCAAGTCCTGCTGCGTGCTATCGTCATCCCAACTAAAAGTCCCATCTATGATTTCCACAGCTGTTTGTCCACCGCATCCTTCCTCTCTCTCAACTGAATCACTCGACAATTCCCCGCTCAACATGAACCTATCTAACCTCTCCAGTGATACCATTGCTTGTGAAAGAGATATCATAGACTGTGGGAATGCCCTAATAGGCTCCTGCAATAACCTGAACACAGTTGTTGTGGTGAACACTGTGGCTGCATCAAGTTTAACACCCAACAAAATAGCCGTTCCAAACGTGAGAGTTGATATCAACAATGGCGTGCTCCACAGCACAACAATAGTGCCACAAATTGAGAACATCAACTTGGAGAGCCACCCATACTCCATCTCACGGAAACCCAAAATTCTCTGCTTGAAATGTTCCTCCCAGGCCTGAAACTTGATCGCAGACATGTAGTTAAGCATCTCATTCACAGCTTTCATTCTGGAGTCCCGGTTCACCATCAGATTTTGTAGGAACTTGTTGTTTCTTTTGTTGCTCTTTATAGAATAGGCAAAAACACAAACCAGACCAAGAAACGCGGTGACAACTGAGTCACCTAAACATTTGTAAAGCAGAACCAAGCCAATACCAACTTGGAGTGGCATCATCCACACAGCATGTAACTGGAGCATCATGTCAGAGAGTTGCTGGGTATCCACAGCCATGTAATTTACAATTGTCCCAACTCCATGTTCCTTCCGAGAAGAGAATGATAGCTTTAACCCCTTTTTATACAAAGAGGAGATAAGAGTGCAGCGTACAAGCATCCCAAGCTTTTGAGCTTGGAAGTTGAAATGATGAGTGCTCATGACTTCGATGAACTTAGCAACGAGAAGAATCAACACGAGGTAGTATCCTTCATATTCTGAGCTTCTCTTCCCTGATGTGAAATCCACAAAACTTTGTATCAGAACCGGCCCCACAAACATGACACAGAGCCTAATGATTGCTAGGAAGGCGCTGAAGGCTAACTCCTTCCAAAAGCACCGAAGCAAAGTCATTCCAACCGGATGCTGTGATCTCTCGTTTGATGTTGGCCATTTTGATTCAAAAATAGATGACATTCTCTCAGCTCTATGCTCCGGAGAAAGCGTTGGAACATCATCAGTCTTCAGCACGGACTTGTACCCCTTACTCAATAAGGGGTTCATCCAAATCCAAAAAGCCTTGGATAATAGAGAAGCTGAAGCAAAACCAGTAACCTCGGATATTCTCTCAGTACCATCATGCAACTTGGCTTTTCCGTCCACAAGTGGTCGTGTTTCTTTTGTCGTCAAAACAATGCCAGTGGATCCTTCAACCGCCACAAAAAGAAGAAATAACGGCAGAGGAAACGAAACGAAAGAGACCACCTCACCCACCCTGAATCCTTCGACTTCATCCACGTCCACCGAGACCAAACGTACAACCGCAGAAACAATGAACAACAAAATGACAAAGAAATTTACAATCCAATAAACTCGAACGGACAGAGGGTGTGCAACGACTTGAAAACTTTTCTCGTGGATGATGAAGACTACAAGCACAGCATGTGTTATGGCCTGGAGTAACCAAAACACCTCGTCAACTTGCTTCCACGGCGCCATGGTGGGACTGCTAAATGTAAGAACAGAAGCAACAGTGTAGAGTATAGTCAAAAGAACCACTCCAGTTATGGTTAACTTAAACCGCATAGTTGTATGGAAAACGGATATGACGTTTCCGATTAATGGTTTGCTGAGGTCGGTGGTGGAACCACCATTGAAAGTGGACCTTTTCCAGAGCTTGGTGGCAGCAAACACGAAGAGAAACACGAGGAGCACGACATCAACGACAGACAATATAGCTCTTTGAGGACAAGGTGTGAGGACAATGTATCTTATCCATTGAAGCATAGTTGAGATAAAGGTGTCCCCAGAGGTTTGTTTCACAGGGAATGTACAGGAGAGGGTTGAAGATGCGAGGGACATGTTTGTGTGCGTACTCTGGTGAAACTTCACCTTCAATTTTTCTCTCACGTAGTCTCTCTGCTACTTGATGAACCTCTCAGAACCAGAGGTATTGATGAATTATTATACTAAGGTGTTGAAATGGTAACACTATATATGCACACGAATTTGCATATAAAATGGAGTTCTTCTTAGTAATAGTGTCCTTTGTAGGTATGTTGCATTTATGAATTATTAATTACTACAAACCATTGAAACTGATTACAGCTAGAAAAACTGAAAGTATGAGAAATTTGCAGTAGTTGTCCTGAAAATGTATGAAGGTTACAACTCATATATGTTTTGTTAGGAAAGAGCGAAGCATGAAGAAGGAAAATCTGTTTTTGTCCTTTGAAGGAGCAGCACCTTACTTCCCTTTTGTGCATCACGTGGTAAACCAAATATAGTAATTAATTGTGTGCATGCTACATGTGTAATAAGTGCAGGGACTACCTTCATATTCATTTATTTATTTATACACTACTTTTTCACCTGTGCAAGGCAAGAGATTTATTTTAAAATAAATTTCTTATATAAAATTGGTTTAGTAAAAATAGAAAAATTGAAAATAATAGCAAATAATACGTGTAATAAAAATGAAAATTTAAAATTATATAATTTTGGAATAATAATAAATAATGGAGACAATAATAATAATTATGATAATAATTTTTTTCAAGTAAAGTAGCATGCATTATAATTATGATTAAGTGATTTTTAGCACAATAACATGAGTTTACAAATATAATATATTTACTATATAAATTTGATTTGAAAAAATAAGAATAATTTAAAATAATAACAAATAATATTAGTTCACATGTTGCTACACAATTTATCCCAGTACATATGAAAAACTGGTTACTTCTACTATAATCTTGCAAGTTATTATTGGAGAGGTTTTTGTAGAAACAGAAATTGTGCTTTTCCCTTTGTAGAGAAATCACCTTTTTTTATATCTCTTTGATTTTGTAGCTCTTTCTTTATACCACACTTCAGTCACACAATGTTAATATTGAATGAAAGTTGTCCAAAGCAAGAGTTTCTAATTAAAAAAATAATGTTAATTAGCATATGTTATTTTGATCCATAGCTGAATGAAGTTTAACCTGTTATCTTGAAAGCAATTGAATATTGAATTCACATAACGTCTTTGCTTCAGAGTATGTAGTTCAACACAAACATTTCCTTTGTTAAATTTTTCTGATTCGGAGAATAAATTTGGTATAATTTTTTTAATCAATATTTTTTGTTTTCATTAATGTATTAGGAATGAAGTTGGATTATAAAGAAAAAAGGAATAAACAAAAACAATTAAGATAAACATGGAAAACATGAAAAGTTGTACTTACAATTTGTGTGTGCAGAAGCACAACTGTTTCTAATATGAAGGGTTTACTCTAACTTATTATAATATGTTTTCTAAATTTTTAAAGTTTTCTGCATCTCTGAATCTGAAGGGTTAAACTCGATGATATACGAGGCTGGTGAAAACAAATAAATCCAAAGAAAAAAAAATTAAAAGTTATAAAAGATCTTATCCATGAAAAATTGTGGTTACATAGAGAAAAGAAATAACTTAAAAAAATACTACTTTTAGATTAGAGGGAAGTGAAAAAAAAAGCAAAAACAGACTAAATTGTAAAATTATTTGAATTGAAGGAAAAAATATAAAAAGTTAAGAAAATTAATTAGAAAAATTATAGTTAATGTGATTGATGTGATAAAATAATTTTTTTGTATATTAATATATTTTAAATGTAATTAACAATATAGTTTTAAAAATAATTTGATTAAAAAATATTTTTTTTAATATAAATTTAAATTGAAAAATGTTATAAAATTTATTTAATAAAAAATATATTTCTAAAATAATAATATATTAAAATAAATTATTTTAAAATTTAAATTTAAATAGATTGATTTTATTATAGTTATTTAATATTTTTATTTTAATTATTTATCTAAAAATAATTATAAAGAACATAATTATTAATGAATATTATCGATTATACTTTTAATATTCTATTGCATACTTGAGTTTCCTTCCAAATCAGCTTATACGCGCGAAAAAGATTTGAACTTATTGTTTTTCTTGTTTTTCATTATTATTTCTCATTTTCTATGCTTTCAATTCATTTTCCTGTATTCATTTTTCATCCTCAGAATCAAACAAGCAGCACAATTTGCACTTTTTTACCAATTCCATATTTGACATAATATTTTTAAAACAATTATTTGTTGTAAAAAAGTATTTAGTACTATTTTCATAAATATTTACTCATAAATGATACACATTATATCATTATTATATGAATTTAAATAAAAATATTATTAACAAATATCTCAATATTATAAAAAATTAATAGTTTATTAAAGCTAATATTATACTAAATAACTTTACCCTCTTAAAAACTCCTTTATCCTCATTAAAAACATTATAATTTACTAGCATAAACTATTTTATATTTCAAATTTGAATTTAGGAATATTTGTTCTTATCCATATATCCATATTTCATGTACTTAAAATATAAGTGACAAATTTAAGTAAATTTAATTAACAAAATCAAAGTACTTATCCATACTTAATAGATTAAGTTCTCCCATAAAAACCAAAATAATATACTTTTTCAATATTATTAATTAACTTTTATTCTAAATATATCTGCTGCATAAGATCAAGAAAAAAAAGAGAGGAAAAGTTAGGTGAAGTCACTCCTTAAGTGCCAAAAGAAGTAACATAAGATAATTAACTTAACAAGAACAAGTCTTTCAAGTGATTATACAAAACTTAAGTGATAAATGCCAATTGTGAAGCAAATTAAAACTCAATACTCAAGTACTAAATTAACACAAAAGATAAAAATGAATCAATTCAAAAAATGAGATGGCCAATTCTAGTCATTCAAGTCACTGATGAAGCCAAAACAAAATTACACAGTGAGAACAAAAACTTAGCTTAAGAGACACAAGCTGCCAGAGTGACAAGCTAACAAACTTAATACAAAAGTAAAAGGTTTCCTTAAAGGAAGTAGTGAAATATTTAGTATAATTTGGAAATGCAAGGCCTAAAATTTATTTCATTTACTTTTGTTTTGTTTTCAACTAACAACAACAATAGGCCAAATGAGGTATTCTCAGTTTCTTATAGTTCAGTGGATCGGTTGGCATATTCTTGAACTAATGCCCCAAAGAGAGATTGCCTCTGAAGCAAGTTGGAGGGTTTATCAAATTCCTTCGCTCGTCCTAATATAAACACAACAACAAATTCAGGCTACTATGGTCAAAGAACAAGTATCATGCAGGGACCAATGCAATGCAAAGAGAGTATATACCTGCGTCTACAACTAAAACTCTGTCACAGTCCATGACTGTGGGTATTCTGTGAGCAATGCTGATGATGGTGCATGCTGCAAATTCCTCTCTTATGATCTTCTGAATCACACCATCAGTTTGAGAATCAACAGAAGCTGTTGCCTCATCCATAAACAAAAGTCGGCTTCTCTTAAGTATAACACGCCCTAGACAAACCAACTGTCTTTGCCCCACACTCCAGTTCTCTCCGCTTTCCACCACTTCAAAGATCAAACAAAAATTTCTCATTAGTAGTTCAACGATCAACAAAACTAAACAACCCAAATAAATTAGGAAAAACTCTCTACCTAAAGAGTCAAGTTTTTCAGGCTTAGCAGCAACAACATCTTTTAGCTGGCAACGCTCCAAGCTCTACCACAATAAAGTAATTAGACTAATGGATTGAAAATCTTCGACAGAAGAGTTGACAGATTTTAATTGCCTCATTACTTACCTTCCATATTTCTTCATCTGTATATTGTCCTATTGGATCAATGTTGCTTCTGACAGTTCCTTCAAAAAGCACAGGCTCCTGAGGAATGATACCAAACCGTGATCTGAGATCGTGAAGTCCCAAGATGGATATGTCAATACCATCAATTATTATTTTTCCGACCAAAGGTTCCACCAGCCTAAAGAATACTTGAATTAAAGTTGACTTTCCACTCCCAGTTCGACCCACAACACCAACTTTTTCACCTCCATTAATGCTTAAAGTAATGCCTTTGAGCACCAGAGGAGTATTTGGACGATATCTGACCTGTTCACCAGAAGCTCAAGTCATCATGATAGTGTTGCACAGTGCAAATTAGTAATGGAAAACCCAAATTAGAAACAATGCTCAGGTTAGTAGCTTAAAGCAATATAAATCAATGAATTATTTTGCAAAACATAGGTGCTTTCGGATGTAAAACAATCAATTTCTTCATACTCAAGTTACCTGCAAATCTTTGATATTTACATTGCCATGACCGGGCCAATTTGAAGGAGGTACATGATCCTTGATATTCCATGCTGGTTCCGATGGAATATCGGTAAACTGCTTTATCCTCTCGACAGACACCATCTTGTTTTCTATGAAACAACTCATGTATACAGCCCAGAACAAGACCGCATTTAAGGACAACCCATAAGAGAGAGATAAACCAACATTTTCTGCATCAACCAAACCCACCCAGTCAGTTTCATTATGTTAATAAAATTGACAACGGCCCAAATATTAGTCGTTTAAAAAAACGAGTTTCATTAAAAGAATTGATTAATTTAAAGAAGCAATATTGTAGTGACATTCTGGAACTAATGTCAATTGAAGTTTAGATTAGATTTCCTTCAGAGTCGGTTTACCTGGCTTTATGATACTACTGGGTAAGATGATCATGAACAAGGCAGAAATGCAAAAGACAAAGGTTCCAAGCAACTCTAAGCGTACTCCCAACCACACATTGCAGCTATAGTTGTGGAAATCCATACACAAATTAGCATTTACCCGTTTGCGATTTTCTCTACAAAAATTCTTCTGTTGTCTGAAAGCACGGATTGTCATGACCCCAGCAATGCTTTCAGAGAAGTGATGAATAACTGGTGCTTTGGTAATTGAATCCATACGAGTTAATTCACGAGATGATGCTAGATAGTAACCCTGGAAGACCATAAATGAGATAGAGAACACAATTTGTTAACATAAAGTATACAAGAAACATTTAATTGTGAACAAATTACACTATGATTACTGACTAATATGGATATTACTTTGTCTATATTATGAAGCACCACCGGTCAAAACACTCGGTGAAACATATTGGAAGTTATAGTATAAATCCATTTATTCACGTTACTAGATAAAACAAATTTTCGGTTTTGCACATTGGCAATAAATGGTAGAGCTTTTCAAAATCAAGTAATAACATTCATACCCGATACCAAATATTCAACAAAATAAGAGGGAATATCAAAAACACTGTTGGCCATGAATTTTGACAGGTGACGATGAAGATACTGAGCACTGTAATGTACATGGCAATAACAACTCCCAAGAACAAGGGGAGTAGGACATCAATATTGGTCTGATCAGAGGAAGCCTGTGGAAATTAAGAAAAAAAAGTCATTATATGTGTGTGATTAAAATGTGAAATATAAAAGTTTATATCGATAAGGATTAGACTCTTGAATATACTGAATGTTTAACACAACATACTTGGGCACTAAGGTTCTTACCCTGCTTAGAATTCTCCCAGACGGAGTAGTGTCAAAGAAAGACATAGGCGCATGCAAGATGCTACGAAGAATTTGTGTGAAGAAAATTTGTGCAGTCTTTAGCCCCAGGAGTGTAAAGAAGTAACATCTCGTCACCACCAAGATAACCGAGACAGCGGTAATAATTGCATAGATGGATATGAAGAGAGGAGGGTTAAACATTCCACTTTCTTTTGAGGTTTCATACGCCAGCCAATAATCACTTGCCATCAAAGACCCTTGCCATAACAAAGAAAGAACCAATACCAATGTGATGCCCCACCACCCAAAAGCCTCAGTGCAGTAGAGTTTATAGATATGTAAGCTCACTTTGCCGGTTTCTCTTTCCTCTTCTTTGATGAGTTTAGAACTTTTCTTGCTAGACTCAACCTGCTCAAGAGAATTGCTTTTACCACTGGTTCCCTTGTTAATAGAAGTCACCCCTGGAGATTTTGTTGGCCTGTTCAAATTTTCAGCAGGCATGACCACACTCTGCTCTACCAGTTCCATGGAGGTCTCATGAGCAACCACCAGAGCTTTAAAATCCAGTCCAGAATGTACTAGATCATCGTACTTTCCTGATTGGATTATCGTACCGTCCCTCATCACCTTTTGCAAGTACATACATAAGTTTTTGAATAACTCTCCGAATCAAATTGAAGATTACAACAAACGAAGCATAACTGCATGAGGACAAAAGACTTACTAATATTTGATCCACATTATGTAAGAAATCTACTTGGTGCGTAACAAGAAGAGTGGTCTTGCCTTTTAGAGCTCCCCTCACACATTCCTGTATAAAAGAAATACGATAAACATTAAAAGGCACATATTTTGTATCTCGAGTTTGTTTATGGATTCTAATGAATCACATCATCCGATTAACATTTGAGTCATGACAAGGTTGTGAGTTAAACCCTCTCAGTACAACAATTCTATGAATATTAGTTAAACTCTTCATGCAACAAACTAGCACAGAATGAGTAAGATTATATTTAAACATAATGCGGAGCAGAACGCTTGAACTTTGAGAATAAGCACCTTAAATATTTCAGAACCAGTATGAGCATCAACTGCACTGAAAACATCATCAAGAAGATATACATCACAGTCTTGATACACAGCTCGGGCAAGTTGTATACGCTGCTTCTGGCCTCCACTTAGGTTGATACCACGCTCTCCAATTTCTGTCTGATCCCCATAATCCATCATTTCCAAATCTTTCTCCAAACAACACACCCTGATAACCTCATCGTACCTCTGTCTGTCCATTGGTAAACCGAAGAGAATGTTTTCTTCAATGGTCCCGTTTTGAATCCAAGATGTTTGTGCAACATAAGCAACACTCCCACAAACCCGAACCTTCCACACAAATATTTTATCACTACGATCGGACTTAACTATAAACATCCTTAAAGAAAACAAAATAAAACAAAATTTTATGAATTCTGAATCAGAAAAATCATACCTTTCCAGAAATCTTATGCAATTCTCCAAGAATTGATGCGAGGAGAGAGGACTTTCCTGACCCTACAGTTCCAACAATTGCCGAAACATTCCCCTTTTTGATCTCGAAATTGATATCTTTCAAGTCTTGCTGCGAGTTATCATCATCCCAACTAAAAGTCCCATCTATGATTTCTACTGCTGTTTGTCCACCACATCCTTCCTCTCTCTCAATTGAATCATCCAACAATTCCCTGCTCAACATGAACGTATCTAGTCTCTCCAATGATATCAATGCTTGTGAGAGAGATATCATAGACTGTGGGAATGTCCTAATAGGCTCCTGCAATATCCTGAACACAGTTGTTGTTGTGAAGACCGTAGCAGCATCAAGTTGAACTCCCAACAAAATAGCCGTTCCAAACGTGAGAGTTGATATCAACAAGGGCGTGCTCCACATCACAACCATATTGCCACATAATGAGAACATCAACTTGGAGAGCCATCCAAACTCAGTCTCACGGAATCCCATAATTCTCTGGTCGAAATGTTCCTCCCAGGCCTGAAACTTGATCACACGCATGTAATTAAGCGTCTCATTAACAGCTTTCATTCTCGAGTCACGGTTCTTCATCACATTATATTGGAAGCGGTTGTTCCTACGGGTACCAATCACAGCAAACACAAAAACACCAAGAAGACCGAGAAAAGCGGTGATCACTGAGACACCAAGACAATTGTAAAGTAGAAACAAGCCAATGGCAACCTGAAGTGGCATCATCCACACAGCATGTAACTGAAGCATCATGTCAGAGAGTTGCTGGGTATCAACAGCCATGTAATTCACAATGGTCCCTATCCCATGATCCTGCCGAGCAGAGAATGATAGCTTTAACCCCTTCTCATACAAAGCGGGGATAAGAGTGCTCCGTATAAGAGTCCCAAGCTTCTGAGATTGGAAGTTGAAATGATGAGTACTCACGACTTCAATGAACTTAGCAACGAGAAGAATCAAGACGAGGTAGTATCCTTCATATTCTGAGCTTCTCTTCCCTGATGTGAAATCCACAAAACTTTGTATCAGAACCGGCCCCACAAACATGACACAGAGCCTAATGATTGCAAGCACGACAGTGAAGGCCAACTCCTTCCAAAAGCAGCGTAGCAAAGTCATACTAACCAGGTGCTTCGACTTCTCGTTTGATTTAGGCCATTTTGATTCAAAAATAGATGACATCCACTCAGCTCTATGCTGTGGAGAAAGCGTTGGAACATCATCAGTCTTCAGTGCGGACTTGTACCCTTTACGCAACAAGGGATTTATCCAAATAAAAAAAACCTTAGACAATATAGAAGCTGAAGCGAAGCCGGTGACCTCAGATTTTCTCTCACTCCCATCATACAAGTTAGTTTCCTCCTCAACAAGTTGTCGAGTTTCTTCTGTGGACACAATGCCGGTGGATCCTTTAACCGCAGCAGAAAGAAGATATAACGACAGAGGGAGTGAAATGAAAGAGACCACGTCATCCACCTTGAAGTCGTTGCTTTCGTTCACGTCCACCATGACCAAACGCATAACCGCAGACACTGTGAACAACGAAGTGACAAAGAAATTCACAATCCAATAAACACGAAGCGCGAGAGGGTGTGTAACAGCTTCAAATATTTTCTCATGGATGATCAAGACGGCAAGCACCGCGTGTGTTATGGCCTGGACTAACCAAAACACGTCGTCGACTTGCTTCCAGGGCACCTTGGAGAAACTGCTAAACGTAAGAACGCTAGCAACCGTGTAAAGTATAGTCAAAACAACCTCTGCGGTTAAGATTAGCTTGAACCGAATAGTTAAGAAAATGGATCTGCTATTTCTGACGAGTGGTTCGTTGAGGTGAGTGCCGAGACCTCCATGGGAGGTGAGCCTTTTCCAGAGCTTGGTGACAGTAAACACGAAGAGAAACAAGAGAAGCACGACATCCACGAAAGATAGTATAGCTCTTTGAGAACATGGTGAGAGGAAGAAAAATCTCAGCCATTGAAGCATAGTTGAGATAAACATGTCCGCTGAGGTTTGCTTCACAGGGAATGCACACGAGAGGGATTGTATCCATGCTGAAGATGAAAAGAACATGGTTGTTTCTGTCCCTAGGGAAAAAATCACCTTGGACTATGCTCCACGCAGTGTCTTCGTGAAATAGACTTGGACTAGAGAACCAGAGCTATGTAACAAAATATTATTTAATTATTAAGCACCGCATTTGGCTAGAACACTAAAAAATCTTATGTTAGTGGAAGAAAAAAGTTTGAAGTGTGAAGGCCCTTGATGAAGGAAAAATAGTGAAGGTTATGATTGTGTTGTGTGAGTGCTGTGAAATGTACCCTTGAAAATCTTATAAAAAATGGATGGTCCAATGTTTATACAAGCAGTGACGTAGTATTGATACAGTTGATGGTTGCCATGGATTCATGTTAACCTTGCGATAAGAGTGATACTGTTGTAATTAGATAAGTCCAGCGTGCAGCAGTGTCTACCTCGATAAAGAGAGAAAATGGCAAAAGTTGAACAAAAAAGTCACATTTCTCTGACACCTTGTACAAGGGACAGGATTGGTAACCCTATATTTGATGAGATCAAAAAGAGAGATAAAAGATAATTTTGAGAAGTATAAATTATAATTCGAAGAACAAATGACGTAATTTTCTTATATTCAAAAACTTTTCTGTAATCACCCGTTGGAAAGTGAAACCTGGATACGAAACATCCCTTTTCAGTAGCAACAACGCTTTATGGTACACGTAATGATGAAACTTTTACTGGATCGTATAAGCAAAAATGGAAACCTTCAAATCAAAATGCAGAAAGTAGAGTGATGGAATAAGGAGAGTGTGTCATAAAATGAGGAAAAAAATTAACATGTATAAAATTAAAACAATTAATTATATATTATGAATGATCTTGCTCTTATCATTGAACTCTTCAAAACATGAACTAGTTCAACCGAGGAAATAGAAAAGTGTGAATCTTGTATATTTTTTCATTTTATTTCAAATCATATTTCTATATAAGCTTACCTTTTATTTCTCTTTCATTAAATATTTATTTATTTTACTAATTTTGATTGGGTTTGTTAGTTTTCTGAAGTGAAAAGATATTAATTTCTCATAATTTTTTTTTTTTTACCTGTTGGTCACCCAAGTCAACACAATCAAACAAACCATGGTGTGGGCAGATATTTCTTTACGGTGTGCTCTTGCATTGGAACTACACAGTTTACGGAATATCTTTAGAATGTGAGCCACTAGTATCTTAACCCGTGCAACGCACGGGAAATTTTTAAATATTTTATAATATTTTATATTTATTTAAATAATAATATTAGAATTTAAAATAATTAATAAATTACATATATATAAATAAATTTATTTTTCTAAAATGTAATATATTAAATTATAATATTAGTTATACAATAATTTTTAAGTTTAAATTAAAAGAATTTAGAATCATATAAATGTAAAATACATAAAATTATTATATTAAAATCACAATATAGAAAAAATTGAAGATTAATTAATATTTTAAAATACTTATGACACAATAAAATAAAATCAATAATATTTAATCGCACTATCATATTTTTAAAATTATAAATTTAATTTATAATATTATAATATTAAAGAAGTAAAAAAAAATAACATTAATATATTACATCTAATATGGTATTAAATATGTTCTACAATAATTATAAATTTAAATTCCATCAATTATTAATTACATTATGTAAATATATATATATATATATATTATATAAAATGTTCAAAAATAAATAAATGTAATATGATGTCAGATAATCATCTAGGACATAGCATGGAAAGGAAATACATGATATATTTATTTATTAAGTATGATTATAATATTAATAAAAAAACAAATAATTATAATTTATGTTGAGTTTAAAAACAGTCTTGAATTCTAAATACATTACAATAAACCTTCAATCAAATAATTTTGATAATAATAACCCGAAAGTGTTGTCATGCTCATCATCTGCCTCAAAAATAATTTAATCATTCTCCTTAAGTAAGTGTTTCCTGCAAAAAAAAAATTCATTCAATTGCCAATTTGATAGTCTTTTTTGGAACATTTTGAGAACATTTGGATTAGAACTTTGCATTCCACCTATTCATTTGAACCATGCAAATGTGTGATTGCTGAAACATGTAATATTTATAAATAATAAGTAATAATTAATAGTTTTTATAACTATAAAAGAAGGAAAAAAGGTTTAACATGTTGGTATTGTAAATTTTTGGAAATGATAGTTATAATAAATAAATTGCTAAACCATAGAAAAGAACATCATTTCATTATTAAAATAATTAAATAATTATATAAGATCTATAAAATACAAAAATAAAAAAAAAATGAACTAAATGTACCTTTTATTTAGACATTCTTGGTAACCAAATGAGCTCCGATATGTTATTTTCATATATGTATGTTTAGTTCATTTCATACCTGCAAAAAATAAAGAATTGGTAATCTTTTTAGATACAATGTCCATGACAGACTAATGAAGAGAGTAATTTTAGGAATGATATATTGATGTAGCTGCCTTTTACATGTTAATCACATAGAGAATGGTAAACACATTATTCCAAACACAGCAAGCCAGAACTTAAATTATATACTTGTACATGTATGCATAATTTTGGAAAACTCTGTATGTTGTTTTCATATTATTAAATAAAGACTTTTGACATAGGAAATAGTTCAACACTTATTAACAACATGTCTTGAATTATAGGACGTACTGTTACAGAATAATGCAACAACTTCACTACTTTTGACCAACTCTATTTAATACTCAATGCATACAACAATTTATCATCAATTTCATGGAAAATGTAAAATAATTTCCAAAACAAAATAAGTGAGATGTATTGTAAAATTTAAAATTTGATACCAAAAGAAATACTCAAGAAAAGAACACAACATACTAAAGAAAATAAAAAAATGGACTACATAGCTACTTTTCTTTAGGTGCTATAATATGGGTGTTGATAATATTGTATTTAATGTCAACACATCTCAATTCGCACAACATTTTAAGTGTATTATTGCAAAAAGTAAAAAATAAAAGAGAAATCTCAATATAAGCATGGACAATTAATAAAATCATGGAACTATTTTAAATTATGAGGAATGATTGAGTACCTGTCATAGCCTTTGTCTCATTAGTTTAAAGAAATATATAGCTGAAGTTAATACTTACAGAATCTTCCTATGCAATGAAATAGACATAACCAAAAACAAAAATATTGAAGTCTGATCAGTTTATTTAGGAAGCATTATGTAACAACACATGTGGAAAATATTATAATACAAAACCTGTACAAAGTATAATAGCTTCCTATTTTCTGTACTGAATATTCCCTTTTTTGTTGCCAACTACAATAAAATACCTATATTAAAACCATCCAAAACAAAAAGATTTTCAAACTAAAATTATAGACAATTTAAATTATGAAGTTTATTAAGAAGTTAGAGAAGAATACCTTTCTTTGTAATCCATTATAGTGATGTTAATAGGTTTACTATGAAAAATAAGAAGAAACCTGTTATTACAAAAAATAAGACGTATAAAAATTCTTGGTTTCCTGTTAATATAATAGAACAAAGTTATGAGAAATATAAATACTTTTGGATTAAAGAATTTTGATACCTGATATGTAAGACTGTAACAGTATGTTCAAACATTTTCAAATATTTCTCTGTAAACCACATTAGTAGTTGAATTACTGGTATTTCCATTATCATCCAAAATCAATATTTTCAACCCTTTCTTGGATTTTACTCTGGAAACAGCAACATATAACTGTCCATGTGTAAACACTAGACGTGGTAAATATAGTCCAACTTTATTAAGCGTTTGACCTTGGCTTTTTTTTATTGTCATAGCAAAGCACAAAGATATTGGAAATTGTCTTCTTTGAAACTTAAAAGGCAACCCTGATTCAGTAGGAGTCAAGTTCATTCTAGGAATAAGTATGTTATCACCAATATTTTTTCCGGTAATAACTCTCGCACCAATAACATTTTTCCCCAAGTGAATTACTTGTAATCTTGTTCCATTGCAAAGTCCATTGGCTTGATCAATATTCCTCAGAAGCATTATTGGAACTCCAACTTTTAATTTAATACAATGATTAGGAATTCCGGAGCATTTGATATCATTCAAAAATTCAGTTGTAAACCACTCAACTTGGGCATTTTCTAATTCATTAGATTGGCACGGGGTGTCTCAACTTAAATAACTAACTTCTTTTCCAAGGATCAAGGATAAAATGAACTCATTCACTTGGTCTACACATTCTGTAGTAGGACACAGTATTGCACTATCATCAAAAAATCCATTAGAGCTAAGATTGTGCATGTAGCTTGGATAAACAAATTCGACCAAGTGCAATAAAGGTTGATCAACATTTAGAATTAAGATGTCTTGTGGTATTTCTATAGTGGCTTGTCCCAAATCATTTAACTCCATTTCTCCATCTCCAATGTCAAGTATCCAATCTGCAAAGTCTTTTATTTCTGTTGCAGTTTGCTTTGATTTTTCACTGTTTAATCTCATATTTTCTATAAGTTTGAAGACTTTGCAGTTTTTCCATAATTCAGAGTAGTTTACAGTGGTCTTCACAACATCATATCTTGATCCATTTTTTACAACAGGCAATATTTGCCTAAAATCACCTCCCAATACAATTACTTTACCACCAAAAGGTTTGAGATCGTTTTCTTCACTTACAGCCCTCATGACATCCCTTAGAGTCTTATCCAGAGCTTCAAAGCAAAACCTGTTCATCATAGGAGCTTCATCCCATATAATTAATTTAGTTTCAATCAACAATTTGGCACGAAAGCTTCCTTGAGGTATGTTGCAGGTTGAGTGTTCATTTATTAACAAAGGAATGCAAAAGGTAGAATGAGCTGTTTTTCCTCCAAGTAGTAACAAAGAAGCTATACCGTTGGAAGCTACATTCAACACAATTAACCCTTTTGATCTAATGGCAGTAGACAAAGTTTTCCACATAAACGTTTTTCCCGTGCCACCATAATCGTATGAGAAAAAAAACCCGCCAACTTGTGACAGTACTGCTGTCATTATATTCTCATACACATCCAGTTGCTCAGCAGTTAGAGATTGAAAAAAAGAAGCATGCATTTCAGACATTTGTATTTTGTCATAATTTAATTCATCAATAATAAATCTATTCTCATAAATAAAAGAGTCTGAATGAATAGGTTGTGCTAAACTGTTAAAGTCTTTTAAAGATTTACCATTAGAAAGTAATAAGTTCTACTTGTAGAAGACAAAGGTTTTCTAATTGAGCATCTTCAATTGTAAGACCTAGCAAAAAAACAATATGTCATTTGTTGAGGAAAACATTATGTTATAAACTTTGAGGAAACATAAATTTATACCTGGTAGGTTAAACTCTTTTCTTTTTTGGTATACAATGTCATCCGATAACAATTTCCAAGTTTTGTTCCAAACTTCCTCAGGTCTAGACATGGTATTCATGAGTAACATTGTAACAAATAATCTTCTCAACTGATTTTCTGAAGCAAGGTTGTTGGCCTCAATAATCGCATCAGTAAATTCTTTATCCTCTACCAATAGCCCCATTGCATAGCAAGCCTCCTTATATGTTTTGTAAATTACACCATCAACAGTCCTGATGTTATCATAATCACAACAACCCTTTTTAAAATTCAACAATAACCTGAGATAATATAATTCCCCTGACCCAGGAGGAATATATGTAAGCCTTCCAATACTAACACCTCTCTTCCTTGGTTTCCATTCTCTTTGTTCTGCCATCCATACAAAATGGCTAGGATATTCAGAATAAGTCAAATTTTTCCCCTCTGGATAAATTTTATTAGCCTCAAACCAGGCTAAAAACATTGTTCTTTTATGTTCATTTGTGTGCAATATTTCTTCAATTTCTTCATTGTCTTTAAATAGAATTGGTTGTTTGTAAATTAGATGAAAAGTCAACCTTTGAACTGGAGGCCATCTATGATGAATATCAAAGGCAAATATTCTCCACACAGCTTCACATGGAGATATATATCTACAATCATAATATTGTTTAATTTCATCTATAACTCGTGTCTCAGTAGAGTCTTTTGGAGTATTAGTAATTTTCAAATTTGCTCTATCTGGACCTTTGTTTACATATTTAAACAAATACTTGATTGAATTGGATTTGTTGCAATATTCTGTGTTAACATGAGCTTGGTACCTCAGTAGTAGCAATGGGCTATGTGGCACAACATTTCTATTGTCAAACTTAATTCCATTTTTAAGAATGAATATTCCATTATCTTGACGTTTGTAACATGGATCCATCCTCATCAATAGTAGTCAACAATTTAAATTTCTTGGGGTAAAATTTCGAACATCTACCGTTATTCATGCAAGGTGAGGTAAACCGAGCAGCTCTGCATGGACCATGTATCATGTATGTTGCAACTGCCTTTGACAATTTAGGATATAAATCTGCATGTGGTAATTCTGCTGAAATTACTCCATCAATGTCTGTAGGAGTTGTTAACTTTTTTTCTCCATCCAACCACAGTAATATGTGGGCATGAGGCTAACCCCTTTTTTGAAATTTCCCAGTGTACATAACTATAATAAGATAAAAATTATTTTAAGTATAACAATTAACATGGAATATGAACGAAAATTTTAAATAACAATTAATGTCATCGTCTACATTAACTTTTCCAAAATATTCATCTTTTTTTAAGTCGTTCATCATTTGATCTAATTTCATCTTGAAAACTCTGCAAACTATGTCTGGCCTATCAGCAGCACTCAATCCTTTTGATGTGACAAAGTCACGTATTTCAGACCAATTTACATTGCAGGTAATAGTTATAAATAAATCAGGATATCCAAACATTTTACAAATGGTCATTGCATCTTGGCAATTATTGAACATGTACCTCATTCCTCCTGTGAATGATGCTGGTAAAACTATACGCTTTCCAACAGCAGAAGAATTTGTTTCTCCTCGATTCATTGCTTCTTATACACCATGGAGAATATCACAACGTATTGTTTTTTGATTCCCTCTTATGAACGACAATCTTTGAGCTTCAATCATAGTATATGCATCAACCAAGAATTGTTGAAACAATCGACGTGAATGGACTACATTTCCAAACTCAATGATTCTTTCTTGAATTCTAAAAGCAATAAATTCTCTTAACGATATACGACTTCTTTTACGTTCTTTGCTATTACTTCTACAATTACGTATTGGAATATCTTCTAGATACCCATCCTCTCCAAAGGGGAAAATTAATGGATACTGTAATGGGATGAAGGTTGTATGTGTCTCATGCAATCTAAACAATTGTCCAGAAATTCTTTTCACTATGATATCTCGTCCTACATCCATGTTGCTCATGTCACCTACAATTAACACTGCTATCTCATCAGTTGTAGGGGTATTGTACACTCTTGGATCTTTGAATCGATGTCTAAACAACCTCAATGCAAAATCTGAATGTACATCAATATGTACAAAATCTCTCACCCTTCTAAAACTTTTTGCCAAAACATTGTTCTCATCAATCATCTTCATAAGATCTTGAATCAACGATTTATCAAACTTCAAGTCTTTTAAATTGGACCTACACAATATTTAAAGAAATATTTACTTCAAAATGATTTTATAAATGAATTTGGTTAAGATAAAGTAAAGTAATGTAACTCAAAGTGAGATACTCTGTTTGAGACTTCATTTTGAGTATCATATATGTAAAGTTGTGCGAACTTAGGAGTTGATCCACTCTCAGGGAGTAAGCTTCCAATCCTATGATAGTTTTGTCCATGCAGAATAAATTGAGGAGGTCCAAATCCATCATTTATTGAAGACTCAACCTTTCCTCCAATTGAAGTAAATGAAAACATACTATTGCAACTTCTAATATTTTTAAGATAGTGTTGGCTTCTTCTATCTTGACCATTTAATAACTCTAACATCAATTTAGGAGGTTGTTGTAGGAAAGGTAGCTGTACTTTTCCTTTTTGGCAACATATAGAAAAATCAACCTTCACGTAAGTCTTTGTTTTAAGAGATCTTTCTTCATACCACACATCGGCCAAACAATATTCACATCGAATATTTTGTTGACATAAATGTATTTAATTTGTATACAAAAGTTACAGTGTTAGAGACATGCACCTTCCTTTTCAGCTTTTGAATACAATTGGGAAGTGTAAACCTCTATGCTTTCATTTGAACACAAAACACAGTACAACGAATTTTTTAAACAATTAAATAAATTAAAATTAACATTTAAAAATTAATTATTACCATTATCTGCTTCATTTTGCACATCTTCAAAATTCAATCTCTTAGTCACTGATTGCAGGATTCCAACACTGTATGTACTGGACCTCTTATCTAAGTTTATTGTGTTATTACTTATACTTCCTCGATTAAAATTACTTGTACAAAATATGTTCAAAAGTGGGATTAAGTATTAAAACAATTTGTAACTAACAATAGCAATATCAATTTGCATTAACTTTTTGTCATCTTAAATAAAACATATTTATATATTCATTTAAACGCTTCGAATTTATCCAATTGAAGGAATAAATGTATCAACATCATTCATTGTTTAAATTTATATTTGTATAACCTCTTCCAGGGTGATATTTTTGGCGCAACGCAGCAATTAAGTTTTTTCTATTTCCTCCTGCATCTTTTGCAACATCTGTATTAATACAAACAAAAGAATATGTTTCTATATTAGTATATGTTTAACTCCGTACTAACAATATAAATTGTAATCAGCCTAAGTGAGCGAGGCGTTATTAACTCACCATGAAACTGTTCTGTAAGACTAATTTGTGCATTAATAATTGTTCCCATTGATGCTAACACTTTTGTAGTTGAATGTGTGGTGTTGAATTCTTTGTTAGGAGTCAAGTTTTCAGAGACTGGATAATCTGTGTCTATAATAACAGATGATTGACAACAAAATTGCTGACTTGAGTTGCCAGCAGATTGACCTAAAACTAATAATTAAAATCCATAATATAATTAGTAAACAATGCATTAATTAGTAAACAATGCATTGTAAGAACATAATGTAATTAACAAACCTAATACGTAATTACATTGAAAAAAATAATTTAAACAATTCAATCAATTCATTTCTAACAATGATAATTTTAAATGTAATTGTAATATAGCAATAGGTATAGTACCTTGTCTTTTGATATTTATATTGTGCAATTCAGACGGTATATTTTTTCTTTTTCTTGTGCCACAGTTTGCATCATCAAGATCCAAAACTAAAATAAAAGTAAGTAGAAGAATAATATATATATATATATATATATATATATATATAAGATAGTGCAGTTTGAACTAAAGAAAATAGATAAAATTAAATTTACCATCACTTGTCTCAGATAAGGATATTGTTTTCTGATTTTGATGTACTGATTGTGTTGTTCTTCCATTTGTGTCATTTTCATGATGACAAACTAAAGACAATAAATTAGAAAATAAATTAAAAACTGTATAGTAAGATATGAAATTTTAACTAAAACAAAACATAAAATTTAGCTCACCATTGCTTATCTCAATTAAGGGTTCTCTGTTAGGCTTGACATGTTCTGCAACTAACAACAGATTGTATTATACATATATGTAAATATTAAATAAGATACCATAGATTCAATTTAAGCTCAAATACTTATCTCAGTTAATGGTATTCCATTTGGAATGACATGTATTTGAAATAACAATAAATCGAAAAATTATAATGCTATAATTTAAAAAAATGGATTTATTGGGTGGAAAAAGAAAAAAAAATCATATAGAATGTTTCTAATATATGGTATCATAAAATATTTTTTCATTGTTTTGGCTGAGATATAGTATTTACGACTAAGAACTACACTGATCTAAATGTTCACAAAGAAAATCAAGACCATAGATAACTCAAGGAACCTAAATATAAATATAGATGTTTTACCTGATACATTAATGTTTGTTTGAGAACGGGCAACAATTCTGTTTCTTGTAGAAACCTTTCTCTTGAGTTCCTCCATAAGTTCAGAGAGTATTCTGCTCAGAACAAACTACTTTCAGGGATACAAATGTTGTTTTGTTATAATAATTTAGTGTGTAGACTATCTTTCTTTTACCGCCAATTTTTTGGATACATTTGGAGGAATATTTAGTTCTGTGTCCTTACTTTTGACATAATACACTTAATAAAAATACTTATGGGATTAGTGACTATGCACCATATATATGTCAAAGAAAAAGTTAAAAACTTTTGAAACTTAAAAAGTAAATAACTTTTAAAAGTATATCAAGTTTTAAAAAAAAAATATATGAACTATACATTTAATTGAGTGTAACTAATACCAAAAACTAAATATAATGTCTAATTCATGATCGATTAATAAAAAAAAGCTAGACATGGTTTTAATGTGGTTTAAATATAACTAAATTTAATTGTTCAAAATTGTTAAAAATAAAAAGGTACCTTTCACTAGCGATAGCAGTTGTACTCTTATCCATGATTTTGTGTAATAATGAGACCAATTTGAAATATATCCTAATTAAAAAATTATAATAAGAGCAATAAATTGGATTAGCAATTTCAGTAGTATCAATGTTCAATCATGACAGGTCATGCAATGCATGAAAGGAAGTCGATATCCAAAATGGGAACTTAACTTTTAAACTGTGCAACAAATTTGCTTTTCTATTGCGAAGAACGTGTTTCTATTTTAAGCATTGTCTTTAATGAAATTCTTGTTTGACCTTAGAAAGAGTCCACCTGCAAGGAAATATACTTGTCAGTTTGTATATAGAACAGATTTAAACTATCAAAAAGATGAAACAGAAGCACAACAATTTAAACATTGATAGCACTATCTGAGAACAGGAGTATACAAAAAAATGGAAACTTTACGTAGGTGTGTTTAACAAAAAAACAGAAGAACCCTTGCAAGAATACCTAAAATTTGTATACTACCTACAAAAGTTCCCCTTTTACATACACTGTCGGTTTCCATAAATGCGCATTGGTAGCCTGTAGTGCCTAATTTTAGAAAAAGACAAATGATTTTAACCTTAAATCTGTGAACTAAATGCATATAAAAAAGGGAACTTTCATCAAAATCTGTGCGCAAAATGAACAAATATCTATAAAAAAATTCATTCCCACTCCCATGCATACTATGTTCTTATGTTGTAGAGCTAATGGATACTAGAATAAAGAAATAAGAAAGTAGAAAAAAAAACCACAAAACCCACCGGATTCTGCTAAACTGCAGAAAAGAAGTAACCCAATCTGAAACAAAGAAGGGAAGCACAGAGATTTGCAACTAAAGTTGTTTCTCTGCTGGAAAAAACATCACTTTGCTTTGAATATGGAAATAAGAAAGTAGGAATAAAAACCCTAAACCCACCGGATTATGCTAAAATGGAGTAAAGAAGTAAGCGAACATGAAACAAAAAATGGAACCACAGACGTTTGGAACTAAATCTATTTCTCTGCTGGAAAAAATGTTACTTTGCTTTGAGCATGCAAATAAGAAAGTAGGCATTTAGCCCTAAACCCACCGGATTCTGCTAAAATGAAGTAAAGAAGTAAGCGAACATGAAACAAAAAATGGAAGCAGAGAGGTTTGGAACTAAATCTATTCATCTGCTGGAAAAAGTATCACTTTGCTTTAAGCATGGAAATTCCAATAGATGAAAAGTGGAAAATGATTTAGAAAGTAAGGTTAAGAGATCCAGTGTTGCTTTGAGCATGGAAATTCCAATAGGTGAAAAGTGGAAAATGATTTAGGAAGTAAGGTTAAGAGATCCAGTGGTTTCTTTCTTCTTCCAGAAAGATACAATCTTCCAGAAAGGTACAATAATGTCTAACTTTTTTATTTATTACCCTTATTTTGAAATTAAATAAGTTTAAATTTTTGTTTTATTCTAAATTGAAAATATTTGTGAAATTTGAAGATTCAACTCTTACTCGTTTTGTATTATTATACTTAATAATTAATAATTATAATTATTATTAATATTATATTATTAATATTATATTATTACTATTATTATTCTTAAGTTAACCATTATATTATTATTATATTATTATTATATTTCAGATAATTAGTTAAAATAAAATTAAAAAGTAATTTGTAAAGTTAATTAGATTTATTATTTATTATATTATTATTATTATACTTCAGTTAATTATTTAAAATTTAAAATAAAATTAAAAAGTAATTTGTTATGGTAATTAAAATTTCATAGACAATATTTTTATTGTATTCGAAATTTCATAAATAGTAGATAAATTCAATATTTAAAACCTATATATACATAGACAATAGACAATTTATTATATTTAATTACTTTAACAATTGTAATTATAATTATAATTATAATTAGAATTTCTATAATTTAGAAAGATCATTTTTAATAAAGAAAAATTGACTTTAAATGCTAATAATTCAAATAAAATATAGTTGATTGCAATTTCAGTAGTACAGGAATAAAATAAAATAAAAAGAACTAACTATTTGTGTACATAACTTTTACATTACAATAATTACAATAATTTGCTAATTTGAGATTTCCATAAAAATGACTTATGTATATTCTAATGTTGGCCACCAACTTCATCATGTAGCTATGTCTCCCATAATATGTTGCAATAATTTCTACAATTAAAAAAAGTAATTTATGTAAAAAGTATAATACACTACATTATATAAGCACAATTAAAGTAAAACTGATAAATGGAAATGTGTGTTTCTTAACAGAAACATGCCTTAGGTGAAACGCATATTAAATTATGCGACACCTTTTTTGATATAAAATGAAATCAAATATGAAAAATAATGACAAATGATCAAATCTATAAACAATACATAGAAATCATATTAATATAGTCACATTGTAGTCATACAAACAAAAATAAATATAAATATTAAAATCCATATGCCAAAAGTCAAAATGTATGTCCAAACACGACAAACAATCAAACAATTTACTAAACAATATAACCACTATCACCATTCAACAATATTAAGACAAAATGACTAACAGATAAAAAATAAAGAAAGTTTTATGAGTTCAATGTACTGGGAAGTGTTGTAGCGTTAAGCATATTTAACAATGCCAACACATTATAAACAAGCCAGATAATGAATAAAAATTTGAAGTAATGCATACAACAACTAAAATAATATAAAATCAAATAAACAAACATAATAACCATAAAATAAACATAAACATTAATAACAACAAATTGTTCTAGTTTCTAACAAAGAGAAACCTTTAAAGATAAGAAATAAAATAAAGATAAGAAATAAAATCCTAAAACTAAACACAAAAAGTAAATAGTATTTCCCTTTCAAAACAATAGAAAGGACTATCCCAAAATATTAAGAAATCTAATCATAGACTTTGTTTAGTCTTTTGTAGTGATTTGTCATGACTGAAAAAACCTTAATATCAGAAGAAGGGGACATCATTTGACATTCAAAAATAATCTCATCGTCTTCACGGAAGAAATGAAGACTACAAAATTTTTTCCAGCCCTTGCCAAGCTTGATGTTTCTGGTAGGAAACCTTCCTCTTAAGATCCTGCACTGAACCTTGTGTAGTAATCCATGTAGAGTAACTCTTAAAAATCTCGTCTTCCGAAGATATTCCGCAAATTCAGCAAGCAGATCCTTCAACCACATCAAAGTAATTATTGAAGAAAAGAAATTTATGTATATAAGCAAAAACATTTAAAACAAAGGATTCTTAAACTCACCAGATAATTTCCATTGATGTTAAAAGAAGTCAACTTCAAATGAAAATGCTCAAAGGGACCATTCATTAGAGGTTCCCTACCTTGAACTTCCTTCAAATACCTATTAACACGATTTTCACAGATCGCTCTCATAAATACAACTAAGTTATATGGAAACAACTTTGACCAACGTAACAGAAGAGTATAGAGTGGTCGGCTTTAAAGCCATAAAAGGCACTCAAAGTCGCCCAACCATCCACAATTTTTGGAGACACGATATCCTGGTTATATACTGCATGCACATTCCCTGAACTATCTGCAAGGGTCCACTCCCTAGCAAGTTCTCCTTGAAACTTAATCGCGAATGCACGATTAACATAAACATTCTGTCCATTATAAAAAATAAAAAGAAGTAAACACAAAATATAGGTATTCTAGAAAATAAACATAAACATAAAAGTACATACTTCCCCACGGATATGCATTGATGAAAAAAGACCTCGTAAGTCAAGTTGACGAATTTCTTAAGCAGAATAACCCATCAAAGTGAATAATAGACAGTGAAGGATGAAGGAAGAAGGCAACAGTAATATAGAAAAGAAGAGTAAAGAAAAGATTTTGATTTTGAGTAATAGAAATCCAAGTACTTATAGCCAAATATCAGTCGTGACCCTTCGATATCCATTGTTTCAAACAATATGTCTTTTCACTTCTAGAACATTATTAAATAATATGGAATTAATAATCAATCAATAAAAATAATAAATAAGAAAATAGTTAATTATGAATAAAAGATAAAATGACTATTTTGACAATAAAGGATAAAATGAGTATTTTATGACCTTTCCATTTTCCAATGCCCTTTACAATAGGGTTTTAATCCACACTTTATTCTTATTTAAGATTATTTAGTATTATATTAATATAAAAAAGAAAACAATTAACATTAAACTAAAATAAACAATAATAACGTTACGAATTAATAATTCCTAATTAGTAATTTAATAATTATTAATAAAAGATATAGGCTTTTAATTTTTACCTACTGTCTATACATCTATTTATTATCAGAGAAATGCATTGGAAGAAGAAAACGACGACATTGAAAAGAGAGAAATGCATTGGAAGAAGAAACGACAACATTGAAAAGACTGTAAATTGAACAATAAAAAAAAAAAAAAAGCAAGAAACAAATCGTCACATACCTGTAA
This sequence comes from Phaseolus lunatus, assembly GCA_013389735.1. Lineage (NCBI taxonomy): Eukaryota > Viridiplantae > Streptophyta > Magnoliopsida > Fabales > Fabaceae > Phaseolus > Phaseolus lunatus. Next base: position 42,488,416 of record CM023857.1, on the reverse strand, counting down.
CAATTGGTCCTCTGAAAGGAAAATATTATTTAAAAAGGCTTCAAAAAAAATGGAAGAACGGATGAGTTATAGAACTTGATAAGTAAATTGTGAAATAATTATAACATAATTGACATACCTGTAAGTTCATGTGCCTAACAATCTTCTAAAAAAAAACATTATATTAATTACAAAAAAACAAAGTGACATAGTTAAGTAGAAGGACAAAATTAAATATATGAAAACTGCGTACCTGAAAGATAACGTCTAATGAAGAAATCAGCAACGAAGAAATCAACAGTATTAAATAAACAGAGTTTAAAATATAATTGTATTCATACATCATAATATGTTCTAAATAGAAATATAAGAAGTCAACAAAATTACAAATCATAATATGTTCTAAATAGAAATATAAGAAGTCAACAAAATTACAAATCATAATATGTTCTAAATAGAAATTTAAGAAGTCAACAAAATTACAAATACAAAATAAAAATGTCCAACAGTGCCACGAATACAGAAAAATTCATCATTCTTCATTAACTTCACTATAAAATTATAGTACTCTCTTTTCAATCTTGATATTTTTCCTTAATATCCTCAATGGGACATCATCATCCATGGTTTGGCCAGGTGAATCAAGATCTCTTTTAAGCCCTGGAAAACCTACTTCAGCACTTAACTAACTGTCACTCGCTAAGTCAATAGTTTCATAACCCAATTCAACAACTTCATTAGAAAATCTATTAAACAAATCCTACAACATTAAGTACACATATTAGTAAGTTTAAATTATTTAAAATAATCAATTACATATAATATACCTGAGGGAGTGCCACAGAGCAATCATCCTGTCCAACATCTTTTATACTGCAAAGTTTTTTCTTCTGAGAATGAAGTTCCTTGACAATATCACAATAAAATTAATAAAATTAAAAGATACACATAATTAGTTTGGAACTAAATATAACACAAAATATAATAAAATAAAAATTAAATAAAATATAAAATATTAAAACACATACCAGACTTTCAAGACCACCATCAGAAAATCTTTGGATAATACTCTCATCAATACAAATTTTTTTGACATAGAATGATTGGTCAAAGGTTGTGTTATATTGATGTTTAACACAACCAACTTTAAACAGCACAACTTTGTCTATCAAAAGACAAAATTCTTTTGGTAGTACACCAGAGGCAGAGTTCTAAAAATAAACAAATATATATATATATATATATATATATATATATATATATAAATTTATAGACAAACCCTTTGTTATATACATATACATCAATAGACATATGCACTATTGAAAAATTACCTTCTCATTACTTTCAAATAATTCCGCACAAGATTTATTGATCAATGTAGTTGCGTCCCTGTCAAAAAGAACAAAAGTGGTGGAGTCTGTCTCATCCATTACTTTCACCTTCAGCTTATACCTGAAAAATAAAATTAAAAAAATAAATTAACAAATAAAATATAATATAATATATAATATAATCTTTACATGTTTGTTTAGGGCGTTTATCAAGAATACCTTGGTTGAACTTTCATAACATGTTTGTTACACTTCTCAAAAAAAACATTTTGGAATCAGGGTAAACGACTTTATTGCATAAGCAAGACGTGTACCACCATTCGTCATCATGTACAATATGTTTTATAGTAGCTAAAACAACAAAAGTGCTTTCCTGAAAAACATAAAAACTTAGAACTTAAAGCATGCATAATCAATTTATATAAATTGGTAAAAAACAATAGTGATACCTCCTTGCAATCTTTCAGGCCTTGAATAGTGTTTCTTGGAATCAAGTGGATAAACTCATCATCAACATTCTATTTTCCAGACTCACACAACTGACTCAGACCTTGAGTAGGAGAATCTGTATTTTCCATCATCCTACACATGTTAAATTTGTGGTTAAAAGTTGTCATAAGTTTCAAGTATAGAATGACAAATTACGTATTAAAGTAACATTTTTTTAAGTTCGGTTGCCTCTTTAGACGGTATGTTATACACTATTTTCGTACAGTCCTTGCAGTTTTGTAAACAAACCTTGTCTACAATAAAAATAAAATGAATTATGTTATTATGTTATAAAAAACAAATCTAAATAAAATTAAAAAAAAAAAGTTACAGTTTCATGAGATAACATAACCTGGAAAATCTTAACTTTAGCTAATTGCACACTGAAGACCACATTTTGCAACTCACCACATGACAAAAATGCATTGAGCTCATCAACATAATTTCCAAATAACGTACACTCCATGCACAAGCTGTTGCAAGTTAAAATTACAATTGTAACAAAACACATTTTCGATTACTTCTAGTAAAAAATATTGGCTTACCCATCAGCTTCGATAGAAATCACATTTAACTTAGTTGATGAGTCTGTTTTATTAATCTCCCTCTCAGTGCCAACACCGGTCAGTAAACCAATTACATTTGGAATAACAAAATTATGTAAGCACATATGGAAAGAAACATATTCAACCAAGACCATAATAAGTAAACTTACCAACTAAATAATCATTATCAAAACCAGGAGCTCTTATGACAGACATTGGAGTGTACTGAGGTATTGCACATGATACCAGATCATTACCTACACAACTTACTTTAGTTCCAAATTGGAAGTTAATTTTGTACTTGTGACGGGTTGTTCTATAACTTCCTGAATTAGTTGCCACGCTAAAGTAATTGAAGGAATAAACCTTATCCTCAAAAATATGATTCTAGAATTTATAAATTAGTGTTTTCCTAACAGAAACATGAATTCTATCACCCTGAAAAAGAACATTCAAGATTAACCATGGTTAGAATAATTGATATTGTTAATATTTACTGTAAAACTATAAGGGAAAGGAAATGATAAAATAGTGCACCTCCTTATCTTGAATCACCATTTCCATTGAGAATGGAAACTTGCTTTTCTTGAAGTCCGACACAAACCACAATCGAATTACTCTTGCTATCAGAATCCAATTTTCATTTTCTGGATGCACATCTTTGACTGAATTTGTGTTTTGTCTAGACAAAGACATTGTAAGACTAACTTTTTAAGGCCAATGCAGAGTGCAAGTGCTGATGCTAAATGTGATTGCAAAGAACATACCAGGTATCTATTTATATAGAAGATGTGGTACTTATTTATTTTTAAAAAGTAGGAATTAATAATAAAATTAAAATATTAGAAAGAGCAACATGCAGGGAAATATTATATACTTCTCAGGTTGTATTCGTAAGAGACTTTAACAGACATCTATCTATAAACAATTAAACAATCATAAACCCTAAACCCTAAACCCTAAATCCAACCAATATCTTTTAGACTGTGGAAACAATTTTGCTTTTCCACAACAGAGAACATAGTTCCACTTTAAGCATTACCATTAATGAAATTGTTGTTTGACTTTAGAAAGAGAAACATGCAGCGAAATATACTTGTCAGGTTGTATACAAAAGAAACTTTGACAGCGATCTATGTATAAAATATTGTTTTGCAGAATTGCAAAAGAGTCCTCTGCTTGAAAAAAAAAGGAACCCTTACTTTGGAAACCTATATGCAGATTGCAAAAATACAAACTTCACCTAATGAATTGCCTTTTCAAACGACGAATCATGGACAAACCTGATGACTACAAAACGTGCAGAAAGTAAGGATGATGAAAAAGGAAAAATCTGATAAATATGCACAAAAAGATTTAAAACAATTTGGGAAAAAATGAAATGCTAAGCAGGACATTGTGAATCAAACATAAAGAAAAGGTAATGTAGTGTTTCGAAATGTTAAAACCCTAACACAATACATAATAATGACTCTGAAAACATATCAAACAACAAAATCGGAAATTGCAAAGTTCTTACCAATTTCATGTAATAATGCAGTGTTGCTTTCCCATGCGTACAAAAGAAGGGAAAAATCTCACCTTGGTAGTTGATATATCGTGGATTCAGTTTGACAAACATGAAAATGAAGGTAAACCTATGAAAGTAGAGGTGGCTGAGGCAGAGCAAATATGCGAAACAAAAAACGGAGAGCCATATTCATTAGGAAAGGTAATTAGGTGTAGGTTTAGATACAGTAGAAAATGGCACATATCACAGAGTAAGTACTCTGAAAGACAACACAATAGCAAATCCTTAAGAAGACATGGAAGTAAATGCATATTTTAAGAAAGATTATTATTCTATAGAAAAATATAAGTTCCCTTCAATTCAATGTTGATGGAATTAAAAAAAATACATTGATTTGACACTGCATCTACAGACCAAGTACATCTATAGACCAACTACTCCATTTTTTCTGATCAAGTAGTCCATTTTCTTTATCGAGAAAGTTCCCCACACAAAAATACAATCTTTTGTACTTGAATTCATTTTCAAAACTAATGTTCTTATGTTTATATTCATATTGATGTAATATTATTATTATTATTATATTAATATACTTAATTTTTCTTTATTTCAACAAATAAACCTTGTTCTTTTCAAAGTTGTTAAATAATTATTTATGTTATTTAACATTTTTTAATTTGTCTTGTTTTTTATTAAAATATATAAATTATAAATGTTTATGGAATCTTTTCTATTTGTATTTAAATTTTAAGATTACTGTTATTTTCTTGATATTAATGTAATTTAATTATAGTTGATTTTTCATTATTTCAAAAAGGGCAACCTTGCTTTTTTTAAAGTTGTTAAACAATTTTTTTATGCTATTTAAGATGAATAAAAGGAGCTGATTTGCATGGAAATAAAGGAAATAGCATCCTACAAACAAAAATAGTTTATATTATTAAATAATAAACAATAATGAAATAAACATCAATGGAGATTTCTTAGAGAATACAAACGGCAATGACAGAGTGCATGGAAAATGAAAAATTCAACAATTGGTGATGAGTGAAGGAAGATTATTGAAATGGGTGAAGGATGTGATGATTTTAAGAATATTTAAAATTATTTTTAATGGTGTAAATTGTAAAATTCCAAAATTTACCCTTATATATAAAAAAATAAAAAAAATACTTACATTATTTTATTCTATATTTTAAATAAATTTTAATTAACACTCTCAGAATTCATTAAATTCATTAAATTATTTTTAAATAATATAATATAATATATAATATAATATCATTACTATCTTAATATTTTAATTTTAAAATAATGTATACAATTAATTTTCATAAAAAAAAAACCCAAAAATCATTACTATCTTAATATTTCTATTATGTCAAAATATTAATTTTAAATATAAAAGTTCTTTTTTTTTAAAGAAAATTAAATGTTCCAAAAAGAATTTTGTAAACAACCTGCATAAAAAATTTAAAAATATAGGAATAATTTTAAGTCTTGCGGGCAGCCAATTTTTTCTTCTCCCGTAAATCAGCGCCTTTAGTCCTTCACAATTGAATTGAAACAATCGTGAATTTTCATTACAAACCAAGGTCTTTCAAACCATATAAGTTTTGTCCAGACATTGGACATTCAATAAAAGCTACATAACAAATACAATGAAATAAACCAACATAAAGCAACACAAAAAAGTTCTCCGCCTTATCTAACATCTAACATAATTAAACATTTGTCATCAGCAACAAAACCCGTATATGAAAAGAAGGATTCCTGCTATCGCATTCAAAAATAATTTTGTCGTCTTTACGAAAAGAATGAAGACGACAAAAAAGTTTCCAGCCGCTACCAAGCTTAATGATTTTATAAGGCCACCTTCCTCTTAAAACCTTGCATTCGACCTCTTTCAGTAGTCCATGCAGTATAACCGTTCTGTATCTACCTTTGCGAAGATATTCAGCAAATGGAGCAGGTATATCCTTCAACAAAATCCAAATAATAATTAAAAAAAAAGAATAGAATATAAGACATAAAATTTTACTAACAATGAATGGTAAACTCACCAGAAAACTTGCATTGACGTTTAGCTGAGACAACTTCTTGGAAAAATGGTGAAAAGGACCAATGGTCAGCGGGTCCCTACCTTCGACTTCATCCAAATAACGATTTAGATCACTTTCAGAAACATCTTCCATATAAACAGTTATATGGAAAGCGTTTTGACCAACGTAACGAAATAACATATTGTGGACCCATTGAAAGCCATAAAAATCACTCAAACTCCACCACCCCTTAAAAATTTCTGGAGACAATAAATCTTGGTTATAACTCACTCTATGTACATTCCCTGCATTATCTGCAAGGGTCCACTCATCACCAAGTTCTTTTTGAAACTCTATCGCAAATGCACGATCAACACACCCTAACTATAATTTTTTAAATAAAGAATAAAAGTCAGCAACTGTAGAAATTGTGTAAAAATACAAATTTAACAAAATAAAATAATAAAAGAATAGAAATTGAATAGAATGCATAACTCACCGGGGATGTTCATGCAATAAAATAGACCTTGTGTGTCAGGTGTAAGAATTTCTTCAGCGATGGACGCCATGAAAGTGAATAATAGAACACCAGCAATAAGAAAATAAGAAAGAGAGTATCAGTCAGGACTATCAATAAGAAAGAAAGTAAGAAAGCAAGAAAGAAATGTCACCTTATTTATTTATTTATATCGAACTATCAATCAGGACTCGTGGTGTTTCGTGTGCCTCAAACAACATGTCCGTTTAGTTGAAAGAGTATTTATTAATTTATTAATTAAATTAAATGAAATCATTAAATAAAGATGAAAAGAAATACAGAATTAAATAATTAATGGTCTGATAATGATTACTTCCTGCACTAAATATATATCTAATAAATGTACATTGGAAAAAAAAATGAATGTGTCAATAGTTTAATGCTATGATAAATAATTAAAGTAAAGAAATCAAGATATATTCAGATATACAGATTATCAACATGTCAATGTAGATTTCTTGGAGAATGCAAACGGCGAAGTCAGAGTTCATCGAAAATGAAAAAATAAATAAATGCAAATATGTTGAAATGATTACTTGTACTAAATATCTAACGAATGTGCATTGGAAAAAAAATGAATGTGTTGATACCCGAATAGTTTAATGCTATGATAAATAATTAAAGTAAAGAAATCAAGATATCAAGATATATTCAGATACAGATTATCAAGATGTCAATGTAGATTTCTTGGAGAATGCAAACGGCAAAGTCAGAGTTCATTGAAAATGAAAAGATAAATAAATGCAAATATGTTGAAATGATTACTTCCTGTACTAAATATCTAATAAATGTGCATTGAAAAAAATATGAATATGTTTAAACATTATCAAGATGTCAATGTAGATTTCTTGGAGAATGCAAACGGCGAAGTCAGAGTTCATCGAAAATGAAAAGATAAATAAATACAAATATGTTGAAATGATTACTTCCTGTACTAAATATGTAATAAATGTGCATTGAAAAAAATATGAATATGTTGAAAGCACTGTATAATAAAGAATTCAAAATGGCCACAGTATAAATAAATACTAAAATAAGTAATAATTTTGAAATTTTTTGGAACCCGAATAGTTTAATGCTATGCTGCACCAAATATGTAAGAAATCCGCTTTGCTGCACCAAACAACTCAGATATTCAGATTAAGAATAATAACGCAAAAAAAAAAAAACCAAACATTAAACAAAGACATTAACCAAAGAAACAAAATCAACAATCAGAGCTGAATATGAAATGAATCAACAAATGCAATGAGAAGAATCCGAAAACAGAATGACATCAATATGAAAGGCACAGAATAATGGAATGAGAATAACACACTTTTAAGAATCGAATGAGAAGCAGATACCAAACATTAAACAAAGACATGAACCAAAGACACAAAATCAACAATCAGAGCTGAAAATCTAAAGAACTGCATGACTTGGAAAAAAAAGTAACAAACACATAACTGAAAATATATAAAGAAATGGGGTTAAGAATTAAAAATAACATAAAATCTTGAAAACAATGTAGTTACCTCACTTTTGATTCTCGTCATTGTTCAATTCCCTTCTCAGACATTTTACTTCAAATCCAACTTTGCGAGTTCTGATTCAAAAAAATTTAAAGCACATGAACAAAAAAATTAAATGCAAATACCTGTTGTTTCAAAAGCTCAAAAATGTTCAGAGTTTTCCTAAGAACATTGAAGAAGAACAAACACAAATAAAAAAAACATCATAATAACGCGAAAAAAATATACCAAACATTAAACAAAGACATTAACCAAAGAAACAAAATCAACAATCAGAGCTGAATATGAAATGAATCAACAAATGCAATGAGAAGAATCCAAAAACAGAATGAGATCAATATGAAAGGCACAGAATAATGGAATGAGAATAACACACTTTTAAGAATCGAATGAGAAGCAGAAAAAAAAAATATTCAGTGCAGTGCAAAATCAATCCTAGAAGAGGAGGTATATGTAGTCTGAAAAAGGCGCCACAATTCATCGAATATCAAATTTGAATTTGAAAAAACATTACCTTGTTTGTGATTTATGGGTCTTCTGCAAACACAGATGCGGAATAAAAACCCCAATTTAAGCTATTAGGAGAAGAACGAAACCCTAATCCTCCATTTTGAAGACATTGCTTTTGGGCAAACTGTGAACCGTTCAGAAGTTCCATATCAATGACACAGTTGCCAAAACGGTGAAAATGAGTGAAGGAAAAGGAGAGAAGGGAGGGGCGGAAGGCTTGCGATTAGGGTTTCAGAGAAAAGAGAGTTTGAGAGAGAGAATGAAGAAAACGAAATGAGAGAGAATAAAGAAAATGGAATGAGAGAGGAAGAAAAGTGACTTTTAAAGAGCGTTACGTGGCATGTTTTGATTGGTCCAGATGTATTGTATTGATTGGTAGAATTTTTCCTACTTTTGGCATTAACTGTTTTGAATTTTTTTTTTTGAAAATTTTCTAGAGAGGACACGTGTTTAAACTTTCCTTGAGAGTCCTCTCCATTTGTAATATCTATAGATAGATTACGTTTTTTTTTCTCTTTCTTCACTCACCAACCATATATAAGAGAGGCAACAACACCGATACAATATGAATATAGAAATATTTATTTATCTCAGTTTTTTTTTTAAATATTATTTTTTATGACTGGTTCAAAATAATTTGTTTCTTATTTTTATAATAATAATAATAATAATAATAATAATTTATATAATAAATTTAAGTTTTTAGAAAATTAATGTATTTTTTTAAATTATGTTAGAACCGTGTTAAAAATATAAGAAATTCAATAAATTTTTTTAAATTTAGCATTTCACCAATACGTGTCTTACAAGTATCATACGAGTATCGGTGTTCGATACGTGTGTCTGACACAGACATACCATTTAAAATAAGTGTCCGGACCTCATATCACCACGCTTAGCTAGATTTGTGAAACAAAATAAAAAAAAATGGTTGAAATAAGATTGTAATTTTTTAAGTTTAGGAAAAATAATTTAATTTAACTTTATTAGAGTAATTTTATGAAACTATGAATTTTTCTAACCTGCCGAACAACACATGCAAAATTTCACACCAATTAAATCGAAACATAGCCATGATTGTATAATAAAAGAAGTAACATATTTTCATACTAATTACTCCTTCCAACATTTTTTAAAAGACAAAAATAAGATAAGTGATATAATTAAAATAAGAATAAATAGTATAGCTACTTGATAATGCAAAAGCTTCCTTCATCTGTTGTTTAATCAATTACAGATCACAGTTTATTGTAGGTTTGTTACTTTTATACTAGTTATTCTAAAATTATATTGTACAAAATTTATAGTAATAAATGCCTATTAAATTAGTAGTGTAAGAAAATGGGACAAATTGTACATCAACATATAATTGTATTTTAATGCCAATTGTGTCGGTAGGTTTTCATACATGAGAACAAATGTTCCGTTATTATATGAATAAAACATTGAAAATATTTTATATTTGACTTTACTCTAATGGCAGATTAAAATGTTATTAAGGTTTTGCTGACTATAGAAATTACTTTACATACAATTATTTTAATTTTACTGATAGTCTTTGAATATACTGTTAAGGTTGTATTCAAATAATTAAAATTCATTTTAGTTTTTAATATTTTTATTTAAATTTGATTTAGTAGTTTATTTAAAAATAATAATTTAATTAATATATTAAAATTGGTTAAATTTTGTAACTCCTTCTATTTTAAATTAACAATGATATTGCTTTTAATACAATATATAACAATTAGAAATGGTTACAAAATTGTGACTACAAAAATATAGAAGAAAGGGTTAAATTGTATTATCAAAATCTTTTAGATTTTTTGAAACAAGTTTTTGACAAAGCGTTTTGAAAAGAAAAGTAAAACATAACAAGAACTTGAATATTCTTATATTATTTTCAATATCAGATTAGAAAATTGTATGAATGAGGCAACATGTTTATTAGATTCGAGCAAACATTTGTTGCATATTGTAAATTTTTTTATTAAAACTAAAATTTACTTTTAATTGTATTTTTTTAAACATAAATAATAATTATTGTATTTAAACTCATTAAATCGCATATGTAATATTCTAAAAACTGTTAAATTTATTTAATATATTCATATTTTATATTTTAAGTAATTTAATTTTCTTTTTGTTAGGATTTACATAGGTTGCAAAAAAAATATATTGATTTAAATATATAAAGATTTTTTCTTATACTTGGTAAACCAACTCAACTGTTTATTTATTTCTTGACAAAATCAATCGACATCACTTGTCACGTCCAAGAGATAATTACACTATCTCATGCTAAAATACAATTCATAAAAAAAACTAATAGAATAAGCTACAATTTTATGGAAATTTTATGGAAACTTTTTAGGGAGTAGTTGGATTGAAAAGGGAATGTGTGGAGATTTCAGAGAGTGGATGTGTGAGAATTTAAGAGAAAAATGTGAACAAAGTAGGTGCGTTTCAAGTTGAGTATGTTAAGATGAATGTGTTTGAAGTAAGGTATGTTGCGGTGGGTGTGAGAAAAATTTATTGAAATTTGTGAATGATAGATGATTGAGAATTTTTTTTTAAATGTGTAAAATATAAATTTAAAATTTATCTTTATTTTTAAAAATATTAAATAATAAAATATGAAGTATTTTTGTGTAAATTTAAGTTAATTAAAATTTTGTAAATTATTCTCAATAGCATTAATAATTATTCTTAAAAAAAATACAAGTTTTTTATCATTGAACATTGAAATTTTTTCATAAAACTAATAAAATTGTGAGTGAGGTCATGTGTGATTGAAATTTTAGTTTTTTTAGTTAATAAAATATTAAGATTATAAATTTATTTTTATATTTAAAAAAAAACTGTTAATTTTTTAATATATTTATTTTTTTAATTAATAATTATAATGTGATATAAATTTTTTTATATAAATAACTATATTTATTTTATTATATTACAATTTTTTTATTATATTACAATTTTTTATTATTGACAATAATATTAATTAATAATTTAATTTATATTTATATTTATTATCATTATTTTAAAAATATTTTTTAAATTATTATTATTATTTATTATTTTATCATTGTTTTATAAATTCATTTTATATTATTAATATTTAAATATTTATATTATTAATATTAATAATACTTTTATTATTATAAATATATAGATATTTTTATATTATCATTATTATTTATTTTATTATCATATTGTATTATAAAAGTTATATACGTAATGTATATATAATCAAATTTATATACTATGTTGTACAAGACCAATTATGTATATAACTTTTATAAGATAATTACTTATATTTATTTATATTAATATATATAATATTTTTTATTTTATTAAAAATATAGATAATATTTATATTTTTATTGTAAATATACTTAATATTTTTATTTTATAATACACTTTAATTTTTTGTTGTCTTCAGTTTGTCAAAATTTTGGATAAATTGAACAAATCATCAATAATAATGTGTTTTACTGCAACAATGTGAGAGAGACATTGTTTTCATTGTACATACTTCCGCACACTTGTACATACATTACTAGATTCATATAGTTGATATTAGTGTTCATCCCCTCTTATAAACCGTCTTCCCATTGAAACAAACAGGAACTTGATATAAAAAAATTTAAAAAAAACATTTACATCACTTAAAAGTTCAAAAATCACAACAACTTCTAACTCAAATTGCTAGCTTGACATTTACTTACTAAAACAATCATAACTAAAATTAAAATATATTTTTTAAAAATTATTCCAAAGTATTATAAAGCTAACATCCAAGAATCCAAGACTACAACATGAAGATCATTAAATCTAATTTAAAAAGCATTGAACTACTTAATGTCTACCAAAATAAAACATCTCATATATTTTTATCCTTCGAGCAAATCTCTCATACTAAAATTAATTTAATCTCAATCTTAAATCCATTAAGCGGTTGTGAGATAGGCTGAACAAATTATGCACAAAAATTATGAGTTTTTCTAAAGTCTCAAACACCTTCAATTATATAACCATTTACAAAACTTATTACTAGTAGTTTAATTATTAAATATCATACAATAATTTATATAATTCCATATGAATTTTTGCATACCTCATTAGTCAAGAATATCTCATCCCATTCTCAATTTTTTAACTTAATTAAATTCATTCTAAGCATTGTAAATTCATTTCAACCTATGGTTCACATCAAAACACAAGTCTCGACTTCTAAGTCCCCTATTTAAGGGTTAAGAGAATCAGTGTTGAGATAACATTGTTATGGTGAATCATCACATCCGAAATATTGTCTGTTTTAGAATTTGAAATTCTGTCATGGTTTTGTCCATAAAAGACATTTTAGATAAATTAAAAGATGAAAATGTATTTAAACTGTCAACTCTCGACTCCTAAATTACTACACGTACCAGAACACAAATAATCCTCGTAATATCAATTAATTAAGACTATAATTCAACATAATTTATTTCAGTATTTTTGCAACTGAATCTCAAAAACTTATATTTTCAATATAAATCAATCTACTATAAGACACAATATCAAATAATTTTCAACCATATATAATGTTTCTAGATAAAATACACATATTTTGAACAAGAGTTATAATCAAACATGATTTTACATCATGGTTTCATCAAATATTTAACTAACTTTTCCACAACAAATTATTTGAACTAAACTCCAATAAGTATGTTTGTTAAATTTATAATATTTGTAAACTTCTATCAAAATAAAAATTTATATAAAACATGTATAAATTAAAATTTTAGATCATAAGCATACAATAAAAAAGTTTAAATTATAATAGGTATTTTTTAGATAATGAAAACTAAAAAGTTGGTTAATGAAAAATTATAATACAATGAAATAAGTGTACAAAAATATAAAAAATAATAATAAAATTCAATCTCATTATTAATTATTTTAGACTGTTACTTAATAATTAAAATTATAAAAAAATAAGTATGAAATGAAAAGAGAAACTCTTCTCTACCTGCTTTCCAAACAGTTTTGATCTTCTCTCTCATTTATGTCAAAAAATTCCAGCCGTCCCAATCTTCAACTTCCCTTTTGTTTCAAGATAAAACAAGAAGAGATAACTAAGTGCGGAATCTATATCAAAATGAATTGATGTTTATATATTTTTTTTTCATTTGAGTTCAAAAACAAAAAAGTTATGAAACCGACTTAAAATTATATCTTAATATTTCTTTTCTTAGACACCAATGCAGTACAGTTGGATTTGATTTTTTTTATTATAATTTTTTAGTGTACCCACATTACTAAGTTTAGTTTAATTTAAATTTTTTATTTTTATTTTTATTATAAATTATTTTAATGTTTTCATATAAATAAATACTACGTTTTTTTAATTTATGTAGGTATGGACTATCTTATCAAGAGTGACACCATCATAAAAAACACCTACCTGACAATTTAAAATAATAATATTTTAATTATATTTATTTTAATTTTTAATTTTAATACATTAAATTTAATTGTAAGGATGGTGTATTTTTTTTAGGGTTATCAAAAGTATTATTTTTTTAAAGAAATGTATGAAAAGGAACAAATCTCTATCTTCAATTGGTTGAATGGAAGAAGTGAGAAGGGAAGAGGTTTTTTGGACCCAGATCCTTAACATGGGCAACAATTGGGCCGAAAGGGAAATTGGGTTGGGCCAATGTGTTAGTGTGCGATTGCGAGTTTAAACTTCTAGAAACTAAACAAGGATTGAGTGCAGGGAAAGGAAGGTACTAGAGGTCCAGAAGTGTCGTAATTTATGTCATATAAATACCGTTTATTGAAGAGGCATAGGTGTAAGAGGGTTACTTAAGGGTTTCACACACTCTCCAAAGAAGAAACTAGGGTTTTACAAAATAACCTTCCTCTCTTCCTTTTTTCTTTGCTCCAATCCAATACCAAATATGAGGTACAAACTGTTAACCCTGCATCTTCGTTCCTACTCATCCCTTCACAAACTGTTCTCCCGTTTTGTTTATATTGTCATATTATGAAACTACTTTCTTCATTGTCTTTGACTTTGTGTTCTTTTATAATTTGGGTTTGTAATCGATCAAATTGTTTCTTTCTGTTGTTTTGTTTGGTTGAGTTGTTACCGACTTCTGATCCTCGAGATTGGGGAGATCTTCCTACTCAAATATCGTTTTAATTAAAATTATAGTAAACCTAAAATATTATGGGGCATTTTCAAGCTCTAGAGCCAATTGAAAAACAGTTTCTAGAGATTGGTGTAGGAGGTTTATTTTGTTGCCCTAATTGTATTTGGAGATTCGGGTACGGCGATGGGGCTATTAGGTTTTGTTATGTCTTGTTTAATGTGATAAGTTGCGTCTTGGCTTTCACTTTTCTATCAAATTGTCTTATTTTGCATCGTGCTCCTGTGAAAAATTGTGTCTTGCATACGACTTTAAAGTTTTGATGAAAGTGAGTTGTGATTTGTGAGTGTTCGATTTTTTTGTGAATTCAATTATGAGAAATTTCAGCAGTTCGATTTTTTTACTGTCTAATATTTCTTGCCTTCTAATGCCATTTCAAAACCCTATCTAATTGTTCCCCATTATTTGTTTATTAATGCACTGTGTGATGCAGTCGTCATCCCGAGGTTAAGTGGGCTCAGAGAGTTGACAAGGTCTATGTCACGGTGCAATTGGCTGATTCTAAAAATGCGAAAGTGGATCTTACTCCTGAAGGCGTTTTTACCTTCTCTGGCAGTGCTGGCAGTGAAGACCATCAGTATGAACTAAAACTGGAGCTCTTTGAGAAGGTTAATGTAGAGGTGAGAAGATGATCTTAATTTGTGCTATACCACTATAGCATTGGGGGCATCTTTAAGAATGTTTATTCCCACCTTTGAACAATAACATGTCTTGATAGCTTTATTTCTTTATACGCAATATAATGCAACTTCCAATGCTCATACATGTATTTATGTCATCATCCACGTGCAAATTTATGGCTTTGTTTTCTTCACCATTCTCTTCTTTCAGGAGAGCAAAATTAATGTAGGAGTGCGAAGCATATTCTGTGTAGTGCAGAAGGCAGAAATTGGATGGTGGAAAAGGTTTCTGCGTGCAGAAGGCAAGACTCCACATTATGTGAAAGTGGATTGGGATAAATGGGTGGATGAGGATGAAGAAGAAGGAAGTGGTATTAATTAATAGCTTGTACTAAAAAAAGAATGTCTTTGCTGAGCACAGTATAATTTTATGCGTAGTCTAATTCTGCTCATTGTTTGTTGATTAGGTGAACCGGACTTGGGAGGAATGGATTTCTCGGTATGCAATGAGTTCATTTGATTCTCTTCAAAATCTTATCCTAATTATATTATTTTATATCCTCACTATTGTTTTGCAGAAATTTGGGGGAATGGGTGCTGATGGAATGGGAGGGATGGATTTCTCTGTACGTAATATGTTCAGTTGATTTACTGTTCTTTTATTGATGTTATATTATACGTTTTGATTAATTATGAATGGTGCAGAAATTTGGTGGTGATGCTATGGATGATATTGATGAGAGTGATGATGAAGGTACGTGTGTGCTAATTTGTGATTGACATTTTTCGTTTATGCTTGGTACTTGGCCATACATGATAAAGCATGCTCAATTTATTGTTATAAGGTAGTTTAAGCAAGTTGTGTTGACTTGTGAGTTTTTTCCAGTTTAATTACAGTATTGTGTATGACTATATGTACATATGTTGTGGTTAACTGTTATAGGAAATAGGAACACTTGGAAAATCTAACCGTTTTGGCTTTACAGGTAGATGCTGGTCATCTTAAATGTTATATAATACTTGTCAACAATTTTTGTTTCCATCTATTATATGTCTTTTGACGGATATAATGTGTATGATGATAGAGTTAGGTCGAGAGTGCCAATTTATAGGCAGCAGTCTAGAACTGAAACAGTGAATTGAAGTTGATCATGAGGTGTCAGTGCTTTGTGATTGAAATATGCAGTTCTGTGGTAGTTTATTTCTGTAAAGGTATCATTGTGCTGGTTCTTAAGGAGCTTATAAATTATGGAACTTACAGTTAAAGCTGAATGATTAGTTGTGATGGAGGTTGGGTCATATTACTGTGTATGGCTGGAACCCTTTATGTGTGGAATTAATAGCTCTTTACCTGGTTTGGAGGAACTTCTGACTGTTGTTAATCTGAATTTGAAATTTCAAATCTCTAAATGAAACTACTTTCAAATGTTAAATACGTAATACATTAGCCATATTTTCTGAAAGATTTTTTTTTGAGGATAGAACATTACTCAATCTAAGTATGTTTGTATCCTTGATTATTGTCATGTACCGAAATTTGCCAGTTTTTCTTGATTGTTGTACCACAGTTGAGATACTTAACCTATTCACTCAGTGTGTCTTCACATGCATGTCAGTTTAGTTTTTTGTTCCATCATTTTTTTTCTGCATTATCATCATCAAACAGGCAAGTAGCTGGTGGAGCTTAATTTTGCTGTCTCCTGTTTCAAGAACGTAATTTGGAAAAGGGGATCAGGATTATTTATCTTGCATTTCCCCCTGGCATTATCATCAATATGCTGCTACTTGGCAATTTGCCCATCTTCCCTCCTTTTATGATTGATGTTGGTACAATGTTGTATCAGTCTGATTTCTGTGATTATAATTATTTTCAGTGAGTACAATGGTTATGAACGTTTTATATATGTGTGGAATTAGAAAGATGCGCGTATAGATTTTTTGGACCCTTGTTTATTCAATTGTTAATTTACATTCTAACTGAAATACATTTGCTTGCCAAACTGTACAGAGCAAGAAGTGTCAAAGCCTGTCGAAGTCGATGGTGGCGAGGCATCAACGGAGACAAAGGAGGCCGCTCCAAGCACATGATGCCGTTGCTGTTCATGACGCTACCGTAGAAGATGCTTTATGAAAATTTCTGAGTGAAATTACCTTTCTGTACCATTGATTGGTAGTTGTTTTAAAGTATGAGACATTTGTGTCTCACCCGTCGTGGCTAAACATTTAGCAAGTATTATTATTTATCAGAAAAATGCTCCTTCTAGTTGACTTAGGATATTGTATAATTGAGATTTATTTTCATGCATGAATGGCGTATCAGGATTCGCATATTTTTATGTCTTGCATTTTTTGAATCTGTGGTTGTTGATTCTGGCAGGCGTGACTGCTAGTTTGCTTTATTTGCCTAGTTTTAAACTCGTTTTTGCCCCCAAATTATCATTATAAAGTCGACTATATTGGACTTGTGCTCCAAAATAGCGTTCTTTAATAAAACTTTGCTTTTTTCGAAGTCCTCTTTAAAACGTTGGCTAAAAGACGATAAGGTTTCAAAAATAAAATATGCTCTAGAATTGCAGTAATGGAGCTTAGCACGTAATCAACCTGAAAGAGCTTCAATTTTTGTTTTCGAATTTAACTCAAAAGTTCAACATTTGCTGATTTGTCATGAATTTCTTATTAGATTTTGTTATATAGTTTTTGTGAAATAATTGGTATCATTCTCTGTTATAATAGTTAAATTTAGTTTAAAAACACTTTTAAAGTTATTCTTACTTCTTAAAATTTAATATGCGTTTCTTTAAAAAGTTTAAAATTTTCAAAAATTATATTACTTGAAGAAACAAGTATTTAATAACCTTTGTCTACTTTTGTGAAAAAATTGTTATAAATAATATGGAAGTAAAAATTATAGAAATATTCCTGAGAGTCATACGTGTATAATTCATTTTGGTATCATTAGTTTTAGTTAAAATTATTTCAAATATTCAACCTTATTTTTTCCGACTAATAATTTAAAAATGATTTACTATCTGATTTCTAATAATTATAAAAGAAAATAAATATATTTTTAATGAAAATTAGAACGTTTTGGGACAGAACCTGGAGAAGTGGACCTCTAACGTTGTATAGAGTTGGAGATTATGATGACAAAATAACTCTTCTAATGTAATATGAATATGAATGGCGGTGAATTTACAAATGATACTTTTAACATTTAGATGAGTTGAATAATCATCTTCTATACTTGGGTGTGAAGAGGTATTATTATATAACAAAATAAAATCATTCAAAGAAGTTATAATTCATATAGTAAAATATTTGAAATATTATGTTAACAACACAATAATCTTGATAAAATTATTTAAATATATTATAATTCATATTATAAAATATTTGAGTTGTCATTGTGGTTAACAATCGATTTGGTTATATTTATAAAATAATTAAACTATATTATGAGTTATGAGGCTCGAATATCGAATATTTTTTTTTAAATTATGTGTCCGTGTCGGACACACGTATCGGACACGACACTCATATAATACTCGTATAACACTTATCGTTGAAGTGTTAAATTTAAAAAATATTTATTGGATTTCTGACAATTCTAATACGATTTTAACATAATTTTAAAAAAAAGAAATATATTAATTTTTTAAAAATTCAAACTTACAGTTAAAATTTTTAGTATGATTATTAAAATAAAGAACAAATTCTTTTGAACTAATTATGAAAAATATCTGCTAAAAAAAAAACTGAAACATACTTATACACATAAATTTTTATTATCAATTTATAAAATTTATAATTATATAATATATAAATTTTCATAATTATATAATATATAGATTTATGTTTCCGTGTTTTACATTTTAGAAATTATACGTATCTCTGAGTTCATGTCGTATTAGTGTTCTTATTAATGTTTGTGTTACTTAGATGATGAGTATATTGGATGAATAATAATATAAGATATTATTTTGTCAACAGGTGACACAAAAGCATATAAAATCTATAAATGATTATTTTTAATAAATTTAGAGTAAAATATGTAGCTTAAAAAAAATAAAATCAAGTGGACCTCATCTCATCGGTGGTGATCAAAGCCCTAAACCCAGCTTTTATGAAGAAGGCAATATTGTTGATGTTCCTCTGCAACTCTGACCTGCAGTCTATAGACACCCAACTTAAATGGAGAGCAGTGAGGCCATGGATGTTGAGGAGCAACCTTCACCCAACCCCACCAACGTAAAACGCTTCGGCCTTAAAAACTCTATTCAAACCAACTTCGGCGACGACTATGTTTTCCAAATTGTCCCAAAGTACGTACCTTCTTTTTATTCCCCATTTAAGCTCTGTGAATTTATGTTCAAAATCGATGGAAAATAGTGAAGTTTCCTTCTTAATTCTTAAACGTCACTTGGGTTCCAAATTTTTTTTTTATCAATTATAGGGATGATTGGAGTGCAATGGCGGTTTCACTGTCAACGAACGCGGTGAAACTATACTCACCTATGGCGGGTCAGTATTTCGGAGAGTTCAAGGGTCACACCGCAACCATCAATCAGATTTTATTTTCGGGTACTTCACATCACCAAGTTTTGTGTTCGTGTTCTTCTGATGGCACTGTGAGAGCTTGGGACACACGCACATTTCAGCAGGTAGATTTGTTTTGTTCCTTTTTTTTTATTTTTTATTCTAAGTCTTTTTCATGTGTATTGCTTGAGTGTGTTGGATTTGGTGGCAAATTGTAGGTTTCTTGCATCAATGCTGGTTCTTCGCAGGAGGTTTTCAGCTTCTGTCTTGGAGGAACTAGTGGGAATTTAGTTGCTGCCGGGTGTAAATCGCAGGTATGCTTTTGATTGTGGATTTCCTGTGATACATGATTTAATCTAGTGTTATTTTAGCTGTGTCCTAAAGTATGAGTTTGCTCAGATACTGTTCTGGGATTGGAGAAATATGAAGCAAATTGCATGCCTGGAAGACTCCCATGTGGAAGATGTCACTCAGGTTTGTGCTGTTCAAATTGCTTGAATTACTTGTGGCAACAATTTATATTTTAATCGGAAACTTGATCTTGATCTAATGGAATTAGCTGAAAATTATAATCCTGTGGGAAAAAGGATGTTTTGCTTGGTGACATGCCCTCCCTGAATTTTTTTGTTACGAGAAATAGTAAAGCAGCAATTGATTCAATTATTCTATTTCCAATATCTTATAAAATTTGTAGGGTAATTAAGACTAGCAACCAATGGACTTCAAATATATCTCTAAGAAAAAACTTGAACTCTTGCTAGATTTGAAGAAATTAATGGTGAATGGTCCTTTGTAGATTTATGGAACAATGTACTTGATTCCTCATGTGTTAGACATTGTTAGTCAGGCTAGTTGGAATTTTTATTTTCATGCAGTAGCCATTTTTATTAGTTCAGCGTGGCTTTAGGCATTGCTTGCTCGATTCAATGCAAATTTACTATAAATTTAAGATTATTGAAGAAGAATTCTTTAATCGGATCTTGCTTCTTAATTTGGTCTTCAGAAGGCTTTCCATGAATAGAAGTCTTCTTGTGAGATGGGAGTGATATTGGTAAGATGTACGCGTCTGGTATTTTTATATCTTGATGGCTTTTTGTTAGTTTCAACTTGTTTCTTTACCACTTACCCCCATCATCCTAGACCCTACTTCACCATAATTAATGCATTCATATTTCTAGTTTAGGGTTTACGGTAACCTGTTGTAGAATGAAGCAAAGAATATATTTATTACGTTTTCCACACAAGATGAAGACAATATCAATCCTTTTATTATAAAAAATAAAGCTCTAGCAAGTGCTATGCTAAATTTATTCTTAGTAAATAAGATGAAATTGATTTTTTAATTATTCAATTCAATGTGATACACGGATTTATGTTTGATTTGACCAAAAATTTGCAATTTATGCCAGGTTCATTTTGTCCCCAACGAACAAGGAAAGCTTATTTCTGCTTCAGTAGATGGGTTGATCTGCACATTTGATACTACTGGAGATATCAATGATGATGATCATCTAGAATCAGTAAGTCTAGGTTTCAATTCAGTTTCTGCCAGTTGTTAATTCTTGTCAAGCATCTTGATTCTTAATTAAGATATTAAAGACAGCTAAGCACTCTTGGATTAGATTGTATGTTAGGTTTCCTTGGTTTTCTGCTATTGGGTATTCTATTTCAAGAGAATAGCTTTTCTAACTTGTATAGATCGAGCAGACCTTCTACATTTTTTATTTTCTTCTATTGCCACTTATTTTTCTCTTTTCTGCAAATTTCTTATCCTCCCTCCCTTTAACTGAGTTTTTCCTTATCTATGTATCCAGAATTCCAGATAAATACATACCTGTTTGTCTTTGTCTTATCCATCTATCCATATGTATATATATTATGCTAGAAGAAATTTTTTTGAGTCTTTGTATGTTTGAGCTACAATAAGTTTCTTATACAAAATTATAATTTCTTTTACATCAATGTAGGTCATTAATATGGGGACTTCAATTGCAAAGGTGGGGATTTTTGGAGAGAGTTACCAGAAGCTTTGGTGTTTAACACATATTGAAACCCTGGGGTACAGTGAATCTCCATTATTTGTGTTTTTCTTTAAAAAATCCTATCAGTTATTCATAGCTTACCCATGCTCTATTTCTTCCTGATATGGTTGTATTCTGCACATTGAATTTTGTTACTGCCGCTGAAGAAAGGTAAGTTCATATACAGAATAAGCAACCATCCTAATTACTTTACTGTCACAATCATAGAGTAGTGTGCGTTCATGTAGTACTTTTACTATACTGTTTATGCTAATAATTATTATATTCGTATGCTCATAATGTGTTATACGAATTTGCGTATATATACTAAGTATGAACACTTTCCCCATTTAAAAAAGTTTGATTCCAATATTTCTTTCTTCTGTTCCCTAGTATCTGGAACTGGAAAGATGGTAGAAATGAAGGAAACTTCTCAGATGCACGTACTTTAGCTTCTGAAAGTTGGAATTTGGATCATGTGAGTTCCTCCCACACTTTTATAGGAATATGGTGCATGAAAAATGAAGTCTTTATATCAAAATAAACAATGTGAAGTGATGTGTAACCATAGTGTATGCAGATGATAATATATCATTACTTCTCATAAACAGTAAGGAAGAAAAGAAAGAGGCGACAGGGCTGGTAACTAACTAGTATATATTTGAAAGTGTTATAACTCTCTTAAAGGTCATCCTCCACACTTTTCCTCGCCTTTGCTTCTGAGATATGTGAAGTCTTTTTAATTGAAATCACATCCCTGCTTTTAGGAAAATTCCTGGAGAAGCAAAAGATTATGTGTGTGTGTGTGTATTACATGTCTTTAAATTTCATGCTGTAGATAAGGATGCATGACATTGGCTGAGCAGGCTGAATTTATCTTCCAAGTTTAAAGCAAAACTTTTGTATTATGTCACATAATCCTTAGCCCACCAATTATACTTTCCTTGGCAGGTTGACTATTTCATTGATTGTCACTACTACAGAGAATCTGAAAAACTATGGCTGATTGGTGGCACTAATGCTGGTACTATGGGCTACTTTCCTGTAAATTACAAAGGAGTGGCAACAATTGGAGCTGCAGAAGCAATTCTTGAAGGTGGGCACACTAGTGTTATTAGGAGTGTTTTACCCATGTCAAAAATTCATTCTAATAGTCCCACCCAAGACATTTTTGGATGGACTGGTGGGGAAGATGGTCGGCTATGTTGTTGGCTCTCTGATCATTCCTCTGAATCAAATCGATCTTGGATTTCAAGCACATTGATTACGAGGCCAGAAAAAACTCGCAAGAAAAATCGTCATCAACCCTACTAGCAAATTACATTAACTCCAATAGTTCGATACCCAAGGAGCAATTTTTGTGTTATTTGCCAACAGGTAGTTTTATTTTCACTGCAACATGGGTTTGAAATGCGTTTTGATAAAAAAAAAAAAATGTATTTGTTGTCAGATATGTCCTCAACTGCATGTAATATTTGTACGTTGGCATTTTACGTAGCCCTTTGTATTTTTTGGAAATGCACAAATCACACTATCCATTTTGTAATCTTGTATTTGTATGGAGTATTATTATGTGACGTTTTTTAAGTTCTTCTTTACTAGATTGCTTTATACAAACTTTCAGGAATTCACAATAATTCTTAAACGAAATCACAAATGCATTCTTCAAAAACATATATAAATGAATAAGGTAATCTCTTATATTTGTATCAGAATGTGCACCAATATTTGCTTATACACGTAATAGAATTATGTGCGGTCACTGCATAAACAGAATGATAAGCTATTTAAAATTTAAAATAGCGATATAATAAAACAGTTCCATTTAATTTCATCATAATAATCAAATCATTGTAATTTTACTTCATAATTCATTCATCATACATTTATAGAATAAAATAATATTTACTAAAGGATATATAGTAACTTTTTTTATATATCTAATAGATCCTCCTCCAACCTTTTATTGGTTGTGGTTTTTGTTTATGTGATTTAAACACTTGGTGTTTTACTACTTAGTATACAAATTTAATTTAATGTAATCAAAGTTCACATATCATATTAGATCTATGACTTTAAATTTCATGTATTTATATCATTCTTGAATTAGTTGAGCGAATTTAACAATTTTTTTTGCAAATACTCTCAGGTTTTAATTCGCTAAGCGAGTTTAAAAACGCTAAGTAAATTTGTACAATTTGATGAGCGAATGAGAATAATGTTGACTATGTGAATAGAATTTGTTGAATGAAAATTCTATTTGCTGAACAAATATATGCAAAAACATGTCATTTTGGAGAATCTTCAATTTCCAATCAATCATTCTACACCTTGTAAGAGTTTAAAATGATCAATTAGCCAACACCAACTACTTAAAACATTGTTTCAAAGTTTATATTAACATAACCAAAATTAACCATATGAAATTCAGTGCTCGATGTACCATTTAAAGAATAATTAAAATTATCCAAATTGAACCTATCATACCAAGTTTTAAGTGTATAATGAAATCCTAACATTCATCAATTAACTTTATCAAATTCCAATTTTTCTACCAAGTCTAAATTATTCCTCAACAAATTTCACAAGCATACCATTTACATAAAATTTGAAAAATAACATACATTGAAATAAAATATTCTTCTCAAGAACGGAACTCATCAATGTACTATATCTCATATACCTGCCAAACTTAAATCTTACAATCTCAATAAAACTCATTTCAAGTATTTATTCAATAGCAATTTCAAGTAAAAATACTTTCAATATTAGCCAAATAAATTTCATTTCAACAATATACTTTTTAAAAACAAAATCTTCAAATAAAAATTTCAACACATACGTTGCGAATTAAAAATCTCATTTTTTTATATCAAATTTTAATTTATAACATACCAACTATAGCTTACAAACTTCTAAACTGAACAAAGACAATGCAATCAATTGGGCAGCAGTTATGAGAAACTCACCCAAACCTAATTGCAGTTAACCCAAAAAGATTAAAAAAATAGGAATATTCGACATAATGCTCCAAATAGTAACAATAATGATTGGGTAGCAAATATCGGACATAAGGAATACTCATTTGGCCACTAACTTCCTTCGCCATTTACTGGAACATGAGTTCAAGTTAAGACCTCAAAAAGTTTCATGTACAATTCTCATAGTAACATCTCTAAATATACCAAACCCTATTTAACACATTGCTCCATATTACTTTTCATTGGAGGGAAAGAATGGTGGAGGCCCCTCCAGTAACATAATAGCACTCTGACATTCTTGTGATTATAAACACAAGAAAAAACATTGGAAGCTAAAATCCAAGGATGCACAAGGAAACACGGGCAGTGAAGTTGCAACCGATACCCATTAAAGACGAACACAAATGCCCTCTGAAAGTAGCCAACTGGTCCATCTGAAAGTAGTTCACGCCATCAGCCTCTACCTCGCCCTGTATGTACCAAAAGAAATACATACATTGGACAATATTCATTCGCAGAATTTAAACTTTTTTTTTTTATAAAAAACATATACGATACTGTGTGCAAGACAATTCCAAATCCCAACCATCAATTTTACATCAAAACCAACAAATTATAGAACCAGTAATGCGTTCATAAGAGTTAAATTAAGTTTTTGGTGCCTCCAAAATTTGTCTATATTAAAATTGGTATCTCCATATTTTTTTTTTTTTGACACCCAACATTTAATAAATATGTTAATTTAGTCTTGACAGATAGTTTTGAATTTACGGTATTGACATGCTAATTTTGACAATCTCACATGTTAGTATACAAGCCAATATTTGATTAAGATGATTAGAAATCAACATTGATAATTTAATAAAGTTACTGCAAGGACCAAAGTAACATTTAACAAATAGTGGCATTAAACCACTAAAAAAATATAACGGTGCCAATCTCAACACAGATTAATTTTGGAGTTACCAAAAACTTACTTAACCCAATAATAACACTTTTACACTTGAGCATTTTCATGCTGATCAGGAGTTCATCAGATCTAAGTGCAAACGAAGCAAAACAGTATGAAACTCTTTAAATCCTGGCACGATGATGTATAGGATAGAATGCTACAAATGATTGAAGAAAGGGTAATACATGAAAAGAGCGGATTATGATTTACCTCTGTTTCCACCAGGCTTTCCACTAGGGCCACCCTTGCCTCGACCTCCTCCCGCTCCCTTGGCACCACCATCATCAAGGCCACGCCCAATTCCTTTTGGTTGGCGTCCACCGGCACCTTCCTCTCTGCCTCTTCCCCTCCCACGCCCCACACCAGGTGGTTTACGATCTGAAAAAGGAGATATTAATCAGAGAATGGATATGTTTTTCAGAGAATGAATATATTTTTCAATAACTGGAAGGCAGTATGAACCGCAGTTCAATACACAGCTAAAATAGTCAATTTACATGATACTGAACAACAATCAAACTCATCTGAGGAAGTTTGTTGGGTTCATAGGCCAGAGTTCAAAACAGCAAGGAGATCTGTTTCAGAGGACCTTCTAACTATTGAGGAACCTAAATTATTCTCATGGCCCGACACTACCTGTTTGCTGAACCTATTTTATAGGTTCCTCCATCATGTCCACTCAATACAACTCAGAACTTTCAAACACAAATCCACATTTTACTTCTACATAAATTAACCAACCAACTAGATGCCAAAACAATGGTTACCTGCTCGGGTCTTGGTTTCTTCTTGAACTTTGTCAATAACCTAAAATAATAACAGAAAAGAAAGATTAGTAGAATAAATGTATGTGCAGCTCAAATATCACTCCACATAAAACCCTTAATTCTATTCACTGAAAGGGTATAGCCCAATGCACAATTCTCCCACTACTGCAAGAAGGTTAAAGAGGAATCAGGATGAGTGCAGCTTTAAAAGCAGATTGGTATTGTCTACAGTCAAAGTTTCACACTCAACTGTTCAGCAATTTGGAACCTTCATCAATTAGTATTTTATTTCGATGAATCAGAGTTAAAACACATTTAAAATCTGAACCATCGTATCGTCACCAAACAGTTATAACCACAATGACTGAGTGAATGCATGCCAATTTGCCTGCAGTGAATTCAGTTCCCTTTAAACACACAAGGATGAGGCTTTTTTCTATTGACCACCAACTTTACAATTATCAAAGCTTCACCTTCTTCTCAACCCATTTTCCAAAAGCTTCGTTTTGTACAATAAATAAAATCTCCGCAACATACCTCATCAGGAACTCGAAGGTACTTGATTGTATTGCCTCGTATGTAGCATTCAGGCATTCTCCAAAATCTATCTCCATCCTGCATTGCCAATTTCAATAAAAATCTATGAACAAACATGTCCAACGTAGTCAAATTACAAGGGATCAAAAAAACATTACTTTAGATGTACAAATGACTTCTCGGAGATGGATGTTCATCCATGTATCGCAATTAACCAAATGGCCGTTATAAGTCTCTCCATTTTTCAGTTCTACCAACTGTTACACAGTCATAAACATCATCATATCATAATAATAATAATAATAATAATAATAATAATAACAAAAATAAAAATAATAGAAATCAGACAGAACATAATAAAAAAGTGAGTTACCATGGGGTGGCCTTGGGCAGTTTTGAGAAGGGAGAGAGGAAGCTGCACGGAGTATACACAAAATCGGGGGGTAAAAAGGTCAAATCATATACACTATAATGTAAGGTTAAATAACAGTAACGGTAACCCTAGAGCTTCAGCTTCTACGACGAGCTGGGGGAAGTTGAATCCTACTCCAGTTAGTTTCCGATAAAAAAAAATTTAACGTTAGAATTTGAAAAGGACTAGGTTTGGAGAAAGTGAGGTGCTTACCATGTCGTTGATGTGAAGTGCGGTGGATGATGATTGAAACTGTGCGAGGGCCGAAGAGAGGGGAAGAGAGAAGGGAAAGAACTTTCTCTCTCTCTCTATACAAAAGGTGTTCAATCTTTTTGTCCAAAGATTTATGAGAGTGTATTTGAGTACAAAAAATACTAGCAATTTTTTTTTAAATTTTTGTAAGGTTTAAATATTATAAGTTTTATAACTAAGTTAATAGATAAATTATTTTGACTAAAAAGTATTATATATTTAATACGAATTTATTGAATGTCTACTTAATTTATTTATTATTCAAATTTATCTTTAAAGTAAAATAAGATGAAAAATAATCCGGTGTATCGATATTGAGCACATGATACATACCTTTTTCTAAAGACTACTTTTCAAATTTTGAATATGTACTAAAATAAATAATTTTTTTATTTTAAGAAAACACAATTAAGAGTTTAATTTTAATACATTACCACTTTAAATACTTTTTATATAATCAAGCATTTAAAAATTACTATATATATAACTATTATAAAATTTAAAATATTAATTGTGACCCCTAATTTGGACGACAATTAAAAAAGCCTTTATATTTATTCGTTACTTTGAGAATATTAAGAGCTATTTTTTCTGCATTATAATTTTTTATTAGGAAAATAATATATAAAGTCATTTACGCTTAAAGCCATAAATTATAACCCTTTTAATATGTATTTGAAAATATATTTTCTTCTCTTGTGACGGATTTAAGCAAATGACATTTCATTTTATTTAAATTGACGAATATAAATAAAGTATATTGAAGGACAAACAAAATAATAATAAAACAAATATTACACTTCATTCTATTTTGAACTTTTTTTTTCTATTATAGAATAGTTTTATCAGCATTTGGTAAACTTTCTTGACCAGAAAAACAATTATTAACTTATTTGAGCGTTATTTTAAAAATGTTAAATTATTTACTTATAATATAGTTTGTATGATGAATTATTTCTGTTTAATTTTGATATATTTTTAACAGATTTAGTTAAGCATGCAGATCTTTAACGAAATAATATAATAGATTATATATTAATATATTAATATTTTATTATAATTTAATTTTTTAAATAAATAATTAAAATAAAAACTATTGAAATAAGAAATAAGATATAATTTTTTATTTGTTAAATTTTATAATATTTTTTTAATTAAAATTTATATTTTTAATATTATTATTATATTAAGTTATTTAATAATTAATTTTATAAAAAATAAATTATTTATTATATAAATCAAATCAGTTATAATTTTTTCACTTTTTTTTTTCTTTAAATTCAAACAACCACACTTTCCAATTCTTTTTCTTTTTCATTCTTCTTTTAATCCAAACATACCTTAAGAAATTTAAAATACTTTCAAAATATTAATTAACATCTAGTGTTGAATATAATTAACTTTTAGTGTTTTTCCTAAAATATTCTTGGGGTAACTTATAAATCAGTATGACATGCTTTAGAGACATGAAAATTAAACTAATAAATATTTAATAATTAACCAACATTTATTAGGACTGCACTTATCACAGGACTGGTATTTTCTTTGATATATTAAAATATTTAGTCTTTGTTCAAAAATAAATATAGTTAATATTTATTTTTTAAATTGCCACATCTACTTGTATTTCATGTATAGTAACAAATAGCATTATTATCAATAAAATATTGTTATCATAATATTATCTACTAATCACATGTAATAAGATACACTGAACTCAAACTCATTTCTCATCTATGTTTTTATAAATCATTGTATACCCAGGATCTGAGTCTATCTCCACTTAATACATAATCAAATTTTATTAACTCTTGAAGTAAAAATAAAAACCCTAATAACTCCCTTGACACCTAATGATCACAAATCATACAATAATATCTTCTATTAAGCAGTTTAGAGTGGCAATTAACAGTCTGTTATATAACAGTTTTCTGTTTCATTTTTTGCCATCTTATTCTGCTTTTTCATTTATGGATATCAACATACAATGTTACCATACAACTGAACCAAAGGAATGTAGGTAACTTCTTTGGAAACTGAATTTCCAAGCATAGTCACTAGGAATAGAAGTTCGTACCTTAAAGAATAATTCCCTATTTCCCTTTTGCCTTCCCGTAATTCACACAGTAAATTGAAAGAATGAAATATAAAGAAAGGTCAGCTGAAGCTGTGGCCCTTTAAATAGAATAGGACCCATATTAATAGGTATGAAAATCTGAAAATCACTGCACTAAGCAACATGTAAAACCTAGAGCTTCTTAATAGAAATAGTCCAAAGAAGATCTGAATCAGACTGTACTGTAACTATTTCCCCTTTTACAACATTCGATGTGCTTATTAAACCTCCAAATCTCATTGCCGTGTCCTCTGAAACAAGCCAAATAAAAAGTTCATCAGACAACATTTATAAACAAGATCAGAATTATTGGGTGATTGAAAAAGGAAATGGAAGTTGATGCCTCCATCACACTACAGCATCATATTTCCTCTGTTGTGTATTGACGCTCTGGTAGATTGCTAATAAACGTGTTTAACTAATTCATTAGTGGGCAGCACATGAAAAGTAAATCCATCACATGTACTGCTTAATATCAACCAGGAAGAGGCAATTTTTTTCTGATACATAGTGGCAACCGTTACCATCCTACTCAAGCAGAGATTTGGGAAGTACAGTTTCATTTACAGACTAATCACCTAACATTATTATTAAAGAATTAAAAGCATTACTTACTGAGGTCCCATTTGAGTCCTGTGGTTGTAGAGCTTCCAGACGGCATCCCAATTGGAATGAGTCCACAATGCGGACCCTCAATGGAAGATTGAATAAAGATTTTATGATGCCGATTCTTTGGAAGAAGATGAATGAGGCAATCATCAGATAGAAGGATAATTCGTGTGTTGGAAAATCGACACAGAACATTAATATTTCCAATCTCGTGGTCAAATCTCCCACCAAGTGCTCCAGCAACAAGAATGCATTGCTGCCATTGCATTAGGAAGAAAGGTGGAATAGTCATTGCCAAGCTGAGTTAATTCCAGCAGTACAACTAAATACACATAGCACGATGACAATTCTTTACTATCAAAATGAGATTAGAGCAGATAAGACACAAGACTTATTCATTTCAATTATTACAAAATTATCTTAGTCCATGAGTTCAATCCCCTGTGCGGCTGTGCCCTTTCTCCAAAAGAAAATCAGAAAATAAATAGTATATAACCAAGTATTCAACTCACCTCTGATCCATCGACCTTTGGGGTGAGGTCACGCATGTATGTGACACATTTGTGTAAATCTGTGGTGTCCTGATCATGCGACTCATCTATTATCTTAGTTCCCTGCAGGAAGAAAACTAGCATAAGACCTTTGACATGATTTATACAAGATTCAAGATGTACATATAGCAGTGACATAGGAATAAAAGGTGGTACTTCGGCGTGAACATAAAGTTGCCTTTTGAATTCATTTTCTCCATTGCTTGCACATGTGCAAGCTTAGTCACAAGAAAAAAAAAGGTAAGCCATAAATTTGGTCATCGATGTACCATTTTCTTTCCTATTTAGTTCTTAAAATACTAGAAGTTATTGAGTCCCTAAAGTTTTGTAACATCCATCCAGTTAGTCCTGCTGTTAACGAAACTATTTTGAAGTCCTTTATGTGCTGCTAGGTTTGACAGTTTAAAACATGTGTAGAACTTGTCCCTTTGTTTCAGACGTGTATCTATTTGATCCCTCTTCTCCAAAAAAACATCAATTTTATCCTTTAGAATTAGAAGCAACACATACATTAGTGTCCTAAACTAGTAGCATTTTGTCTGATAAGAGAAAAATACATTCTTTGACTAAGGAGTTTATTTTGCATATAACAAGTACATCCATGCTCTATATTCTTATGATCAATTATTTAACACGAGATACACATCAGTATAAATCTTGAAACGCAATTGATTCCAGTGTTTGATAAGAATTCAATTTTTAGTTGTGAAAGGTCAAAATTCGGACTATCGAAAACAAAATAACTGCGTACAAAGGGGACAACCTTCAAATATTGAAGAAAGTAAAGTGAACATGCAAGGTAGATTCTTCAGCAAAATAGTCTGTTGTCATTATGATGATTTTTAAACTCTACTTTTATGGGAATTTTACTCTCACTATACCAGACATTGTCTGCGTTCTGTCTTTACATGGTGATTGGAATTTGAGATGGTAAATTTGGGACTAAGAATTATTATAACGGTTATCTATTCACGTTTAAAACCATCCAACCTTATGACCAAGGGACTTCGTAACAGTTTCATTACCAGAGTGAACAACAGGATAAATGTCACAAAACTTTAGGGACCACTTATTAATTCCAGGACCAAATTGATGGCTTACCACACAACAAACCAACCATAACCATATTACATATATAGAAAGGGAAATACCAGTTTTGCATAGAAGTCAAGTACTTCTCTCCGTATTGAATCCATATCTCCTTTAATTGCATCAGGCTTGTACCTGATAGAAACCTAGCAAGTTAGACAAAAGGAAGTCTGCAACCATATACTGAATATGCCAAAACATGCTACCAGCAATTAACAATAGCAAAACACTGACAATAGTACTGAAAACAATAAATGTGACCACGTTTGCAGTCTAACCAAATCCTCCAACAATTATACTGAGAAGACTAGAAATGGAAATAAAGATCATTGGGAGAGCTTATACCATTGACATCAATCCCAGATGCAAAAATGTACAAAGAAGCGTGTTATAAGAAAAGTTAGATCAGTTATTGGATAATATCGTTGACTACCACTCAGAAGAAGATGACTTTTCACAAATACCCCATAATAATTCCACCCAGATACGTAGTATAAGTGAAAATAGAAATAAGGAAATATATCACGACAGAATATCTTTAATCTCTAATAAGATAACATCAAATGCGGTACATGGGAATTCCACGACAAGCAGAAACAAACAAGGCACTGGTAAGCACTGTCTGTCACCCAGGACCAGAGGTAGGAGTGACATAACATTGTTTCTATGGAGCAGATTCATCATGATCAATCCTAATGATGGGAACATGGACTGATTACTTTAGTACAACAATGGCAAAAAGGATTACCAGAATCTAATTGATGTAACCTAAACAAACTCACAAAAGTCCTATTAGGAAATTTCCTTTTCTGATTCACTTGGTCTCACTTAAAGCCACTCAGAATTTTAAGAAGCCCAACCCCGCCACAAATACGTGAAATAGAAGTTAAGAAAACCACAGCAGCTAGAAACTTTCAAGAAAGACGTTCGAACTCAGAAATCACAAACGTTAAGAAATTCCCATCATGTAAAAGAAGAAAAAAAACATTATTTTATTATTACAAGAACCAGCTTTTTGTGAACTTATCCTGGACCACTGAATGAGAGAAGTCAAAAGCGATTATGGGAAAGTCAGAACTTTTCATTCAGCACCCCAATTGCGAGAAACAACACAACCACAAACAGAGTCACACAAACGGAACTAAGCTAAAGAGAGAAACAAAACCTTAGAACAAAATTTAAAATTTAAATGGAAAAGTAGGAACCTGGAGCGAACATGGGAAGGTTGTTGATGCGGGAAGAAAAGAGGCATTTCATCATACACCCTATTGGCACCTCCATCGGCGCACACTCGCACATGAGCTGCATCAATCAATGCATGAATCAACACAGTAAAGAGAAAGAGAGGAAAGGGTGCAGGGAGAATACCGTGGTCCCAAAGCAGAGGAGCAAATCTGGGAAGACTCTGATTGAGGATAACGAGAGCGTAGTTAAGAGAAAGAGAACACGCCGAGTTGGGCTTCTCTGGCGAAAGAAGAAAACTGGAACAATGACACATCCATTCCATCTCCTTTCAGAATATGCTTCTTTTGGGAGGTGAGATGTTTGTTATGCTCCAAAACTTTTCCTGACGCTATATAGCACAGCACAATTTAGTATTCTGTTTTTTGTTTTAATAAGGATAGTGATAATAATATTATATAAATGCACATGCTTCTGCTTGCTTCATCTCCATTGAATGTGCTTGGATCTCATAAAATAAAATCCCTACTGCAACAAAACTTCCATAGAAGTGAAATCAAAATTACAGTTACATCCCCAACAATTCGATTGGATTCAATTCAATTTTGGTGTGCAGTGGAACAGACGTGGGAACGGGATTACCATACGCGCAAGTTCCAGTTTCGTGCCACACGCCAATTTTCCTCCTTCCACACTTCCACGTCTCTTTCAGTCAAAACTTCATATACAAATTTATCAAATCATATTTTGGTTTATTCTTTACCTTTTAAATACATACTTTCAAAACACTCACTTTAATATCTTGCCTGGTTAGTTGCAAATTATTTGTAAAAAAATAACTTTTTTTAATTATATGCTATAATAACTTATTTATCTTTTATATAATAAGGGTAGCTACAAAAACTTTTCAAATAAACAACTTTGAAGAGTTAGGAATTAATGAAGTTTGGACATTTTTTTAAATAATGTATTTGTGTATTTGAATATTGTCTAATTTAAAAAATATTTATTAAATTTTTAAAAATTTTAATGTGATTTTTATACAGATTTTAAAAAAATACATTTTTTTTAAAAATTTAAATTTATTATATAAATTTTTAATATGATTATAAAAATAAGGAATTTATCATTTTAAATTAGTTATAAAAATTTTCTATAAAAAAATTAAAACATATTTATGTATATAAATTTTTATTTATAATTTATATAATTCATAATTATATATTATATAGATTTATATTCCATATTCTATATTTTAAAAATTATACATATATTTTTTATCCATATTTGTTGTGTATCATGTCAGTAACTATACTACATAATTTATTATAATAATTTTTTTAAATTACAAATATAAAAAATACTAATAATGCAATTATTAGAAATGAACAATGCTCTTAGATTACTTGAAAAAAATTACTCAAAAATTTAATTATTTGTGATAAGATTTAATAATTGGTATTTGTTATCCTTAACATGATTTGATTTCTTTTTCTAATTTTTTTTTAATTTTCAATTTCTAGCCGTACAATAAATTTCTTCTTTTTCAAAACACAATATGATATGGTCACTTGTGTATGTTTTTCTCTCTCCAAATTTTATAATTATTATGAATATATATCTATATATATGTTTCATTTGTTGTAATTTTTAACTACCTACTTAATAAGTAAATTTATTGTTATCTTATTCAATTAAAATTAACCAATTCTATAAAAGATAAACAAAAGCAGCCAGAAGTTAAGGATGAAAATCCTTATATATTTTCACCTATCCTCATTTACTCTCATTCATAATTTATTTAATGTACAAATTTATTCACGTGATCGACTAATACTCAAAGAAATTGAGACCATTAATTTGAATAATCAGAATGAAAACGTTAAAATTTAATTAATAAATTTTATTTGAAGTTTTGATTTTTAAATACATAATTGTGTAATAATAAAAATGAATTTATTTTCTGTAATATGTTGATTGGAATTAAAAAAAGTTTCTCTATTGTGAAAAATACCGCATAAAAATTTAAGCCTGTTTATTTATGCTGACTCTTCACTCTAGTGGCCAAAAAAACCGTTATTTAATCATGAGAAATATTGACTTTTCCAATAGTTATTTTTAAATTGAATTAAAGTGCACATGCAAAATAATTTCAGTAATTATATTTTAAAATAATTGTGAGAATATGCCGTCTTTAGCTAAAGCTTGTCTTTTTTCCTTTTTATTTTTATTTTTGTATGTTTTATTTAACTGTCCAGAGGGAAGGTTTCTGCATTCAACCACAGAACAATTACGCTAATGATGTTCCGAAATTAGTGTCGGTTTGTGTTTCTGGTTTTCAAATTGCATCCATTTTCCATTCTGAATTTGTCCTTTTGTATTAACATGTTAGAAAAGTGTTTGGGAGCTCAAAGGGCGCGAAGATTCCAGAGAGCTCTCAGGCATTGCAAGGTCACCATCCTCTGCCTGGTCCTCACCATTGTTGTCCTGCGCGGCACCATCGGTGCTGGGAAATTCGGCACGCCGGAGCAGGACTTCCTTGACATTCGCGACCGTTTCTACTCCCGCAAGCTCCCTGATAATCACCGCCACCTCGGTGAGCTTCAATCCACGACATCCGACGATTCCACTTCCACCACCACCACCAATTACAACGCCTTCGACATCAACACCATATTGGTTGACGAACCAGAAGACGAGAACGGCGAGAAATTGAACCCGCACGAGCCGTATCGTCTCGGCCCCAAAATATCGAACTGGGACGAAGAACGATCTCGCTGGCTTCGCAAGAACCCCAATTTATCGAATTTCGTTCGGCCCAACAAGCCTCGTGTGCTTCTGGTAACTGGGTCGTCGCCGAAACCGTGCGAGAATCCCGTTGGGGATCATTACTTGTTGAAGGCTATTAAGAACAAAATTGACTATTGTCGTTTGCATGGGATTGAGGTGTTTTACAACATGGCTCTCCTTGACGCTGAGATGGCAGGGTTTTGGGCCAAGCTTCCTTTGATTCGGAAGCTTCTTTTGTCTCACCCTGAGGTGGAGTTTCTATGGTGGATGGATAGTGATGCCATGTTCACGGACATGGCGTTTGAGGTGCCGTGGGAGAGGTATAAAGACCATAACTTGGTGATGCATGGGTGGGATGAGATGGTTTATGATGACAAGAATTGGATTGGGCTGAACACTGGGAGTTTTTTGTTGAGAAATTGTCAGTGGTCTTTGGATATTCTTGATGCTTGGGCTCCAATGGGGCCTAAAGGGAGGGTTAGGGATGAGGCTGGGAAAGTGCTCACGCGTGAGCTCAAGGATAGACCTGTTTTTGAGGCTGATGATCAATCTGCCATGGTTTATCTGCTGGCTAAGGATAGGGACAAGTGGGGTGATAAGGTTTATCTTGAGAACGGTTATTACTTGCATGGTTATTGGGGGATTTTGGTTGATAAGTACGAGGAGATGATTGAGAATTACCATCCTGGTCTTGGGGATCATAGGTGGCCATTGGTGACTCATTTTGTGGGGTGCAAGCCTTGTGGGAAGTTTGGGGATTACCCTGTTGAGAGGTGCTTGAAACAGATGGATAGGGCCTTCAATTTTGGGGATAATCAGATTCTGCAGATTTATGGATTCACGCATAAGTCGTTGGCTAGTAAGGGAGTTAAGAGAATACGTGACGAGACTAGCAATCCCCTTGAGGTCAGGGATGAACTTGGGTTGCTTCATCCAAGCATTTAAAGCAGTTGAGGTATCATCGTCTAGATTAGTTCCTCTCTTTTTGTATGCGGTTAAAGAGTCAGAAAACTCGTCATCTGTGTGCATGTTAGTGTAATTTGTGGCATATTTAGTTACAGAAATAGAAGTTCTCACGTTTATTTGTGATAGATGGCATATTATGTATGCATATATTTTTTGGTTAAATATTTTTTTGTAGTCTCTCTCTCTTTCTCTGTCTTAAACTTTGTACAGTACTCCTATATGTGGATTGAAACAATTTTTTATGAAGTAATGAAAAAAGTTACATCTTGGTTTCTGTTTGTAGTTTTGCAGTTTGTGGGTCTGATAGTACAATTAGTGGTCTCATTCTCCCCTGAATTTTATAATACACTTGTATTCCTAGCATTTTTTATTTTAATCTCCCATGTTTGAAAATTGGGTGTAAAACATTTTCTCTGATAATACTGAATATTGCATTCTGCCTGTGTCTTAATTGTGATCTGATCTGTAATGTTTTATAATCATCTGTTTTTTTCAGAGTGATATAACTTTTAGCTTTTACAACATCCTATTGGGGCTGGAACTGAGAATGCTCAGTTCTGTCATGTTTGTGCTTTTTAGAAACTGTTTCATAAGATATCATTCTCATCAAGAGTTTCCTCTCCATAGTAGACTCATGAATGAAATTTGCTAGAAATCTTCAAAAAAATATTGTTGAGTTGACACGGTATTTGCTAAAAGAGTTTGAGTTTCTTGGAAAAGTTCCATATTATCATTTCATTACATTATCATTAGTATTAACTTGCTGCCCTGACGAAGTGAGGGTCAACAGGTAACGCTGAGTGAGAAATAAGGTTCAATTGGGGAATGAATAAACCTTCTAGGCCAAATTAGATGCATAGTTGCTTTGTTATATGAAATAACAGTATACAACCATTCTTCTTCCCTCAACGCCCTTGCTCAAATACTATATTCATCTGTTTCTAATATCTTATTTTATGGCTTCGTTCCCAATCTTCAAGTAATGAGATTGATATTTTTTTGGTTTACTTTGAGGAAACAATATATACAATCATACACATGGTAATTGAAAATCTCCTCGCTGGTTAGGTGAAAAGTTCTGATCCAATAACCCATGATGACAGGGTGAAGCAACACGGAAGAAGTCTGAATGATTAAAAGGCTGATACTATGAAAAGACAAATTAACCAACCTCTTAACTTAAATGGAGTTGGGAGTGGATTTGTACTCGTGTCTAAACAAACGTTCCAGCTCTGTTATTTTAATATTTTTCCATACCACTTAATTATTATTATACCTTTTACAATAAAAAATATTATTATTTTAACATTTTTTCATACTATTTAATTACCAATATATCCATTACATGTTATAGATGTAATATGTGATCCAGATATATTATTGTTGTGGGGAATTATTCGTCTTTAAATTTTAAGAGATAAAATAAAATAAATTTAAAACAAAGTCATACATTAACGCATTCGACTTCATTCAAAATAAAAGTTATACAATCAAAATACGATTTCACGATTTCAATTTGAAAGCACACTATTTTAGACTTCTATTAATGTTCCTGAAATAACTCGAAAAAATTATTGCGAGTATATATATACGTTCTAAATCCCACCAATTTTTTTACATGTTCTAGACATATATAAATCACCGCAGTTGATTTTGCTAAAAGCTGAAATGTTAGAGATGCTACTAGAGGTATGTTTTGGATACAAGTAAAGAAAACTCGAGTTTTGAAAATGTAAAAACTACAGCTTTACAAATTTAGCACACACCGATCATATTCGAACCACATAAAAGATCATAAAGCGTCGTCCAAGCTAAAAAAATAAATAAAATGGAGTAGCACAACCAAAATACTAGGAATATGTTATTTACGACAGGCCTGTCTAGTAGGTGATTAAGGCGACAGTTTACAGAACAATTCTACGTAACACTGTTGAAGAAGAAGAGTATAGCTTCATTGGAGTTCACACAAGGTTGGTAGTAGTAGCAGTAGTATGGGTTCAGACAAAAAGGAGCTTAAGATTTAGCATAGATAGAAAAGCAACCCATGCGAGGCAAGGCTTTATCAAACCAGAAGCAATGGGATTGACGGAGCCGAACGCACGCATGCACCCGTACTGGCTCAGTAACAGCCCTAAACAGACCATCAGGCCCAGCCGTGTAGCCCCAACAGCGAACACAAGAGGATCCCAGAGCACCGCCAAAAGGAGCTGAGTGAAGTAAAGCAACAGAGCCATGGGGTTTCTGTGGAAACCTCCGTCTGCCCACACCATCCAGGCGGCCAGACCCATTAAGAAGCTTGTAGCGGGACAAGTGAAGTGCAGTGCCCAGGAGGGTGGGAACCAGAAGGGCATTCTGGAAGAGAGAGAATCATCACGGGCAGTGGAGAAGCCTATGCATGCTGATAAGACGGTGAGAGAGAGGGGGAGGGTAACAGCTATGGCAAGTGACTTTAGGCCACGTTTGGCCATGACCTTTCGTTTTTGGCGTTTCTCTAACATCCTCCCCTTTTGGTTGGTGGCGGTGTCTGGATGCGGTGTGAGTCGATGTTTGAAGTCATCGGAAGCCATGGAAGAAAAGAAGCGAGGGTGGTAGTGAGAGGGAGGTGCGTGAAGTTTAAAGATGTAGTGGAGAGTGACACGTGGATAGATGTGATGGAGCGGATTCAGATGTGTGAGTCTGTGTGCACATGTGGAAGCACTCCCCAACTGCACGTGTCCATCTCAGAAAGGAACTCATTTCAGGAGGAGTAGCTTCTTCTATTCTACACTTGTTCACCTCAATTGCTTTTGCCGACATACCTTCATCATACCAAATAAAACTTTTCACCACCTCATACATTATTTAATCACTCAATCATCTTTATTTACTACACATTTTTTTTTTTATTAACTTTTAATCTTATCACGCAACTTTTTTCATTTAATATATACTTTTTATGAAGTTGTCATGAAAATAGTTCCAATTTTTTAATTTGGGTTGCGTAAACAATTTAATTACTTTTTCAACTTTTTTCAGCCATTTTTAAGTTGGGGTTTAATTTTTTGTCTATAGAATATTATTAATTAACTTATTTAATACCTATGTTGTAGATAAAAATATATTTCATAAAGTTAGAACAAACCCATGTCCAGAAGAACAGAAAGGTTTTTTTTTAAAATGGTTAAAAAGAGTAGAGAGATTTTCTTGGAATATTTGACTATTTTTGTTTTTTTTTTGGGTTTAAATGGAGCAGAGCAGCAATCTGATGAGGGGATTTCTTTTTTTCACCCATATTTTTCTTTTGAACCTATTGTGAAAATTTTTATTTTATTTTAAAAAAATATTTTTACATTATACGATTTGAAAGTCTTTTGAGTTTTGGATTCTTCAATAAGTTAATTTTTTTTTTCAGATTAAAGAATTTAAAAATAAATAAAAAAGGTAAATAATGACATAACTTAAAAAGAACTAACAAAGTAAAGGAACCGTAAATCCAATACCACATAGCATGAAAAGTCATTATATCACCCGACAAACTAACATCGTCCTCTTCTCCTCACTCTTGCGTTTAGATTTAGTGATGTGTGAAAAAAAGAGATGCAGAAAGGCGAGTAATCCAAAATAACCTCACTTTACTCTCAAATAAAACATTAGATAATGAAGTTTATTATAAATTTTACTATTCAGAAACATTTTTTTATAAGAAAAAATTTAAAATTGTGAAAATTGACTTGCACTTTACTATTTTAAATTGTATAATTCTCTATATAATTTTTACTTTCAGATTACAAAAATTCAAGAGATTTTCACACTGCACAATTAAAAAAAAAAACTTTAAAATGAAAGACAAAGTGGATATTTTAATATTTATAGTCTCAGAAAAAAAAGAGTATGAGGTGCGAAACGAAATGGCCTCAGATGGCCCATGAGATGAAGCCCAGAAATAAAAATTAAAGAGAAAGAGAAAGTGAGGGTGGATCGTGGACGAATGATAAAACGGAAATGGGAGGCAGAAGATTGAAAAACAGAGAAACCATGGGCGTTGAATCGGTTACGCCGTCGCCACCTTCTCCGAGATCGGAAGGAAAAACCACTTTGCTCCAAAACCCCAAGATACCCTTCGCACTGACTCTTCTCTTCGCCGACGCCCTCCTCGTCTCTCTCATAATCGCATTTGTCCCTTGTAAGTTTCAATTTCCACACCCTCTTCTTCAAAACTTCAATTCATCTTAATTGATGTACGACGGCGTTTTATGCTTCCAGATACGAAGATAGATTGGGACGCTTACATGTCACAGGTTACCGGGTTTCTCGAAGGGGAGAGAGACTTCAGCAACCTCAAAGGTGACACTGGTCCTCTCGTCTACCCTGCTGGTTTTCTCTACATTTACTCTGCATTCCAGTATCTTACCCAAGGACAAGTTTACCCTGCTCAGGTCATGCATTCAAATTCTTCTATTTCTCATTCTACTTCATTTTTAACAAACCAAGTAATTCATCATGTATTTCTCTTTTCTCGTTGCAGATTTTATTCGGTGTGTTGTATATCATCAACTTAGCAATCGTTCTCGCCATCTATGTCAAAACCGATGTGGTAAGGATATAATTTTCTTCTGACTAGTTGTTGATGTCCATTTCACTGCTTTTGGAAACTGAAATTTCTATCAGGTTCCTTGGTGGGCCCTTTGCTTACTTTCTTTGTCCAAAAGAGTTCATTCTATCTTCGTGCTTCGTCTGTTTAATGACTGTGTGGCCATGACACTTCTTCATGCTGCATTGCTCTTGCTTGTGCACCGAAGGTGGAATATTGGGTTGATTGTGTTTAGGTAATTGCTCTCTTTCTAGACTCATCTTTTTTTAATATAAGGATAAAATGTTTACTGGGCTTCTTGCAATTATCTGTTAGTGGAGCTGTTTCTGTAAAGATGAATGTGCTTCTCTATGCTCCACCTTTACTGCTCCTCATGCTGAAGGTACCTATATACGTGCAATATATATCAGGGTATGTTGCCATCTTTTTCTTTCTCTCCTTACATCGTAATGCTCATGTAGCCTGCTTTCTTCACGCGCATGCAGGCTATGGATATCAGTGGCGTCTTATTGGCATTAGCTTGGGCAGCAGTTGTTCAGGTCCCTTGCATTTCATTTTCCTGTATATTTGTAATTTGTGAGACAATAATTGCACGCGTTGTTATTTATAGAGTGCACAAATATTTGGGTGTCTGATGGCTGGCTATTTTTTGTTTTAAAATAATCTTTCCATATTAGCAGGTGAGTTTCTCTTCGTGGGCCTACAGCTTGTTTGATTCTCTAGAGTGTGCAATGTCCAATTTTGGTAACATCAGTTAACTCCAGTATGGTTAACTTCTGCCATAGATATTACTGGGGCTTCCTTTCCTGGTTTCATATCCAGTTGCCTACATATCAAGTGCCTTCAATCTTGGCCGTGTCTTCATCCATTTCTGGTACTTATTTTTAAGCGTGCCCTTTATGTATGCTTGATATGATACCATGAACTCCGAAAACAAATTTAGCTTTCAGTATAATCTGAAACCCTTTTTTTTCTGTCCTCATTTATATATTATTGTTCTTTATTTGTTTAGTGATTCTCGCAAGAAATGTGAAGTTTAAACGTTACACTAAAACCTTCCTTTAATGTTTTGACCTAAGAGAAAAAATCTGCTTCTCTGCGAGCAACTCACACTACTCCCTTGTGAAAACCTGGTTGGAAGCTAATTTAGCATGGTACTAAGAAGAGGGATAGTGGACCTAAGTTATCTGTTAATGGCAAAGAGGACTTAGAATGAATCCAAACTTGGGGAAGAAAATATGACATCAAGGTTACCTAGGGATCAGAAGACTGTGGAGTTGCTGTGAGATAAAGGTTTATTCAAATCCTTTTGGTTGAAGAGAAAAACAATGTAAAAGTTTTTTTAGAAGCACAGCACAGCCTACAGTTCCTTCTTGTCTTGATCTGAGTTGGGCAATTAGGGGTTTGGATTTGGCAATTCGGAATCGGGTTTTGGTGAATGAGGAGTTTTGATTCCGATGAATGGTCATGTATTACCGACATTTTATATATTATTTAACTTAATTGAGACGCAACCTGTTTCATTTCAATTCAAAGCACAAAGGGGATTAGATTAGTATATTGAAGTTGATGTATTGAGTCTTTGGTACCTTTAATTTTGAGAAACTGTATTTTACCTTTTCTTACGCAGGTTCAGTTATATGTTTCCTGATGTATTATTTTAATTTATGTTATCAGGTCTGTTAACTTCAAATTCATCCCTGAGCCGGTATTTGTGTCCAAGGGATTTGCTATCTTTTTGTTGGCTGCTCACCTCATATTACTTGCTTCATTTGCGCATTATAGTTGGTGCAAGTAGGTATAAAAGGTTTATTTTTCTTTTATTTTTCAATACAGAAAATGCTAGGAACCCCCTTCAACTATAGGTTAATTGCTGAAAAGCCCTCATTGGTTTAAAACTCAGTAAGACTTCTTGAACTTCAAGACATACATG
Organism: Phaseolus lunatus; assembly: GCA_013389735.1. Taxonomy (NCBI): domain Eukaryota; kingdom Viridiplantae; phylum Streptophyta; class Magnoliopsida; order Fabales; family Fabaceae; genus Phaseolus; species Phaseolus lunatus. The sequence goes on along the minus strand of CM023857.1, from coordinate 42,444,868 downwards.
AGGGGTTCAGTTCATTGTAGCCTGCACACAATCTATTAAATTCAGGGAGGTGAGTTTTGAAGTGTTTCTGCTATTAACCTATGTAGTAGGGGGTTTTATATGTAATTTGGAAAAGAAAACTTAATTTATCTTGTCAGGTCATAGATTTAATAAGTTCTTTTTCTTCTGTTTGACCATAAATAATGAGAACCAACAATGCTTTTATTTTGTGGTACCAAATGTTGGACAGTGAAGTGTCAACAAGATCATAAATAGGTGTCATAGTCTTGTAATGCTGTGATGATAAATATACTTATTAGAATAGATAAGATGGATGCATGAACGAATTAGAGAGGAAGTAGGAGTAACTGTTATTCAGTGGAAGATGGTAGGAATGTATCTAAGATGGTTTGGCCATGTTGGAAGAAGATAGACTCAAATGAGTAGAGTTGATTAGATGGAGGATAGCTTAAGATGGAGTTGGATCTAAATGGCTTCGCCAAAGGCCTGGTATTTGATATTACACAGTGGCATTGTTTGATATATGAAGTGAGTCCTACCTAGGGGGAAATGCCTTTTGTTGTCATTAGTGGTGGTGGTGTGACCAATGTTTATTATTGTCCATGCTGTGGACGTCATAATTAGGATACATATGAACTGTGATTACTTGGATTGAAATATTGATGCAGCTGGATTACATGTTCACTTATTTAATTGCTTACAGACATGAAGGGGGACTTTGCAACTTTCTGCATTCCAGATATGTCTTTATGAGAATGAGGTTTGCGGTTTTCTTCTCTTCCTCTTTTTCTAAGAAGGTTGGCAAGAGCAGTTCATCATCCCTCCAGATCCTTAATAAAGAACGTTAGTAATCAATCTCTTGTAGGATTTAAGAACATTACTTCCCCTTTTTTGATAAGCGATGCTAACTTTTGACTTTTGCTCAGATATTGTGACAACTATGTTTGTTGGGAACTTCATTGGCATTGTATGTGCTCGGTCATTGCATTATCAGTTCTATTCTTGGTAAGTCTGCTGGGTTTCTGTTAATTATACAACTTCTAGCTCTCTGCTTAATTAATTTATTCTTACTCGTCAAAATAATTTAAAGAAAGGAAAACAAAAAACCGACCTGCTTAATTTATTAAGATGATAGAAGATGCAACCACAGAACAGTTGTTCCTGTTCGTGGTTTTGTATTCTAAAATAACCCTGGTGCTAATTCTTGCTATTTGTTATGGGACAGGTATTTCTATAGTTTACCTTACTTATTGTGGAGAACGCATTACCCAACGTTGTTGCGGTATGTTTAACCCACTTCCCATGCTTGATTCTAATTTTTTTAATGATTTTATTTGGTATTGAATTAATAAATAATCTATTTCTCTACTTGGCATGCACAAGCAGTTTGATTTTGTTTGTGGGAGCGGAGCTATGCTGGAATATCTATCCTTCGAATAGCCTTTCTTCAGCCTTTCTTCTCTGTCTTCACTTAATTATTCTCTGGGGTTTATGGTCTGCTCCCCCTGAGTATCCTTATGAACAATATAAGCCATCCAATCGGAAAAACAAATAGAAGTTCAGAGGTTCCTCTCCGTTTATGTTGTGGTGGATAGAGGATGAATTGGACAAAATGATTCTCCTTCGTCACTGCTTCCCCTTTGATGTAGATGTTTGTGGTGTATCTTGTGGATGTAAAACAGAGTATAGGAGCCAGAATGGTTATTAAATATGCCCATGTTTTTATAAGTTTTATTTTTGCCCACTTTGAAAGTTTTGCAATTGCTAAGTGATAGTGTATCTAAAATGGAATTATTGACATTTAATAGCATAAATGAATTAATATTGCGGAAAAAATAATTTTGATTTTGACAACATAAATTAAGAAATGAAAATTGTTCAGCGTTCAGTTAAATAGTATTAGTATGTGTGCGTGATTTTCCCCTAAATTATGCTGATAAGTAGTCACTTCTCTTTGATTTTTACACTTGATCTTTTCCGAACGACTTTGGTAATTACATATCTATATTTTTTTTTTAACTTAATAATCTATTATTGTATATAAGGAATATTTTATTTTCTAACAGTTGTTTTTATATACATCGTTTTTTTTAGTCATCTTACTCTTACCCTTACAAATATAACTAATTTATTAATTTGTAAAAATGTTACCATAATAAAAAATAATTATTATACTATAATAAAATTTACAAATGTGTTTAGTACATAATTATAATATTATAAAATATAACCTTTTTATGTATACTTTTGTATTTAAATATAAATTTAATGATAAATATATTTATTTTAATAATTAATTGTTTAATTATATGTATTTTATTACTTATATAAATTTAATGAGAAATATATTACTTTTGAAGATTTGATTAAGGAATTAAATGGGAGTTTCAAAGTTTGGTTTTGCTGAATTGTTTGTGTTTTTAATTGGTCTTTATAATTCATAGACAACCATGTTATACTATAAAATGCTAATCAAATTCAAGCTCGTAGCATACAGCACTGGTGGTAAGTTATTTGTTCACACGGCTGCATAATCCTTTTCTTTATGAACTCAAGAATGTGTACAATTTGCGATGTGACTTTATGCAACTTATATATGTTGCCAAGTCAGGATGGGCAATATAATTGTATCACCTTACAAAATTATAATTATTGCTGACTTGCCCATTGTAAAAATTGCTCAAGCAATGTTTTTCTTAACGTCAAGCACTTGATGAGATGGGAAACTGTATAAATGAGTTGGAACAAAACATCAATGATCTAAGAACAGAGATGGGAGAGAAGAGCACTCATCACCTGTGGCCCCTGTTGCCCGTGCTAAGCCAACGGAAGAAGAATCTAACAAAGAAGGTTCTGCTTGAGTTACATTTGTGTTCTACTGTCTTGTTTTATTTTGTATCTTGTGATATGTATCTAGTGAACTTTCTCTTCGGTAGCTAAAAATTACTGTTCAAACTATTTAAAAAGCAAAGCCCTGCTGTTGATTTCTTGTGTTTTTCTAATTGGAATGTGCTAGATTGGGTGCTATGTGTTTGTGGAGGATATTTGACACGAACAAATTTATTTGGTCTGACTACTGTTTACTTACAGTTCCCGATAGTTTCTGATCGTGGAGTAAGCAAATAAAAAAAACACAAATATATTAACAATAGCCACACCAGTGAAGATTAATTTACATAAAATTACAAAAACAGAGACGAAAACAGCATTCAAAGTAAAACATAGCAAGCCTGATGATCAGAAACTAGAAGGCAGAGTAAGGAAATAAAAGAAAGTGCATGTTTGAGTTGCTGTTCATTCAAATTGTTGTGACAGTCATTTCAATACCCTTCCAACCCTTTTGCAAACGTAATTGAGTCTTAAGAACATCAACTCAAACATGCAGAAAGCTGTAATTGTTCTAAGAATTACGACAGCGAGTGATGGTGGGGCAGCCACGGGTGTAAGGATTAGCATCTGCACCTGGCTTGCAGTTGTAGTAGGAAGCACCCCTCCTAGAGCATGGCACAGTGTTACGTTGCAGCGCCTGGTAGCTTATATACTGTGAGGTTGCTAGAATGCGCCGGTGGGACTCTGAGTCCATTCCAAACTCACCCTCTTCCATGCACTCTTCTATGGAGCCTTGGCAAGGTGCTGTTGTCTGAGGCACCAACCTTAGACGGTGCTCACCTATTGCACCTACTATGGAGGGACTAATGGACATAGCCACCAAGAACATGGCCAAGAGAAAAGAAGCATTTGACATTGTTTTGAAGTGAAGAAGATGGTGCACTTATTCTTCTATAGAGTTTCAAGTCTTCCATTCATTCTATTCTGTCCTTTTATAGAAGCTTACTAGGAGAGTAGGAACTGGTAAACTTGTTTTAGAAGGATTTCAGTTTTATAACAAGGAACTATTAACTGTTACTTTTTCTTTTCATGACATTAAAAATAATAAGTGTTAGAATAACATATAATATTAATAATAATTCTAATAACCTAGCACCTACAAATGAGGAACTCATTTTACAAACTTCTAGTGATTCCGAAGTTCAAATGTGTTTCAATTGCTAAGAAGAAAAAGTTGGGTACACGATGAATAAACCATTCAAAACCTACCAAGAAAATGATATTAAGAATGATTCAAAGCATTAAGTAATTAACTTTGAAATGTTTAAGTGTTGGCCTTAAGATGTATGGATTACGCAGATGGCTAATTCAATATTTTGTGGAGTCTGAGGCCTTAAAAATTGATGTTGGGTTTGAAATAATGTTGCTCACGATAGGCCACTATAAGTCATTTTACCTGCCGAATTCCGTTGGCTAATTGACATTGAAAAACAACTTCTTCTGAAAGCAAGCAATCGTGCTTATCCTAACAGACAAACATCAAAAGTAGCAGAAGCTCCAGTTTCCATAGTTGCCATCAAATGTTATTGGTGTAATCACAAGTTTCTAAATCAAATGAGTATGTAAACCAGGGTTGGGTTTACCTGTATGGAAATTAATTCCATTTTAAGAATATTGTGGTTTAAAAAAATTCTGGAAAAATTGAAAACTATTTTTTAAATAAATTAATACATATATGCACATCAACACAAGTTGCTTCAAGTAGAAAAACTTGATCCTCCTTAAATAAAATCTTGGGTTTGAGTTTTACGAGCAAAACTTGTAAATTTTGAAAGTTTACCCACTTTAAATAAGTTTATCCGACTTGACTTAGATTACTGGCAGAGAAAAGCTATACCCTTGTAAAATAATTTTATGTCATACCTGATAAGTTTGTTAACTTTTGTGATAATTAATTATTTTATAAATCATATCAATAATGATTGTGATAGCATAAATCTGTAAAATTGTTTGTTTTGTAAGAATTTTTTTTAAAAAAAAATTATAGCTCAGATGTTCTACATATATAGGGGATGTTCCACACAGCTAGGTGATGAAAAAAACGATTTTTACAAAAGAAAATATTTTTGTTATTATGTAACAACACTTTTATTAAAGTGTACTAATTATTAGAATGTGTTTTCTTTTTTAAATACATTAACTTAATTTTCAGTTATTTGATAACACACTTTGATAAAATTAATTTATATATAACCAGTCACTCATCAATAATTTAATTCTTAAAACTTTTATGTCATGATCAAAAGATGTTACCGTTAACTTGCCGATTAAGAATGATAAATAATTTTTTTTAGACCACCTCATACAGTTTAAAATATTTTAAAGATTAATTATTTTACTATGATGATATTTTGAAATTATATTAGATATAATATATATATATATATATATATATATATATATATTATATTTCAATATAAATGAATTAATATCAATTGATCTAATGTCTTGATCAAATCAATTTTCTTAATACTATCCAAAAATAGGACCAACAATTTAGTCATTCTTATCCATTGCAGACATCTTTTATACTAACTTTTATTTTACTAGTTGAAGGATAATTATAATTATTTACTCCCTTTCTCTTCTATATTCTTTGCACTACTTTATCTTTCACATTTCTCTATTTTTTCATCACATTAATTATTACATATTTTATCTCTCTAATCTAGTTCATCATTAGTTGAATGGTAGTGTTACTTTCAAACAGCATGACTATAAACTAGTTTAACTAGCTGTAGTTAAATTCAGATGCATTCTCTTGTCAATCTGTAATATGTGTCTAAAATTACACAACTTCGCTCAAGTACAACACTACTTTTTTACGAATAACCTACATGATTGAATTGTCACCAAAATATTTTATCAACATTAATATTCCTTCGTAACATTTACTTTGCAATTGTCTGTAGTGATCGTGGAGGAATGGATGTACAATATTTAGTTTAATGGTGAAGAAAAATGCTGCTGTGGGACATTACCAAGGACGGTGATACCAGGATTATGCGACACATGGAACAGGGAAAAGAATAATACTAATTTGCACCCTTTGAATTCTCATCTTTCCAGCTTGCTTAAAAATGCTTCCATTGGTGGTAGCTCCTTCACAATTTGCTCCCAATCAGGCACACCCTGTAAATGCATTACCACTCATTAATATGTTCCTGGTAATGGCATCAGGGGTAGTGAGTTAAGTCCAACCATGCTCAGTTTTTCATGACATGCAGGAAACTAATAAATGACAATTCCACAACAACGTGGAGAAAAACTTTATATAAGTTTACTCTGAAATGGAACTTACTCTCCCTGATCTTCGAACTCTTCCATCTAAGCGCAGTATTATGTACACATCTTCACCAACTGAAACTCCTTCAGATTTCTGCTGATCTCTTATCCACCTAGTTAAGTTAGCATACAACTATTAGCAAATCCACCTTTCTATATCATGCACTTCTTAGCTGACATCAATCCATCCACCCTTTGACATCTATGTTGAGGCTAGTTTCCTCCCCTCATTTAATGAAGAAATATATTGCAATGATAGCTAATATACAAGAAATCAGAGCATATTACCGTTCCCATTCTGCAGGAGACACAACCTCAGCCTTGAACCTGATTTCAGTTTTCAACTTCGATTTTGCAGTTACGGACTGTGCTCGCTTCTCAAAATCTTCCTAGCAAAGTCTTATGGATTAGTGTCATCTCATCAAAGAAATAAAACTTTTGGATGAATAGCAAGATATATATGAAGGTACATGGTTATATCAAGTCTTACCCCAATAGATGGAAGAGCTTCAGCAGCTTTTGGCTGCAGACCAAATCCTTTTTTCTCAATTTTTGTTTCTCGACCTTCTCCCCAGATAACAGGAACTAACAGAACACCGCGTCTAAGGAGATCGGTGCGAAATCTCTCGGCTCTTTGCATAGCCAAAGACACTGTTTCCTTTTTTCCTGCTAATATAACCTAAAACCAAAGCTTCAGTTCGAGCATGGAAGATTCATATTGAAAAGGAAAAGAACAAAAACAAAGAGAAAACAGTATAGGTTACAAAAGAAAAAGCAAATAGTAATAACGTGATAATCATCAGTCTGTCACTAGTGCTGGGCATAATTACAGAAAGGAAATAAATGGGAGAAGAGCAGTCAACCCATTTAATGCCACAAATATGTTAAATGTTGTGAGTATTTTCCAGATCAACTTCAAGTTATCAGTGCCTCTCATTTACGTATTGATTTCAAGATTAAAGTACCACTTCAGAAGGCCAGCATTGTAAAGAAAGGAGATAATGTGAATGGATGGTAAAAGTCTTTGATATTATCGTAACTTGTATTAAAAATGAACTCCAAACAAGATAAACAACAGAAGAGGAAACACTGACAATGTTGTCTCTCCGACAAATTTCAAATAATCATCATAATTATTTATTACTCAGAAAGCTATTAATACTTAAAAGTTCAAATAGTTAGTTTGTCCTGACAGAGATAGACCAAATACATATAAAATACCTTTACAGAAAAGGCTTGCTTTTTTATCTTTTATTATTGTAAAATTGTATATGTATAATAATAGTAATTTCGTATATTTATGGTTCCATACATTCATGATTCCCCCAGTCATTATATATGTTGGGCAGCATGTAAGGTAATTTTATATATCTAGGGCTTCAGCTAAAAATCTCAAAAGAATGACAATTTTGTAGCTAAGTTGTAAGTTTTGCATATGGGAACAGGATGATCTAATTGTACAAGATTAGTTCTAATTTAAACCAATTGCAATGAAACCATGCAACAAGAAAATGTCAACAAGCCACAGTGCAATATAGCATCTGAAATATAAAAAAGTTACAACTCACAAGTTGAGATTTGAGCCAACCAAATTATTATTTAGTTTTTCTATCATTATATTTTAATTTTTTTCCTTAAAAGACATAACCTCTACACTGAGAGATTTTTTCAAAATCATATGATAAAACTAAGAATTTTGATAAAGCTTTTCCTTCCTCCCTCATAAATGTCCCATGAGTGTGTATGACTTTCTTTTTGTATGAAATGCCTTAATATTATAATGCACAAGGTAATAATCACTTAATATGCAACATGCTTGTGATAATGATCTTGTGTGCATCTATGTATGTATATGGAAAAAAAAAAAATTGTTAGTTGCCATTTATCTTGTGTTGAAATCCCCCCCATTTCTATGCTTCAAAACCTAATATAGAGGAAATATTTCAGTCACAGCAAGAACCCCCTCCTCCTAGAAATGAAAAAAACAGAAGAAAAAGAGATAAAAATAAACATGTAAATACTAAAGCAAAAGGAAAAAGTCCAACATGTGGTAGAGACTAGAGAGAGAGAAAATATCAAAAGAACATAGATACTAACTGGTCTAACTGTATCCCGTAGCTGCACAAGTTCAACTACTCGATTAGTTGAAAGCCGCAAAGGCAACCTTGATAGTGTCTCATCTCGAGATATTTGTGCAAGTTGTTCCTCCTCTTTTTTATTGTCCCAAAAGAACAATGCCACAAGGACAACAATACCTGCACATCGCTGATTCCAGTGATTAGTCATTTAATGAAGCAACGTAAAGGGTATCATCACACCCCACAATTATCTTGAAAGAAAACAAACTCACAGAGACAAAGAGAGAGTAACACACTAAATTTAGTCAATATAAATTGATCCAGAATTGTTTTTTAGCAAATTAAATATATCACTATTCACCTCCAATATTAATGGCAGCATTCCCAGAAGTTGCCAAGAGATCGGGAGCACCATCACCACCATTAATTGCACGAATTAGCCTGGGCACAGTAAGAAACAATGATATTCCTGCACCTGCTGTCAGTGCTACATAAAAGAATCTCCTAACCCCACGAAATGGTGCTTGAACTTCACTAATAAGTTTTAGATCTCGCCGAAAACTGTAGCCAATGTCCTCCCCACCAAGCCTAGCCTGGTTGCGTGGCAGAACAGTAGGAATTATTGTTAAAAACTTCAAATATTTAACATTCAATTAGACACAATTACAATGAGGAACACAAGTTCCTTTCAAATGACTTTCCCCCTGACTATTATATTATCCTTCGGAATGATATCCTTTCATGTTTCAAGCTGTCTCAACAGTAGCAATGGAGGCATGGGGTGGAAACATAGGAGAGAAAGACTTTTTTTATCAATGGTTTTACAGAATAAAATAATCTTCAGAGACACCACCATTAGAGACATATATTAAGGCATTCATGAACCTTCATTTAACACCTTAAACATTTAGGAAACTCGGTCATTAACAGCTATAATAAAGCACACAATATCAGACAACTTAGCATTACAAAATCCTTGATAACAGACTAGAAACCTCTTCTTGTAGTTCCTTGAATTCGGGCAAAACTCTGAAGGAGGCCAAGTCGGGATCATTGAGTATGGTAGCAAATTTCAGGTTGTATTCCCTCAAAGCAGTGCGGAGAGAATCAGCTGCTTTCTTTCCTTCTCCCCTTCAAGAAAACAATAACCAAACAACATCTAGATTGTAATGTAAAGATAAAAATAGAAGTATTAGCTAACCAATGCCCTGATTAAATTGCATGTTTTTTTTTCATATGATTTATAACATCAAGAAAATGCAAGGAACATAAGAAATTCAACAATTTTAGAGATGCCCACTTGCTTAGTCGTCTCGTTGCCAAAAGCCTAGGAAGTCCCAGGATTAGGAATTAAAACTCAACAAAGACATGTGGTGATGGCAAGTAGATACCATGCCTTACCATTTCACAACTTACAAGTTCCATGACTCAAGTAGTGGATTCAATCTGATTGAATAAGAACCACTGCCATATAGCATCACTAACAAATTCTATTAAACCATCGAATCACTAATTACCAACTGAAAACTGTGTGATCCGTTCTAAAAAAGTATTATACCTGTATGCATGGCAGCAAGCTTTATTGTAGAACGCAGCTTGGGCCTCCACTGGATTAGGGTTCAAGGTAAGTGCAGTTTCAAACTGGGTTAAAGCATCTTTAACCTGAAAAAAAAAAAAATCAATTGAGAAAAAGGAAAGAGCTTTTAAGGCCCCACTTAAACTACATGGTTCTGCTATAGAAGATCTAGGAGAGTGGAAGAAAAAGTTGAAGATAATAATAATACCCGTCCTTTGGAGAAGAGCTGGAGACCCAAATTGACGCAGGATTCCGCGGTTTGAGTATCTGCTTCTGGGGTCTGTGACGAAGAGCATGAAATCAGAGAAAATTGAATTTTTTTGCGTGAACGTAGAAGAATCGTAGTGTGCGAGGGAATGCATGGCCTTGTTATATTCCTCCAATTTGATTCTGAGAAGCATACGAATGGCTGCACTGCAACCACAGCCATTGCCAAGTTTCATATCTTGTTTTCTTTAAGTGTTACTGCTATTAACGTGTTATCCAAACATGACACAATCTCAACCTTCAGTTTTGGCCAATTCTAGAAACGGACGATGAGGATCTTATGGTGCAGAGCTCCCTCATTTTGATTTTAACGTCGTCGTTTCATCAAATTTGAACATCAAACTCTGTAAATTGCTCAAATTTTTAGTTTGCAAATAAATTTATTTCATTTTTATTCTCAAGACCACTCTGTCTAAAATTTTGTTTAAATTAGTAATTGTTTCGTAGGATTAAAAACATAATTATTTTCCATTCCTAAATTATAAGAGATTCCTAACAAAAGTTACTCAATAGAAGCTAAATGATTAAGGTTTTGTTTCAATTTTCACTTAGTTAAGTTCAACAACAATGCTTTCTAAGAGAGAAGTTACTTTTATTGGACATTGACATTGAAGATTTAATAAAAAGTAAGATTTAATTAATATTTTAATATTTAAAATTTTATATATTTTTAATTAAGTTTTTATTAAAAAGATTATTCAAATGGGTATTTAAAATATTTTTTTATTTTATTAAAATATTTATTTGTTTTAATTTTATTATTAATGGTATGATATAACCTTGGCCGTCTAATTTAAAGAGATTGAAAAAAAATGAGTGAACAGTTAAAAACCAAAAAAATTGAAAGTAACACTTATATTTGATCACGTACTTAAACAAAAAATAAAATAAAATAAATTAAACATTTAATAAAATAATTTTTTACCAAAAATTTGAATTAAAATACTTAAATTTATTACATAGTTGAAATTTAATTAACTCTAAAAACTATAGAATATTTACTTATATGCATTTATAAAGTAGAGTTATCATTCAGTCATTCTTAATATAAAACTATTTTAATTTAATAGTGTAAAATTATTTTTAAACAGAACACTTAAATTCAAATTTATAATAATATTGTAATAAACGACTAGGTAGTCCAGCTAAAAAGTATTTATAAATATATTAATATTGTTATTGATGATCTGTGTTAAAAGTTAAAAATGTTAATTTTGTTATTTCTTACATAAAATTAGATGTGTAGTTTTTCTTAATTTAGTTGTTTTAACCTAACTTATTTTTCTTCTTAATTTAGTTATTTTAACCTAATTTAATATTTTTTGTTTTTCTTTTACAAAATAAATTCAAAGTCATTTATTAATTAAGATAAATTAGAATGATCTTAAATTATCCTCATTCATGTCTAATTTTAATGTAAATACTTATTTTCCTTAAGTTTTTAATAAAAAAACAATTACACTCCTTCTAATTTTTAACACATCCTATACATTCTTAATAAAGTAATATTTTTCTATTTTATTTAATTTGAAAATAACATCTTGACTAAAAATTAAATAAAACTATGAAATTAAAAAACTATAGTTTTAAAATATAAAAAAACTATTTTTTATAAAAAAAAGTTAAACTATTTTATTATTATATATTAACCATATCTAAAAATTTATATTGACACTCATCATAAATTGTTTTGTACAAATGCAAAAGATTAATATTTTTTTATAAAATATTGTTTTAATATAAAATAAACAAATAGTAATAAAATGTATGATTAAATTATTAACTTATTATTATATTTAATATATATTAATACAAGTATAAATATGTTATAAAAAATACAAGTATAAATATAAAATAAAACAAGGAGTAAGAATGTTATTTAATTAATAACACGAGATACAAATGTCTATTCTGAATGTCCTTTAAAAAAAATATCATTATGAATGTCATTTTAAAAAAAAATATCAGAAGAGATGGTGTAATGTTTTTACAATTAAATGATTCAGTTTTTATTTCTATAAAAACCTTTAATTTTAAATTTTCATAAATTTTAATTAAATATATGTCTGAAAAGAGTTTAATGAAGAAAAGAGAAAATAAACTTTAAGAGTAAATAAAAGAAGAGGCACAACAAAAAGAAATACAGAAAGAGATTTCATGAAGACTGGAAATTTCATGAAAATGAACAAGAGGAAGACTTCATCCAAACTTTGGAAAATACGATTAGCGAACATGTACGTATGTAATTTTCTAGTCTTTGGATGAACGTGAGAAATTAGAAACTCGTGTTTTGAACTTAAGATAAGACTTTGACAAAATTCATGCATTCTTGAAATTAAAAGTGTCTTTTGAAGCTTATAACTACCATATGTCACTTTCAAAGTACGCATGTGTTAGTTTGATTATTTCACCTGACTCTTTAATTTTTCAAGAGTCTTCTTATGTTTATTGGAGAGTAAATAACTGTCTCACATCTGATTTCTCCAAAAGTCATCATTGTTTTTCACATGTAATTATTACATTCAAATAATTATCAATATGTACTCCTTAATTTCAAGAGATTAATATGTGTTAATCATTGTTTTGGAGAATTAACTCTTAATTAGTAAAGTTAACTCATTTTTTGTTGACTCCTTAGAGCAAATTCCTCTATATATAAAGGACTCTTTTTCATTTGTAAACATGAACATCTTGAAATTAAATGAAAGTCTTCTTTGTGAGTTTGTAAGAGTTTGAATTTTCTCTTCTCTTATTTTGGTTCTTATATTGATAAATTTTCTCAAGTGGTTAATCTCTTTACACTTATCCTTTAGTTTTTGGATTAAATGTGGCGTGTTCTTATTCCTTTTCTTGTTTCAATTCATTTTTGTTTTTCTTTACATGCAAATAGCCTTAGTACAATTGTTATTGCTTGATTACATATAGATACAAATTGTTCTCTTGTGCATATAATTAAGGATGTAGTATTTCATGTAATCCATGATTACTAATGGCTCCAAATTCAGATAGCACGTCACTATCTTACAGTCAGTTTAAGCTTCAGCTGCCAATGTTCAAATGGGAAATTAGATTTAGTAAATCCACAGGCTTATGACAGTTTGTCCACATTTTGTGAAATCGGAAGCTTATTTCTTAGAGTAATAATGGTACGCAACGCTAGATTGTGAAAGTGCTGGAATAGCATTTTTTTTGTGTGAAATGGATTGAAACATGGTTTTTCACCTTAAACTGACACTACTACTTTGTTTATGTTTTCACATTAAGAATGTGATTTGTATGACATGTTGAAAATTTGATCTCTCTGTTCTATCCAAGTTTGAGAAGGTGGGTGGGTAAATTAGGGAACGATAAGAAACTAACCAGACAAGGCAAAATTATTAGGGTATATGGAAGGTACACTCAGAAATCTTGCATCCCTTTTATTTTCTTTCGCAGCTGTATAAATATCTAATGGCTTTGCAGATTAATCAAAAGTGGTTAACTCTGTTACTGCAAGTTTAACCATGTTATCGGTGAAGGGTGGTTAACACACTGTTACAGTTAATAGAAGTAGTGCTTAACTTTGTTGAGTAATTCATTAATAAACCCGTATCTCATAAAAGTTTTGGAAATGGCCTAAAATAGGCAAAATAGAAACAAACAACTACTACCGCCTAAAAACAGTGCCAGCAGTATCATAAAGCAGATGAAAGACCACGAATGCCTCGAGAGAAGTAAAAATTTGCTCCCGATTCAATGGAAGTGAGGGGATTTCTTCCTGCACCTCTTAAAAAAAATGCACATATTTCTCTTTTGACATTTTTTATTGAACTTTTTTGTCTTAATTTCGGAATGTGATATTCAGATACTTCCAAAATTATAAAATACAAAAGTTAAAATTTGTGATTTTTTTATTCCAAAACATAATCTGAAACACAAATTTATTTTTCAAAATGCAAATTTTATATTTTAGATTGTAAAACTCAAAATACAAATGACAAACTAATTTATTTTAGATTGTAAATTTTGTATTTCAGCCTGTAGAATCCAAAAGAAAAATAACAAAGTTATGAATATGGCAACCATTACTGTTCGACTTAATGGCTGTGAGAATAATAAGCTTAGAAAATTGCACTCAAGAAACTAAAACATTACCAGTACCCACATTGAAAATGCATCTTCTGAGAAATTGTACAAAGTAAGGACAGGCGGGGATACAAGGAAGAGGGGCTGGCAAGGACAGAAACGGAAGATATTGAAAAGGCAGATATATAGTTTTGCTTGAACCAATTCTACTTCACTTTGTAAACCGATCCTTGTGATTTTACAAAATACAACAGTATTCATCAACCTCAAACCAAACTTTTAATAAAACCAATTCTCAAAGAAATTTCAACTAAAAGGAAATACCTTATTCAAAGTAAAAAAAAGATCAATTATTTTGCTCAATGTAGCGCTTGGCTCCCTCCAAAGTATTCTTCAGCAACATTGTGACCGTCATTGGACCTACACCACCAGGAACAGGAGTAATCCAACCTGCAGTTTTAGATGCTTCCTCAAAATCTACATCTCCAACAAGCCTGTAACCAGACTTCCTTGTTGAGTCATCAACAGCATTTGTGCCAACATCTATGATTGCAGCTCCAGGTTTGATCCAACTTCCCTTGATCTATTAACATAAAGAATTTCACTATGCATTAGCGAACTCTCCATTAGGAAGAAGATTGGTGGCAGTAACTACTACATGGGATTTCAAAAAAAAAAAAAACCCAAAAGATTGGCAGTAATAACTTGAAGAGGCACAAAATTTACAAAAACTTTGTGGCACTTTTGTGCAAACATTGTTTATACCAACGGTACAAAGTCATGATAGAAAGATCAACTTCAGTTTCAAAAATGCCATTAAACAGCACCAGTTGTCTGTTTCATTTGAAAGTCAATGCACATCTAACAGATCAGGATAGGTACTACTAAGGACAAGGGGCTGCACAAGAGAAACTTAAAGTAAGCTATTTAACGTGTTTGATAGTATTTGATAGCTAATGTTATCCATGACATTTTAGAATAAGAAATCCATGTTCCAAGGGATAGAATCTGAAACTCCACATTCCACAACCATTGCACAAGGACATAGAACAGAGATGCAAATAAAGGAAAATATATTTTGATAATTACCATCTTTGGCTGTCCTGCTGCTGCAATAACAATATCTGCTTCACGTATGATACTTTCTGGTTGACTTGTGTGTGAATGTACAATAGTAACTGTAGCATCTGCTTTCAAAAGCAGCAATGAAGCTGGTAAGCCAACTATGTTGCTTCTACCAACCACAACTGCCTTTTTTCCCTTTATAGTTACACCACTTCGTTGTAATAGTTCAAGACATGCCTGTACAAACAAAAACGTAAATCAGATTTTGAGAGACTATTTGAAAGATAACTTGTCAGTAAACAATCTTGATCAGTAAGATTTAAATCAACAAAAAAAATAGAACAACCTTCCCATAGGTTTAGTGTAGTGAGGATCACAGAGTTTGCTAACAAGTGTAAGAAAGCCTTGTAAAATGGGAATGATAAAGAATAGATCCAATACTTTTGTTCTAAATGATTAATAGAGTTCAAATATTTTCATACATACATCACTCTTGGCCCAAGTTTATCATTTCTCTAGAACAACAAAGGATTAAATCGTCATATCAAACAACAATACCTAAAGCTAATTCGCATGCAGAAATTATGCTCCAGAAAACAAATTTGAAAAAAAAAATCCCAACACCAATAAATTTCAGTAAATAGAAGATATACCTGAACGAAAAAAATAGAGGAAGACATTAGTGACTAACAAGTTAGTTTGTTGTTTTTAAACAAAAAGTTATTTTGCTATAATAGTAGTATTTTCCCCCTCTTCTAATCTAACTAGCCAAGCTCCAAACACTTGATGATTTGTAAGAAGAGAGAGACTACATTAAAAAGGAAGAAAAAAAGGCATGCGAAATTCATTCAATTGTTGACATATTGAGTGTAATCCAAAATGTTTCAGATTGAAGAGCACTTTGCCTTGGGAGTGCATGGAAGGAACAGGGGATCCCTGCCTTTCATTGCAAGCTTGCCAATGTTCAAAGGATGAAAGCCATCCACGTCCTTCTCAAGGCTAATTTCAGTCAGAACTTTCTCTTCATTTATGTGCTTAGGCAACGGAAGCTGAACCAAAATACCTGCGGATATAAACAAACCAACACTCACAATAAAAAAAAGGCCCAAAACAAAAAGTATAATCAATATCTAAAATAATACACGCATGGAGTGAAAAATGTGTGTCTTACACTAACCATGTACATCAGGGTTAGCATTCAACTCATGAACTTGCTTTATTAGTTCAGCTTGGGATACTTGTTCTGGAAGGTCCACATCGAAGGAATTGATTCCCAATTCAGCGCACGCCTTTCTCTTCATTCCCACATAGCTTTGTGAATCCTTCCTGTGCCCTACTATCACCACTGCTAATCCTGGAACCTGCAACATTTCCCACACATACACACAGAATCGCGAATATTTACATGTTCGAAAATCAAGATTCTTGTTTGTTATATTCAGTTTTCATGAAACAAAAATAAGGGCTTACCTTGCCGTATTTTTGAGAGAGGAGCTGCACCTCGTCGGCGATTTCAGATCGGATGGTTTGCGCAACGGCCTTGCCATCGATAACGGTGGCCATTTGATCTGTGAAAGATTAGAGTATCGTCACTTCTATTACTCTTATCACTTCAGAAATTGTCTGAATACGAAACACCTCACTACTCGTCGTTTCGTGCAATGTTATCACACGAGCACATGCACGTGTAAAATTTAATAAATATTAAAATGTTTATTAAAAATTAGTAGTCATATAAAAAGACCTTAATTTATAATAATTTATTAATAAATTATACTGTATTTTATGAAAAACATAATACCTAATTTTATGTCTTTCTAATAGTTCAACTTTCTTTTGTAGTTTGCACATCACCTTAGAAAATTTACATTTAAATGTAATGTAAAAGTTTGAGATAAATGATGATATTCTTAGAGTTAGTGATGTGAGACTCAATAAACTTTTTTTCAGTCTTAAATAAGTTTTTCTAATTTATATAACAATACTATAGAAATCTTTAGATGGCTGTTAAAAAAAAAAATACCAAATGTGTTATTACTAAATTTTAAGAAATGTACATATGATTTATCCAAAATATTATTATAAGTGACAAGAATAATGATAAATGTTAAATAAAATAGGTGTACAAATACTATTACCACCAAAAAAAATTGCAAATTAGATTTGTTTTTAATTGTAATAATTTATTCCCAAGTGAAGGATCGGACTACTTCAGAATTTTTTTTAAGACTTCACAAAAATCGGAATTGATTGATTTCGAGTTAATTTATATTAAATTTAATATTTTAAAAAAATTGAGTCAACTCGAACCATTTTAATTACACTCAAGTGAGGATTAAATCGTGATCTAAAAAGTATAAAATAACTTACAATTTTAAAAATTCATATAATCTCTTGTTTGTGAGTTTAATCTTTAAATTAAACAGCATTTGTTTATATAAATATATAAAAAGCAAACATCACTTTAAAGCTTCCGAGTAGTTTTTGTTAACAAATTTGAATGTAGGTAAAATATATTTTTCCTTTAAAATTTAAGTAATTCATTTCTCAGTCTCTCAAAAAAATTTTCATACATTATTTCTAGTCTTTATAAAATTAAAATGTATCGATCTCTATCACTAAAGTTATTTTTTTAAAGAAATTAAAAGCGAATATCAAAACCATATTTTATTCTTTTAATTCCAAATACTCATGTATTATTGATGTTTTTATACATAATATTTTAACTTTAATCAGTTATTTATTTACAAAGGAGGATTTAGATTGTATATTATTATAGTATAGTATAAAAGAGCAGATATGAAAGAATAAGAAAATATTTATAAAAATGATCAGATCGAATACCCGATTTAATAATCTTAATACTGAAAATTGTTCCATAATCTTCTTTAGAGATGAATTCAGGAATATATTTATTGAAAGATGCCATCATCCATAATTCCAATTCCAATATGGCAGAAGATGAAGCAGCTGCAAGTGTTTCAGACACTGCACAAGCTTAATCATAAACGTACACATAAAGAGATCTGATACACAAAATTTACAGGTCTGATAGATCTAGCCGCATACATACATAAATATACAAATTTTTGTTTTGATGCAGCAGCCATATATATATGAAGTGTTTTTGTCCTTATATGTTGTGCATGTGATGCCAAGAAAACTCTGTAAGATTTTTATGCCACTCCCTGCATGTATATTATATAGATATGTGAGAAGAAGATGAATGAATTATGGGCACACTGATAGGTAGATTTGTTATTAAATTTTGTGGAAAGTTTATGTGTGACTCCAAGAGGCCAAGAATATTAGGGTTCTTATAGGGTCTTCTGGTTGAAGGGTGAACCTTTGATTGCACTTGAGAAGCCTACTTCGGTGGTTGGAGGCATCGGTGGAGATTGCCTTACAAAGGTGGTGGAGCTTCTCTCCCACGACGGATCTGGCAGAGTCCTTGGCCAGAGAGGTTTCAGCAGAAACGTGAGGTTTCATTGTGGCTAATTAACTAAGGTAACCCTTTGTAATAGAGCTTAAAGGGTGGAGTAATGGAGATATATATAGAGAGAAAATGAAAGCATATGATACGTAGTGGTAGCTACCATGGCCCACTTCTTCTGTTCATGTGGGTCGCAAGATTCCTTCTGTTGGATGACAGATGGGCTGTGTAGATAAGAAAGTGGTGTCACATCTTATCCATACAATTTATAATATTATTTTTCATTTTTTTTATTATTAAAAATATTTGTCCAGTATCTTTTCTATTAGTGAAAAAAAAAAATTGTTTGGGTCTGATAAAAATAGTAATTTGTATCATTATTCCTTTTATTACATCACTTTTCTTACTTTGATTTTTTAAAATATAAAGTATTTATTCTTATAATAATATGGACCGGTTAAATTAACCTTTTGAGAATGTAAGTGTTTGAGAGATTGTGAATTGTCTAATAAATAGGTTGATTGAGTAATTAGTCACAAAAATTCATTTTATTTGTATATTTTACTTTATAATTGCTTACTCCTTTGTCCTTTTCATGATAGAGACCATTCCAGCTTTTTGAAGGTGGCCTTTATTCTTTCGTTTAATTTGCGACTTTTTTTTGTAACTTTTGAAAAAGGAATAAGAGTTATTCTCATTAGTTTGTCTCTTATACTTTTTTTTTTTTCATTTTCCAATTATATTCACGCCTATACATTCCATACTTCATTTAAACAATCATATATTATATAATTTATTATTTTTTCACGAAAATAATTTCTTAGAGGTTAACCTATAAAAAACAAATCAAAATGCCAATTTAATATGTTTTAGGGTGAATGAGTAGAATGAGCCACCTAAAAATTAGACGAAAAACATTACAAAAGTGAAGAAAGTTTCACATATAAAATATCTCAGTTTGGATCGTCAATAGTCAAATCAAAATGCTGATATAATTTAATATAATCAGAAATATTTAGTTTAAATCATAAATGTGCGATCGCAGTAAATATTTGAATTTTCTTTTGTTCATGATAGATCTTAAGTGAGATTATTTTTCGTAAAAAATAAATATGATCTTTAAAAAGGTGCTAAAATAATATTAAAGGTGCGTCTCTTTTAATTTTTGGTTATTAAAGCTTAGTTATTGAATTTAATGTCCTAAACTATAACAAGAAATTAAGAATTCACATTGAGAAATTTACCTTAATTATATATAAATATTTTATATATGATATAAATATTATTTTATAAATTAATTTTATAAATTTAAGTTTGACTGAAAGTTCATTCTTTGATATAGTATAAAAATATTCATTTAAACTTTATTATAATGAAGATTTGTTGGATTGATAAGGTTATCCACTATCGGATCATTATCAGATCACTTATTATATAAATTTCACACACGAGTTGATAATCACAATATAAAAAAAATTATTAGATATTTCATATTAACTATGAGTTAGACTTAAATTCTATTTTTTAATATCACCTAAGACTTATTGTATTATAAATGAAATAAATATAAAATTTTAATTTATTCAAAATTTCTCTAGAACATGTCTTCTTATAGATAATTAGACTCCTTTGTAATATATATATATACTAATTTAATTATTGAATCTTTAATGTAAGATCACGCTTAACAAAATTAATTCATGGATAAATTAGCTGAGAGATAAAATATTAATACATTGAAAATGACAAAACATGTTTATGTAATTTTTTGTGTTTTGTCATGTGATGGTCTAGGAACTAAACAATACCAGATGAATAATATGTTTTGAGAATAATAACAACTAAGATGCCAAAAAAATTAGGAAAAATGTCACTGGTCAATAACACTAATGAGCATGAACATGACGAAAAAGATCCATAGAATATTTATGAATTTATCTTCAATTAAATAATATTAAATATTTTAGAAATTAAAATATAAATTAATTAATATTCATTTACTATCCACAAATATGTATTTTTGAAATAAATAACTAATTTTATAACAAAATATTCAAAATAACCCCGTAAAAATAAAATAAAGAATGCTTGTGGAATTTTTTAAAATGATTATGTTTGGAAAGGAAGTAATTTTAATAAAAATAAATTGCAACTAACGATATTTTTGTTCTTATTTCATATTCTAATAAAATTTCCTTGTTTTAATTAAATAATTAAATAATTTATATAGAAATTAATTTATATTCCTTTACCATCATAAAATATTGTTTTTTATAAATAAACAGATAATCTTGTTGACAAAATATTTTTGATTTTTTTAAAATGATTACGTTTGAAAATCAAAATATAGTAAGATGTTTAAGAATTATTTTAGAAATTAATTTATATTTCTTTATAATCTTAAAATTTTTTAACAATATTTAAAATAAAATTTTATTTTTAAAAGTTGAAACAAACTTGTGAATTTGTCTAAAAATGATTATATTTAAAAAATTATAATATTGATCTTGGATTTTTTTGTAGAAATTAAGTTATGTCTAGCTTCATAAAATATCTTTTTATTTAAAATAACTAATCTCACGATAAAATATTCAATGTAATATCTTGCTTTAAAAATTTGAAACAAATATAGGAATTTTTTAATAGAAGATTATGCTTGAATAGGAAGCCATTTTTTTACGGAAAGGAATGCCATAACTATATTTTTGTGCTTATTTTATCTTCTCAGTCAATTTTGGTTACTCCAGTTAAACAGTATTAAATAGCAATAAGGATTATTTTTTAGAAATTACAAAGTAAAAATTCATTTATATTTCTTCAGAATCATAACATTTTTTTTTAAAAGAAATAACTGATTGTATAATAGAATATTCAAAATTTCCTTCTATCTTGATAAATTGAAATAAACTTGTGGATTTTGTTTTAATTTTTCATAAGAATGATTATGTTAAAAAAAGAAGTATTTTTTTTTATGAAAATTAACTAAACCTAATATCGTAAACGTGACAATATTTTTGTCTTTATCTTTTCAATTATATTTATTTCTTTAATTTACTAATATTAAATAGTCGATGGATTAATTTTTAGAAATAAAAAATAAAAATTAATTGATGTTCTTTTATTATAATAAAATTTAAAATATTTAAAAAAAAACAGCTAATTTTATAATAAAATATCCAAATAACTTTTATTTTTAAAATGTTGAAATAAACTTGTAATTTTTTTTTTTTACATTGGTTCAGTTGAAAATCGCAAGTATCTGAGACTGTATTTTTGTATGTGAATATTGTTTCAATTTTCCTATATTTGCATAAAAAGATGAAACTTAAATGGAAAATATATAAGATGAAATCATGTGTGATGATTAGTACCATTGAAGGACCTGATTCGAAGTAAACGATGCAATTCTCAAGTCATATGGATGTAGCAAAATAATTTTTAAGATTTATTGAATAAGCAGAGGGAAACATAATTAAAAGGAAGTGAAGTTATAAAAAAAATAATAATATGAAGACCCTTTATTATGGGTTCCATGATGAGAGTAGATTATTTATGAATTTGATATTAGTTTTTGGATTATATAATCTAAAATATATATATATATATATATATATATATATATTTTTTTTTTTAAATTTTTATAAATAATTTCCTATTCAAAAATATTTTATAGATGATGTAATCTGAAATGTACAAGATTTTAAAAATTAATTTATTTTATTTATAAAAAGATAAAAAGGTATTTCACATTTAATAGGGGTGGCAAAAAAAATTATGGAGGGAGGTGCAGGAAGAAGCATTCATGGTGGTATTAAGACATGTTAAGCATAAACTTTTGCAGGCCTTTCTTTAAATCACCCAAGAAAAACAATGCTTTTTTTTTTTTGCTATTAAACTAAGATTTTCTTTTGCAATTTATTGAAGTGTGTTTGATATTTTGATAAAAAAAATTAGATATATATTTTTTAATAAATATTTTGATACGTTTCACTTAATTTTTTCGAGGTCTTCAATTTCTTACCAAACCTTTTTAAATCATTTTCTAGTATTGCAATAATTTTTGTAGTCTTCGTTTTAAGAAATATACCCAGTTTTATTTTGATATTAACAAAAAATCAATAAATTTTAAGAAACCTGTACTTTTACATTTTTTTTTCTGGTTTTACTTAATTATATTTTAAATAAATTTAAATTAAATCCTGTTTAAATTACTTTTTAATCTAAATAAAAATTTCTAAATAATTCAAATATATTAAATATTTCGGTGCCAAAAGTTAGTTTTAAATACACATTCTCCCTTTACTCTAACAGAGTTGATGTTGGAACATTAAATTTAAATTAATATTATTTGAAACTGTTTTATTTTTTAAGTATTTTGTTTGCATATAACAATTCAAATTTAGTATGTTTTAATTTGTTTTTGTTTGATAAAATTTTTTGATGACCATTGAATTTGAAAACAATTATATTTAAAGATCAACCAATTATTAATAATTTAAAAATATCAATATTGATGATTTTTTTATTATCAAAGTTTGCTAAATTCAATTCAACTTATATTTGTTTTAAGTCAGTATTTAGGAGTAAATTTGTTTCTAATTAAATCTGAAAAAAAAAATCAAACATTCCAGTGTAATATTGAATATCAACCTTCAAAATATCTCCTAAAAAATCGAACTGAAGTCAATTTGTAGAAAATGAATAAGAAACTAAAGAGAGAACTATTACAAAAATTATAATCAGAAAGGTAATGATTTGAATTTGTGAAATACTCATTAGCTTTTTTCTTAATAAAAACAAGTATAGCTTTAGAATTCAGAGATTTGATGAAAGGGTTTTGAAGTTTTCCTTTCTCATAAATTGTCCCATCTTAGGTAACTTTTATTGGCTGCACTATCTTTGTGTTGTCCTTTCGAACATATATTGTTTATGTTCAACCAACAATTATTATAAACCACTCTTGAAGTAGAAAAAAACACGGAAAACAACAGTGACTAACCAGCAATTAAGAACTCATCATTATCTCAGCATTGCATATTCAATGAATGGTGTGCTCATTCTATGGTTTTAAAATGTTCATAATCTTTACTAAAAGCAAGTGACAATTATGTGATTGTGTGTGTTGTTTCACGTTTTCTCAAGAGAATTCTAGCAATCATGTATCCCACGATTCACAGGGTTTCTCTCAAACCTCAAAAGCTAATCTTTATAAACTTGCTCAACATTTTCAGAAGTTCTTTGAATATTTCAAGAAATTTTGAAGTAAAATTTATTAAATTATTAGTTATGACACTGATATGAACAATCTCTCCGTCTTTTTTCCATATATATATTTCATAAGCTTTTTTTATTAAGATATATTTATCGATATTATGAAATAGAAAGTAAATTTAAGTTTAATTCATTTTTATAAAATAAATTTGTAAAATGAAGATTGTTTACACTTATATTATATAATTGATTTTATATTCAATTGAAGTAAGAAAAAATGTTAAAAAATATCATTTTATTTACATCAAACTTTTACACTTTTTTAGTAGAAAAGCATTTTTACAAAATGGGAATTTTCTAGATTCCTGATAAATCATTGTGAGGCAAGTGGGACCTGAGAAAGCATGGCACTTCTCCATCTTTGCACCTAAAGTCTACATACCAGAACTTTTGGACATGCTTTGTTGTAAATTCTGGTAATTAATAATCCCAAAAGATCCAACAGAAAAACGAAAATGTGAACCGAGTGAACTCTTTGTACATTTGTCGTTTAGTGTGCATAATTTGATATCTTACTACGTTAATTAACTACTCTTTCTTTGACACAATAATTAGTCTTACAATCAATCACATAATTAGCTTCGTGGGGCTTTGGGGAAGGGATTTGTGGGGTTGCATATTGGCAAAATAGAGAGAGTAGTAAATAATTAAGCTGCTGGGGACACTTATTTTGGATGCTTATTGTTGAAGATTGGTGACACTTTGACAGCATATATGTTACATAAACACATACTTTTCTGACATGACTATGCGATGAGTATGAAAGAAGAGGCATAATCGTGTGAATATTCTACTTTTGATTAGATTAATTAGCTTGAATCTTGGGAATCACATCTTGTTGGCTTCCTAAAGTAACTGATTAGAAGAAAATGTGTCTGATATATTCTCTGGTTTAACTGTTTAATGTATTCGGCTAAATAACTCACTAACATGGAGACTAGTTTATAACATTGAAGTACAGGAGATTTTAACTATGAACTCAACTTTTTCAGTTAACACAAATGCTCCTTAATTTATAGTATTATTATGAATTTTGAGGGAAATACATGCAAAAGAGGTACTTTATTATCACTGATGTACGACAAATGTAATGGTAATTTGCCCAATGAGAACTATATGTATACTTTTCTTAATTTGATACTTTCCTTATTGGTTAATTAACAAATTGAAGAACAATTGCCAACTTCAACAATATTGATTTTTTGTTTAACTGAAGCTTATTTCGATCTCTCCAACCTAAGCAAAACCTGCACAAGTGAAACACCAAAAACATGGATTTTTGCCAAAGGTAGGAAAAAAAGAGAAACACAAAGGCCATAAATTGAAGTGTGCCCCTTTATTGTAATTGATCCTGGTGCTGACCATGTTCCTTAGATTCAGAAAGAAGCAAAAGTACAACCTGTAGCAACAAACAAGCTTTTGATCACTTGCAAGTGCGATGCTACTATCATATATACATGTATCTCCAAAAGGCCAAAATATGACAAAGCAGAAAAGGTAAATAGTTTTAACCAACTAGAGAATCGCTTTGCAAAAGTGGATCAAGCATTTCCCATGGGAAGTAATTATTTATTTACATGTATGATTCACTCTTCGATAACTGCAAAGACTAGTTGGGGGGGGTGGCTGAACTGCATGCATGAGAATTAGCAAAACCATTTACCAGCATGTAACTAGCTAGCAATCAGACATGAAAAGAGAAAAAGAAAAAAAGCTGGTACTTATAAAGATACTTTACACATATGATAGAGAGGGAAATGAAGATTTTCGGGCCTACAAATTGCAGAGCAATACAAGGCTATTGGCCTTTCTTTAGCAAACCCCAAAAGCTGTACTCTTAACAAGTGAAAAGAAAAAGGAAAGAGAGAGATCATGCTAACCAAAGACAAAGCATTGAAGACCCTCCATACCTGCACATACCCTTTTTTTTTATTTTTGTCCCCGTAGTTAATTCTAACTTGGTTGAACATATTACAAAATTTAAACCCCCACTTCTCTTGAGTTTTATCACTAATAAGTAATAAAACTAGTCAGCAACTTAGCAAATACTTCACTGTCACATAATGGAGCAATATCCACCACCTTCGTACTCATCCTCATCACCACCATAGTGCTTAATCGGATCAGACGGTGGGGGAGGTGGTGGCAGTCTAGAGTATGGAGTAGTGTAAGCATGCATGGGCATGATAGGGGCCCCAAAATAATATGAAGCACTAGAGGTAGGATATGCTGTGTTATAGCTTAATCCATAAGCTGGAGGAGGAGGTGGATAATACACATGTGAATATGGGAAGGCTTGGTGAATTGGAGGGCTAACAAGATCCTTGGGAGCCATTGAAGGGTCCAAATTTGAAGGCACTAATGCATCAACTTTACTAATTTCTCCCCCTCCTTCTCCACTCTTAGGAGGAGCAGATGCAGAACCAGCATTTTCCCCTTTGTTCTTCTTCTTCTTTTTCTTTTTCTTCTTTTTGCCACCTTCATCCCCACCACCTCCCTCCTCACATTCATCACTGTGTTCTTCTTTGTCAGAATCTTCACCACCGTCATCTTTACCATTCTTTTGGTCTTCCTTCTCCTTGTTAACATCACCACCCTTATTGGGTTTTCCAGACTTTTTATTATCTTTCTTCTCAGCTGGTTTTTCTGGCCAAAGCTCCACTATCCTCCCTGATCTTGAAAGCCTCTTTATGAGAGTCTCAGAGTCCACGTTACCAGTGACCGTAACCTTGTGCTGCAGAGAATCCACCTCTGTTTTGTAAACCCCTATACCATGATACACATATAATTAGTATTTATTTTCTTCCAACATGGACTAACATATCATTAGTTATTTCCATGTTAAGATAATCATTATATAAAGAATATCATGAAGACCTACAAAGTTTGAAGCTGAGATATATCTATATAATAAAATGGATACTATATATTATCATGTACAAAAGAAGTATAAAATAAAGAGATTGATACCATCAATTCCCTGAAGAATTTTCTTGACTCTCTTTTTGCAGCCATCGCAGTGGATCAATACTTTCAGAACCCACGTCTGTAAAGTGAATGAAGTTGATGAGAAGAAAAACTGATGGATATACACATGCAAACTCAAAAGAGAAAATGGAATGGAGAGAGCAGGGAAAAGTTTATCACCTGGTACTTGAGAGTTTCTTCTTGAGGACCTTCTTCTGCTGGCTTGGCTGCCATTTGGTAGGTTGGTACCTCGGTGGAGTGGAAATCAAGGGATGAGGAAAGTTTATCTAAGTGGATGTCTCTATGTGTTTGTTGGTGGCCAAAGGAAGTAAGGAACATGCAGCAAGGGGCAGTTAAATAGATAAATGATCCTTAAAGAAAAGTATTTGACACACAAACATTCTTATCACCTTATTTTGACACTTCTCTTTTTCTAAGAAATCTAGTATTTCAACATTACATTATACATCTTCTTAAGCCATGTATATGGTATACAATAACTATACGTATTATTTTTGGTGCTAAATGTTGCAGTGGTGTCATTGATTGAAACTAATATGAAACTTTACTCAATGATACAAGTGTTGAAAAAATAACACTATGAAACACTCATTTATTTAATAAAGAAAAGAGGAATCAGAGCACTCATTTCATTTGGTGCGGAAGCCATGTCACCTTTAACACAGGCAGAGATAACCATTATGGTAATGACACATCAGCCAAGTCACGTGATTGAGTCAAGTGATGCAGAAGGAGGATATTGTTCAGTAGAGGTATCATGTTTTCATGTGGCAAAAGTGGCGTCAAAGGAGGCAAAATTTCAAGCTGTGGAATATTTTATGATGGGATTAAGGTTGTGATAAGTTGGAAGTAAGTAAGGGATTGGGTGGTTTATACGTTTGAAGTTGTGAAGAGAACAGGTGCAGGGTGCAGGGTAGTGTAGGTGGTCCTTTGCATCATCTTTTTTGACATCTTATCTGTCATATCAGACGGTTTAAAGGGCTTCATCACTTTTAGTACCACTCATTTTCTGACCCCAAAAGCAGAACTCCCTGGGACTACAACCCACACGATAACAGGTCCACCACCCATCAATGCATATTGCACTGTCTTCATGCTAGAAGCTTCATACAGCTAAGCTAACCACACCCAAAATCAAGATTACTGACTCGGGTTATCTTAATTTTTATTTATCAACTTCATACTTCAATGGTTTCATCAACTTCATAACCAAAGTTAACATGAGAGAAAATCTCTTAGAGGTTTAAACTTTGCAATGATTACGTTTGAGAATAATTAAAGGCATGAACTACTGAAGAAGGCAATCAGGAAAGTGTACGTCTTCTTCATAGCATGGCCAGTCATTATTGTTGGTTTAAAGTTTAGACTTAGATTGGTACTTGGGTGGTGAGTGGTTTGCTGGTTGGGTTGATGACTGTGAGCATCTGAAGAAAACTTTTAAATCCAAATCATATTAACCCACCACCATCCAATAATTTCTTCCACCCCATTCTCATTTCAGCCTTACATGTGTCATAAATTCAACGCATAATAATTACTGATACCAGTCACAGTACCAGGCTTTTCTTCCTAAGGCCAATATGCAGCAACAATCCACTACTGCTTTCTTCCATTAACTTCACGTTATTTCAGTATGAATAGAGAGCAAGGAAATAAAGATAAATAAGATAAAATTAAATATCAAAAGTTTACTTGTTCGACAATATCACTAAAACCAATCACTATATCAGAATTTTATGTTTTAAGATTGTTTTTAAAAATTAAAAATAAAAATAAAAATATATATATATATATATATATTTAAATTGTCATTAATCTTAATTTTTAACATATATATATATATATATATAGGAAACTATTAAAATTATACATAAGAGTAGAAGACTTGAGATCGAATCATTGTTTGCTCAAAAAATTTAAAGGAATATTTTTTTTCCTGAAAACTTCCATATGAAGGTAAAATATTTACTTATATTTTATTTAAAAAAATTCTCTGTTTAAATATGTTTTAATCCCTTCAAATTAAATGTGTTCTGGTTTTTGTCCCTATAAACTTTTTCTTTCTTTTTCGCCTTTTTAAGATATTACTCTTGATATTTTTTTATAAAATATGTGAATTTTTATTTTAATCTCTATAAAATATTTTCTTTGATTTTCAATTTTCCAGAGTTTAAATTTCTATGTCTTGAATATTTGTTTTAAGACATAAATAATTTTTATTTTATAAATTTCGAGAGGTTTTATGAGATACACATATCATATTATATCACAACACTAATATAAATAGTGTCATATAATGTTAAGGATCAAAAGTGATCATTTTAAATTTCAGAAAGATTAAAAACAAATAGAAAGTTTTGTGGACACCGAAATCAAAACTCACTCATTTTATATTGAATAAAAACACATTTAGGTCAATAATTTTTAGAAAATAAAATATACCAAATTATTTAAGTTAAAAATACATAGAAAAGGATTAATTATTTAAATTAGACTTAGTAGTTGAAATTTAAATTAAGTGTTTTTTGTCGTCAAACATGAAATTTATATTTTTAGTCGCCGTAAAATAAATACTTTTGAAACATAAACAAATACTTAATCGAATATTTGTGATAAAAATGTAAGATAAAAGTAGTTTTAAGCGTTGTTATATAAGTGAATTTTTTTAATAGTATTTAGTTCCAAGAGAATAAAATAAGCAATTTTAAAATTACAATAATAAATCAATTACAAATTTGTGAAACCATAACCAAACTGCATGTCTAAACTCTTAAGTGGAATTATTCTTTTAGCAATTAAGTTAAACACACATGTTTTCTGTTATAGTTTTTCTTTTCATCTTTTTTATTCCCTATTTTTTTTCAAGTTCACTTTTGATCTATACAGGATAGTGTGACCCGCAAAAAGAAGCATTGCTGTGGAAGAGCAAAAGAATTTGCTATGCATCAGATTTTTGTGATTGTGCTGACTCCTACCATCGTGATTTGTGGCAACACCACTAAACCAAAACTCCAAATTTCTGGAAGAACTGTTCTGAACATGGAGCCTTGATCATCGGCGGCTACTCAGGTGAATTGCTACCCATTCAGTCATTTAATCATAGCCAACAACTTCCCCAATCCACTCCCACTGAATTCATTCTTTCAGAACAACTTCAAGCAAGCCAACAAATAATTAAGCATGGTTACATAAGATCAAACATTGTTTAAATTCTTTTCTAACAGATTATTAAATAAACATTTAAGCAGATGAATTAAACAACTTGTCCAATTAGTCCGAAGGTGATTAGAAACTGTGTCATATTCTTAAATAACACGTTGCAAAATGTTAATTTGGAATCGCTCAAATGGTCAAAATACTGGCAGAGAAAATTTTTGGATTTTCAAGCCAAAATCTTACCACGTCGCGCAACAGATATGTCGTCTTCCTCCAGATCCTGGCAGACTGCACAAAACGTTAAGGAGAAAATGTACTTCTCTCCAATGAACCAATCAACTCGTGTATAAAATCGAGAAAGAAGTTAATATCATTTTCATTACATGATAGCCTAAATTAATATAAAAAGAAGTTATTATAATTTAAACAGTAACATGTTAAATTTTTATTAATTTTGATATACTCAATTTGTATAGACTTTAGACATAAATCGCCAGTCTCCGTGGCAGATTCCACTCAGTAAATTAGGGGAAGAACAGGGCAACCGATACCATATGATGCCTTATAATTATGGTGTGCCTGGTTATTCTTGCCCCTTGGATGGAAAGAAAAGTCAACCAGTGGAAAGGTTGGACAGTAAAAGGCGTAGGTGCAAAAGCACTACTCCTTCAGAGGTAAGGAATGTAAAATATAAAATGGTATCTCCCATGGCAAAGGGAAAATCAATAATTTACATTATAATTCATAAACACATCTAATTAAAAGACGAATCCCAAGTCGCAATCCAAAATCTATCTGGTGTATGCATGTTTGTCATAGAACTCATGTTAGAGAGAAAAAGTGAAAGCAAATTGCAAAATAGAAAGTAGTGCCTCAAGCAAAAATTAGAAAAAGTAGGTAATGGATTATCACTTAGGAGACCCACTTCAAACCATTAATCATTAGAAATAGAATATTAGATGCTACGCAGTCTTTTGGTAAAGAATATAGTCGTAATATTCAATGTAAGAACAAAAACATCCTTGTCAATACAGCATGTAGCATGATATCATAATGGACACTAGGTTATCTTCCACTTTATGTTAGGTCATGGTTTTCACAGGCTTTTGGAAAAGTGAAATATGATTACCATTATCAATATTTCCTATCTCACCTTCAATCCAACGACCAATGAAAAAAAAGAAGTAATCCTTGTCAGAGTTATGAAGTAGTCACAGTAAGAAGTGTACTAATCTTGATTTTCTAACAAAGTTATCTCTGCGCTGGAGACTGAAAGCTTTATGCAACTGATGGAAAGAAGAATTTTTGTTACAAGAAATTAGAAAGCTTAAAATGGCTATTCATCAAGTTTGTGGGGCTCTCCAGATTGATCCATACGGTGGGCTTAATAATCAAGCAAGAGGAAATACCAATATTGAATATTTTGGACAATATTGAGGGCTTGAAAAGTTCTTGTGTGAAAAGCCAAGAGGAAAAGCAGCAGCTCCTTCAGCAACATCGATATGAGAAAAGTTCTTCTGTGAAAAAATGGAGTCAGAGAAAAAGATCATGGAACAAGAGATTGAGAACAAAAGCGAGAAGAATGCAATTTTGCAGAAAGAGAAGGTTGAACTTGTGGAGAAGAACAAGAAACTGAGGACTGACGTGGCCAGTGGAGAAAAAAGAGACAATGCATCAAATTCCAAAAGTAGCGGCTCTGCATGCAGAATTGATAGATTTGCAGAGAACAAATAACGTGTTTCAGTAAGAAAATAGTAAAATACTTGAGGAGAAATATTTACTGCTTAGGAATGTTTTGGATCTCAAAGATGCAATGTCCGTGGCTGAAGATGAAAACAGCATAATTCCCTAAGACGTAGTAGCTCTAAGGAACCACAATTGGTTAATGAGAGCCTTGTCACCAAGAAAGTCCTCGAACAAAAAGTACTTTCTGAACATCTCAGCAGCAATCTTAGCCGTTTAAACAGTGACCTTAATCAGGAACTTGGTGTTTTAAGGAGATAGTTTGAGTTGAAAGAAGCATTTTTCAAAATTTGAGGCTAAACGGCATCATCTTTACCTTGTTTGGACTTCCCAGACAGTTTTATTAATTGTCAAAAACCAATCAGAGCATAAAATCTAACCACCATAGTTCCTATAAAAAACTTGCAATTCACCAGTTATGATTTCTCCTCAAGGTCGATGATGCCTAAATAATGAAGCCAGAAAAGTTCTCATCCTACAAGGTCAACAAATGGAAGCAGAACCTGTTTAAATAGGCAGAACATAGAGAAGTTTCCATCTCTATTTTCAACACCGGCAGAGAACCAAAGTGTTCAGAGGCAAACACCTATGAAACGTAATACATATTTAAATATCAGAAGACTTCATGACCAAACAATAATACTCATTTCCAACCAACAACAATAAAAAGAAACAAAACGAGACACAAGAAATATAACACTGTGGTTATTCTCCGAGTTCTTTAATATTTGAGGTTGAATATTCAAATTTAAATTATTCAACTTTGAACAGCAGCATTACAAAAAAGAACTCATGGGTTTAGGGTTTTAAAGGGATACATATAGTAGCTATAAAGTATTGGTATGGTTGTTGAATGCCTTGATATACAGAACAACACCTGAGGTGACAGAAGCAAGAATGGTGAACACTCCCTGTCTGGAGCGCCAAAACTCAGCCCATGTCAATGGCTTTGAGACCTCAAGAGAAACTTTCTGAAAATGCTGACTCAAGTCATCAAACGAACCAGTGTTATCTATAACTATATCTGCTTTACCCCTTTTCAGATCCAATGGCATTTGAGCATTGACCCTATTCCGAGCATCCTCCTCCTCAATGGACTTGTCTCTGGCCAATAGCCGTTGAATCTGCGTATCGGGATCAACCCACACAACAATAACGGGCTTCGTGAACTTGTCCATCTTGGCTTCAAATAACAAAGGCACATCAAGAACAATGACCTTGTAACCCTTCACCCATAGCTTCAAAACCTCCCACAATATCCCACGCGCAATGTAAGGAGCCAACAATCTAAAACATAATAATAACCCTAAACTCAAAACAGCAATTCAATAATACACTCAAATGGAAATTAACAAGAGGAAAATTGGAAATACCGGTTCAGGAATTGACGCTTATCCGGATCGGAGAAAACAATTTGGCCAAGCCTGGGTCTATTCACTTCTCCATCTTCCAGAACAATTTCGTCCCCGAAAGCCGCAACTACTTTCTTCCATCCACCACTCCCTTTCCTTAACACCTCCTGCAAATTCCAATAATCACTCACAGACTATTGTTTTGTTTTTCCCAAATTAAAAACAGAGAAAAGGAACTTACGCGAGCAACGACGTCAGCATCCACAACGGGAAAACCATGCGACTTGAACAGATTCGAAACGGTGCTCTTCCCAGACGCTATTCCACCAGTGAGCCCAACGATCCTCATTCCCTCGATCAATCTTCACTCGGAAAATCAACACAAAGCAAGTTACTTTAACTTTAAATATTAATATATTATAAATATTATTCTGTTCAACATCAACACCAACAAGCGCATCTGGTGTAGTGGTATCATAGTACCCTCCCACGGTACTGACCGGGGTTCGATTCCCCGGATGCGCAGTATTTTTGTTTATTATAAGATTTAAGCATAAATTTTATTTTTTTGTTTATTTAGAAATTTTGCTTAATTATAACGAGTTAAGCATAAAAATTTATAGAACCTTAACGTTAACTCTGAATTGGGTTGTGAGAGTGTGAGGAATGTAACTGATGAACGATAGAGTGAGGAGCGTGATTTTTCTGCTTCAGAATTTTTGTTACAGTCAGAAGCAAGTTGGACAGATTAAAGCGCAACTCATCCGCCGTAACCTCTATCCAAACACCAGAATCGCCGAGCACTTCATCGGCGCGTGCCATTCACACGGCCTTATCAACTCCGCTCTTCTTCTCTTCACCACCCTCCCTCCTTCCCCCCACGTTTACATCTTCAACACCCTCATCAGAGTCTTCTCCCAATCCCAAATCCCACACACCCCTCTCTTAATCTACGCCCACATGCGCCGCAACAACGTTCTCCCCAACAACTTCACCTTCCCGCCTCTCTTCAAGTCCCTCTCCGACGCCCGCCACCTCATCCAAGCCCGCTGCGTACACACCCACGTTCTCAAACTCGGCCACCTCCAAGACCTCTTCGTTAGCAACTCCCTCCTCGACGTCTACGCCTCGAGCCGCCACGTGGGGTTGTGTCGCAGCCTGTTCGATGAAATGCATCAGAGAGACGTTGTTTCCTGGAGCGTGTTGATTGCCGGGTACAACAAGGTTGGGAACTATGATGATGCCTTGGTTGTGTTTGAACAAATGCAGTATGCGGGTTGTGTGCCTAATAGGGTGACGATCATCAACGCGTTGCATGCTTGCGCTCACTCTGGTAATGTTGAAATGGGGACGTGGATACATGGGGTTGTAAAAAGGGAGGGTTGGGAATTGGATGTCATATTGGGGACGGCTTTGGTTGACATGTATGGAAAGTGTGGGAGACTTGAAGAGGGGTTAAGTGTGTTCTGGAGCATGAAGGAAAAAAATGTGTTTACTTGGAATGCAGTTGTTAAAGGGTTAGCTTTGGCTAAGAGTGGACAAGAGGCGATTTGGTGGTTTAACAGAATGGAGAAGGAGGGTGTTAGAGCGGATGAAGTGACTTTGTTGGCGGTTTTATCTGCGTGCAGTCACTCGGGTTTGGTGGACAAGGGTAGAGAGGTTTTTGGTTTGTTGGTTGATGGGAGGTATGGGTTTTGTGCTAATGTTAAACACTATGCTTGTATGGTTGACGTGTTGGCGCGTTCTGGGCGTTTGCATGAGGCTGTTGAGTTGATGAGGCGTATGCCTTTTGGACCCACCAAAGCTATGTGGGGATCATTGTTATTTGGTTCTAAAGCTCAGGGTGACTTGGAGTTGGGCCTGCTGGCAGCTGAAAAGCTCATTGAATTGGAGCAGGAGAACTCTACATATTATGTTCATCTGTCGAATATGTATGCTGCAATGGGAAGATGGGGGGATGTTGAGAATGTGAGAGGGGTGATGAAGGATAGGCAATTGACTAAGGACTTGGGGTGTAGTTCTGTGGAGGTAGAACACCAAAGGCATGTAAACGAATTTTTGGCATAGTAACTAACTATTGAGTTGTTGAACATAAGGTATCTTCCTGTCAATCCCTTGAGATACTGCTATACAAACAAATCTGGAAGTCAAACTTCTTGCCACATGCTTTAAGAGCATGGTTTTTAGTTGCTATGTTGGTATTATCATTTTTATCCAACTTAAGATGGAATACTTGTCATTGCTTGACATACAGAACGCCAAGTGCTTCAACATATATTTATGTTTGTCAGTGATTAAGGATGCTGATAATGTAATGATGACTACGTTACTGGTCGGTGACGTTCAACGATGGTAGAAACAACCAACCAACCATGTTCATAGGGAAGTAAGAACATATGGTCAGCATTCTTGTTTAGGGCTTGAGCTGAAAATGGCTTTGAATTAACTGTCCTCTAAGATAATAGATGATATCAATGCATTTATTTTCCACTTCCCTAAAAAATGTTTATTTAACTTTTTAATTATTCATTTAATCCTTACGACTACAATACTCTTTGTTTTATTTCTTATACTTAAAATATCATAATTTAATTTTTGCACATATAATTTTAATCTCTTCTTCTACTCTTTGTAGTAACTGAAAAGGATTAAATATTTAAAAACAGAAAGTGATTAAAATAGTATGTATATTTAAAATATACACACAACATTATAAGTATAAAAATAAAAAATAATAATAATAATTAAACCTTGATTAAATGCTTTTATTTTTTGCAAAAAATATTTTCATATGCTAATATAAAGGAGACCACTGTGCGCTTTTTATTTGGAATTTTGTTGATGACTTGTCATTTTCCGTCAAACATTTTGTCATTTTCCGTCAAACATTTATTTAGTACATGGACTGCTGCAGTGCTAGTATTATTTGACAAAAATTATGACTAACGATTGATTGAGACGGTGATTCAAATAGCTTAGCTACATGACCAATAAAAAAATACCGTTGTTGCACCGTACTCGTTGCGAGAGAAAGAGGGAACGATCAACTATATCCAAATACTAATCCCATTTACAATTTACCACGGTGAAATCCTTTTAACTCATTTTAATTTTTTTTCAAGGGACAAAAACCTTAAGCCTATTACAATTTACCACGGTGAAATCCTTTTGACTCATTTTTTTTTTTAAGGGACAAAAACCTTAAGCCTGTGTGAATCTTTATCTCTTTTCTTTATCTCTCATTTTCTTCTAGAGTTGTTTAATTAAAAAACATGACGCACAAAAAAAAATCTAGGATTTCTTTTTACTTTTGCATAACACGAAGAGAAAAAATAATAAAAAATGAAAAAAAAAATTTCATTCTTTTCCGTTTTTGAAGATTATCGAAAAGTGTCGGATTGTGATTTGGTGGATAATAATGGTAGAAATTTGAAAACTAGAATTTGAAGTCATCTTGTGGTTGTGATGGGTGGATAATAATTGTAGAAATTTGAAAACTATAATTTGAAATCATTTGAGTTTATAAGGTTAACAGTGGCAGAGAAAGAATAGTGAAAATAGTTTTCTGATTATATATTGAGATATAAGATTTTATTTGGACCTGAAATTATTGACTATGTGTTTAGATTTGAAATCATTGGCTATGACCATTGTAAGATAACACTAATACACAACAACACATAATAAGATATTGCACATTTTACCATACTCTCAATATTGATTATTTAAAAATTGGAAAACTATATAATTACATTATTGCATTGGAAGCAACGAGGTCAAACTGAGTTAGTAATAGTAGTAATGGATCAGCGTAATTCAGTATACATCTATTATTTACCACTACGCGGTGAATACTGCTGTAGAATAACCCTAACTAAGCAAAGCTGAAACGCCAAGCGCTGCATCATTCCTTCCATTGCCGTCTCACAAGGCAGTTTCTGGTTCTGGCTTTAAAAAGTTATGATACTCCAGCTGAGTCATCTCCCCTCCATGTACTGGATCAAATTGGCATCTATAGAAGCTGCATAAACCAAATCAACTGCAATTCATTAAAACATCAGACATATACGTCCATCTTCTGCTGGGATACGAAAAGATCCAATACACAAGCCTTTTAGATACAAAGCATACAGACAAAAAGTGCATAGTTATACGATAAGAGATTTGTCATAGCCTTTGATAAATGAAACACATGAACAAAATTATACGAGGAAGACCGTGCTTTCCGCTATCTTCATAATTGAATTATTTAGTAAATTAAATTTGGACGTCACTAGCTTTCATCTTCTTTCACAGACAATAAGTATGAAACGATAATGACAAACTCAGAATTCTCCAGTTGAAAACAAGGTTATTTCTTCAGAACATCAACTCCGTACTTCAGAGTCCGGAACTATACTGAATAACATGATTAACTTACAGAGTAGAGTCTGCCACGTCTAAGATAAACATTATAGCTATCAACGACACCTTGAAGAAAACAGTATTGTCATTTTCCAAAATCGTACCTTCCATCCATGCCAAGAATTATGACTGTATTCTTTTCGTGACCAAAGGCAACTGTGTAATGAGAGCCCTCTTGTAAGCGAAACTGAGCAACTGACCACTCGGAATTGAAATACTTGGGTAACACTCCTGCAAGAGCAAAGTAAAGCAAAATCAACAAGGGAAATGGAATGGATCAACACACTCTAGCTGACACAATTGCATGTAAATATAGTTATTTATCTTTTACCATTATTACAAATGTTCACTGGAATTAATTTATTTCTAAAACATTTTCGGTAAATTTTACTTAAATTTTCAAGCATTACTTAAAATGAAATCAATTTCACCACCACTAGAAAAGCAAGCATACAATCAATCATGAATCTAACGCCAATCACGAGGCTCTATCATCCATTAATATCTTGTTTGAAAAACACAACCATTAATAATGTTAGCGATTCAACCGTCACCCCCATTAAATAGTAAAAATCATTTTAGAAGGAAATTAATTAATTTCACAACTACAACATATAAGATATAAAATGAAAAGTAATACTCTCGTAAAAGAATTCACCTTTAAATTTAGTGAAGGAGCGAGATGAGTTAGATGGGGTAATGGCAGCATCTGAATTGGATGAATTTTGAGGCTTTTCTTGCTCGGGGATGCTAGAATTAACCTTAAGGCTGAAAACATGGACAGTACCCTTGTCACTTGAGACTGCTAGCCACCGAGCAGTCGAAGAGAATGCCAAACTATAGATCTCAGCAACATTTGCACCCCTTCTCACCTAAAAGTGACACCCAAAAAATTTAAAACTAACAAGAGAACCAAAATGTTTGAAATTATCAAACAGTCCACTAAAGCATGAAAGCAGAGAAAATAAACAATAGACATTTACTACCTAACCTTATAACTTCACCAACCCATGCAAAAAAATTATAAATTACACACAGTGACCCAATTCCAAACCAGACACCAACATTAAAATATCTCGATTTAATCACTCACTTGATTCTATACCAGCACGATCTTTAGAAATTACTGTTGTAGGGACCACAGTATGGCTCGTTCATTAAGTGAAGAGATTTAATCATAGAGATTGTACAGGTTTAAAGACCGAATGAGTAATCAAAACAAATACAATTGAGAAAGGAGAAAACCAACAAAACACCACATACTTCCTGAAGAAGCGTGCCCTGAACAGTGTCGAAAATTCGAATCAGCGTGCCCTTGGTGCTGGCGGTAGCAATGAACTGCCCATCAAGCGTGAGAGCGAAACAAGCAATTCTGGAATCATGAGCAGATATGAACTTTGTCTTCTTCTGCGCGTAGTGCTCAACACGAATCTGACCCTTCTGCAACCCAGGGCACGCGAGAACGAGCGAATCCGACAATTGCGAAACCGCGCAGAGACCTTTAGGATTGGGATAGGTCTCAATCTGGTGCAAGAGACTGAGGTCCTGGAAGTTATAGACCAGAATCTTCTGCTCGATGGCAACGATAATCCGATCGCGGCGCAGCCGAACGCTGCGGACGGCGGCTCGGGGTGATAGGTCACCGATGCAGCAGCCCTCGTGGTCATCCCAGATCATGACCTTGTTGGGCGAGTACTTGGGATGGGGTCCGCCGCCGACAAGGGCGATGATGTTGCAGCGGAAGAGCATCTCGACGTGGCCGATTCCGCCGCCGTCGAACTCGCGGCGGAATTGTTCGCTGAAGGGGTTGCAATTATAGATACGGAAACCGTTGTCTGTGGCGGCGGAGAAGCAA
This sequence comes from Phaseolus lunatus, assembly GCA_013389735.1. Taxonomy (NCBI): domain Eukaryota; kingdom Viridiplantae; phylum Streptophyta; class Magnoliopsida; order Fabales; family Fabaceae; genus Phaseolus; species Phaseolus lunatus. Next base: position 42,405,441 of record CM023857.1, on the reverse strand, counting down.
GCCTGGTCCTGGTTGAAGGCGACGTGGAGCACCGACGGGGGCGTCTCTGGGGATAATCCCGGCGGCGATGCGGCGGGGGAGCGGTATTGCGGTGGCGATTTCGGTTGCGTAGGCATGAGGGATTCGTAGTCGAGTGTTTGGGACTGGTCGGGGAGGAAATTAGGGTTTGGGTTTGAAATGGGGGAGGTGGTGGGATTAGGGTCTGGCCATGGAGGAGAAGCGCATGCAGAAAGCGTAGCCATTGAAGAATGAGAGAAGAGAGTGATCGATTTGGTTCAAATCAAAAGATACAAAAACTCAAATATTCTCAGCTTCCTTCTTCCGCTATGCTTTCAGTATTACTTACTTAAATTACAATTAATAACATATAATTAATAATCATTTAGTTTTAATCTGGTACGTCAATTACGGAACCCTGAAGACAGAAAAATAAATAAACGCTTGGAAGGATGAAACCCGGGTCGGGTCATGTTATTTCGAAATTCGGGTCGGGTCAAAGCTGCTTAAACCTGAAAAAATTTAAAAATTCGCCGTTGCCGGGGATCGAACCCGGGTCACCCGCGTGACAGGCGGGAATACTTACCACTATACTACAACGACTTGATGTTTGCTTTATCTTTTGTTTCTTTTAAGTTTAAATTCAATGTATATTGTCTTCGTCCAAACAATTATTTTAGCGTATATAATTTGGTGGATTTTATTTTATTACTCTAAGTTTAAATTGTTTAAATTTATTATTTCCGTAATAATTTCTAAAATCTAAATTTAAATTTTATTTTGTGTAATAAAAAATTTAAAATAAATTCAAAAACTATATTATTTAGATCATTTTTATTTGACCATGTATGTATAATTCGTCAGGCATAATTAATGTCATTAACCTGAGATTAGGTATGTGTGGTTTAGCACGCAACATCTCTTTTGTACACTACTACAACTGAACTTTTTTTATAACCAAATTACAAAAAAATATTTTTATGGTATAATTGTAATATAATGTTTATTAAATATTTTAATTAAATCATAACATGTATGCCAAGTTTAATTTATAAATTATATAACTTACATACATATTTTATTTATTTAGAATAAATCATTCATGCAGTTGAACTACTGACTTATTATAATAATTAGTCTATTTTTATAAAACTGATATGGATAGAAATTACGAGTTTTTTCTTTTCTTTTATTCTAGACAACATGAATGGTGTCTCGTGACCAAAAAAATATAAAAAGTGACTCCTAAATTATATTTTCCAGATTTTGTTTATAAATTTAATAATTCAGAAACTTTAATGAGTGAATTAGATCTTCGAAAACTACTTGCATGCCTCAATTGTAGCAAGGAAAACTGATTTTGTGTTGAGGACTTTGTCTTGGGTTCTTAATCGAAGGTTAATTAGTGTCATGTGTGGTTAATCGAAGGTTAAAAATATTAAAGGTAATAATGGTTAGTGATGAAATCAAATGATATAAATGGTATTAAATTGTTTTTAGTAGTTATGTAAGTAAAAAGTTATAAAGCTTTTAATATGTGATTAATTAAGGAGTAGTTATGTATTTAAGGACAATCTAATCTTATTATTTTGAATTAGTATATTTCATTTATTATTGATTGTAAGTGTTATTAAAAAATGATTATAAGAGTTATTTGGTGCAACAAGGAAAGCATTGTGTTAGCGTGTATCTGTTACGGTAATGGATTCTTATTGTAATGCATTTTGAAAATATTGTACAATATCTTACTTATAACCAAATGCATAGCATAAGTACCAAACAATACTTTTCTTGTTGCAGCATCGAAGAAATTACATTGAACCAAAATTAGACTCCAAAACCCTTGGACTCGCCATAGTTGGAAATTTCGTAATTTTTCCTTTGCAAAATTAGACAAGTACCACATGGAATTTCTTCATCTACCTCCATAGTTTATTCCTGCACCTGTTATTATTGTAATTCAAAAAATACTCTTCTAAATTTGTGTCCTGAATTTTATAATTTTGAAGTAATTTTCTAGATTAAAAAATGAATTTGAATTGTGGAGTTCGAAATAAAAAAATTTAGGTTTCAGGTTTATATTTCGAATTCTATAATTTTGTTAAGTGTTGACTTATATATATATTTTTTAGTGAATTATTAAGGGATGTGTGTTTTATTTTCATAATTTATATAAGAGTTAGATCACTTCCTAAAATGATTCTATTTATTATTTCTTTTTTATTAATAAAATATATCAAAATACAAAGTTAGTTTCTAAATTTTATAATTTTAAAGTTATTCACTGCATTGAGAAATAACTTTTGAATCGCATAATTTGGAATCTAACTTTATATTTCAAAATTTATAAATTAGAAGTTGTTAAAATTTATTTCAAATTCTACAATTTGAATGCAAATTATACTCTTAATGGTAAAATTTAAAAGTCATTAAAATGCATTCCGAATTTATAATTTGAAATGCAAATTTGCATTTTGAATTATAAAATTTGAAAGTCATATTAAGTGTTATGGCATGTTACTCTCATTTAATAAGTAAGTTTATGGAAGTGTAAAGACTTATAAAATATTTTTATTTTATTAAGGAAAAATAGAGTTTTCACCTAAAATGCAGTGTTGGGTTAATAATCTTCCCTAAAACATTTGTCGATGATACTTTAAATCTTTTTGTCGCAAACCCTTGGACTAGCCATATTGACATATATTTCAATCACTTACCTGCAAAAATTAAACATAATGAGTTTTTAAAGAAATTTGTTGATATAAAATGTCTATAAAACATTTATGGTGTTAATCAACTATTGATAAACCATAATTATTTAAGGTGTCCTTAATTGATTATGGCCCTAACCACAATCAATTATGCCTCAAAGTTTATTGGACTTACAAACATATGTAAATGTTGGTTTTTTGGTAAAAAACAATTATAATTAATACATTCATATTGGGAACTAACTTAAGAACAACAAAACAACATATTCCACATCATATAAATATTCATTATATAATCCATAAGAGTCATATTTATTAGAGAAAAATGAGCCCCAATGAATATTTGAAGTGCATACCAGTTTTACTTTTTTACTTAGAAGACAATGTTGTTGAAAACCTAAAAAAAAGTGTTTGAACACTAAAGGAGCCAAACTTAACGAAAGAAAACTATGAAGCAAAATGTAAGTGAAAATTATTCGTGTGTGATGAAGTGACTCTGAGCCTTGTTTTTTCAGAAATCTTTCATGCACCCTATTGTCACAACCAAGTTGACAAGCACCTACACAATATCTTCGAAATCTTTTTAATATTTTAAGAGTGTAAAAATTTATGGACAAAGGTAGAGGACGTGGTTGAAGTTGGAGAAAAAAAGTTTGCATGCATGAGAAGATCCAGGAACACATTCGTATTTGGCCCATTTATACACAAGTTTTCATGTATTTTGTCATGGTTCAAAAATATAATCTCTCAGTCCCTCATCTCCTTTATTTCCTTCCACCCATGAACATTTTATCATTCCTCAAATCCACACTAGCAATACCAATCCAAACAAAGTTTCAATACGATCTCACAAAGTATATATATATATATATATATATAGACACACACACACAAAATAAACTTGTGAAAACACAAATGACTTTACACAATCAATAAAAAATATTTAAGTAAAACTTAAATTAAATCAAAACAAATTATTAACAAAATAAAAAATGTGCATCTACACATAACTTCACAAAAATATATTTTAAGAAATAAAAAAATTACTACACCTGATAGTTTTTTAAAAATTACACTATTTAAATTTTTCAAAATTTACCATTTTGATAAATTTTAAAAAATTTACATTATTTCAGTAAATAAAGTGGAACTTATTTTCCTTCTTTTCAAATTCAGCTTTTGATCCAACTTCAAATGTCGTGGTTAGTTTATTTCTAAGTTTTGCAAAGTGTTTTTTTTTTCAAAAATATTATAAATACTGTAACCTCATTTTTATTATCTATAAAATTCAAATTTAAAATCTTAAGTTGAATATATTATTACTCATACACAATTTGAATATATTATTTACATATAATCTATCATTGTCTTAAAAACATAATGTAGATCAATATACACATTTTTTTTTTACAATTCAGATCTATATTTTTATTTTCTGGAAATCATACGTATTTGTTGTGACTTTTGTTTTCATTTATTTCAGCCATATTTTGTGTGGCTATTCCTTTCTATTTTTTCTTGATTTTGCTCATTAAATTAATTATTAATCATTAGTACGGCAAATCCTTTCCTATTCCGAAAAGGGTACGGTTTTCTGAATGGGTACAATGCACACGAGTTTCACCATCACATCTCATCCCACTTCAATTTCAATCAATCAGCTTACGCAGCACGCCAATACAATACGCGCCATCTAATCAAAGTCCAAATCTCACCCTCCATCCAATCACTCTTCCTCAAATCAACATCCAAGATCCACTTAACAAATCTTCCCCAGTAGACTTCGCCACACGGAACTCCCTTAAAATTGGAAAAAACCCGCGCGAATTTGAATTCCTCTGCCTCTCCGTACTCCACTAGCTTATTTTTAATTAATTTATTTTCTATAATTTTCATTTTTATTTTTTATTATATATGTGTGTGAGTTTTTCTTTTCGCTGAAGTAAGCTAAAACAGTGTGGTGGTGAAGACGAAGATGAAGGGGAAAAGCCACAAGATTGGAAAGAAGCAGAGTAGGAAGATGAAGGGCCCGTTGTGTAACAGCAACACCAGGCAGTTGCAGCTTCAGCTAGGTCAAGTTTCCCTCATTCCTCTCAACCAACCATCTTCTACCACTTCTTCCTCCGTTTCTTGCTTCCAGAACCCTCTCGATTCCGAACCTCCCAACACGTCCTCATCGCGCGTTGTGCTCACCGCCGATGCTGTCGCTGACGACAGAGACGGTATTCTCAGCCAGGACTTCTTCTGGTACTCGTCTTATTATCCCTATTATCGATTTAGCGATTTCGTTTTCTCTTTCACTCACGCTGTTCCTTGTTGTTCCTTGCAGCACTCCGGATTACATTACTCCGGATAATCAGAATATTTTTAATGGCTTTGATTGCGATAGGGTATTGTATTTCAAATATATAATGTCGTGGTTTTTGCCGTTGCATTGAATAGAAATTGAAGTTTTTTAGGGTTTTGGTTCTCAGGATGATACTCCCTGCCCCAAATCGCCTGAGAAGCTTACCAGTACGAAGAGCAAGAGATGCCGACTAGGTAAGATTTGTCGCATCTTATTGTGCTTTGTGACAATTTATTGCTGAGTTTTGTGTTTTCGGCGTTCATATTACGAAGAGTATGTGAGTTTAAAAGTCCATCTACTGCCTTCATGAGTGTAAATTAGTGTGACACGAATGACTTGCATGTCAACTGTGCTGCTGAAAAAACAAGTTGTGCAATATACTTTTTGTTTCTTGTTTTTGCATAGTCGGTTCAACCTCTCACGACAAAACATCTGATATGTATACCTTTATTAGATGCTATGTCGGTTCAACCTCTCAGCCCCACCTTTTCTAGTGACCATCAGCCAGCCGTGGAATTGGGAAAGGATTCTGTTGCAGAAGAATTTGCTTTGGAGAACACAATAGCAGCTCCTAAACCAAGGGGTCAGAATTATGTGTCCCAATCTGCAGTTGCATTGCGTTGCCGGGTTATGCCTCCTCCTTGCTTTAGGAACCCATATTTAAAAGATGTTTCAGAAAAGGAGATGGATCCTTTTGGAAACCAAAGATTGAAATGTGCAGGTATTATTGTAGTTAGTTCCTTCACTACTTCCTTTCAGTAATCGTGAACGAGTTTTTGCAACCTGCATGGTATTATACCTTTTGGTTTTTGTTTTTTTTTTTCGCAATTACTGTAAATTTCTAACTATCCAATGGTGAAATTGCAGGTCTCTTTCCTGCAAATAGTGGTGACGGGCTTTCACGCTATCGTGCTGACTTTCATGAAATTGTGGTATGTTTTTTAAATGACATTTTAGTTTCTATGGACTGTTTGAATTGGTTTTAGCTTGTCAAAATTCAACCTCCATGGATCGATAATTTATGTGCCACTTATCCTTTCTTTGTCAGCAAATTGGTAGAGGGAACTTTAGTAATGTTTTCAAAGTATTAAAACGAATAGATGGATGCTTGTATGCTGTTAAACAGAGCATCAGACCCTTACTCCTGGAAACAGAAAGGTACCATCTTTGAACTTTTGAATTTTCTAATTTTTTTCACTGGTCTAGTCACTTACTATAATCTTCCTACATTGCAGGACAAAAGCTTTGATGGAAGTTCAAGCTTTGGCCGCCCTAGGTTTATAACTAATGTTTTCACCTGTTGTTTTATTCTGTATAATGGATTATATGGAGTTTGCTTTCCTTTATTTCATTGAGACCTTTTGCCCCGTCAGGTTTGCATCGGAACATTGTGGGCTACTATTCTTCATGGTTTGAAAATGAACATCTGTACATTCAGATGGAGCTATGTGATCACAGCTTATCCATAAAAAAGTACTCTGCGGCATTTACAGAAGCACAAGTGTTGGATGCCTTATTTCAGGTAAACTTCCTTCGTGACCATTTTTAAATGAACCTTGCTGTTATGATTCATTACATGACAAGTAGGAGTTATGAAGGCTGGATGTCTCCCTCGAACTACCTTTTGTTTAATATGATGAAAGTCCACCGCACTGTCTCTTTCAGATTTTTATTCTGGTAGAGTCATACACAAGGTTTTACCAATGCGTTGTACTTGTTCATATTTTTTATTTGATTTGTTATGACACTGTCAGGTTGCCAATGCTCTGCGATTTATTCACGGGAAGGGAATGGCTCATCTAGATGTCAAACCCGATAATATTTATGTGAAAAATGGTGTTTATAAGCTTGGTGATTTTGGATGCGCGACTCTTCTTGATAGTAGCCTGCCAATTGAGGAGGGTGACGCACGTTATATGCCCCAGGAAATCCTTAATGAAAATTATGATAATCTTGACAAGGTTGATATCTTCTCCTTGGGAGCTTCTATTTATGAACTAATTCGCAGATTGCCTTTGCCAGAATCAGGATGTCAATTTTTTAATCTCAAGGAAGGCAAGTTTCCCCTCTTGCCTGGTCATTCGTTGCATCTTCAAAACTTGCTCAAGGTAATACATTGTTTTGGTTTAATGACTGTTAAAATGTAACGATTCACTCCTCCCAATTGTTTTGTTATCTTTGAAACATGGTGGATTTCTTGCAAGAGTGATGTGTGGTCTGGTTTTTTGTTTGTGGTTTGCTTTGGTCAATAAACTGGGCATTACGTCATTTAAATTTGGAAAATTGTTCATTTGCACGAGAAGAATTTTGTGATTATACATGAATTGACGAGTATCTCTGCAACTATTATCAATGTCCATGTATTGTTTGTTCTTTTAATATTTATCTTCATTACCAATTTTTCTTGTCCTAAATAACATTGTTTAAATTTTTAATTTATAATTTTAACATGCTTGTTTTGGTGATTCAGGTCATGATGGACCCTGATCCGGTTAAGCGGCCTTCTGCTAGAGAATTGGTAGAAAATCCAATTTTTTGTAAGAAAGATTCAAACAACAACTGCATGTAGTTGATAAACCACGACTTATTTTGTATTTGGGTTGCATCATGCATGATCGGTCTTGATTATTTCATGGCCAATTTTGTGAAATATCGTTTTCGGTATATGCATCAGATTTTTCTAGAGCGTGGTGCAAATATTGTAAATTTAATGGTCCAATGAAGCATTGGATTGTGCTAATGATGTGCAAATGACAATTTGCAAATAGAAGCTCACTTAAAATATAAGCATTTGTCTTTTGTTACTACTGCCGCATTTCCTTCAAGAACTTAAGTACCTGTCATCTGTTTTGTTATTTTCGGGGAATTTTGTTTGATAAATATTCCAGGTGTTTTATTAAATATCTTTTGATTTTTTTTAGTTTTAAACAAGATATTTAAAATAAATCTTTAAAAGAAAAGTTATATAATAAAAAATTTAAAATAAGTCTTACTAAAAACAAGTTCCAAGTAAATTTAAATAAAATTTAAAAATATATAAATCTATAAAATTAAACCTCAAATTAATTTCTAAATGTTAATATTTTTTTTTAATAATTTTATTTGAAAAAATGTAAGTATAAATTAGTATCAAGGGGTTTTGAATATTATTTAGTAAATTAGATATCATGATATCCCCCACTATTTATCTTAATAAACAACAAATTAAAACATTGTTACGTGTATATTCATGAAAATATCTTTAGTATCCAATTGAATTTAAATTTTCATCGAAATAACATTTAATTTAATTAGATGTAAATTATTTTTAAAAAAAGTTGATTGAAAACTAACAGTAAAAGTTTTTTTTGTCCTAATTTGACAGTTGGAAACTAATATTTAGGTGGTGCAAATATTACCAAAGTTAATTTAATCTTTTCATCCAAATCGGACCTGAATTTCTATAGAATCAATAAAATTATGATACTCTTTAAATTTAACAGTTTATTGTATTTTATAGAGGTAAGAATTTAAGTTAAGTTGGATTAAAGACCTGAAGTAATCCATACTTTAAATATTAAGGACTATTTTAGTTAATTATAATTTTGGTTTCTTTAACACAGCTAAGTGTATCTCAAATTTTATAAGGAAATTGATAATACAGATCTTTTTTCAAAAAGTTTTTCAATAAGTTTTTATGCTAAATTGAGGGTTATTTTTTGTTACAATATCTCACAATATCATTAACAAAGCCATATTTTTTTATGTACAGATTCCAATTAAGGACTCACTAGAACAAACAATTTGAAATTAATAATTACTATTGACTAAGTCATAAGTAGTGACGAAATTTTCCACATTGACATTGAATTGTTTATTTTATTTTCCCAGTAGTGAAAATTTAAGGATAGGTAGAGAGTTCACATTCAACTTCTTCACCGAATGGTTCTTCTACAAAACTTCTCCAACCAACCATCTTCATTTCTCCATGATATACAATCTTTGCAAACACTGAAACTATCTCACCAATTTTGAAGAAAATACAACAGTTAGGATACATTTACCACCTTAAAATCATATTAATAATATTTCTATTGATTTATAATACAATTTCTTACATTTTTAATGTATCTATTTTTATTTAATCTTTTATTATTCTAAGAAAATGATTTTGTCCTTTATTTTCCTTATTTATTTTCATGATACTCTATCTAACTCTTCTAATTATAATTCTATTTTTTTCCTTACAACAAAAAGGAAGTTTAGCCTTAGAGAAAAGGAAATCAAATATATTATATTACATTGAAATTTTTATTGCATGATAAATAAAAATATTTTAATAATTGAAGGTTTTTTTCTCTTACTCTTTTTCTTTTAAATCATAATGAAATTTGTTCTTTTATTGATTTATCTTTCTACATATGCACCTCATGTGGATCCCATGATATCGAAACACGTGTCCAGGAAATCTCATATATCCAACTCATTGATAAAATATAAGAACTTATCAAGAAAATGTTTTTCTAATTTTATAAAAAAATGTCTTCATTTTTAGTTTTAACCAATCTACTATCATGACGAATTGTCAGATATTAAACAAGTTTAAATTATCAGAGTGACTTAAATTTTATTATAACATTTTTACAGAAATTTTTATTTTTTTTAAGATTTGAAACAAGTCACCACTTAAATTGAAATTATTTCTTCTCAAATATTATGTTTTATGTAATAAAATATTTTGATTGTTAATCATATATCCAAAAAAATACTTATACTAAGTCTGAATAGTAGTGAGAATCTTAAATTTTATAAAACATACTAATATAATATGATGAAAATATTAAATTTAACATCTGAATTTTATTAATAAAGAAGTATTTGATTATATAATTAAATTATTTTAAGTTGTAAAGTTTCACGCAAATGCAACACAAAGACAGATTTATAATAAGAATGTAATAAAAATATATTGTTGATTTGAAACTAAATAATATAATTCTGATATTTTATGTACCGCTGGTATAGTTATTTGTTTAAGAACTTTTCATCAATATTTAGAAAAAATGTCTTACAATTTTTTTAAAAGAGTTAATAATTTATAATAACAAAAATAAATCTAAATCAAATTACAAAACATTCATTTAATTTAGATTTTGATTAACTTTAAATAAAAATCAAACTATTTAATAGAAAAACTAAACCAACTACAAATATTATATCTAAATAAAAAGCCGTTAATGTCTTCGTTTAATTAATAAACTTAATTTTAATTTTTGAGTAATTGGTTAAACAAATTAAAAGAAAATTGAGTTAAGGAAAAAAACATGTATAATATATGTAAATATGTAATATATATATATATATATATATTATTTGATATTAAATGGTATAATTTTTTTTAATTAATTATTTATAAAATAATTAAATTAGAAAAAATATGAATATTTCGTGCATGTGTTTTTTGTTAGTATATATAAGAAGGATAATTCTCAAAATTTTATTTTCATGGTGTTTAATATAAATTTATTTTTAAGATATTATCTGTTTTAGAAATCAGTAATTCATAATTTTATTCTTAAAAAATATCTATTGAGTTGAAAGATGAAATAACTTCTTAACAATGTGACACTACATTAAACCCTAAAATGATTTTTAAAGTAGATATTATGAAAGAAAACAAATTTATTATAATCCACGATCATAAATAATGTAAAAGAGTTATATACCATAAATTTATTTCAATTTAATTCTATTATAAAAATAACAATGTGACTATACATAATAATTTACTATTAATGGTTAAAGTGTATTTGAATTAAATCATAATAAAAATGTAAAACAAAAGCTCAACAAATTTAGCCAGTATTACCTTGAAATAAATTAACATATAAAGCTCAATCAATTATATATTTATTATTATTATTAGAAATTAAAAAAAAAATCTGTAAATATATTTGAAAACTTCAACAAACTATTATTAAATAACTTTATTGCAACTTATCTTATTGGTATACATTGGGTGAGTTAATAGTTGTTAAAAAAATAATATTATTTTTGAGCAATATATTAAGTTAAGGATCTGATAATAGTGGAAGAAACTTTTGTTTTCATATTTTAACTTTGCAAAATTTTCATTCTTTATTATTCTTCCTCTTTCTCTCTCTCCATTTCTCTCTGTCCATCTCTCTGGTTTTGGTGTCATGAAAATAGAGCTATGTGAGTGATGTGATTCTACTACGATTCTTCTTACCATGTTTCTACTGCTTATAATTCTCTCCTTAAAATCTTTTCTTATTACTGTTATTGTTGTTAGCAGTTCTTACCAAGGTACCAAGGAAACAAGAAACACGTTGAAAATCGAGGTTTATTCCCAGACCCATTTCCCCAGGTCGATTTTTGCACGTGGGGCATCAACCTTCAAGCCTATTTCCTCAAGGTTACATTTCCTCGATTATTTCCAATCATTACTTTGCATGTCGACCATTTCTCTTTCTCCATGTTTTCCCTGCCTTTTTCAATGATTTTCTACTCTCTCTTAGATTCTATTCCAGTTACTTGTTTTTCTTTATATTTTGATGGGTCTGCCTTTGAATTATGGTAACAACCCCATTGTGATTGCTGCAATAATTTCTACTTCCCTCCGATTGTTTGCTTCCTATGATTGTCAAGGTCGTTTTTTATTTCTTTTTTACTTCAAAATAAATAAATAAAGTGAAGACAACTTATATAATTTGTATTCTGCTTTCTTCAATTTTGTAGATTCTTAATTCTCTGTTTCTCTACTGTTTAATCGCTAGTCAATCAGGTCTTGTGTTGATCTGGGTATTGGAATTGGATGTCGATATATCTAGTGCCGTTGTGCTTGTTTGGGTTTTGAGATTATTTTAGTGGTTTTCTTTGCACTGATTTTCATATCACTTTTTCATTTGAAGATTGTTGTTTCATTCTAGGGAGGCACTAGTAAATTTATAAGAAAATTATGGAATTATATATGATGTAGTAAAAATATAAATGAAAAAAAATGTTTTTCTTGTTTTTTCTAATGGGTTTTTTAATTTTAACTTTGTGTTTAAGGTACGAAGGTTTAACATATGGTATTTCCTCGATTAGTGTGTGAATGATTTGATTTCTTTGTATTGATGCTTTAGCTATGATGTTGTTCTCCTAACTTTATTGCTCGCCACGACGAGCAAGAGTTTGCTATTTTCCAATAGAGAAAGGGTATTATGTGGTTGTTATTTATTCAACTCACTATCCAATATTTGCAGATGGATTCTCGTAGCTTTGATGACTACAAAGAAGAAAGTGAAGGTAAATATGCTGAAGGATTTGGAGATAAGTTTGGAGATCCAGAAGTTCAGCCTCGTGTTGGAGAGGAGTACCAAGCAGAAATTCCTCCATTGATTTCAGCACCTTATCGTTCTCTGATTGTAGAGAAGACTAGAGATTCAGAAATCACGATCAACTTGGAAGAGTGCATTTCACTAGGGCTTCCCATTCCTCTTAAGTGGGCACATTGCGAATTTGAAATTAGTTGTGGTTGTGGGAGTTTAGGATCTGTCAGAAGTGAAGTGGGGCCAGCTATTTCTGAGAATGAATGTTTGGAAATGAAAGTGGAACTTTACGCTGCTTCACACGGTGAAGAGACACATATAGGAGGGTTCTCAAATTTTGAACCATCTTCTAATGAGAAGGATCGGACGAGAGGAAAGTATCTTCTCCCTGGATTGTTGGACGATCAATCATGGACAGATATTGAATACAGCAGTTTTCTTCTTGGCCTCTATGTCTTTGGGAAGAAGCTTAATTTTTTGAAGAGATTTGTTGGGAGTAAAAGTATGGGAGACATATTGTCTTTGTATTACGGAAAGTTTTTTAAGTCTAAAGAATATTGTAGATGGGCAGAGTGCAGAAAGTTGAGAACTAAGCGCTGTATATATGGCCGGAAAATATTCACAGGATGGAGGCAACAAGAGTTGCTCTCAAGATTATTTTCGTACTTGCCAAGGGAGTGTCACACTACATTGATTGAGGTAAGTCTCTGACATATTTCGGTGTATGCTAATCACTGTCATACATAATTTGGGTGAAAGGGAATTACCATATAAATATGGTCCTAGTTAACTAATGTTTTTTAATAAATTAAACATGATAGAGATTTATTGGCATTGCATTGCAGGCTGTGCTCACGTTATAATTTAGTATCAAGTGGTATTAAGTGAACTTGGAACTAATGAAACTGATTTAAAATAAATACCATCCTTTCATGAAGTGTGTCTGCTTATATATGAATTATCATGATGCTTATTGTCAAATACCAATGGTATCTAAACGAGATTTCAGCAGTAATTGGCTCTTACATTGGTCATGAAAGCTGTACATGAATAGGCACGGTAACTAATAGAACAAGAATTTAGAGAAAAACATGACACCGGGCAAATGAGTGTCATGATGCTAAATTACGAAATGTATGGATAATGACCTGATAATCAGGCCCTTGGCATTCTCTTTATTTGACAAATTTTCCTTTCTGAAACCTCTCTGCATTAAATAATTTGATTTTGGTATTATGGTTGAGTTAACATTTAAGTTTCAGGTTACAAGTTGTCATGGTCATTCTGTTGTTTTAAGAGATGGACCTTAAATAACAATATTTCCATTCCCATGGAAAATATTTGGTTGATTTGATAACAATATCTCAGTTCTCAAGCATGTTTCCTGTCTTACATTATTATCATTAAACTAAGTCCTTTAGTTGTAAATGTTTAGTGATAGGTATTTAAAGCTATCTACTTTATTTTCCAAGACTACTGCATCTCATAGTTAGCAGAAGTGCAAGATTCCTTTCATTGAAAAATTGAACTGTCTAGCAACGAGTTTGAAGCAGGATTTCCTTACATGTCATTGAGTGGTTCTTCTTTGAAGTTAAAAAGATTGTGAACTTTTCCCCGGACATCTGTTGTTGAGATAAGTCTATTAGTCTCAATTTGGAAAATATTCACTAGAGTGAATTACAACAAATGTGTTTCCTTACTTCACATTCTCTGTGGTGGCATGTGTTGATAATTTATTTTGTCCTGCTATTTGCATGGTGGACATTGCCTACCAAGCATTTTAGTGCCTCAAATGTTCATTTCTAAAAAAATAGTTCACATGGTTATTATGCAATACGCTGCTAAACTGGTATTTCTATAAACTCGTGTATTTCAAACCATAGAACAACGTCTCCTGAATTCCTTTTAATTTACTGCAGATTTCAAGGAATTTTGGGGAGGGAAAGATGCCTTTTGAAGAATATGTATTTTCTTTAAAGGATGCAGTTGGCATTGACTTGCTTATAGCTGCAGTAGGTATTGGAAAAGGGAAGCAAGATCTCACTGGGACTGCTGTTGAGCCAACAAAGACCAATCACATCTTCTCTGTTCGTCCTGAAATACCAATTGGCAAAGCTTGCTCCTCTCTTACATCTGCAGAAATAATCAAGTTTCTCACAGGAGATTTTAGGTTGAGTAAAGCTCGATCCAGTGATCTCTTCTGGGAAGCTGTTTGGCCTCGTCTTTTAGCAAAAGGCTGGCATTCTGAACAGCCTAAAGATCAAGTTGTTTCTGGATCAAAGCAGTCTTTGGTTTTTCTTGTACCAGATATTAAGAAATTTTCAAGAAGGAAACTGGTAAAAGGTAATCACTACTTTGATTCTATAAGTGATGTGTTGAATAAAGTAGCATCTGACCCTGGGCTTCTTGAGACTGAAAGTCAAGCAACTGAGTGCAGTGTAGATAGGGAAAAAACACCCGACAAACGAGACCTAGAGGGGGTGTCGTGTGGGGAACAAGTTCAGTACCTTCAATCTCATAGTTCAAAGTGCAATCAAGATCTCACGAAATTTACAATTGTAGATACCAGCATGGTTCATGATATGGATCAACGTAGAGTGAGACAGATGAGAAGCTTACCTTCTCAAACTATGAATATATCTACTATCTCAAGCTGCTCTAGTGAATCTGAGAAAGATACATCTTACGAATCAAAAGATCAGGTTCAACAAGATAATACTTTGAGTCCTATCAAAGATCGGGTTGAGCAAGATAATGCTTCAAGTGCCATTGAAAATCAGGTTGAAAAATCTCATGTGTCAAGCTCTATTGATGAATGGGTTGAACAAGCTCATACTTCTAGCCCTATGGTTGAACAATCTCATGCTTCAAGTCCTATTAAAGATCGGGTCGAACAAGCTCATGCTTCAGGCCCTATTGAAGATCGGGTTGAACAAGCTCATGCTTCAGGCCCTATTGAAGATCGGACTGAACAAACTCATGCATCTGGATCTGTTGAAGATCAATTTAAACAAGCTAATTCTTTGTATCCTATTGAAGATAAGGTTGAACAAGCTAATTCCTCAAACCCTATGGAAGAATTCTCTGATAAGGGGTTGTGCATAGACTCATCAGATTGTACTCACGTTCCTGAGGCCCTCAACATCAACAAGGACGTAAAATATCATAGATTTAATTATGATTTGCATAATGGTGAGCATTTAAGGGAGATCAATGGGCACCCCTTTATTCAAAAGATGACATCCGATTGCACTATTCCCTGCATCACGGCAATGCAGAAGTTAAGAGCTTGTAGCCATGGAGAAATTAGTCAATGCACTAAAAGTACTTCAGTGGATAGAAACTTTGATTTAAATGAGCCAATCTCACCATCAAATCTGCAAGAAGCATCTGAGGACATGGTTTTTTCTATGGATTTCGGAAATTTATCCTTACCAAATTATCTGGCTAAAGGCAGTCCGTCCAACATGAGCCATGAAGGCAGTGCCACCGAGAACTGTCTGGTTAGAGAAGAGTCTGCAGAAAATTCTGAAACCAGGATGTTAATTGACTTGAATTTTCCTCATGTTGCACCTGATTTAGGACTTGAAATGGAAATACCATCCTCTGGGGCCCCAGTGCAAAATGACAATCAATTAGCAAATACATCATCATCTCCATCTGAAATAACCCAGTTCAATGCCGCACAGGAGTTTACTGATGGCAACAACGAGCAGCAGTCTATCCTTGTCAACCGTCGTCAGAGCACAAGGAACCGACCATTGACTACAAAAGCATTGGAAGCACTTGAGTACAGATTTATCAACTCAAAGAGGAAAAGAAAGAACACCGAATGTTCAGACAATAATCCAAAGTCCAAATGTGTTCGTGTAAGTAGTGGGACAATTGTTAGTGCTAGTTGTGATGATGGCATTGAGGATTCTATGGTGGATACAAGAGCAGAGGAGGAGAATGTTATCCAAGCATATAGTTATGGCATCGATCTTAATAGAGGCCCTCTGTAATTTGTGTAAAAGGTTAGGCTAACTTCTTCTTCAGGGGCATCCATTTCATAAATAATTTTAGTGTTCAGTCTAAACTGCTTATAATTCCATTGTTTCAAATGTATCCATAAATCATAAATATACATCAAGATTAAAGTCATCTTTCCATATTCACTTATTATCTTTCTTTTCTTTTTCAAGAATGTTACTGATAGAATAATAGAAATAAAATTATAATTTATCGTATGATCAGTGATTTGAAGATGGATTATTGATGCCAAAGCTCTAAGGATAAAAAAAGAATGTAAGGGTCAGTTTTGCTTTATATACCTTTTTTTTTCACTTAGTTCATTTTAGTTTGGGAAAGTGTTCAATATATATATATATATATATATATATATATATATATATATATTTTTTTTTTTTTTTATTTTTTTTTATATTTTTTTTTTTCGTTTTCTCTTCTATAAGATTTAATAGAAAAATTTGTTAAAACAAATTATTTGTCAAGTTTTTTATGAAAAGAAACATTAGTTATAAGCATTGTAGGCATCCCAAGATAAAACCAATGTAGTTTAAATTTGTTAAGAAAAAAACAGTTTTAAATTGAAATATGAAAAATATGTTTTCTTGTTGTTTTTATTATGTTCTCACATTTTTTAGTAAAAAAATTCACTTAACTAATGAGGAAGACCCATTAGTCAAAGTCATTAGTCTGAGAAATGAAAACTCAATAGGTATTATACTCCCTACTTCTCTCTCTGCCTTTTAAAGTTACCTTTAAAAAGTTGCAATAATTTATTTCATTCTAATAAAAGTTATGAAATTTTATATATATCTAAATCAATTAAACATTACTTGGAAATGATATTTAACATTTTCTGAATTTTGAAAATGATAAATAAGTAGAAAAGAAAAACTTTGGAAACTATCACACTTAGACTTTGTTTTTTCTAAGGAGTAGAAGATTTGAGAGTGAGAAAAAGATAAAAAATGAGAGGAAAGAAAGTGAAAAGGAAAAATTTGTAAAAGTTTTCAACTAATTTGATAGATGTGTCAGATAAAAATGTTTTAATTGATGAAATTGTAATATTATTATTTTGCTCTTATATTTAAAATAAATTTAGAATGGATGATGATAAGTTATCTATATTTGCTACTCATATTTGGTGTAACACTCTAAATTAACTGAAAAATAACTACAAATTATGTAACACTCTAATACATCTAAAAAAGTATAGAAAAATATTTTCATAAAATAAAACTAAAACTGAAATAAAATTATTGTTTTTTATATTATTATTATTATATTAATTTATTTTGTTATTATTTTTTTTCATCACTGTTATTATTCTATGGTTTTATTTTTTAATATTTTATTTGTTATAATTATTATTTATAATTTTAATATTATTTCAAAAATTTATTACTATTAGTTAAAATACTTATAGACAATTAAATAATCTTTATTATCCTAAATAATTAAATATTAAATTTTAATTTTATCTATTTTTATATTTATATTAAATTATATATGTTAGTTATAATCAATTATACTTAACATAAAATTCATTATATTATAATATATTTGATTGTTTAGGATATAAAATGAAAAATAATAAATATAGTTTGATCTTTTCTATATACGTCAGTTGTTTTAATTTTTAATTTGGTTGACACTATGAATCTTTTCTCTTTTCATTTTATGCTAAATATTAAATAAAATTGAATTTCAATGATAATAAAGAAACTCAAAATACATTTTTTATTTTCTGTATCTTCTCCATTTTACATTTATGTCACACTTTAACTCCTTAAATGGTAACAACTCTATAAATAAAGAAAAGAAATTGGGTGTGTATGTATTCCGTATTTAAGGGTTTACAGTACTATACTAATACCGCCATCTTTTTAAGTTAATTAAAATATAAATACTGTTTTTCTTTCTCAAAAATAGTGAGCATTATATTTTCTCGCGTGATGAATATTAATTTAGTCTATTAAGATAATATTCTTGTAAGATTTTAAAATAATTTTTAAGTCAAATATGTACTAGAATCTTTTTAACTTACTAAGTTATCATTGGCAGATTTCTCTAAGTATATAGTTAAATTTAAATATTTTATTAAGATAGTAACTAAAAATAGAAATTATGTATGAATATACACATGTATATCCATACAAATCATATTAATATATATTGGAATAACATCTTAAAACATATTTAATAAATTAATCTTTAAAACAATAATATTTCAATATGTTTGTGCATGTATACAAATTTATTTATTAAATTAGATTTTTTTTTAATAAATTTTTTTTTAGTAATGGATCTTACATAAATATATTCATTTAATATGCATATAGTAGCATTACATTTATTAAGTTCAATAAATATATTATATTTAATAATATAACTAAAATTAATTATTCAATATATGCAAATATATATACATACATATATATATATATATATAATTGATAATTATATGAAAATAACAGTTAATTTAAATATTTTTTAATTTTTTAAATATTTTTTGTGGCAATAATGGTTTATAATATATAATCACATTTAACATAATTTCATAATGATTTGTTTAAAATAATAATTGAATGCATAAATTAGGAGATAAATTTTATATATAAATTTAAATAAAATGTGTGCAATTGAATAAAATATTTAAGATATTTTTTGTGAATTATTTTCTTAATAAATAAGAGAAAAATATAATTTTACACACGTGTGTTCTCTCTCTATATACTTATTAAGTTCGATATATTTTCATTTATTAAGGAAAAAAAGAGGGTATATTTTTAACACAGAGAGGGAAGGTTGAGTATTATTTAGCTCTTCGAGGGATAGTTATATAAAGATATTTTGAAATGGGAGTTTAATATTCGCATCTCTTTAAAAAGGTTAATTTACTGAAATTTAAAATATTAAAATGTGTTGAATATAGACTTTATTATTCAGTATAATAATTAGTATAATAATTGTGTATATGACTTAGTTATTGATAATAAGAGTGAATTAATTTTTGTTTTATAAAAGTTTTAAACTTGATATATGATATCTCAAATAATAACAATAATCTGTTATCATATAAAAAAATATTATTAAAAAAAATACAAAAAAATATAATAGACTAGACCAAAATTTGTTAACAAAAATGATATATAAGTAAATTATATCTATTTATAAAGAATTTTAAGAACAGATTAAATATTATACTAACAAAATTAGATGAAAGCCTATTATCCTAATAAAATGTGAATCTATATAAAAAGTTGAAAATATTTTAAAAAATTATAGATGGGTGTATTTGAATATACAAATGTGAAGATAAATTCTACCTCTCACACAATAATGTCAGTTATTCCTGGATAAAATAGAAAAAAATCATACAGTTATTCTGGACTGGATTAAATAGAAAAGGATTCACATCAATTTCCCAGGTCAGAAAACTCCATGCAGCTCGATCAACTACTATATACTAAAATATGAAAAAATTGAATAGTTATTCAGGTAATCAATGCATGTCCATATCAACAATATTACTTTTATGTGTTACCTATCCTTGGATAAAACATAAACAAACTGTCACAGAACTATGAGACATACTCATAGGAAAGAATTATTCACAGTTGTCTCCCATGTTGGTTTTATCTATATAGCTCCTTTGTCTATGTCACTTAGCAACCATATCAATTATTTATTATCAACAATTACTAACCAAAATTCCCTACACAATACTTTTTTCTTATCATATGTCACTAAATATTTAACTATTTTGTCACAAATATCAGTTTCTTTTAAAGAAATTAACTCACTATCTTCACAAAATTTCTTTCTTCAATTATTATTTTTTAATCATATATTCAATCTAGATATTACAGTTGAGTTTAGTTTGATTTGGATAAAGAATAACGTGAATGAAATAACATGGTGTTGGTGTTTCCTTAACATAATAAAGAAATGTGTGGAATATGTAAATGTTGGGAAGCTTTTGTCGTTACTTTGTTGTAAGTATGCATGCATCGTGAATTATATCGACCTCTGCATCGATAATTTCTTCGGTGTCTTTTTCGTGGTTTTATATATTAGTTTGATACGGAGAAGAGAATTTGGCATGGGAAGGACTTAAAATATAATTGACTCAAAATTTGAAGCTTAGTTCATCCTTCATATTCTACTTTTTGTCCCTTTCTTTTCTTCTCCTTTTACATTAAGCGTGAGGGAGCTGTGAAATTCAACATAAACAAACATCTATAATGTACAACTTTTCTATGGCGATTATGACTGCTTCAAGCAATTGTTAAAAAAAACACTATTTATGACCTGGTACAACATCTGTTACACTTAGTTAAGATTTAATAACTGATATATCTTGAACAGATTTTTCTATTTACATTCGAGATGGGGACAATGGAATATTTAGGAGGCCTTTTAGGATACTCTTTGTTAATGTCGTTGCTCTTAAGCTTGAATCTAGGTTAACTCGGTAGCAACCCTCTTTTATGTCATTGCTACCTATTTTCTCATTTTTTTAATATGAACATGCTTCTTGGCTTCGTATGGTTCAAGTAAGAAGCATCACACTAATCTTCTCTTGTTCTCTCTGCAACTAAATTCATGTTTTAAAACACTAACATGAAGGTTCCGCGGTTATCTCCAACAAAACACATTATTTGAGAATGCTCAACACATTTTGTTAAAATATAGTGAACAAGATGTCTTAAAATTTTGTTATAGTAATATATATATATATATATATATATATATATATATATATATATATATATATATATATATACTATACAAGAGAATTTATGGTTGAAAGTGTACTATATATAAAAATCACATAATTTAGTAAGATATGGCTTTTGTAAAAAATGATTACAAAAATGAACAAATAGTTTTCCGGTCAAATATTTAATGAAATTATTAGTCTTTATAGAAAATATATTAATGGTAAAGAGTATGTATATTTTCATCTATTAAAGAAAAAGTTAAATTTTTGAAAAAAAATGAAATATTTATATCTCCCACATACATATATAATGGGAGTATAAATTATATATATGTTTTGTGTATAACTAATATTAAAATTTTGCAGATAAATAAATATAAAGGAATTAAATGGACAATATGGAAATTAATTGCTGTGTAATACCAAGAAGCTATAGGGGGCATTTACATAGTTGTCTTCACATAAACATTATATATAATTGTATAAGGCCAAAGAAGACCAGCTTCCAATATTGGTATCATGGCAGTGATTGCTTTCTAAGTCCTCAACACAAACCAAAAACTCTGAGCTTTTGTCTTCCTCTTGGGGGGGAGAGTGGATTCTTGTTTGGATACACCAAAAAAACAAGCCAAAGCTTTTAGTGAGGTCCATCACCTATAACAGAAAATACAAAGATCAGAGAAGACACAGAACCTTCTACTAATTAACCTCTCACTGTTTCCTTTTCCAATGTCAAATATTTCAGGTGATGAAGGAAGCTTCTCCTCAGGAAATAATGGGGAAGAAGTTCATCAAGAAAGCCAACACCAACAGCCACAAATCCAACTTCATGACACTAGTCCAGGACCATCCACTGCTTGCAATAGCAATGCTTCCACTAATCAACAAGCCAAGAAGAAAAGAAACCTTCCTGGAACCCCAGGCAAATATTCAACCAACTTCAGTTTTTTTTTTTTCTTTTTCTGATCGTAATTGCAGCCTAACAAATCAAAATTTCATGTTTCATGAGTTGAATTTTGCTTTGAATTAATGATAATGATGTATAGTTTCTCTGCCGGTCAAATTCTAGACTCCCCTTTGCTAGCTTCAGCATTGAATTGTAGAAAGGTAGTCAACTATAGTGATAACAAATATTAGTAAAGACACAACCTTGAGTTTAAAGAAGTTATCAGAGATTCCATATCCAACTCCGTAGAAAACATCTATTAAAAAAATCAACCCTTTAGTAAATATTACTAAATGATTAATCTTTAATTTCTGATAGGAAATATCTTGGCTAAAAGAAACTAACAAACAACAGTAATTGTGAATAGCCTTGTATTTTTACTTTTGGTTGTGGCTATCAAACTAGGGAAGTTAAACAGCAAGCAGTATGAAAAATGAGAAAAAATTTCCTGATTCGAATTCTATGCATACTCTTACTATATGTGAAATGTTTTATCTGCTCAATCTTAGTTTTCAGAAGAGAGGGTAATCAGCTAGTGTGGCTAGCAATAGCATGTTATTATATTATGTGCTAATGGATGCTTATGAAATAGATCCCAGTGCTGAAGTTGTTGCTTTATCACCAACCACATTAATGGCAACCAATAGATTCGTGTGTGAGATCTGCAACAAAGGGTTTCAGAGGGACCAAAACCTTCAGTTGCACCGCAGAGGTCACAATCTTCCGTGGAAACTGAGGCAACGAACAAGCACTGAGGTGAAGAAACGGGTGTATGTTTGCCCTGAGCCATCATGCGTCCACCATAACCCAGCTCGTGCACTAGGAGACCTCACTGGCATCAAAAAGCATTATAGCCGCAAACACGGTGAGAAGAAATGGAAATGTGACAAGTGCTCAAAGAGATACGCAGTGCAATCTGATTGGAAGGCCCACCAGAAAACTTGTGGCACCAGGGAATACAAATGTGATTGTGGAACCATATTTTCCAGGTACAAACTCCTTTCTTATTCAATAGTAACAAAACAAATAAAAAAAGTACGTTGTGTAAGTTTTCTCCTTGTTCCGACAACTGAGCAGTTACTACTATAAAAATGTGCTCTTAGATGTGAAATAAATTCTGTACATGGTGCAGGAGAGATAGTTTTATCACCCACAGAGCTTTCTGTGACGCATTAACCGAAGAAAACAACCGAGTGAACCAGGGATTAACAAGTGGCATGCCACCAAACCTGCAAAGTCAAATACCGGATCTTATGTCTACCATGCCTCTCAACACTAGTCCCAACACAGCATATGACCCTAAGAACCCACTAAAATCACTCCCACAAGAACTTGTCCCAATACCATTCAAGTCTATGAGCATGGGAGGGGGCATGTTCTCGACCAATGCAGGTGCACTTTTTGGCGGCCCAAAAAGCATGCCTCCCTCTTCTTCCAGCCTCCAACTAGGTTCCAACACATCATCAAGCTTCAATTACTTGCAAGACAACAAAAGCGGAGGACTAATTGCTGCCTCAGCTCAGATGTCTGCAACAGCTTTGTTACAGAAAGCAGCCCAAATGGGTGCCACTGCAAGCAATAGCATTAACTCCCCCATGATGCAAAAAGGCTTTGTTACTGGCACTACTGCTCCTGATCATGTTTCTTCCACTAGACCACCATATTCTGGTACCATGCTGCAGCATAACAACTCCTATGAACATTTCTGTCCGCAGCCTGATCTTTCCAACATGGCTGGGGTGAGTGGTGGAGGAGCATTCATCAACCAACTGTTTCATAAAGGACAAGAAATTTCACAAGTTTTTGACACCAACACTGCCGGGTCTAATATGAATGATGTGGGAATGTTCAGCCAAATGCCAATGGGGAGTGACCACAACCCGGGATTGATGAAGAATGTTGAACAAGAGGTTAGTAATTGTTCTAGTTTGATCCACGGAAGAGATGTGGTTGAAGGTAACCCAATGCAGCCATCAAGGTTTGGAGGGAGTGACATGACAACTGTTCATGACTTTTTGGGCATTGGTGGTTCAACTTCAAGAGTCATGAATCATTTTCATCACCATTTTCCACACGAGGATTCAGCTATGGAGGAACACATGTGGGATGTTTGAGAGCAGATCTTAATCATGTATGGTTAGAATTGGTCAACAAAGTGTGGAACGTTTTAATGGTTAGAACTGGAATTGAAACATATCATCTACCCAATTTCAATGCTGCGTTTACCTTTTGAATCAAAGTTAATCTCGAGCTCATAAATTCACTCCACTTCTCTCTCTAACTCAACTATCTTCATTGAAATGAAAAACAAAATAAAAATTAAACAGCGTTTTTACGTTATAATTCCTGGGTTTAAAAAAAAATATGCGTGTCAAATCAAGTTCAAGAATGTTAGCTTCTACACCGCTTAGCATGCATGCATATGTTCTTAGTTTTTTTTTCTTGTAAAAAATAAAACTATTTTTGTTTCCTTCTACTCCTATACGAAGTTGAACAATTATAATTCTTAAAAATTAACAACATTAAACCCTAAAAAATTTTATTAAATATTTGAGAGATCTAATTGTTATTTTTAATTCAAATGTGGGTCATGCTGATTTATAAAAAGTTGATAATAATTAAATTTACCATTATATCCTACATTTGTTTTTTTATCCTGAAAACAATTCAGTTAATGGGCTTAAGAATTAGCCCAACCTACAAAAGGAAGGCCCATACGTAATGGAGCGTAGCTTCGTCATTGGACACACGAATCACCGTTTCGGCCACAAACCCTAACCCTAAGGAGACCACTCCTGCTATTTAAACGCAGCATCCACTTTTGGTTCTCTCTGCTTCTTCCTCGCCTCGGATTGAACTCTTGGCTTTGGTGTGTCTTCATGGCCCTGCGTATTCGCGTTGGTATCTAACTATTATCTTCTTTGTTGTGTTTTGATTTTGAAGGCTATGATGTTGAAAACTACCTATTTTATGAGCGAATGGAAAATTGTTCCTTCGTGATTAGAAAACTACCAATGGATCCTTCTGAGCCTTTAACTATAAGCAATTTTTTTAATTATTTGTTTCTTTGATTGTTTGTTTGGTAGTATAATTTATAGAGTTGCAGCATTCTCTTGAACTTTCAAATCCAAAGATAAACGGAAAGAAAATAGGCACGCACGAGTATGAGAAGAGCCGTTGAAGTGATGATATCATATTCCGAATTCATAACTGTCGAGTTTAAACAGACTACAATTATCTGATCCATGGCTCAACTCTATCATCAAGAAAACGTTTTTTATTTATTTTTTATTTACAATATTTTAAAAAAATAATTAATATCGCATTTAAAAGTGAGTGAATCTGTTTGTCATGTTTTTTTAAGGAATTTTTGTTTATTATTATATTTTGGTTCTAAAAGCTATTTAACACTTAATACCAAAACAAAATTAAGAAAAATTTGAGTAATAAAATATTTTATGACGAGGAATGACTGATTGAGATAGTTGCTGAAAAGAAAAAAGTCAGATTAAATCTCTAAATATAGAAAACACATAAATTAATTGCTGAATATTATAAAATTTTCGATTTAATTTCGTTTCCAAAATTATATTTTAATTGATTCTTTAACTTTAGTAATCAAACTTATATTACTATCTATAATCCTGCATAGGGCAAATAAAAGGTAAAAAAATAGTGCACCACTAACCTAAACAATAATAGGATTTTAATTGAAAGAGAATTATAGGATGAATTGGGGAAGAGAAAATATAAAACGAGTATTGTAATTATAAAAATGTTGACCGGATGGATTTTATGATGCTTTTAAATATGGTTAGAACTAAATAGCAAATTTAAAGATATTTTAAACAATATTTTTTAATTTAAATAAGATTCATTTCACTTTTCACATAAACTAGATTTTACTAAAAATATAATTTCCATTTTTTAAGTAACAATTTACTCATAATTTGTAATATGGTTAATTTAAACCAATAGTAAAAAGTACAGACATTAAATAAATTACATCTATTTTCAATTCAGAGCACAAATTTACCATTTTGATGAGTTAACAATTCCCTTAATAATACTACTAGCAGCACTTTCACACATAACATTTTTTATAATTTTATTATTTTTATAAATAATTAAAAAAAATATTATTTAAAAAATAAATATATAATTTTGTAAAAATAGCATAAAAAATTATTTAATTATTATTTATTAAATAGATAAATAAATAATATTTTAAAAAGATGACACCATAGTAAAATATGGTGTATCCTCGTATGTCTATATATGATGTAGATATTGCAGTTTCAGAAACACTAAGTAGTTTTCTTTAGTAAATTTTCATAAAGTAAATGAAATTTAATCGCAACAAGCACTTTAACTTCTAAAGAGGCACCAAAATGCGGAACTATTAACTAAGCCTAATATTTTAAAAAAAGAATGAAGCAGAATCAATCCTTTAAGGGTAAATTATAGTTTTTTAGTATTCTTTTTACAGTTAATAAGTCAAACTCTTTAGTCATTACAATCTAGATACTACAAATGCGGAACTCCGCTAGATGTAATGACATCCTTTTCCTACAATCATTCCATGCTGATGATGTTCTGCACTCTCCAATTACAAGAAATATAGTGCTATCAGAATCCAATCCAATTCTATACATCCGGAAAATTAATGAGTCAGATAAAATCCCAAATCAATCTCAGCACAAAACTTATCGCCTCTGATCATGCCACTTTCTATTTACCTGCCTGCCAGGGTCCCAGTGTCCAGAAGAACCCCTCTGCCTTGACCATTCAGGTCTATGATTTCTTCCATGATTCACTCTGGACTCTGGGTAGTTTCTACCTGGTATATACCTAGTATTTCTAGTTGGACTATTTTCAGGACTCCATGATTCAAAATCTTCCCTTCCGTGATTATTTCTTTCCCAAACACCAGATTGCCTGGATCCCCCAGCCATTGCGTTATAGTTGTTATGATTTCTTTGAGAATGATAACTGGGTGACACATCTTGCCTAACTCTCCACATGCTTTCAGACCCATGGTCTGATTTTTCGGTTTGTGGTGGGTAGGAACGACTAGGGTTACGATAAGGAGGTTCAGTGTAATGGGCTTCCTGGACCACATGTTGCTGATGTGAGGCTGAATTTGATGGCGTTGGTGAGGGTAACTTGAAGGATGGTTGTGGGAAGGAATTAGACAAACCCTCATGTTGTACACTCAAATTATGTACGGGTTTTACATAATTGGTGTCATTACCATAATTGGTGCCATTACCCCGCATTGATACAGTTGAATGAGTGCCAGAAAAGTTAACTGAAGATGCATTGGTAGTGATTAAGTTCTTCTTCATGGTTAAACCTACATTTGAGGGTGGTATTTGTACATGCCCCACTGGTTGTTGCTTTTCAGGATTAACATTAGTTGCCTGATGCAGTGAATATGGAGAAACTGCGGTGCTTGTGAGATGCCTCGAAGATGAAACTACTGTTGGCTGTTGCCTTACTGTAGTGGTGCTAGTCACGGGAATCTGAGTTAATAAGTTGCTAGTTGCCACTGCAGCATGGTTCTGGATAATTCTATCAGATGCTACACTTCGCCGTGAAAAGGGGTTTTTCGATGCTTCAGAGCTCCATCCATTCTGAAAAGTTAATAAAATGGGAGCACATTAGTTAATGCAGTAACCAATACTTTTTTTTATAATTGATGACAATATTAAGAATTTCAAAGATTTTATCATGTTGAAAATTGTAAAATGTAAGGAAATATCGAGGGGCTTTTCATGCCTTTTGGTCAGGCCCAGTGTCTGAACATCGTAAATAGAGGGACAAGCATCAAACAATTGGCTACTCTAAATACCAGTACAACTACTCCACGGGTAGTAGGGAACCCAATTAAGCCCGTTGTTTACCTAAATTAGCTGTTTGCTTATATAGACTATTTATTTGGTGCCACGCAAGGACCTGACCGTGCAAAATCTTGTCAAATAAAAAGCACAAGAAAAACTGAGATTAATTAGTTTATCTCAATTTGGCCCACCCTATGCAATTATATTAAAGTGTTAGACGCTCTCCACTCTTAACACGTATAAGCCAACATGGCTAAAGTGGGGTGTGCATGGCACTGTAATAGGAGACATCAGGAATGATGATAAGATCTTTGACAAATAGTGGTAGTATGAACTCAAATCACGCACCGTTCTTGGATCGCTTAAAGGGGTTGGTGATGGGAGAGAAACTTCCACCTTCTCCGGGGCTTTTACACTCGTGCCATAACTCCCATTTGTATTTTCACTTAAACCCAAGTTCGCACCTCCTCTCTTGATCATGTCAAGCAGCTTCACTATTTCTTCACTGGGTATGCTACCGGCTTGTCCAGAAGTTAAGGCAAATACCAACTCTGGATTTTTTAGCAGTACGGCAAGCAATTCTAAATCAGGCTCAGCAGGAGCCATACTTGTCGAAGAAGTGGACGCCACCCCTTGAGCAGTATGAGCTGCAACCTGTTTGGGGGAAACTGTTATGTCTGCACCATCACCATCTGGTAACTGTTCAATAGGAATTTCCAACGTCAAAGTGTCATCATAGTCCATTTCAAGGTCCCAAGGCTCCTTTGGGTTAGGTGGGATTTCTTGGATAGTTTTATATATAGTTTCTTTTTCCCTGCGGTCTCTGTTTCTCTGGGCATCAACCTCTTTGCTATTTTCACCGGCACCAACTCTCCAGGAATCTTTGAGTTCCACTTCTGCAAAAAAAGAAAAAGGAACCAAAAAGAAAAGATTTAAAACCGAAGAAAAATGTCCGAGAAATTTAAGAAAGGTGTTGCCTGCTCGAGTTACAACTTACAAGAACCACAAAAATGACAGAAAAAACAAATATATCGGTAATGTAAATTTATTTTATGCAAACATCCAATTTCGTGTCTGCAACATTCGATCAGCGCCACAGCCAAATTCAAGAACAGAGACACTAAATTTCAATATCTGGGCAGTGTTTTCTTATGGAGATAACTAGAGAGTAATCCATGACCAGATAACCTTGTAACTGTAATATTAGTAACTTGCCCCTCATCACATCATTTGCCAATTTTTATTTATATATTAAAAGATTTACAGAGTAATGAACTTAATGTAGAAAAATCAAGCCCCGGATGAGGTAAATTGATATTGTTTCATGACAACTGGAAAAGGAATAATAGAGAATGAAGTTGGTCATATTCGTTATTATAACGATCACAAAACCCTTCATGAGTTTTCAAGGATTGGAGGCTGGGTGATAAATACAGCAGACTGTAGCATAAAATTCACCAAACGAAAACGGACAATCCTTGCTGTTTACATCCCTGTATGTCGTAGCTAACAAAATTGAAGTTATAGACGCCAATCAACACTCAGATTGGATTAATTCGGTGCAGTAATTCAAATCATGGCAGGTTGCAGTTTATATATACTCGAGACTTGCAAGTTGCAAATACAGCATAACCTATACTACGTAACATAAATATGAATTACAAACTCGTTCGTCCCATTGATATGAATTACAAACAATGCTCCATCCAGATCTGTGATCATATTCCAAATTACAAAGGAATATCGCTACCCCAAATACAACATATATAACCTGGACGTGGAATAAATAACACATGGAAAAGAGCTCCCTTTATGATCTCATAATCAAAGTTTCATCCTATTTTTATTCATTAAATGTAAAAACATAATGACTACCATGTAAGGCCGGATGGAGTACATAAAATTAAATTTGAGAGTCTATCTGTTCGCATATATGCCTAAAATTAACTTTGAAAGTCTAATGTGTCCCCATATATGTTTAGTGCTGAATTATGGGAGCTTGGAACCCCTGCTGTATTTTAAGTAAGAACTATTTAATTTCAATTCTTTAGCCCGAATTATGGCATATATTTCTATCATTACTATATTACTACACATCAATATCTCAGGATCATCGATCCTAATGAAGTACTGAATTCCCCTGTTGCCTTCCTCATTATACCAATAAATTACACATGGATTAATACCAGGTAACGCTCAAACCAATTCAAGTATGTATTAACTTTTGTTCCCATGAACCATGACAAAGATGTAAAGGAACATACGTAAGGAACAGGGATAGATTCGAATTTTTTTACATGAAATTCGGACAGTTAAATTATTGCTTTTAAAAATACTGTAACAATGATCTGCATGTTATTGCCATTTTGTAAAACTGATCCTTTGTCCCTGAGATCACCTCTATTTAGTATAGCTCGTCATAGACAATTATAAGTCCTCGAACGAGATATTTTTAAGCCCATTCTTTATAAGAGATTTAGGAGTATCACGCCATTTTAGCACAATTGTGCAGATAAGATGTAGGGGGAAATCAATTAGAAACATTGTCCGAAATTTTAGAAATAGAGGAAAATCCTAAAATCCTCAAACAAATCTGAGTTAGTATTTGAATCTCTTAAACAATGTACGGCAATGTTTTATTAATCTCTTAAACAATGCCAAAATTGTAGGCGTATTTACAACTGCTCAATATACAGAACACAAGGTTAGACCACGACTCTTGCTCTACTTATCTATATAAGGTGATAAAACTACAAAAGGATATAGGGTCAATAGGGTTAGCGTCAAAGGTAGCAAAGAAGCGTCTGCTATTGTCTTCCAAGAAAATGTGCAGGGAATTGACTAAGATATACTTCTTTTTAACTCAACGTCAGCAAACCTGTCAATATGGTATTTTCTCAATATGTCTTATCATTCATTTACCGGCTGAGAGTTTCCCAATTTTCTAGCCTAATATTATAGACATAAATTTGCTATATTTGATGAAACCAACAATAGAATTGCAAATGTACCTGCTGGTCTTTTCCATGGGATCTGAACCCTCATGCACTTCTCCCAGAGAGGTTCCTTCACATCCATTTTCGGTTTTGTATAAGCTTCCAGCCTATTGCTGGTTTTAGAGGCAAGTAACAAAGGTTTCTTGTTTTCATCAATTTTGTAAGGAGTAGGAACTTTAGAAGAGCAAGCTGCAATACTGGCAGGAATTGTCTGTGGCTGTTTATTCTGACTATCAATCTTTGTTTCTTTACTTTCTTTTGAACTGGATTTCCCATACTTACTCTGCATAAATAAAGCACGCATTTTTGCTTTTTGGATATCATCAGCAGACATGGGACGACCTTGACTTACAGGCCCTGCTCTCGTCACCTGTGAGCTTCTGCTAACTGACTTTTGGCCCGGCTGTTCCACCAATTGAATTTTTCTGCGCTCTCTAGATTCTGATAGGGGGTTAAGGAATATAGCTACATTTTGCATGACTCAACAACTGACATGAACCATAGGCAATTTAGAGTAAGAGTAACAATATTCTCTTTAAAGCATTATTACTGATTAAATTTTTTTGAGAATCTCGGTAAATAGGAAATAATGCCAACATCAATACATAAATCTAAAAATTTTAGCCAATAATAATGTATTAAAATAAAGTACGTTAGATAATGTGCTGTTAGCATTTACCACAAGTAACTTGCCACTTTCCTCCTTGAAACATTATGACACTATATAGGTTTTCTTCAATGATGATATTTTGACATCAAAATAGTCAAAAATTTATAGTTCACTTCGATCAAATTGATATCATTCAATGATCAAATATATTATTTGAGGACCAATTAGTCATACAAGTCAATTTGATAAAATGCTTTTGAGGATCAAATCAGGGAATAATTCCAATTTTATTGGTTAGTAAGCCGGTTGCAAATATACAAGGATACGAGATGACAATACACCAAGTGTGGACTTTTTACTAGAATCATCCAAGCTAGGAGTCAACAATTTTGCAGCTTGTGAAGATCCCACTTTCCTGAACAGAGAAGAAAAAACATAAAGCTTTTTCACAACTGGCAAAAGCAAAGCCAATTAACTCAAACAAGTATGCCACAAAACTACAGGGAGAAAGATTTATTCAAAATGAATGGAAGCAATCAACCACAACCTACAAATACCTGAAATTGTCCAGACATTCGCTTGAGAGTGAGAAAAAGTCTTCCTGAGAGCAAGAAAGAACCAGCTAAGAAATATGTAAACTGAAAAGGCATTGCTAGCTGAAACATATATAATAAAACACTTACAGGAACATCAATATTTGAATGCCATGATTCAGAGCCCACAAATTGACCAATACTGCAAGAATAGAAATCATAATAATTGAGAAAGGATGCCTCAACAAATTGTGCATGGAAAAGAGAATGCAAGCTTGCCTCTGAGATATAAACTCTTTATGACCATCACTAGAAGGCCTGACACCATTGGGCTTCTTTATTACTTGGTTCCTCGCTAATAATTTGCTCCACTTTGACAACAAAATCCTTGCCCTGTTTGATATGTCTGATACTCAAATCAGTGAGATTATAATTCAAAAAGTCTATCAAGTTATTAAAATAAGTGTCATCAAACAGCACCGCTACGAAATTAAGATTTGAAACTAATAACAGGCTTGAACAAAATGAAAAGGATGAACTGTTCCATCAGTCATCCAGAACATGACGTCTACATCTCAGAATACAATTAAGATATATCTTATCTATTATTTACTGTCAGATAACATTTAAAGGAAGAATAGATTCAATTGTCAACTCCTCTTCCTCCTATCTATCTTGCTCCTTCAAATATCATCAAAAGCATAGCAAGCAACAACTAATGTATGAAAACCTGAACTTCGTGTTTAAAATGAACATTAAATCCCAAACACAGGTCTCCTAATCGACATCCCACAACATGAACACAAAAACAAAGAAACAGGCATATATGAGAACTTGGAACCAGCCATGTCATTTTAAGAATAGTTGCCATGGCCAAACAAGCTAACCACGTGTTAGGGTGTTTCTTTCTACTGCAAGAAAATGTCCTGTTATCATATATTAGTCCGTTGCAGTTATCATCAAATACATGTTATACAGGTAAAATCTAAGAACAATATCGATATACACCAAGAGGAAAGAGGAAGTATTGGGAACAGATCAGGTAGAGTTTGATGGGTACTGAGCCAGAAAAATATAAAGCACACCTGATGCCCTGTAGAACCGTAGTTTATTTACACTCTGCAATATAGCTGATATGTGCATGGGAATGGCTTTATGTAAAGGCAAATGACAAAGAACCTGTAAAACAATTAACCAGAGAGTTTGATAGTATTCAGACATGTGCCAATTAAAAGCAACGCAACATATTAACCATGTATTTAGATTTACCTTCAAGATAAGAAGAAGGACACTGGTTTGCTCCTCAACAGTTGCCTTACTCAACCAAGTAGCTAAAGTTATTCCACCTTCTCTGTTCAAAAACCTACAAGAGCAGAAAAACTAAATCAGAAAATATAAAGCATTATAATTCGATATTATCATGCTATTGAGAAAGCTAATAGTGTACCACAACAATACTGAAGAATTCTGTATTGTCAATATCCACTCCATCAATTTCTCTTGCCCGGAAAATGTCTCTTCTTTTTGCATTAAACTAAAAATATTATCAACAAAATGTTTATCTGAGTCATCTAGGTCAGACAAGGCTGCATCCTGTGTTGAACAAGATGCTTCTTCAGCATTGGATGGGACAGTAGAGTTTAGGGAAGCTGGATTATTTAGTCTCACAGGATCAGAAATTATTTTATCATCGTGAGGATCTTCACAAGAAGTAGATCCTAGTGCCCTCTCCTTTGAAAACTGCACTAGTCTCCTCACTCTTGAGCGCTGACCGGTGAAAAAGTCACGCACCTAAAATCAACATACAAAGATTCATAAATTGACGAAAAACAGGAATGAAGCAACACGTAATCTTAACATAAAATTCAAAAGTGAATTCAACCCTTCTTGCCACAACTAGTGACATCTTGGAAAAGATAAACTACAACCAAATGAGTAACAGAAAATAGAGTGATATAAACCTGCGTGGCTGTGACACCAAATAAAGCACTGATCTCGCGCAACTCTTTTTTGCTAATAGAATCTTTAATCGAAAAAATTGATTGCATGTAATTTACAGCCTTTGGATTCAATAAATCCCTAGGTCTTTTTCCTGCAAATTTGGATTAAGTTAGAGACACCCAATTCGAAACAAACAGCAGAACTGTATATTATCCTACAAAAAAATAAATCTTACTACAACAAAAAAACCTACCAATTTTTATTGACAAAGCACCAGCTGCCTGCACCAAAAAAAATTGAATAAAATCAGACACCCAACCGACGACGCCTTAAAATCACTTATTACATACAATAGCAACATTATAACTGAAATATGTTCTCAACTAATTCTACAAACGCTTCAAGAGTTCAAATGATTCCAAGTACACAGCATAAATCTGGAAACCAAACACAACTAAGAGGCTCTTCACCTTTTCCATTAACCAAAACTAAACAATGAGATTATAAATAAAAGCTAAAGAAACCAAGAAGAGATGAAATTGTTTGAGAGCGCACCATTTCTTGGGAGAGAGGATTGACGCCTGTGAGTTTGCATTGCGTGACGACGATTTCCTGAAACTGATCGATCTGGCTGTGGAAGAGATCTCTCTGCGAAAGCAAAAACTTCTGGAACGATTCCGCGGAGCTTCCAATCTCCTGCTCCACAAAATCTTCGTTCCACGCATCCATCTTTGATAACGAAGATCGAAGTTCCCTCGACACAATGCGTAGCAACACGCATTTAAGTTAAGGTGATTGAATGAAACTCAATGTTTCTCTCTGGTTCCCAGTTCGGAACGTAACTGGTTAGGGTTTGGCTTGGAGCTAATTTTGGAGAGAGAAAGTCAGATAGAGTACTACTGCGTCGGATGAGATGAGAGAGAATTAGGCCATGTTCGGGACTCTGTTGAATTTCAGGAATTACTTTTGAGGCTTATTAACCATTGATGTTGTTTAAAAAATATATTTGTGTTTTTTTATACTGCCTTTATATTTAAAAACTAATTAAAACGAATAATTTATCCTACGAATTCTCTAATAATTTGAACTAAATATTTATTGGAAGAAGAAAAAATGGTCCCTGTATAATTTATTATTATACTATTGTACAGTAATGCCGGTAAGAATTTAAATATCGAAATAACTAATTTTATAACTTTCTAAGTTTTTCTTTAATTATTCCTCTCAACAAAAAAAAAAAAGAAGGTACTACTGAATATTTTTAAATTTTAAAAATATATAAATAATTTTATTTTCAAATAATTTTATTTTGTAAAGTACATTGAAATTTTTGAAAATAAAATATTTTTACTTTTTCAAAATAAATTTACTATTTTTATTTTGATTTTTTTTTTCTTATCATCTATGTTAAAAAAAAAATCAATTCTGATTATTTTGTTAGTGATTTTTTTTTTTTCATTTGGTATCTTTCATTTGTTTTAGGACTGCGTATCAATAAAATCAATCACTTTAAAATTTAAAATAATTAAAAAGAAATTAACTTTTTTGCCTGAGTGGACTTAAAAAGTATGTATTATTATAACTAACTAGTTACCATATAAACCCTCATAGATGTCACTAAAAAAAACTCATGCAAACAAAATAAACATCATATAACACTTTAATTTTTTTATGGACTAATTTGAATATTTGCTCATAAAAAAATTTCACATTAGGAAAATAAATAAAAAATCACATTAGTAAAATAAATATTTTCATATTTACCAAAGTCACAAGTTTTCATTTTTTAAAAAATTATATGAATATATTTAACTATTGTGATCTTAATAGTAATAAGTTTTTTCCTGTATAGTTTTTATTCCAATGAAATATCAATAATCACCAAATGTAGTAGTCTTTTATGATAATACTATTTCACACGAACTTATAGTATACTTATTTAAAAATTAATTGAATATTCTTTTATTTTCTTTAATATTTATAATTATAACTAATAATTTATTATGTCACGATGAGATTAACATATTGATATTTCAATTATCATAATAATATATATTTTAAATTTATTCTATCATTCAACATTTTGAATAATATTTTAAATTGACATTTTAATTTGAAACCATATTTTCAACCACTCCGTTAAGTGAGTATGAGGAATATCATTAAATCCTCATATTGTCTCAATCTCATGTTATAGTTATTCATGGATTAGAATAAGAAAATGGTTGTTTAATCAAGGATTAAACCTTCTAAGCAAGTCATATCCTGCATAAGCTCATCGCAAAATAGTATAAACAAGTAACCAATGAACGGATAAATATTATAATCAATAGTATTTATGACTTATTAATGCACAATACTTAATTGAGTGTCGGAGTACTTAATTAAGTGTCAGAGTATCATTGCAAGTACATTGTCCCCTCTTTATTGAATAGTAATAAACGAGAAGATTGAGATTGAGAAGGAGAGGACACCAAGAGCAATGGGATAAGTGTGTAAGGAAGTGAGAGTGTGATTCTAAAAGGACAAGTGTGAGAAGACCACCAGTAGAGACAATTGAAGACAATCACGTAGACCACACCATAACAATGCTAATGGAGTTGCAAAGAGAGCTAGAGAAACTGTTAAAGAGAAAAAGCACCGAAAAAATAGAAGCCTTGAAGACGAAGAATGCTCGCATGAAGCAAAAATTGAGAATAGAGGACATGGTCCCACTTGACTCGAAACAAGATCCAGCAAGATCAATAGGTTGGTCCGTTTGAAAGCGCTAAGAATCAATAATTTCGGAGCTACACAAGAGCGACAATTGACACCTTCCCATACCCTTTACGAAGCCTTTTCAAAGCAACGTCCCTTTAATCCTGCAATCCCATAAAGAGGTGAAATGATAAAATTGTCCCTGAAAAAATACATTTTGGTATGTATTTCTGGATTCAGAGTATGCATTTCAAAATATGGAATCTAGAATGTATTGTACAACTTGAAATGTATGTTTATATATGGAAATACCTTCTAGATTGTATAATCTGAAATGTATCGGATTGCACATTCTCGAAGGTATGTATTTTTGAAGAAAAAAAAAGATTATGAATAAAAGAACTGAGTATAAGTGCATTTACTAAAGTCAATTGTCTGCATGAATAAAGTCATATACAAGAATAAAATGAATAGTCAATTGTCAACAAGGCTAACATATGCATGTAATTTTTAACAGTTGGGTAACACTTGCATCCTATTAACATAATATAAATATCATAACTTAGTCTCTGTATACTAGTATGTAAACCACAATATGTTTACAGTTGGTATGAGACAACCATCTTGCAATTTCACCTGCATTAGTTTCATCATATAATGCAATTGGTAAGTATTAGGGAATACAAATGTAAAACATGGTCACACACATTAGAAAATACATGAACAAAGTGTGAATCGTGCACATACCGTTTACATATGAGTCAATGCATATTGACATCTGTGGGAGACTTACTTTGTCATGGAAATATCGTGATATTTTACTTCAAAGATAAACAACTAAAACAACATTGTATCTATTAGAAATCATGTATCCCATATTTGGCTTAGTCATCCTTTTGTCTACACTAGTATGTGAAAACATGAATGTCACTTAGAAAATCATTATTGTAGCATAGAATTTTAAAAAAAGTGAGTGACGTGTGTCATAACTTGTTGTTGACATCCCATCCACCAGTAGGGATGACAATGGGGTGGATACGGGTTTAAGTATTTCATGCATATCCTCAAAGTAAAAATTAATCTTCATCCCCATCTTTTACCAAGAATGTATGAATTTTTTGCCTCACCCTTATCCACATCAGAGAACGGGTATACCTATACATGTGCCTGTACTACCCCCCTTGTTCCAAATATAATTAAATAATTTTTTTATAAAAAATAAGTAACAGTAAAGAAAATATGATACTATTAAGGATTCAATGTCAAAAGGATACACATTTTATTTTTTTGAATGTCAAATATCAAGAAAGAAATTTTAATTGTATAAATATGAAATAAAAACATCAAGTAAAAATTAGATAAATCTTAAATAGTTATAGAAAAGAATAAAAAAATCAAATGTATAATCTAGAAATAAGTTACAGAACTAAGGACTAGAGAAAAGTTAATACAAGTTTTTTAGGTTACCAAATAAATTAAAGGTGTTTTAGTAATTTAAAACGATGGCAGGTATGCAGACGAGGCTTGACAGGGATGTACATACCCATCCTCGTCCTTATATTCAATTTTAAAAACTGGGCATTATCCCTACCCATACCCATACCGAGTCAATGCGAAAATTTCTCATCAAAATCAGGATGAGTTCGGACAATACCTACGGAAACAAGTTTATTTATCATCCCTATCCACCAGTAATGAACTTTTTAGTTAGTAATCCATTCATAACCACCCAATAATGTAGCATATTCATCACACCACTGTCCAAGTTCTTTAAACAATTCCATTCTAATAAGTAACCATGAATCTTTCCCTATTCTCAATACTGTAGCTATAGATCAATAACCACAAGAACTATTAACCATAACATCAATGACATCATGTATGTAAGAGTAACTGCTGGGATGCAATTGATCCAATATTGAAATTGCTTTAATCCTTAATGAGACTGTCATTTCCCCTCGCTTTGCTTGACTTCCATGTAGAAGAACTATCATTTATTGAATGAATGACATCGACAGGCTCAAAATATGAGGGGTCCAACTTTGTAGATCTCACTAATCTATTTAGTCGATTTTTTTGGGATCTCTTGATATTTATTTTATCCACTAGTGTACACATCGATGTCATGTTTGTGTATGTTATTTCACTTTATCTTAATTGTTACTTTGTCTCCAATGTCAACTTTTTTTAAATAATTTAAAGTAACATCAAATTCTTGTATAATAGACAACTCAAAGGATGAATTGCATGATGACATGTCAGAAAAACTCATTCAAGACCATGTAACATGAACTGCATTTAGGGGTATGGTACCGATGTCAAATCTCACTAATTTGTATGCACAAGGTAAATTGTGAATACGTTTGAGTGTGCAGCTACAGTGTTCATTATCAATACCAACATGTTTAACTCGATCAAACTCCTTAGAAATTTGCATTGAAGCATATTTGGAAATAAATCCTTGCAATCTTCTATATAAACTGTGACCCACAATGTGCAAATTCTTCTCAAAGGATGTCTTAATTTTATTATGTTGTAAGGTAATGACGTTGTTCACTGAGTCCCAGCAGTTACACAACTTCCCCATACTAATTACAATAATTTCCATATTATTTTGTATTTTTTATACTTACCACCCTTTTCACAACCTAACAACACACATGTATTCCTTCCTCGTTGTCCATTTACTCTGTCAAACCTCAATATGACAACTATAAAACCTAGTCCAAAGGTCACCCTACACATCCACTGAAGTAAGTTATCTCACGTATCAAATACCTACACGAATACATCACACCTTAAATATATATGATGTCACACATCTTTTACATGAATCAATGCAATTACACTTACCTTATCTATTGTAAATGGCCAAACACAATTTCTTCAAACCAATTCAGTTTCACATGCCACCAATTTATTATATTGGACTCATCCATGTCAAATAAGTTATCTACTTCATTAAATATTTTACTTCACCGCTGTGATTGCATTTTCATATTCACTCAACCATTGTTAAATGCATAACATTTTCAGTTAAAAACAAATATATAAAAAATTTGAAAAATGTTAAAATTTGATAAAATTTATATTCCAAAATATAAAATATAAAATTTGAAATACATATATGAATTATGGATTTTACTTATGAAATACAATCTAAACTACCGAAATGTATTTTAAAACATTGAATTCAAAATACATATGTATTATGGATTATATGTTAAAATGTTATGGGGTTGGACATTTAAAAATTGAACTTGTAAGAGACTCACTAAAATCACTATAACAACTATCGTGCAACTCAACCAATACCACAATCAACCACCAAACACACAAGACAGCTTCTTCCTGCACCTCCATCACTTCTTCAGCCACCTCCATAATTTTTTTAATTTCCAAAATTACCCTTCATATTTTACAATACGGATTACGTAATTTGGAAGTAAAAAATTACAAC
The DNA here is from genome assembly GCA_013389735.1 of Phaseolus lunatus. NCBI lineage: Eukaryota > Viridiplantae > Streptophyta > Magnoliopsida > Fabales > Fabaceae > Phaseolus > Phaseolus lunatus. Next base: position 42,365,313 of record CM023857.1, on the reverse strand, counting down.
TTCCAGATTACATAAACTCGGAATCTATTTAACAATTTACAATACCATATTATATAATCCGGAGGCAAAAATTAAGTTGAAATTTTTGATTTCCCGAATACATAATCCGGAAGTGGTAATTTTTGACTTCCAGATTATGTAATCCAATATTGTGAATTGTTATATAGGTTCTGGATTACATAATCTGAAAGTTGTAATTTTTTACTTCCAAATTACATAATCCGTACTGTAAAATATGAAGGGTAATTTTGGAAATTAAAAAAATTATGGAGGTGGCTGAAGAAGTGATGGAGGTGCAGGAAGAAGCAGTCTTGTGTGTTTGGTGGCTGATTGTGGTATTGGTTGAGTTGCACGATAGTTGTTATAATGATTTTAGTGAGTCTCTTACAAGTTCAATTTTTAAATGTCCAACCTGATAACATTTTAACATATAATTCATAATATATATGTATTTTGAATTCAATGTTTTAAAATACATTTCGGTAGTTTAGATTGTATTTCATAAGTAAAATCCATAATTGATATATGTATTTCAAATTTTATATTTTATATTTTGGAATATAAATTTTATCAAATTTTAACATTTTTCAAATTTTTTATATATTTGTTTTTAACCGAAAATGTTATGCATTTAACAATGGTTGAGTGAATATGAAAATGCAATCACAACGGTGAAGTAAAATATTTAATGAAGTAGATAACTTATTTGACATGGATGAGTCCAATATAATAAATTGGTGGCATGTGAAACTGAATTGGTTTGAAGAAATTGTGTTTGGCCATTTACAATAGATAAGGTAAGTGTAATTGCATTGATTCGTGTAAAAGATGTGTGACATCATATATATTTAAAGTGTGATGTATTCGTGTAGGTATTTGATACGTGAGATAACTTACTTCAGTGGATGTGTAGGGTGACCTTTCATCACACCCATTACAAATGGTCCGAAGATATAAAAAAAAAAAGAAGCTCCAAACAAACATAACGCTACTCACATCTCACCATTTATTTTTAAAAGGATAAAATTACATTTAAAATTATATGGAGATGCAGAATGCAACACCCATCGTCCTGAATCATAAAAATATTACAACCGGTTATGGTTCTCCATGGATTTGAAAGAGTTTAAATACAATATACTAATGAAAATAGTTCTTAACATACAAACATGTTTTGTATAATTGAGATAAATCTAAATATATATAAATAAATGGAAGTAGAACAAGATACTATTTTATTACATTTGATGTATGGATGTTTGGATTTGTTAAACTTTTAATGTAGTTTATTTGGTGTTGCTTAAAAAAAAAACATTTGATGTATCTTTTAATAAGAGACCCATGAAATCAATCTAATCACTCTTTTATTGGTATTCAATTTTAATAAAATTTAATATGAATATCTATGATAAAATCATAATTTAATAATTAGATTGACAATTGTTTTTACAAAATTATTGGTGTAACAAGATATAACTCAATATTTTTCTTAAAAAATATAACATAACTTTAACATAATGGAAGTATTATAAGCCGAAAAGTTAATTAGATAGGCTAATCTAAATATTTACCTAAGAATATATCTTAAGTTCCAGCAAAATGAGGTCATTTTCCCATACCCTTAATTTTTTTAAACCAAATAATTTTGATTCATCATTTCTTTTATTACAAAATTATTTCATTAGTTATAATACTTACATTAAATACATTTAAAATGATATCCACATGAACTGTGATTGAGCTTTAGATTTAATTACTTAATTAATCGCTAATGGTTGTACTAACTTTACCTTTTACTTTTTATATGTAAAAACATCCATGTAATTCCTTATATTTGTTAGACAATTTTTGTTTAATTTTAAAATTCCTACAGCTCTAAATAAATATTTTATTTTAACCCTGACAAAAGAAAATTCCACGTTTGTTATCTTTAACAATTATATTATTAATCACTGCCACGACTGCCAAAACCAAAATACACCCTTAATCTTTCACTAAACTATTTTCAATTCTATACTTCAAATAACTTCACAAGACACACCGAATGACACTCGCTACCAAACCAGAAGGGTGAAATATTCAGAAAGGTAGATGAATATAAAGCTATGTACATAATAAGAACAGGTAAGTTAGTTAAGTCAAAATTTAAAATTAAATGCCCAATACTAGCAACTGTTTAAAAAAAAAAAATACAGTAAGACTGAGTAAGGGAAAAACAGGAAAAAAGATGAAGAAAGAGCTTCACCAAGGTCAGTTACAGATTTGGCCAGCTAAATTGTAGGTCTATCTGGAATTTGCCTCGGTTGCTCAAACCTGCAACCACAGACACTGTTAGGTTGGCACCACCAAACCCTCACTAAGTGCAATAGGGCTACTTATTTTATGATACCACATACAAGCCATAAAAATACCAGCATAATGTACAGAGCAAAAACCAGTAAGCACGTATGAAAAGGGATATATTCCATATGAGCTGATCCTTTGAGGGAGCCGAGTCTTAGGTTGGGTAATCTATTACTCGAATGACTCGTACAATGCTATCTATAGTTCTGGTAATTAGTTCCTGTGCTACACGTGTGAAATGCCTAATCTTGATATAGATCCTTTCAATTAAAGTAAAATTTTAAAGTGACTCTTAGCCATTTCAGAACAGTAAACTAGACAAACTCAAAAGATCAGACTTAAGTATGAGGGATTAACACACATATAAGGATTTGTACGCTTATCACTTTAGGGTCCCTTTGATGATCAAGATACAATAGGGATAAGATATAATAACTATCTTACCTAGGTGTAATAAATTGTTCGGTGAACTGATAAGATGATTTTCTTATCCTATTGTCTGTCTTATATCATGTTAGTGCAATGTATTTTTTTATCCAAAGGAGAAGCTGAATCATATCTAAATAGTTAACAGTTAACATAACATCTATTTAAATTTCTCTATCTAAGCTAAAACCAAGTCAATATAAAAATTTCTCTAGCAGTACACATCAACAATTGTTTAGCAGCAACATGATCAATTGATCATAATGGTAAAATACCTGAATATTCTGAATGAATGCAGCAATCAGCTTGCCCTGTCTTTAATTTGAATCTATATAATTTTTATTTACATCCACTGCATCCCTTCAGAAAAAAAGAAGAAATGTAAAGCGATCAAGAGTTAGGAATGTTTTGGCAACCACTAGGCTAGCAAACAAAACGAATTTTTCAAGACATGGGTATCTGTATACCTCTAAGTTGACATCCATTTGCAGTAAATTGCCTGCCACATAAAAAAAAAATAAAAATCTTCCTGTACATCTCTCATTTTTCATTTTCTGCTTGGCCTCTATCAACAAAATGAGTAAAGAATATTGTTCTACCCCTAATCCCGACATTGTACAAGACAACCTGCACGAGACAAGATTCATATCAGGTAAATAATGGCCATTGGGAAATGAAAAAAGGTTTCAGGAACAGAACATGAATGTCCTCGTAATAAGAAGAAATGCTCACTTTAGTTTGGCTCTCTTTGACTTTACTTTCCTCGAAGAGATTGGAAAGGGGAAGAAAATGCAGAACCACTAGTAGAAGCAAGATTGCAGTAATACAAAATCCACAACTTCCTCTCCCCAGCAGTTACAACTTTACACATGTACAGATTGACAAAATAGTAAACCCTCCGGAATGAGGAAAGGACACAAGAGAGCAATTAGTTTCAAACTTCTAAGTCTATGCATATCCACCTATTATATCATCAATTTATAATCTGGAAGTAGCATAATTCCACATATCAATGTAGAGCTCAGAATCTGCATTACAGAACCTTGCTTCTAAGGGCCTCCACGTTGTTTCAAGGATTGCAAAGATTTTATGCTTGTAAACAACAGAGAGCAACCAAATTCCTGACTGTAAATTGAGACTTCCATTCCACTGTCTACGGCAGCCATATGTATAGAGACAGTACTAGCTTCACCTGTTGGCAAGATTGAATCGAGATCCAAGAAAATAAACCTTGCCCTTCATAACTTCAGACTTTTTTTGTCAGAGTGGAGATTTTATACATGACCAAGAAATACATGTTCATAACTGACTAGAATCATCTTCTCAATTAAATGGATCCTTTAACGATTAATGGCCTCCGCAGCAATCCGTACCAAACGAAGTAACCCCTCCACATCTTGAAAGCTAAAATCAAGAGCCTTCTTGATACAGGAGATACCATCTGTATTCTTGCCCACACCAGGGCTTGAATTAGCAGCTGCAAAAGCATTCCGTGATTTCCTTGACGCTTCCATGGCAAAATTAACATCCTGAGCCTGCAATTAATACATGCCTTTAGTTCCAATGTATCAGAAACAAACTAAATAAGACCCAATCAACAAAGTATTTTAGCTAGCATTTTAGTTGTTAGTGTGGGCTTCCCTTAAGGCATGGCTGTAATAACTTTTGCAAACACTAAAATCACAATCCAGGTCAGAAGACCATATGATCTTATTTATAGCATGCCCTAGCTGTCTGAAGTAGGAATAGAATTGGAATCAAAGAGATTGTATTGATTGCATGTTGGATACCAGATTTTTTATTAGCATAAACTTTACCTCCTAACTAGGAACAATATTTCACAGCTCGGGTGAAAGCATTGCCTAATATGACAACCACCAAATTCACACTGTCAACCGTTCAAAGGCATTCAGAATTTCAATTATTCTACGTAAAATTTATGTGTGCCTTCTTCTTAACTATGGTTTCCTGTAAGTTTTTTAAGGCAATCAATGTGAGGAAGGTAGAGACTTTTGCCAAGATCATACTTCTGTGAACAAGAACTATATACTCACAAAACCAAGCAATCGCACAAAATTAGGACGATGTCGTGCAGCAATAACATGGTTTCCAGCTACTTGGGGCGAATTGACACTCTTAGATATGGTGACAACCTTGTCAGCAGCTGTAGAGTTGTTAACATTGTCAACATCAGAGGCAGATGACGATGGAGACTCGCCTGACAAATGAAACAAGGTCCAAAACAAAAGGAGAGAGATCAGAGATTAGTCTACTAAAATTTCATCACTATGATGTCAATGGCACTCCTGAGAAAGAGAATCAGTAGTTCATTAACATGATGAAAGGAAAATAAAATTTGGAAGACTTGTCTGTATCCACAAAATTAGCCATGTCCAACTTCTTCCTTTTTTTTCTTCTTCTCTTTTCCCTTCTATCGTTCATGCATTAAGGGTGCATTTAGTAAACAGAATAATTATTATAAGTTAAGAACTTATCCCATGAGAGCTATCAGTAAATTTGACTGTGAAGCTTACTGGATTTTGCTTAAAAGGGCTTAATTTGATAAGTTTCTCCGTGAAACTTGAAAAACACAAAAAACAGCTTATAATGTCATAAGCCATCCTCATAAAGTCTAAATAAGCTCCATATAAACTCTACCAAACATACCTCCCTACCCCCACCCCGAAATTACAAACCACCATAGAGGATACGTATCCATGATCACATCATACAACGTTAGTCAAATGGATAGTGTTCAGATATAAGGAATGAGACATGACATGATACTTTTTCACAAAACTATCAGAATATTTTTCACTTATTTTCCAAAGCATCAAAATGGAGATGGCATTTGGTATGGTATAGGACAAATCCAAAGAAACTGAGGACTTAGAAAAAAACAATTGCATCAAGTGGATGCAGTGAAAATCAAGTAACAAAATTCATTACCAAGAGGAATCATTTGCAGAGTATTGTGCAACTCATGCCGATCTCTGCTTGCACTAGTGTGTGAAGAATACACTACCCTCATATATGCTACCTCCATGCATTTGTAGGCAAGTGCAGCTGAAGCCATGTCTTTTGATTTCTCATATTCATGAGCACAAAACCTATTAAAAAAATATATTGGATGGCATTATAAAAAAATCCAATTATTTAAGGCTATGATATACAACATAAAATCAACTAAAAGATATAATTAAGCCAGGTACAGTAATGAGGTTTGAAGGCATGCTTGCAACCTAATAAAACAATAGATAAAGGAAAGAATATTTACACAGGTACTTTAAACAAAATATGATTTTTAAAACATACATAACCATGATTATAAAGAAAATTGTTGACTTACTCGCACAATTTTGCAGTGCTACTATACATTTGCTTTGATTGAATCATCTCACTGTGTTTAGCATTATCACTGTTGCCAGATTCTAACAGAGAGGCTCCATGAAGAAATTTGAGGGCTGCCTGGAAGTAAAGAGTAGTGCTTTCACCAGATCCAGAATTCTGTATGATAAAACCCAAAATTAGTAAAATAGCATCAAGAAGAGCAAAAGCATAATAGTCTAAAAGAGACAGTGTAAAAACCTTAAGACGATCAGCCAGATGCTTAAGATCTTTAGCTTCTTTCACAGCATTGTTGGCAGCATGGCTGTAAGAATCCCTTCTAACTGGACTAGGGGCATCAAGCTCCTTCGACTTGTGACCATTAAGTATGGGATTTCTTGAACCAGTTTGCTGATTTCCATTTTGATGGTCGGTCTTTTTCAATTGCTTTTTTGGTAGCTTTGACGCATCATCGACTTTGGAAGGACCAACTTCGACATCTCCATTTCCTTTAAGTAAACCAACTGGTCGTGATGACAATGATGACAACAGCTTCCCTTTTCCATGTACTTCTTGATCAGTTTTTTCCAACAGAGACTTCTTTGTGGATCTATCAGAGTCTGGCAACTGAGTCTGAGATGGAGCATGAAATGCATCCTGTTTGCAAAGGGCATCCATACTAACATCTTGAAAGTCATGACCTCGAATTAAGTGATTCTCTTTTTTCCTAGTCTCATTTTTCTCTGTATAATCTTTCTTGACAGCATGTATATTCTCACTTTGGTCAGGCTTGATTCCGAACTTCTCCTGCAACTTATTTTTTCCATCCTTATGTTTTGCCTCACCTAGAGGAGACTGGTTTTTCAGTTGACTTGAAGAACTATTCTTGACCTTGACCTTATCTGCATGGGACTCTGACTTACAGCCATCATTGTTGTCCTCGAAACTAGATTCCATGCCATTCTTCCTTGTATGAGACATATTAGCATAAGAAACATCAGTTTTGTCTTCACCTGGATGTTTAATCTGCTCTTTGCTTGCATAGGTCCCATCTGGGACTATGGTGTCAACACCACCATTGGTACAAAAGCTGATTGTTTCAGCTTTAATCTTAGTATCGGACATGTAATTAACACCTTTGTCCTGAAAATCTGGCCTGTTGGCAATGGTTAAAGATTTCTCCTTCCTGGCTGTTCCAGATCGATCACTCCCACCATCATTATCACGATTTGAGCATCTTCTTGGACTATCTACAACAGCAATCTCATGCGAATCATCTTTCCCAGTAATTTCCTTGTTTGAAAACTTATCAGCATTTGAAATTCGAATAGGTGATGAAGACACCGATTCCACAGGTGAGCCCTTCACTTCTTGGAAGCTGGCTTTGGTTTTGTGAGAGCCAGAAACCTTGGAAGAGCTTGAAGTGGCAGCAACCGAAACCTGTAAAGACCCCAAGTCCCTTTTAGAACAGTCCATGCCATCCAAGCTCCGATGTGATAGACTGCTCTCAGGGTTTTGCTTGAATTTTTGGTTTTTTGCATGACTAACTTTTTTGTCAGTCCTACCACTACCACTGCCTTTACTTGTACTTGATTCTTTGCCTCCAGATTTTGAACTTTTTGCCTTCTTTTCCTTCCTTGAATCACTGAAATCATGCTCAGAAGTTTTGCTCTCCTGTATGCGAGGATTTCCTGGGCTGTAAGTTATAGCATCTTGATATCCCTTAAGTTTCCTCTTTTTCACACTACCAATTGAATCACAATTCCCCAGATCAAGAGATCCCTCATCCAATGAACCATGACCTTTATCTTTTGTGTTTTCAGCGGAAACTGGAATCTTGTCTTTTCTTGATTTGGAGTCCCTTGAAGAGGAGTGGGCTTTCTGTCTTGGTCGATCTTTGCTAACTGAAGTAGTTGGAAAAGTGCTATTTGAACTTTGAACACCCACCTTCCTAGTAGTCCCACCCTGTTCTACAATCCACTCTTCATTGGTAGAATGAGCCTTGTGAGTCTTAGATTTCTTGGATGGCCTAGAAAAATCTTCATCATGATCCCTCCTGCTTTTGACCTTCATATTCTTTGTATCACCTGAGAACAAAATTCAAGAAATGAAGATAACTGAGAAATTTAACAGGTCTTTGAACATCAACACATCAGTTAATAATGAGCAGACAAACGCAAAGAATGTGCAGTTTGAGTTACCTATATCAGAACTGCGCTCAAGCGTCCTACGCTTATTTTTGTGTTTCTCTGTTGGAACATCAGCCTCACTCATGACAGGAGATTTGTTCACATCATTTAAACTCCTACTTTTCACTGCAGACAACACGTTTTTCTTGAAAGGATATGATGATTGAGAAAAGTTGTCTTTATTTATAGGATTTGGTATCTCCTTCACAAACTTTTTCTTCCCCCCAGGTACTGCATGCACATCATTATTTAGCTGTTGTTGGTCAGGATGCTGGGATGTTACCATGGCTCCTCCCACCATAACACTGCCAGAGACATTCTGCAGGCTGCTTTGACTGTCAAAAGGAGGTGCTTGGTATAATGCAATAAGTGCTTTAGTGGTTTCATCCTCACTAAAGCTACATCGATTCATGTCCGGCCTGCATATTATGCATGAAATGTTAATTATCCATTAAAATCATCTAAGTAGTTTTCATATAGTTTAACTAACAATTTAGTTTCCCTAATACTTTTTTATGGAGGGAAGATGTTGGAGGTGCAACTACTTGGTATGGGAGGATAGGTGGGCCGGATGGATTATCAAACCTCCAAAAATCAAGACCACACCCCAACCTTAAAAGAGCAGGGTTAGTTCCAATTGACAAGCTCGCTAATATGAGGCCCTGTTTGGAGAAACTTAAAATGAATCCAACTTCTACATAAGTTAAAATCAACTTGTGCCCTTCAACTTTTGGATAAGTTAATTGAGAGATTTTCTATAAAAGCTAATGTGGAGAAGTATTTTACCTTCTTATTTTATTCTCCTATAAGTGCTAGTGGAAAAGTTTGTCCATACAAGGCATTAATACTTTAATTATGGACAATAAAAGATTTAGCCAATGAAACAGAACTTACAGCCAATTAATCATACTACACAGCCACTTTTCAGGTAGGTGATCAGGATTTGTTCCAACAGGAAGAAGACGCCATTGATGACAACTCTCACACATCACCCAACTATCATCCATATCAACAGGAGGTATCATTACAGGAATCCCTTTACCATTCTCTACAGCAGTTCCGTTTGCATTTCCAGTGCACCAAATATTTGAGGCTGTTTTAGGGTACATTTCAGCTGTCAATAGCTTATCAACTTTCTTAGCACCTGGTCTCTCCTTTGCTCCACGACTAGTTGTAGGTGCACTCCTCCCAACCACCTCAGATTCCTTCAGTTTTTCTTCAAAAGGGGTCTCCAGTGCATCCATTTTGTCCTCCTCGTCTTCCAATTCTCCAAAGAAATCTCTATATGTATCTCTAGTCTTTCCTAGACTCTTTTGTACTCTAACATCTTCAGTCTCATTTTTTGATGCAGAACTGTCATCAGAACTCCTTTTTGTTTTAGGAACCGAAGAGGATCCAATCTTCAAGTTTTCTTTTTCCCTCTCCATAACCATGGTGTCATGACTTCCCTTTGTCTTCTTCTTAGCAACCGGAAAGGGATGTTCTGTCACAACAGGTAATGCCATACTGTCTTGTTCACATAGGCTACCTCTCTGATTGGCCTTCTTAGGAGGCTCTTCAGTGTTTGATGTTGTCCTAGCTTTAGAAACATTAGATTCAGCTATTATTGAGTGGCAATTATAATCCCCATGAGAATTTTCTTTCACTATATAGTCATCAAAAGGAGCCTTATCTCCCACAACTTTTCTTCTTGAGCTTCCCTTCACCCTCTCAGCAAAACCATTCACCTCAGTAGGTGTTGGCTCCGACCATTCCTTTTGTCCCTGACCAGAGAAGGTTTTCTCCCTCTCCGTAACTTTGTGGGCTTCCTTCAAAGAATCACATGGCCCATCATCAACCCTAACCAAGTCATCATTGAAAGAATATGAACTGGATAAAAGTGGAAGCTTCATAGTGTTTGAAACTAGCTCCTCCATAGTAGATGCATCTGTACTTTGTTCCTTTCTTGACAACACTCCAGTCTCAATCTGAGCATTCTTCTTTGTAGAACCCTTGACTTCCATTGAGGATTCAAAACCCTCCAGAGATTTCATTTTCCTCCCACTCACCCCTAAGAATTTTCTATCTCCTTTCACATTATTAGATTCATTTAGTGATATGTCAAAACTTTCTGCATCATCCAGATGAACAAGACCAGGGATGCTATCTCTGGCACGCATTTCCTTTATCGTTAATTCAATGATACCTTCAGAAAGTGGTGACAATAGCTGAGGGAGGTCGGTCATAATCTGTTCCAAGACACCATACAATATTCAACTAAACTCATCAACATCAATATGAATAGAATAAAGAATAATCAAAATGCCAAAAGATAATATACCTGAAGGATAATGGTTGGAGATTCAAAAGGAGCTTCCTGTGGACCACGAGAAATCCCCTCACTTTCTGAGGGGCTGTCGTCTAGTGATGATGATGGTGACACATCCAGACCAATTTCACTGTATATTGCAGCATTTTTCCGTGTTGACAAATTATCTGGACCCATTTTGATTCGAACCTTCAGTGTCTTCTGGTCCGATGTGCTAGTAATTTTCTTGTTTAGAGACTCATGCTTAGAAGTGGATGTATCAACATTAGTGGTTATCAAGTATTTTTCTTGATGGGTTCCATCATTTAAATAGAGACCCTTGTTTGCAGCTATCCCCGAAGAGTTACCAGAACCTGGGCCAAGTCTTGATGACTGAGTTCCAGTCGAACATTGTACAGCATCACCCTGCCCACCCTGCAAGGTACCATGTAAATTTGAAATAAGTTGAAAGTGAAAAATAATACAAAGCCAAGTCATAAAACCTTAAATACAGTAATCAATTTAGCTAAAAAGAAATGTATGTATCACAGTCACATAATGATATGCCCATGTGACATAAGAAATTTACCTCTGGCAGCAAATTATTCGGAGATTTGGGTGTATTTTGACTATGATTTTTTTGTGGAGTCCTTGGATGAGACCAAACAGGAGATCGCTGATATGTGGGCAAAAATGATCCATAACCACCAAATTTTGCCCCTGAAATGATCAATTGTTTCTCAATATCATTCCAGTAACTATTTAATGTTTAATCCTACATTGGACGAGTCTTGATTCTAACAAGACTTACCAAGATTCTCAGCAGACACCCCACCCTCAAAATCCTTCTGAAAGTGTCCCAGAACATCTTGAATTTTTTCATCCTTTGGGAAAGAAAAATTGAAATGTAAAATTCGATAGAAAAGAAAGAACAGTTATCAAAACCGGAACAGGACTAAATCTAACTGACAATGTGCAATGGATGTAGACATATTCATGACATGGAAACAAACAGCATTTTATGATGAAATAACGGAAAATTTCTAAATGTACCAGGTACCCATCTCACAGTTGCCTCGATTTTCAAACTGTGTTCCTTAAATACACAACTTCCATTTTACGAGTTTTATGACCGAGAAACGGTAAAACACATATTTCATGTTGTCTTGTAGTTATGAATGAGAACACAGACAAAAATAATTCCGCCATGTCTTTGGCGCGTGGTGGATGATACTATATACAAGTCTATCCAAAGGGAAAGGGCATTCCTAAACTATAAACATCAATTTACAAAGAAAAGCACATGAATAACTGAACAATTAATTCTTCATGAAAGGAAAAGGGCCAAAAATCAAACAAGAAGCCTTAAAAAGGAAAAGAAATCCTTTACGTCACCAATCCGATTCAAACAACATTTCCACAGGCAGATCGAGCAGATTGATAAAAAAAATCCTCAACAACCCAATGCATCAAGTTGAAATCACAAAGACCACAAAAATTCAAAATCTCCAATAATACTCTCTATGCTAACCACATGTCAAACCTATTGAACTCACAGCAAAGCACAATTCAGCAGTGCACACCCCACAACTAAACAACTTAAGCCAACCGCGGAAACGAAATTCAGGTCACGGATCTAACAAGGTAAAACAAGTGAACAGCTATAATTCCACACTTTAAAACCTGCAAACTATACTTGGAATACCAGAGCAAGCAAAATCAAGTTAAAGGGGCCTTACAATGTAAGAGAGGGCAACATCGGGATCAACGGTGGCATCATAATCCTCATGGTTCTGAAAGGAGCAGGCCTCACCCTCTTCGAGCTCAGACTCCATCATCTCTCTCCTCCCAGCACCCAGCCCTAACCCTAACCCTAAACCCAGCCCCTTTATTGCATCCCTACCTCCTGCAGAAATCATCCAAAAAAATACCAAAAAATACAAAAATCAAACCCTTCAACTTAAACCTCCGCATTGAGAACCCTCCGTCCCTATCAAATTCCCACTTCCTCTTCGATCCATTCCTCGGAATCAAAATCCCACCCAAACGAATCAACCCCGCAGGTAATTGAAAAATTCTACACGATCGCGGGCTCGCGTAGAAATCACAGCCTCAAAATTCACGAAAATTATTGCAAAATTGTTAGCACCACCTGCGACAATCGAAAAACCAATAAACCCGTGTTCGATTATTTGAAACGTTGAATCTTAGCTGGGATCGATCAACACAGAGTCTCTCTCTCTCTCTCTCTCTCTCCCTCTCACCGTGTCTCTGTTTTTGGTGAATACAGCAGCCGCGTTTTTTTTTCTTATTTTTCTTATTTTCTTAAATTCTTTTTTTATTTTTCGTTATAAACAATATTTTAATCCCACGGTGGGATAGAGAGAGAAACTAGTTGATAAGGGGGGAAAAAAAGTGCGAAAGAAACCATTTTACCCCTTCGCTACCTCGTTTTTATGTTTCCGCTTCAAATCCTCCAACTCTCTCCCAAAACTATCACTACTAACAAACCAAACGCAACACCCGGCGCGTGCTCATACTTCCCCTTTTTTATTTGTTTAATACTTCATTTCTCTTACTTAGATAAACACATTTTTAAGGGCAATCTTGCTTTTTAGCTGAGTTGGATATTCAACACAATTATATATTATATTTAGAGTTTTAATTCGAAATTACCAAGTAAATTAAATTAACTTTACGAGTTTAAATAATCATGCTTTATATTGGATTCTATTTTAAGAAATTTGGTGATCTTTGACCGTGGTGGACAGTTCAGATAATGAAGCCAAAGATTCCACATTCTAGTGTCTACTTTTCAAAATTTTACTACCTGTTATATTAATGATCGCGTGCGTTTTCTCTTTAAAGGGCATTAATGCGAATTTGACGGCGTGAAAAGAATGGGTGAGTTTATGAATGAATGCCGTACATTCACGAAAAACATTTGATAGTTGTGGAAATGCTATCTCTCAAAATGATGAACACGCCAAAAGTATAGATTTGGTCATGCTTTGGTTCGTTTTAGGTTGGTTAATTTTGTGAAGTGTCGCATGCAATGACAGAACATATATAGGTTTAAGGAGAGCCATAAATGAGACTAACAAGGAAAAGGATAAAGACATGTCATGCCAAATTGTCAAGCAATGTTGGCGTTTGGAGTACGTGATCAAATTGCTCAAAAATGTTGGGTCTCTTCCCAGTAATTTTTCTCTTTTTGAATGTTCCCAATTCTTTCAGTATCTGTTCATAAACTTCATGCACTTGTTCTTGCATCTATAGAACCCAGTAATTTACTGGTGTAGTTTGGTTTTTTATTTTTATTCCTTTCAACACCTATTTACTAGTTATGACAACATACCCTTCAAATTTACTCAAGACCAACCTGCTTTCTTAATTGGAAAGTGTTTGCCCTTATTGATGGAGATAACAGAATGGAATGCTATTTTGTTGTGTGTATGGATTGTGCACCTCTCACGTCAAGCAACAAATTCATCAGTTTTTAATTATTATTTGTTGCTAAAAAAAACTAACTAACTGTTCAAGTTTGTCCATTGTTGAAGAAATCTTCACCTTGTAAGTTTAAGGACAAAGAAAAGACATGGACAGGGTATGGTTTAACTGCCCAACTTTTGAAAGGGTTCTTCACAAGTTTTTTCTGATGGAGACAATCTTGTTGAAAAAATAGTGGTTGGTTCCATAAAGGTAAAATCCATTAATGTGTCTCTGCTTGGGTTCAATAATTAGTAATAACTCCAGTTTTAGAACAAAGTTCAATAATTGAAAAATATAAGAGGGATGATTCTCATTTTGACAACTTTTTTGCATAATTTACAAAAACATTTTATGATTATTTGTAAAAGGCTATCTCAAATCAAACAATTTATTTTTTTCTTTGTAAGTTTTATTATTCTCCCTATAATTTTTCAATTATAGGTTTATTACAGTAGTGAAGTGAGAGGTTATGGTTTTTTGTATTGTTATTTGAGTAGATAAATTATTGTGATTTTGTTGTGCTAAGTGTTAGGTTAAATGGACACTGAAGCTGTCAAGCATGCCAGCACTTGGGCACTGAAAGTTCTCCATGCCCAATTGTTGGTGAAATAAAATAATATTATCTCAACTTCATTCAACAAACATTAATTAATGAATGATCATTAGTTGCAGACCCTCATAAAAATCAGTGGTGGAGATCTTTATAGAGTTTAGAGAGAAGACGTGTTCAAAGTTTACCTTAGAGAATTTTGGTTTAATTAATAATATGCAGATTTCCTTATATTTTTCTTCACCTAAAAAAATCATTTTTAACCATGTTGAACAACAAATATAGAAACTAAAACAGATTGAAAAGATATTTGAAGAAACGAAGCAAAAATGAAAATGTTTTGACTAAGATACTTTTTTTTAAGTTAAATATTATAAAGTTGTGACATAACTTTGACTGAATTTTTTTTTAGTATTTTTAACTTTAAATTAAAGTAGAATTTCATACCAAAAGAACAACTTTCACCTGATACTTTAATGAATAGTTAATTTTTATTAAAATCATATAAGACATCTTGATCACATAATCACAGATAAGGCGATGTGTTTAATGTAACACTTCCTATTTAAACTCTAGATTTTAAATAAAACTCAGTGATTAGAATGTAAAATTATTTTTTATCGATAAGAAAACAGGTTAATTAGAATATGTTTTTATATTAAAGTAAATAGAGAAAATGAGAAAAATGATTAGAAGGATTATTTATGACGTGATGGAGTAGGCATTTATTGGTTAATTGATGTCATGGTTTTGCGAATGGGGCCCATTAAGCTGAAAGATCATTGCATTGAATGGCATATGGTGAGAATATGCCATCATCCATCTTATGTTATGCTACAAATTCAGTAAATGGTCATAAATGGATAACTCTCACAAAACCCCACACTTTAACGTCACACGTGCCTCTCAAACGCACACCATCTTTCTCCTTCCTATGAAATCAAATTAATTAACACTTTTTTTATAAATTAAATTATATTAAAATATGCATAAAATATTTATTTTTTATTAATTATACAATAAAAAGACTCAACTTTTATGTGTATTTTTTTTATTACAAAAGTTTTTTTATTGAAAGAATAATTACAAAAGTCATGATAAATATAAGTTCATCTATTTTACATTATCCACACATTTAATAAATTTATATTTTTAAATTAAAACATATACCATGTATGATCAATATTTGAAAATATTTGAAAAAATTATAGAGGTATGCTTAGATCTTGATCTATGTGGGTCACTGGTATGTGTTTGAAAGCCTAATGGCCAGCTAATATACAGGCAATGATACTCTGCACCCTTCACTGTAAGCCTAATGTATATTACTAATATAAAAAGTAATACAGAGCTGCAACCCCCACAAAAAGATATTCCATATATATTTTTCTATTATAAATCCAAAAACGGCAGCAGAAGCAATATGGTAACCAAATTCATCTAGAGGTGCCTTCAAACTGATCTCTCAGTTGCTCGTACTTCTTAAGCTCGGCCATCGAGAGGGAAGGTGATAGCTCTTCTAACACCTGGAAAATCCAGAAAATGTCAATCTCATAAATAGATAGATACAACAAACAGCTGGGAAAACAATTCATGGATAAGTTGGTAACTCTACAAGTGTTGTGAGTTTGAACCACAAATAACCAGAATTATGATGAACAAAATAGCAAGTTACCTGGACAAAGTCATCATATTGAACAACAACAGAATCTGCTTCATTATCTTTGTTGGACGACTCTGGATTTGCACTTAAAACCTAGAAGAAGGCAATGAGGTTAACTACCCGTCTAATGACATGAAATACAGGCTGCAATTTTGTTCTATTAACTGATACTCCACTATAATCTCAGAATCCTTAACTGATCTACTATCCAACAAATTTCATGCAATGTAATAATAGGTATTGTGATCCTGGTCAAACTCACTTTACGCTTTGCAGCATGGAACCAAGCATCTGCACACAACGCATACATGTCTGCACCAGTGAAGTTTGGTGGACATTTTTTTGCAATGGAGTAAAGTGAGATATCTTCATGCAATTTGAACTTTCGGGTAAGAGCTTTCAGCACCCTAGGAAAGATGGGATCAGAGGTGTGCACAATAGCATGTAATCGATATTTTACAAGAAAGAGTAGACTGATTACCGTTCCCTGTAAGATGCATCAGAGTTAACTCCCACATATAGTAGTTTATCAAATCGACCAGGGCGCAGAAGGGCTGGGTCTATCAAATCTGGTCTATTACTTGCACCTATAATAAACAGATCCTATTAAAAGCCCAGGACAGAGATACACTTGTTAGAATAAAATAGGATAATATATTTTGCTAAAGATAATATTCAAGCAACTGAAAAAACCTGTGTTGAATCACTTAAGCCGTCAATCTCTGCAAGCATCTAATAACAAGGGAAATGTAGTATTAGGAAACCCAGGGAAGGAAACTGCAAACATCATGGTCTTTCTCAGAGTAGGAAATCACCTGAGAAACCACTCTGTCCATAACACCGCCAGAATCTCCAGAAGCACCCCGAGCTGGTGCAAGAGAATCAAGCTCATCAAAGAAGATGACACATGGACGTGCTGATCTGGCCTGTGAATCATTTTGAACTTCAATTTATCAAATTCTGTTCTGAGAACCGTCTAGCTCACAGTAAAGAGACACAGCATACTTACTCGGATATAATTCAAATTGAGAAATTATTTAGATAAACTATCCCCAAATATTATTATACCTTCTGGAAAATGTCACGAACATTCTTTTCAGACTCTCCAATGTACATGTTGATCAGTTCAGGACCTTTCACACTAAGAAAATTTAAGGAACATTCTGTAGCAACAGCTTTTGCTAATAATGTCTGTTATTAAATAAAAGAGCAAGGTAATGGCGTTAGAAATCTTTTGTAACTAAAAGGAAGAGTAAAAAAATTCATTTACAAGTACATTACAACTTACTTTGCCAGTTCCAGGGGGACCGTACAAAAGTACACCAGATCGCTTTCGTAATCCAGATGAAAATAGATCTTTATGCAAGAGAGGTAACTACAACATGAAATACAGAATGAATTAGATTTTCATGACTAATACACAATAAACAGTGCGTCCCAGGTAGGCATGCCAGATTACCACCCATTTTTATAATTAAAATTAAAATAAAAAAATCTAATTTAAAGGATTAAATTTGTTGTATTGCGTTGTTTGGAGGATATAAATATGTATTAATATTATAATTTAAATTATGAACACTTACAACTTAATTTCCAATTATTGATTGTAATTAAGTAATTTAACATGTAAAAGTTATAATCTTCTCAATTTATCCAATTAGAGAAATTAATTAACTAATTAAAGATTTATAGGATATTTATATGATTAATTGTGTTTTTAATATATATAACAAAGAATCAAAAATAAAAAGGAAACAATTTAAAAAAGAAACTAGTGGGTTGGCTCTCACTTGGGAGGCTACGTTGCAACCTACAATTGTTGTGTTCATGAAATATATGGCCTCAAAAAAAGGTCATATTCTACATAGCATCACTGCAATTTACTTGGTTAAGGACCAGGAACCAAGCAAATTGATGACAAGTATCATTTCATTCGCATAGAAGAGATGATGGAAGTGTGGAATATTGATACAAGGGTGAATCCAACAAATATGTTCATGAAGTGTTTTCTAAAAAGTACGTTCATGCAGTGTTTGGACTTGCTTAATGTTGATTGTGGGTAGTAGCCTTTGTCAATATTTACTTGGAAGATGATTTAAGTAAAGGTAGAGATTTGTGAGGTAATACCTTGGAACCTTCTTCAAATGTTGGACGCATCTAATGGCTGAAGTCGTCCAACGACCAATTTGTTATTTCTGTTTAATTACTTAGGAGTTAATTATTTTCTTTTAGCTATCTCTTTCAGCCCCATGTGCATATAAGGGGCGTGCCCGTGTAAGTAACTATTATACGGGAAGTTTGTAATCCTTACAGTGCTTGCTTACTGTAATTCTCTAAGTGAATCTTTCACATTTGTTTTCTGTTGATCTCAAGTTCTATAGTTGTTCAACAGACTTGTCGAATATAAAGAAAATTCTTTTCTCAATTTGTTTTTGTGTTCTTTCTTCCTTGTGTGTTTCTATTGTTACTTCTCGCATTCTTAATATCATGATCACCAACAAGAATTTTCTCAAAAAGATAAAAGTGACAGAAAGAGAAGCACAAAATATTTGCCATTCAATAAAAAGAGTCAGCATTAAAACCGGGGAAAACTCCATGACCTTTTATGTTTGAAAGGGTCATATTTTCCAGCTCTAGTAGAAAGAGCCTATCCAATCACTGTTTAGGAGAAGTCTTGATAGCTTTCCGTTGAACATACAAGAGAACTTATCAAATTTTCCCTTTTGGCTCTACAAAAGCACTTCTTTTCTTTCTTATAACTATCCTAAAATTAAAATGTAATTTAACTGAGTCAACTTATTTATGATATATGACAACCCAATATATCCTCTAATGTGTCAAGGATAGATAACCAAAAGCTTCTCTTTACACCAAATATTTTTTCAAGTTATTTGCAACAGGTATTGTCTCCGATATAGTGAGCAAGAAGGTAAACTTATCAGAAAACACTCATAGGAGTGTAAAAAATAAGGTGGTAACATGAATACGCCTTGTCTCATTAACTAAAATCAACTTATTGACCTAATTTTTGGAGAAGTTAGATGAGAGAGCTTAAAAGTTGAGGTGAACAAGTTGATTTTAACTTTGTAGGAGATGTTTTATTACCTTACTCCTTCTAAAAGTTCTTTTTGAGAAATTTATCCAAACTGACACATAAAAGAGTGAAATTGTACTTTCAAACAGGGGAAAGTAATAACCAATATAGTTATACCACACAAGAAGCCCACCTGAACAGTATCCAGAATTGATTTTTTGACATCTTCAAGCCCACCAACATCTTCCCATTTCACGTTTGGAACCTGCAAAAGGAAAATCCACACTTCAAAATTTCTATGCATTGAGGAACACTTTTCCCATAACACATTTTTTGCTGGATATACATTTGTTGGCGTCTGAACAACAGAAAATTGTTCCGCTTAAATGCAGACAAGAAAACCATCACAAAAGCCAGATCACTAAATTACCTTTGGAGTACCCAATGCTGATGCATTTCTTTTCTTTGATCGCTCCAAAGCATTCAACAAGTCTTCTTTACCAGGAATCTGATGTGAAACTTTACTGTGACTGGTGTCCTCCGCCATCTTGGAATTAAAAGAACTATCTACATCATCAGACACATCTTTGTCTACTTTAGCATTGTTTCTCGGAAATAAGTTAGCACCAGCATCAGCAATTAAAGCACGCATGTCCCTGGGCATGTAACCAGATGTCTGTCCAACTATTTCTTTTACTAAAGCTTCTGAATCAGTCTGCAAGAGGCAACAGTGTAATCAGTCAATGTTACACTAATGATTTGATGAGGGATTCAGGAGTACAAATTGCAGCCTTTCTTAATTTGAACAAATTTGGATGTATAATCTATATTATTACAAAGCATGTTCCAACATTTGGTATCCCTGTTTTTTCACTTTCCTTAATATTTTTAGCTGAGAATTCAGAAGTAAATCAGAATTCCAAATTGATCACATGGCACCATCTTACTCCCATTCTCAACTTTAAAGGAAGTTCTTTACTGAGATTGTTTTCTTTTACAATTTAGTAAGTCAGTTTTTTTTTTCAGTGTTCTGAAAATTATAGAGAGAAATGTCATGACTGGTTCTATTACTAGCTAATTAATTAACCCAAAAAATGACAAAACTTATATTGAGTTCCTATAAGACATTTTCCATCGAATTCTCAAATCAAACAATGAAATGACAATTTATATTCTTAATATATATTGTTTAAAATCAAAAAGTAAAACTCATATGTCATTGTTTGACTTGCGAACTTGATGGCATGCAAATAAAGAACTTGATGTAAGTTTTGTTCTAAAGAAAAAAAAAATCAAAAGTAGACACAAACACAATATGAAGCTCCGTTCCAAACACTCTTACATTAGAGAGGAGTTCAGAAAAACTTTGAAATGACTGCAATAGCATTTCAGCTCTTTGCTCTTCAGTCAAAGGCCCCATGGTTATTTCGTGGCTAAAACAACGTCTGATAGTTGTCGGCAGACCTTCTGAACTGTCAGCAGCAGCAATCAATAGAACCTGATGCCCACTTGCCTTTTCAGAACTCTTCTCCACCTTCACCAACACGCTGTAAAAGTAAATTTCTTTGCAATTCTAGATTCTAGTAAAAAATAAAAGACAACTTTGTTTTTTGAGGTTTTTTCTGGTCCTGAGTTGGATTTACCCTTTGACAGCTAATTGATAAAAGATGTACGCTGGTCTTAGAAAGGGTAGTGTTACAGTGCAAATTGTATATTGTGCAGGATGTATTTTATTGTGGTCAAAGTATATTGCATGTCACTAGATTGTACAATTTCTTTCTATGAAACTATCAATTTTATAAGCTTGTATCTCAAGCAAGTGATTGCCTCAACTTACAAGAGTTCTCAGAAGCTAATTCCTTGTCATCACTTTTTTTTTTTCTGTTACGGAAACAGTCATTACTGATTAATGATTACAGAAATCATATTTGGTATCACTTATTTTTTAGGAAATTATTGCCTGAGCTGGAAAAAAAAAGTGATTATTTCTCCATTTCTTTTGATGTTAACTTCATTTACTTTTTATCTGACTGGCAATAATATAAGACACAATATATGTCATGTGCAAGAAAATTGATTAGCAGAAACGGTTGAAGTTCAAAGAACAACGATAGCAACAGCAAGGTTCAACTAAGTTAGATCTTACAGATTCAACGCTTGATTTCCCCAGGGAATTACTATCACTTTGTTCACTGACAGGATCAGTGAATTTCCTAATAACTGATGCAACTTCAGATGTATTTCCTCTTTGATCATGTGGTGAACCATCCGGCGATTGTGATTCTCGAAAAACATCAAAATGACGAAGAAGAAGTATTGCTGGTGAGTATCTGTAATATTATCATCATGTAAGTCCAGACTAGAAGCTTAGAGAGAAATCATATCCAAAACAGTAAACTTCTCAGTGCCTGACATGATCCGTGAAAAGGTAAGTGGCCAAAGGAAAGCTTTATCTAATAACTGTTACGTGGGGAGAAAAACCACTACGAAGAAAAAAGCAGGTGAATAAATTAATGGAACCGTATCTTCCTGTCCCTATAGCGAAGTATGCATTTTTATCAACACCAAAACAAAAATATCCAGGAACAATTTTCTGGCGCAACATGTGTTCTTATCATTGCTAGTATTTGAAAATATAACCTTCGAGCTGTCTTGAAAGCTTGTGCTAGAGCAACAGATGTTCTATCAGACACCATAAGATCATGACAGTTATATTCCACCACATGCAGGCCAAGTCGAGAAGCAACATATCTAACAACAGTCCTTTTCCCACAACCTGCATAATTACGTTATTCAGGAAAAACAACATGCATCACCGATGCATTCCAAAACTAATATTTAGTTGACAATTTAAATGAACAACAATTGAGGATGTCAAATGGTGATCCAAATCACAAAATAATTTGAAGAATCAGTGAGAAAATACTGATTCCTTACAAAACAAAGCATCGGAACATAGGACATACCAGCCAAGCCATACAATAGAACAGACACCCTAAACTTGGAAGAAAGCACTGATGGACAGAAAGTTGGTGTAAGTATCGAAGCCAAGACGTTCACAGTGTCCCCTCGCAAAGGCGCAGGTCCTTCAGGTCCACCAATTAACAAATCTGGAGGGAGGGCGGATGGAGAACTCCCTACCAGCACAAGAGCAGTTAAGGTGTTATTGACACGAAAAACCTGCTCATCTGATGGTTCCATACCAACAACCTGAAGACATGAGTTACACTCTAGCAACCAACCTGACATGTTTCTCAAGGTTTAACAAAAGCAAGAAAGAGTTCACAGTACCTTGAAACAGATAAGGTTGTCATTTTGATTTAATGATCTTTGGTTACAAGAAACGCAAATGGGGGAATTGCAGTTCCAATTTATGTTAATCCCAAAAACATCTCCCTTGGACAAGTACCTATCGACTTCAAAGTACTTTTGCAATGACAAGTCGATCATGTCTTGCCGCTCTTCTGACTCAAAAGGTGAACTTGCCCTAATGGATTCAAGTATGCCACATTCTGGTATCTTCACAAAAGAAACCCTCAGAAGAGAGGCAAATTTTGGAGGCAGTGCAAGTGGTTCCAATTCCACGTCGATGACAGAATCCACGGTGCTTTTAGCAGCATCCTCATCACCCTTTTTTTCTCGAGGTCCGAAATAAGAAGCCAAAACCTCTTGCCCGTGGCGAAGAACGGATTTTAAGCATGTCACGTGCAAGTTAAGGTTGAAGGCTAAAAGAGGCGATACATAGGCTATTTGATCATCGAGCACGGAACCATTAAAAGGGAAATGACAAGAAGGAAAAAGAAGCATTATTCGAGAAGAATAAGAAAAGGAACTAGAAGATGGAGACTCTGTGTTAACCGTGGTGCCTGGTGGATCCAAAGCAATAGCCACTGCAATTTTCTGTGTGTTGGTGTCAGCATTCTTGACAAGAACCTGATAAAAAATGTAACTTCATAATCTAAAATTGGAAAAAGGGGGAAATGAGTTAAAGGGGTTTGAACTACCTGTGAGCCTGAAGTGATGGAGAGGGTTTTGAGAAGAGGGGTGGAGAGGGCAAGGAGGGAAGAGGGGTCGAGAGAGGGATTTGTGAGGTTGGACAATCGGAGGATTCCGACAGGAAAACGGAAGAAGGAGGGAGAAGAGTCGTGGTGGAAGAGATTGGTGGTTGGAGCAGTTGAACTGATGACATGTTTGGTGGAACACAGTATCAGAGGTTTTCTTCTTCTTTCCACCATTTTCAATCAAAACCACTACTTCTCATTCCTTTCTTTTGTTTCCAGCAATTGTTTTAGTCTAACGTTTGTGTTTGATTTGTAACCTTCTTTTAAGTTCCTTCTTACTTCATACTGAGATGATATGTCTCTATATTACAATGTAATTAATTTTAACAAAATTTATTTTAAATTATTGAAAATAACTACCATTTGTATTTAAATTCATTTATAAAATTATATTGAATTATTTTTTTTCTAAAAGAAGTGCAAAAAAAAAAATTCTTAACATTTAAAATTATACTTGGCAAAATTATAATCTATAGTCATATTTATTTCTCTGTTCTTTTGCTCTCATTCTAACCATTGAACCAAGTAGATTGAAAAAAATACCACGAAGTTATTATTTCGTACTCAATTTAATTATTGTTATTAGTTCTAGTATGGACTATAGTTATAACACACTATATGATTTAAGAAATAGTTCTTAAAATAAATAGTAAATTATGGACTATAATTATATATCATATACTAAAAACAAATTATAATAGTTTTAATTTAAGAAGACCATTTCGCAGCTTTATAATTTCAAGGCCTATGCACATTTTTAGAGTTTACAATTGTAGCTTGCTTGACCAAATAAAGTAAGATTTTGTTTACAATTAAATTATTGGTGTAGATATTTTTTTATTTTGTTGATAATTAATATTAATAGAAAATTCCGATTGACCATTTATAACGAGATATTCTTCCATCTACATCTTTTTCATTTTCAATACTTGAATAAGTAAAAAAAAAAACAGTTTCATTCAAAAGAATGGCTTATCAGTTTAATAAAATAAGATGCAAACTAGTTTTTATACTTGTAAAAAAACTTAGTATTCTTAGACATATAATAAAATATGATATTACTCAAGAGTGTCTCGACATTAAAATACCCAAACATAAATTTTAACAACAAGCAAAAACAGTACAATTAGGAGTTACTCTAAACTACAAAAGGTGTTAAGTAAACTTTTTGATTTCAGATCATAGATAAAAACTGATAAATATTAAATACAAATAAAGAAACATACATATAAAAAAAATTACAGAAAAAGTAAATTATTTTTTCCTGCATCCATAGATTCTTGTGAGATCCTATAATTAAAAAAAATATCATAGGACTCTTGTAACTTCTATTTCAATAATTTCGGATAGTAAAAATTGTGTTATAAGATTCACAATTTTGATTTAACTACGTAAAAAACTATTATTTATATAAATTTTTTTTATTATTATTTGAGTAATTCGAAAAAAAAGGCGTGTAAATTCATTACTATTTCAAATTACATAACATGTTCCCAAATGTTTATTTTTTATGTGAATTATACATCTATCTAAATTTTGATGGTGTCACAAGAAAAAGAGGTATAGGTGCACCACGAATCAAGAATTTGCTGACTCAGATGACGGCCCACAAACAGCAAATGGTCTGGGTCTGAAAAGGCCAGCCCAATCTTGATTATTTGGGCTTGATATAACTATATATATCACACAAGAACTCCAAGACTAGGGTTTCTTTCTCCCCGTTGCAGCATCAGAGAAGGGGAAACATGGTTTCACTGAAACTGCAGAAGCGGCTTGCAGCCAGCGTGCTGAAGTGTGGAAGAGGAAAGGTTTGGCTTGACCCAAATGAAGGCAACGAAATCTCCATGGCCAATTCTCGTACCTACGCTTATCCCTTTTCTTTATCAGCATCATATCTCTTTTACCTCATTTATCAGTATAATTGTTTTTATTTATTATTTTGTTTTTTTTATTGATGTGTTGAGAATTGAGGACTTATATTGGATCCGAAGTTTATTGTTGTTTGTAATATTAGATTTCTCGGAACATTAGATTGTATTCCATTTTCTTTATGTGATCGGTATTTGAACTAGTCTTAGGTGGATCGTTAATGTTATGTGCAGTGTGAAGGGTATTACACGTGATAACATTTGCTAAGATCTTTCTAAGCTCCTCAAGTTGTTTCATCGTGTACTCTGAATCAAATGATTTGTAATATGAGCACATATTTTTTACTTAACATGGTATGTTTAACTCTGCAGGGCAAAACATCAGGAAGTTGGTAAAGGATGGGTTTATCATCAGGAAGCCAACCAAGATTCACTCCCGATCACGTGCTCGTAGGATGAAGGAGGCAAAGCGGAAGGGCCGTCACTCTGGATATGGTAATTATTCCCAAAAACGTGGTTAATGTAAAATAAATAACAAAGGAGTATGAATCCACCTTCTCAATAACTACATATAGAAGAAAACCAGAAGATAAAATGGATTAAACTTTTCTCTGAAGTTGAAATAAGTTGATGCATGAACTAATCCATATAAGTATTTTTCCGAAAGATGATTTTAATTTATGTATTAACTAATTTTAACTTGCATCTGAATTTTGTTTTGATAGTGTTTGTTGAAAAGCTTATTGCATGTAGAACGTATGGTTATGGTCTTGTTGTCACTTGATCATCTCAAACTGACAAGATTTTTTAAGCTGCTTATTAATTCAGGGAATAATGTAACGAATTGGCTTAATAATTCATGGGAGAAAGTCAGATACTTATTTTATGCTAATTATTGCTGGGTGGGTGACATAGAATGAATTAATTACTCATTTGTTCTTTGGAGTAGCGGGAGGGAGGAAGTGTGTCAGTTGCTCACTATAATGTTTACCTGAAAACTAATAGGTAAGCGTAAGGGTACAAGGGAGGCAAGGCTTCCCACCAAGATACTTTGGATGAGAAGGATGCGTGTGCTCAGACGGTTGCTTCGGAAGTACAGGGAGTCAAAGAAAATTGACAAACACATGTACCATGACATGTACATGAAGGTGAAAGGTAATGTTTTCAAAAACAAGAGGGTGTTGATGGAGAGTATTCACAAGTCTAAGGCTGAGAAGGCAAGAGAAAAGACATTGTCTGATCAGTTTGAGGCTAAGCGAGCAAAGAACAAGGCTAGCAGGGAAAGGAAAATTGCTCGGAGGGAGGAACGCCTAGCCCAAGTGAGTCCCATTGTCTTGGAATATATCTATATTTTCTTGTGTTTTTTATTAAAACTGGGGATGTAATGCACTATGAGCAAGTCCACTGAAGTTGGAAATGAAGATTCTGACAAAAAAAGTCTTTGTTAAATGTTTAGGGTCCTGTTGAGAAGGTATCTACGGCACCCAGTGCCCCTGCACCCCAATCTGCTCAGTGAGTCTTACTGTTTTGGCTTATTATTCCATATATATAGTTTTTGGTTCTTCATTAACTGTTGCCTAATTCTTGTAAAACTTTTATGCAGACCGCCAAAGAAATCGAAGAAGTAGTTACGATGAATATTTGATGGCGCCTGCCACAATCTTTGGTCTGCAAAAGTAGTTATGACAAATATCCTTTTGTTTGTTTTAGACATTTTTTTTTAAGTTTTGCTTGTACGATTGATTAACTTCTTGTCTCGCATACCTTAAATTATGTAATTTGTCGGAGTTTACTGTTTTTGGTATTAAGATTCACGTAGTTGTCGAAATGCTTGTTATCCTTCTTCTCATCCTATCAACTATTAAGTATATGCCTAGGTCTATAGTACTGCGTCGTCACATTATTTGGATGCAAAAAAGAACGGGAGATAAATTAGTCTACGAATTATCAATTTCTTTCTTTATTTGGAAGCTTAAGTGTGGGGAAAAATGTCATGTTCAATGATTTTAGAGTATTTTTAGTATATTAGTAGAAAGGTAAATCAAATAATTGGGAAAATTCCTTGGCCTGATAAAAGGCTTTTCCATCTTTTTTATTTTCTTATAAAAAGTTTTGTAGGTCCTTTAAAAAAGTCGGCAAATCTTATTTATTAATAGGCTTTTGGTTCACCCATCCTATTGCGGCAAATGCTTGTCAAAAAGCATTTGTAACTAATAGTGTAGGGGATTTTGGATTATTATTGGGAATTTTAGGTATTTATTGGATAACGGGTAGTTTGGAATTTCGGCATTTGTTTCAAATTATAAATAATTTGATTTCTAAAAATGAAATGAATTTTTTTTTGTTACTTTGTTTGCCCTCTTGCTATTTTGCGGCTCAGTTGTCAAATCGGCCCAATTTTCTCTCCATGTATGGCTACCTGATGCTATGGAGGGACCTACTCCAATTTCCGCCCTTATCCATGCTGCTACTATGGTAGCAGCCCTACACGCAGACTCCTAAACTACTCAAATAAAGGCAAAGGATAATGAAAAAAACCTTTTTAGTAAGTTTTTAACACCTTTGAGGTCATTTCCATGTACAACATGCTCCGTTTCAGGTTCAAAAAAGCCCAAATGGTTTGGTGCACGAGATTTCGTCGACCTCTAAGAGTGAAAAGGGTTCTTCCTCGTTTGGATAAACTTTTCTTTTTATGCGAAGATTACTGCTCTATCACTCCCAACCACACTTTCAAATCAACTTTTCACAACCAAACAACTAGATTCAGAACTTACTTTTACCAATAATGTGATTGTTAAATAAATAATTTTTTATGATATAAAAAAAATAGTGAAATAGTAAGTGTTAACTGCTTCTATAAATTTGTTGCGTGTTAAAGTATCATAGTGCTTCTAAATTATCATCATTGTCTATCCAAATATTTCTATTCATGTACTTTAAATAGATTTTGTATATTCCACTCCTAAAATTAGATGATTTTGATTAATAATGTTATAACTTTTTAAAATTAAATAATTTAAGTGATAGTTATGTTTGACAATATGATTTATAATTTGAAAAGTTATAGTGAGTCACTATTATATATATTGTTAATAAGGTATACGTTCGCTTCTATGAAAAGAATGAGTGTTTTCCGGTTGATAAACTCTGCAATAAATCATATAAAAAAATAGTAATTGGTGCACTAAAAAAAATAATATTACATTAATAAGAGACTCTTTCATTTAAGGGTTCTCTGTTGTGTTTTATAAAAAAAATGGAAAATGAGAAAGTGGAAAAAGGTAAAAAAATGATAGGATGAGTTTGTTTCCTACATTCTTTATTTTTCTTCAAATAAAAGAAATATAAAAAAATCCAGAGGAACAAGTCACCATTATGTTTGAATATAAAAGGATTACCTTATGTTTCTCTTTTAATTTTTCCCATTAAAAAATACGACTTAATAATTATGTCTTTTATTTGTATTCTTGGAAAATTTTATAAATATAATAAATCAATATAACAATATAAATAATAAAAAAATTATAATCAAAACACTATTTTGTTTATTTAATCCGAAAAAAATATATTATGAGATTATAATTGATGAAGTAAAATTATTCAATCAAAATTATTATAATTGATAAAATAAACAGATGCAGTTATAACTGAAAAATTCATATGATATTAGATTTATCATCTAAAAACATTTTCACAAATTGAAGCATGTATATTTTTCATGTTCAACCTGGATAAGTTGTCATGAAATAACCGAGAAATCAAAGGTTTCGTTAATTCTATTGATTAAATAAATAAAGTGTTTGTGTTTGACAGCATATGACTAGAAACAAAGAGGCGATTGAGATTGAAAAATAAGTACTCAAGTGACATTCAAAATATGTTGATGTTTGCATTCAACAACATTGTTCTATTATGGTGTTTCCACAACTAGTTTGATAAATAATCTATTTTCTATTAAAAAAAACAATCATAAGAAACTCAACACTTCTTAATACTTTCAGATGAAATTTATTATGATGATGAAATTTTATCATACAAGTTGAAAGAATTTTTGAGAGGTAAGTCTTTCACATTAAATAAATATACTCATATGCGTATCTATTGCAATTTAATAGGATCTATGTTATTTTCACTTATTACTAGTGGCATGTTGAGCCTCTCTTAGTAGAACAGGTGGATCCAAAATTTGTTTTATTGTTTGTTGTTTTGTGAATGGTACTGAATTACCTACTACACAAAAGTATAGTTTATTATAAATATCTTTTTATATCACAATGGAAAAAAGTAAATTAGGAAGTGATTGGTGTCCTACATAGAACTTATATCACTAATTGATGTTGTTATATTATGCTCTATGTTATTAAGAGATGTCATGCTCTTATGTCTCTATACTAGTTTAAAATATGCTCTTTTTCAGATATCAAATTTTTTTATACTTTTCATGGATAACCTTGAATAGGTTAAAGGTCTACTTTCTTTAACACAATTGTTAGCTTTCTTGCTAATTTAGCTTAAATACAAATGTCAAATAATCTATAATTCTATTTTTTAATACATTAAATAGCTAAAGGTATCTTTGTGACAATTTGAATCTTTAGCTATGTTGCTTCAAAAGAAATTTTCACTCGTGATAAAAACTATAATTTTAAACCCAAAAAACTACACATTATGAAATGTATAAATTGTTTTGTCTATTACTAAGTTAAAACTATATTTATTTGAAACTTGTAGCCAGAAATCACAACTCATCCAACACAAAATGATGAATAAAAATAAAGAGTGAAACTGCCACAAAGATGCCTTTAGTCATTTATTCCACTCACCAAATTTTGATTTTAGTTTTTACAATTAAAACTATATGCTTTTGGTATGTTTTGGTTTGGTGGGAAGAAAGTTAGTCTAATTGAATCTGTATAAAGTTTTTTTTTGAGTTTATTGTTCTTGTTTGGTTGACTAGGGTAAGACTTACAAAATTTAGATAAAAGACATTTTCAAGTAGTGAACATGTGATTCTCCTAGTAACATGGACATGCTAAACAATGAAAATATGTGTTTTTATTATATACTTATGTACCTAACATTCTACATTTTGGACTTGAATGTGCATGTTGTAGACGTAAATGATATTGAGCAAATAAAGGTTTTATATTCCAGTCACAATTATTAGTTAAGATATTTTATATTGAGCAATTTAATATAAGTTGTCAAACTCAAGAATCTACATATATTTATAGAGTTTCATAGACTTAACTCGTAAACTTATAAATATTTATTTTATATAATTTTTTTAATAATATAATTATTCAAAATAGTTAAAAAAAACAAGTCAGCAACCATTAAATAACTACATTTAGTATTAAATAAGAATAAACTCACACTATACTGCTCCAAATCCAATAATAAAATTTACACCAAATTTTCGGGGAAAACTAGAAAAGCAGAAAATAAAATAAAATTTACACCAAGTTTCTCCCAATTAAAAAAAAAAAAAAAACAAAAACAGAGTACTCCAAATAAAAAAAAACAAAAAAAACAGAGTACTCCAAATAAAATAAAAAAATCTGCACCAAGTTTCTCCCAGATTAATGTACACCAACTAAATAAAAAACACAATTTAACGCACTCAAAAGACAGCACCACCAACAACCAGAACAGCACCACCCATCTCTAACATAACAACCAAAACGGCACCACCGTAGACCCGCACCCCGCGACCACCGTCGAATCGCCACCACCGCACTCGATCAGAGAAGACGCAGAAACACAAAAACGAACGTGAACCCAAAACGAAACGCGAACCCTAAACAGGTGAGTTAATTTCATTTTATTTTCCACTTCAGAACGACCGTTTTGTGTTAAAACGAAAACCCAGCTGAAGTCACCAATTCGAAGCAGACTCGCGAGTTTAACCGAGTATGTCGAATTTATTCAAAAACCGAGTTTGCTACCGAGTTAATTTGGTTAGGGGTGGAAACGTGAACTCGAACGAGTCAGCGAGTTGACTCGCGAGTTTCACAACCATGATTCAATGTACATGTTTTGTACTTTAACTATTCATTTATTATATGAATAAGTATGAAATAGTTTAACAAAGGACACTTTATATTTAATTTTATTTTTGAAATTAAATACGCCTTTATATTTGTATTTGCCAATTATTTTAGCAAAAATGGAATTTGATGCACTGACATGGGGAGACAAACTCGTGCTGAGGGGATTGTCATTCTATGGCTTTCATGGAGCAAAGCCAGAAGAAAGGAGTCTGGGTCAGAAGTTCGTTGTAGATATAGATGCTTGGATGGATCTCACACCTGCTGGCAAAACTGACCAGTTATCAGATACAGTTAGTTATACAGCAATATATGAGTGAGCGACCGACAAATTTATAACGTCTTTGTTCTCCTTTCATACGTTTGATTACATAAACTTCTAGTGGCACTCTTCATACCGGTGAATGTGCTAATTTAGTAGCTGTAATCTTATTAACATGTCAATAATTGGTGATGCAGTATAGCCAAGGAAGTTCTTGAAGGGTCACCTCAGAACCTTCTGGAATCAGTGGCCCAAAACATTGCAAAAACTACACTGACAAATCATAAAGAAATTTTTGCTGTTCGAGTGAAGGTTGGAAAGCCTCATGTGGCAGTTCGAGGTCCAGTTGATTACTTAGGTGTTGAGATTTATAGACGGAGAAGTGATCTGTCAGGCTAAACTCTCATATTTGTTTTGGTTCCACTGTCATGTGTAATGCTGCAGAGTTTTTATATCTTCAAGTTCCATTTGATGCTAAAGTAATGTAACTCTTTCCCTTATATTTCCCCATTAGTCTTTTCTCTGTTATCCCTCATTCTTGTTGATAAAATTAGAAGTTAAAAAGTTAGGCCTACGAAATAAACTATATAAATAATTTGTTCTCTCCAAAACAGAAAGAAATTGCAGTAAGAGTTATTGAGTTGCCTAATTATTGCTTTTCTCTCATCTTCCAAAATTTAGACATCCAATATAACATCGACATCATTCATGTTATAGTATCTTTATTTTAAATCGAGAGTATTGGAAGAACACCAATCTGTGAAATTAAATCAGTCAATCAATTTAAAAAAAAAAAATGCACTCATTTCTTTTATGTTGTTTTATATGAAGGAGCATAAATAATATACTAGACACAGAATCATGAAAAAGTGGAACCAATGCTTCATTTAAGATATAGGAGAGTCTTAAAATAAGTTCTTTCTAATTCCTAAAAGAGATATCATTCAATTATCTGAAATCCTACCCGGAGAAATTTATTAAAGATTGATAGTAAAATAGATTATGAATTCTCAATCTACAAGTTGTCAATCTACGTAAATAAAATCTTGCAGTTCATAGTCTTCTAAGTCACAATCACGTCAGAAACCTGAGCAACAACTATATCATGGAAAACCATACTAATCGTTGAAACTTTTTAACTTATTACCAACCTTGTTTATTCTGTTTCCAACTGTAATGAATTCATGGCATAAAATCTATGCAGCTCTGAAAATTGTTTCTTTAGTTGATGAAATTGTCTGTAGTAAATTAAAAATATAAAATTGAGATACGAATTAAATCTGAAATCATGTATACATTAATAGGGTGTTTGGAAACTTTAGAGGTTTATTTTACTGAGAATTTAAAATATTCTGTAATAAATTTTTTAAAAGGAATCAAAAAATAGTTTTTAGAAGAAATTAGGAATTCATAAGAGTAATTACAACGTTTAAAATTAAACAATTTTACATTTTATTTGGAAGGTAGAACATTGAAATTTTTAGTACTTTTTGCTCTTTTTTTTTAATATTCTTTGGTTTTGTTGAAATATTGTCCTTTTGACTGTAGTTGGTTGTGGTTTTATTGAGATGAGTGTAGTCATTTTGATATAATTTTTTTGAGTGATGTAGGTTGAAGTTTCTATATGTTAAAGTCCTATTGAAGTCTGGTATTATTTTTTTGTTAATTTTGTGTTATGGCCAATCTTAACTAAGACTTAAATTATGATTATTTCTTAAATAATTTTTATAAGAAATTTTTATTAATATTTTACTTTATTGGAGTCAACCTTTTTTTTTGGGTACTAATAAGATTAACTTTTAATTTATGTAAGTTAAAATGTTTTAAGTAACGTTGTTATGAGTTTTCTTTTATGTTGAAATTATTTACGTATTGGAGACCAAAATTATTTTGGTTAATGTTCTTTTGAACTAGAAGGATTTGATCAATGTTATATCGAGTTTTATTTATTTATTTACTGATGGTTAAAAATACTCAATTAAAAAAATAATTTAAATCACTATATTTAAAAAAATAAAGAAAAAATAATTTAAATATTTTAAAAGTTTTTTTCTAATTTTAAACTCATTTAGAATAATTTAGAACGAATGTTTCTAGCGTTTTAGGAGTCATCAACAATGGGTCAGCAACCACCGGTCAGAAATTCCTATTGTAACCTATAATGAATTTCATTTTATTCGAAAAGTTACGGAAATAGTAATTTTTATTTATCAACTTCCGTAAGATAATTTTATTTAATAAATCTGTAATAATATATAATCGATTTTTTTAATTTAATATATGTAAATTATTTTTTAATTTTATTTTAGTTATAAGAATTTATTTATTTTGATTAATTTTTTTAACACTCTTAAGAGATATTTTGTGGAGTATCTTTATTCCAGAATTACCCAAAACTTATAAGAATAATTTGAGTATTTTGAAGAATGTAGGGGCGCAGGAAGAAGAATATAGGGGTGGAGAAAGAAACACCCAATGATACATAACACGCAAGACTAAACTGGCTAAAGTTCAAGGCCCAGATAACAGTCTACAAACAATAAATGGTCTAGGTCTGATAAGGCCCAGCTCAATCTTGAAAATTTGGGCTTTATATGTGTATTTATATATACAGTGAAGAAGAACGAAACTAGGGTTTCTTTGTCCCCGTTGCAGCGTCAGAGAAGGGGAAGCATGGTTTCGCTGAAATTGCAGAAGCGGCTTGCAGCCAGCGTGCTGAAGTGCGGAAGAGGAAAGGTTTGGCTTGACCCCAATGAGTCCAACGAAATCTCCATGGCCAATTCTCGTAACTATGCTTACCCTTTTTCTTTATCAGTATCATATCGCTTTGCCTCGTTTATCAGTATAATTGTTTTTATTTATTATTATTTTTCTCATCTATGTGTTGAGAATGGAGGACTTATATTCGATCCGAAGTTTATTGTTCTTTTCAATATTATATTGCATGCATATATCATTTTGTAATCGGTATTTGAACTATTCATAAGTGGAACAGTGAGTGTTATGTGCAGTGTGAAGGGGTTTTGTATGTGTGAGCATTTCCTAAGATATTTCAAAGCTCATTAAGTTGTGTCATCGTGTATTCAGGGCAAAACATTAGGAAGTTGGTAAAGGATGGGTTTATCATCAGGAAGCCAACCAAGATTCACTCCCGATCACGTGCTCGTAGGATGAAGGAGGCAAAGAGGAAGGGCCGTCACTCCGGATATGGTATTTATTCCCAATAACTTGGTTAATGTAAGATAAATAACAAACGGGTGTGAATTCACCTTCTCAATAACTACATTTGGGCGAAGGGGACTAGGAGATAAAATGAATTAAACTTTTCTCTGAAACTGATATTAATTTATGCATGAACTTATCCATTTAAGTTTTTTTCTGAAACATGATTTTAATTTGTGCTTTAACTAATATGGGAAGCATATTTTTTTTGCAAGTGTTTATTGAATAGTTTGTCTATACAAAATGTAATTTTAGGGTGTTGGACTTGTTTTATGTAGAACGTATAGTTGTGGTCTTGTTGACACTTGGTCATCTTGAACTGACAATATTTTTCTAAGCTGCTTATTAATTCAGGAATAATGTAACGAATTTGCTTTATAGTTTATGGGAGAAAGTCAGATACTTATTTTATGCTAATATTGCTGAGTGGGTGGCATAGAATGAATTGATTACTCTTTTGTCCTTTGGAGAGGAAGAGTTTCAGGTGCTTATTGTAATGTTTCTCTGTATTCTATTAGGTAAGCGTAAGGGTACAAGGGAGGCAAGGCTTCCCACCAAGATACTTTGGATGAGAAGGATGCGTGTGCTACGACGTTTGCTTCGTAAGTACAGGGAATCAAAGAAAATTGACAAACACATGTACCATGATATGTACATGAAGGTGAAAGGTAATGTTTTCAAAAACAAGAGAGTGTTGATGGAAAGCATTCACAAGTCCAAGGCTGAGAAGGCAAGAGAGAAGACTTTGTCTGATCAATTTGAGGCTAAGCGTGCAAAGAACAAGGCTAGCAGGGAAAGGAAAATTGCTCGGAGGGAGGAACGCCTAGCCCAAGTGAGTCCCAGTGTCTTGGAATATATCTATCTACTTGTGTTTTTTTATTAAAATTGAGGATTTAATGCACTATGAGCATGTTCACTGAAGTTGGAAATGAAAATTCTGACAATTTTTTCTTTGTTAAATGTTTAGGGTCCTGTTGAGAAGGTATCTACGGCACCAAGTGCCCCTGCACCCCAATCTGCTCAGTGAGTTTTACAGTGTTGGCTTATTATTCCATATATCTATAGTTTTTTATTGTTCATGTTCTGTGGCCTAATTGTAGTGTATCTTATATGCAGACCGCCAAAGAAATCCAAGAAGTGAGTGTTTTCATGAATATTTCACGGTGCCTGGAAATTTTTAGTCTGCAAAAGTAGTTATGAGGTGTATGTTTTTGTTTGTTTTAGACATTTTTGTACGTTTTGCTTGTACTAGAGCATTTTATTTATCCCGCATACCTAAATCATATATTGTCAGTGTTTACTCTTTTTGGTATCAAGATTATCAATTTTGGAAGTTTTTGGGTTATCCGTCTACTCGCAATGCAACCGCTATAGTGTACTTATACCCAGATTTACACTATTA
Source organism: Phaseolus lunatus (assembly GCA_013389735.1). Classification (NCBI taxonomy): domain Eukaryota; kingdom Viridiplantae; phylum Streptophyta; class Magnoliopsida; order Fabales; family Fabaceae; genus Phaseolus; species Phaseolus lunatus. The sequence continues at coordinate 42,329,137 of CM023857.1, read as the reverse complement.
TTTTGTTACATTATTTGAACCTAGAAAAAAGACTGTTAATATTTTTGAACTGTGCAAAAATGTTATATTGAATGGTTTTAACAATTTTAGCATAGTAGGCAAATAAAATTAAAATAGGGTAACTTACTCGTGGTAACAAAACATTGTTCCATTATTTATTTGTTGTACATAGTTATGAATGGTCCCCAAGTTTTCTTTTTGATTTTAATTTATCTTTTCAATGCAATACTACCTGTTAATCATTTTTTTACTGTAGTTATTTATAGAATTATACCGTCATCAATTATTTTTATTGTGGTTTCAAAACTGTTCAAGGACAACCCTCCTTATCACCTATAGAAACAATGAGTTGCAAATTGTGAAATCATGGTTAACAACTATCGTTCAGAAATTCCATTCCAAAACAATTCTGAATATCATATTATTCGTAATGTCATGTAAATAGTATTTTTATTTTTACTTATAATTTGGTTGTGTGATCTGAATGAGATTATTTTTGGCATAGTTAAAGTGGTTTCAGTGAGTCAGACTTGAATCCATGTCTGTATGTGTTCTCTGAGTTTTAAGTTTAACATATAAATTTGTACGTTAAATTTTAACTCGTAAAGTAGCGTGATATAAAATACGTATGCACAACTAGAACAATGATTTTGTTTCTGCTAATTTGTTATAGTGTATATTTTGTTTAAAAAGATCTAACTTTGTTTTTGGCCTTTATGATTTTCTATTAAAATCTATGATATTGTGGAAATTGTAAGTCTGTGATTATTGTTTTTATCGTATTGACATAATATATGCAACTAAAATTAATCGTGGTCTATAACATGGATTATTGGAACACAGCAGAAGAGAAGTGTTGGAGAGCAAGGAAAAATAGGAGTTCAATTATGTCTCTTAGGAATTTGTGCTCAGAATGGGAATAGCAAGGAAAAATAGGAGTTCAATTATGTCTCTTAGGAATTTGTGCTCAGAATGGGAATATTTGTTGGGTACTTAAGTTGTTTCGAAGTTTTAATTGTAATGTTTGGTTTAACGAACAATTCCTGTTAATACACATTCTTATCTTACCAACTCCTAACTTGACATGTTTGATTTCATGCTTCTAGCACATTTCTTACCCTATCTTGACACTAGAACTATTTAATTGAGTTCATCTTAAGTTATGTTAAAAAAATTAATTCACCAAAATTTAAATTAGTTTGACTTTACCTACTTAGGACTCATCAAAATTGAATTCATGGTGCTTTAGATTGATATTTCTTAGTCTTGTAGTTGTTTGGAATTGATTTAAGTTTGTAATTTCAGGTGCGACATGTATTTTATGTTTTTTATTTAGCTTTTTGGTATTGTTGTAATTTTCTTTACTCTAGACAAGATAATTTGTACAACCTGCCTTGAGTTCAATTGATTATTTATTGACTTATAAAAATATAAGTTAACTCGTTAAGAATTATTGAATCACTTTAATTTTACTTATTATAGACATCACTTAAACATATTAGTTTATTTGTATTTTGAATATGTTTTGACATTTTTTTTACTTAAAACATTGGTTATATTTGTCATAAGAGTAATGTTATACACTTCATTGAATTTTTTTAAATTTTTGTTATTTGATCACCTATCATATCTATATATATTTTTTCTTATCTCTATTTATACTTAGGAATCATGTAACTCATACACACCCCCTCATCATTTTTTTTATAAGAAAGTAGTAGTTTGAAAATTCAATCTTCAACATATAAAATAAAATGAATTAGAATGTTTTAATCAAAGATCTCAGAACTTACGCCACTAAATACCATTGAGTTTGTGATTGACCCATCACCAGTAAATTTGACCTATCCATTAGTAGGAAAATTTCAATTTTTACGGAAACAGTGCTGATACTTTGACACTGTGAAACGGTAAATACATCCACACAATAAATTAGTATTTTAATTATATTTATTTTATTTTTTAATTTAAAATATTGTTATATTATTTTAAGGGGTTGTCAAGTTTTACTGTTGAGAGTATCAAACATTTTTTTTTCTTACTGAAACTACCGTCTATGCATTTTCCATGCAACCAAGAAACTTCATTTGATTCATATAAAAACGAAAAAAATTGATTGTTAAAATAAGAATACATTGTTAACATAATTTAAAACTATGTACCAAAGTCATAATTATATTTATACACCAGTGGGATGATTTTTTATTGTTAATATTTATTAACAAACTATAACAATTCAAAGAGTCGTATCAAGAGGATGATTTATGAAACTTCTACATAACCCTTTAATTACCTGAAAGTATTACCGTATAATTTTGTACTCTATACTTGGAGATACAAAGATGATAGAGTTTAGTTATTAAGGAAAGTAGGAAATATGAGAAAGAAACACAAGGAAAAAAGAAGGAAAGCTACAAATGAAATGAGAAGTGTTCCCCAATGGATTTTCTCAACCATGATTTCCAAATCTTCAAATGATAGAAACATGTACCAATTTTTGTTTCCCCTAATAATCTCCATCACTTACTTTAACAATAACCAATCTAACAAAACAAGTTTTGCTATCCACTATAACCTCAATTGAAGATATCACACGTATCCCCGACAATATGTTTTCTTAAGATATGGTCGAGCATTTTTTTAAGGACTTACCTTTAAGATAGAAAGATATTGCCGTGACATTTTGACTTTATTGTGCATGTACGAGAAAAATGAAGTAGTACACACATGTGAAGTACACACATATACAAACTTGCATCATTCTGTCAAATTTGAGGAAAAATTGTGGCCCCCTGAACACAGGCAAACGAAAAGGGGATGCAACCATGCATCAATCCCTGAACTCAACTCGACGGAGAATATTACCTACCTTTATTTTACAGAGAAATCAGAACCAACTATTTCTGTAGATGAAAAGGGGGATCTCCAATCACAACCAATAGCTTATGTGAACGAAGAAGGTTTTTTGGAGAGCAAAGCTTCAAGTGAAGAACGATCAGTCAAAGGGGGGCTACAGGTGAAGTTTTGGCAAACAAGAGCTACAACCTTGTTGACGGCATAGTTATTTTTCGCCATCAGGAAGACATTGCTGTTATTTACTTCCCAAAATTCCATCTCTTCTTTGTTGCTGGGGTCTATATGTATAACCTGCGAACAACACCAGCACTAATGTTATTGACGAAAATCAGAATGAGATGTAAGGATATAAAGAGTACTGTGCTTACTGTTCTGTTGGGGTCATATAACGCATGAGCTGCAGCAAGCATGTTTTCAAATTCCTCAGACGTTCTTCCACCAACCACGACCACTTGTTTCCGAGAAGGTACACGCAACATGTCTGCTGCACAACACATCAGAGGCACTGCCATAGCCATATCTTTCAATCTTTTCTCAAAAACTGCCTGCATTACCATTTGAGGAGAATTCTAGTCAGTTGCAACTGACCCAGTGATCTAGAAACAGACCTCAAACAATCCCATCCCACCATTGTTGGCACATATATGAGAAGAAAAAGCTTTTAGGAGGAAAAGGGCAAGGGGTTTACACACCAATAGATGTTCTGCATTTCGCCTATAATTCTCGGCCTTACTTCCAGAAACCATGGAAGCCAATCTTATAAGATTTATAGCAGAAACCGAGTTTCCAGAGGGTTCTGCTCCATCATGATCTTCCTTCACGCGGAGGAGAACTGAAGGATCTTCTCCTGTATTATTGAAATATCCACCTCCAGCCTTATCAAGAAACAGAGCATCCTGCAAGCAACTAATATCATTAGCAATTCAATGCCTTGCATACAAGAAATAAAATTTCTATGGAGTCCAGACAATCAATATTTACCTGGGTTTCCTGCAATTCAATGGCCCATAGAAGCCAACTAATTCCACCACCAAACTCATACAGATCCAGCAATCCTGAAATCAGAAAAGCATAATCATCCAAGAAACCAGGAGCTTTAGACGGAGAACGTCTGAAACTATGGTATAGCCTGTGAGTCTCCACATCATAAAGTTTCTTTCTAATGAAAAACGCTGCTTTTTCTGCAATTCTCATGTACTCCTTTGGCTGAAATATACATAATCAAAAGGAGAAGAAATTTAAAAACAAAGGAAAAAATCCAGTTGACTACATGTGTTCCTCCAACAACTTTACCCACTATTCCCTCTTAACTTAAAACAGTCAATGTCCTCTAACTCAGAAACTACTCATTATCCAAAGCATTAATTTTGATCAACAGTTTAAAATTGTATATCTATATGATAAGTTACAGATATCTTCCAGAAACATCATAATATTAAATAGAATGTGTTTCTAATCTTTTAAATATTGGTAGTTATTCACATCAATGCTATATTAGTACGAGGGAAACTTACTTCAGTTGCAACAACAGGAAAGTAGAATTTGGTCCCTTCAGCTTCGCTCTTGAGAATCTTAGAAGCCCTAGCAAAAGAAGAGACTGCCAATCCATTCCAAGATACAATAACCTAAAAGCATAAGAACCCTTGAGAGTACACATAAACGTTGATGTATATATCATCTTAGGTGAATCCTAAATAAATCAATAAGATTATTCAAGGGAAATACCTTGTCATCCAAATGTGGCTTTGGACGCCTTGACCTTGCTTCAAACAACTTACGCCTACATTCTCCAAGAATTTCTTGATATGTCTCAACTGACATGCCATATTTTGATGCCAGTTCTGAATGTCCCTTTCTTTCGATCAGGACATTCTTTTCTTTGAATTCATTGTGAGGATCACTCATTCCAGACAGGTCACAGTTACCTGATTGCTTTATGTAATAGTGCTCCTCAAAAAGAGCAGCATGCTCTCCAAGTATGTCTTGGACCTAGATAGAACAAACCAGGTCGGAAGTCACCTCCAAAAATAATACACCAATAAATCATTAATTGCAACACTTATATGAAAAGATGTCAAGACCCCGTAGATAGAATCGAGAATTACAGAAGGAAATCAGGAAACTGTGATACACTGCCAATGTGAGAAATGTTTAGTAAAAAGCTTAAACCACAGTTTTTATTAATATCAGATATCTAATTATTCATTCTCAACTAGAAATATTCTATTTTTATTTAGATGTACAACATAGAGATCTACAAGAATAAAAAACAATAAAAAATATTATTCACAGTTGTGAAATAAATATCAAGGAGAACCCAGCAATGAATAGAAAAAGATATAAATTATATGTCAAGATTTAAAGGAATACCATAGCTCACGAGTTTAAGCAAATATCTCCTGATCAACTTTGAAAATACTGCAGTTAGAATGTCCTTAGCAAACTATCAGTTAATAATTAACACACTGCTCTTGAAAAATACATTTATTAATTCACACAAGATAAAAAAATTGGATAAATCGAATCCTTAAAAGATTTCAATTGATATTTATTGTGTCATGTCAGCAACTTGAAGGCCATGTCAATTCATTTTATGTCAGCCGAGCCCAGATAGTTCTGAATGGTTTTGACAGGCCAGATGCTGGATTAGAACCAAAAGTGGGCTATGATTTGGAAGGTTTATGAGAGAAAGCAAAAACTGGGCCCCAAAGTTTAGTGTTTGTCAATTTGGCAGAACTAGTTATGCATGACATAGATTCCAAGATAGAAAGGGGATATAGGGGTGAGTGGTGAGAGGATAGTTGGCTATGATTATTACTCCTTAGACGTGATATTGGACAAAAACTTTATTCTCTGAGGAGCACATTGCTCTGGACCTCTCCAGTCTATCAATTCTCCTTGAGATGGATTTAATTAGTTATTAATACCATCAGTTTTCTGAATATTCAATTATGGTTCCTAAATGGACCCAACTAAAAGATATAAAGTTTGAAAAGCCAATTTATTTTTGGGGTACCAAAAATGAGGACTTGTATTTTTCAGGAGCCTACAACGTAATTATTCCTAAAGAAATATATTAAGGAAAGTCCAATAGAACATGCATGAAATACCTCTTTGCTTGCCCATATGTAAAAGGCTCCTTCCTTTTTTCTTGCAGCTCCTTCGGTCTCTGCACTGTCAGCATCCTCTGCTGAAAATATTTCACCCTCTGGACCAATCATATCTCTTCTTAAATAATCAAGGATATCCCGTGATATATATGAATAGAAGGTATCTTTAGTGATAGAAAACGCATCTAGATAAACATTAGCAAGCTGTCCTTGATCATATAGCATCTTCTCAAAATGTGGAACTGCAAAGATATGAACAGCTCAACAATATAATCATAAGATTTCAAATCAAGGACCATTGGATATAACAGCACATCCTAATTAAAATGGCCAAATCAAATTGCATAGAAATAGCTCATATATACATGTCAAATATTTACTCAAAGTCCAAGGTAAACTTACCGTGCCAGCACTCATCCACGCTGTATCTGTGAAAGCCCCCTCCAATATGATCGTGAATCCCGCCTTTTGCCATGTATTGCAAGCTAAATAAAACCATTTTCTGAATTCCATTAGCTCCATCCAATTTTCCTGTCTCCTCCAACTTTTTGGAGTAATAAAGCATCAAGTTTATCTCAACTGGTCTAGGAAACTTTGGTGCAGATCCAAACCCACCAAACTTTGAATCGTAGCCCCCAGAGAGCTACAAAGAAAATAGTAGATTGAATGATACTTAACAAATGCATGCAGATATAAGATCATTCTCACATTATAACAAAAAGAGAATAATATATTTGATCTATGTCGTTACAATATAAAAATCTTGCTATTCTGGTTGCTATCAGACTCAAAATTCATTCTTTGTAAGTGAGGAAACAAGATGGCTATGTTTTTAATAATTTCTCCATTCTCACACAGAAATAGCACAGAGGACAGAAAGACCGTGTATAAGGAAACTCTATTTTCTTTTCCCATTTTCCTTTTCTACCCTTTAGACGTGTCTAAGAAATGGAGGGGAAGGTTTCCTGGTAAAATTGAAATGGTAGACAGAAGCATATGCTCAAAGCCTCACCTGCTCTGAGCACAGACGTAATGCATCAGCCGGAACCCCATCAGGCAGTTTATCAGAAGATGAACTAATAGACATTGCTTCAGAAAGCTGTTCAATTGCAAATGCTCCACTCTTAATCAGCATATCCCTCTTACTATCCCAAGCCTGTTTTACCTTTCTGCAGAAAGCAGGAACAAAAGAGTATACAAATAAGAAACTCAAAAACCAGAATACAAATTTTAAACAATTGACCTGAAGTTTTATACTCAAAATTTGACATGCCATGCCATCCTTCAAATTAACTCAGAGAAGTGCCCAAGCAGGTTGACAATTCAAGTTAACATTTGCAATATCTCTCACCTAAGTATAGTCTTAAATCCAGGTCGCCCATACTTATCATCAGGGGGGAAGTAAGTTCCACCCATTAAAGGCTTCAAGTCGGGTGAAAGAAACACACTCAGGGGCCAACCTCCTCCACCATACAAAGCCTGCACATACGTCATGTATACCTAAAGACGAAGAAAAAATCCTTTAGTACGCCCTGTTACCTTGTGAAACCCTCAATTTTTCCATCAGCGTCTCAACCATTCAAATTCCAAAGGAACTTTTGATAATTCTTAAACACCATTTTGGAGATAATATCCTCGTATCGTTGGTACTCTTAGCTGACATGCTTCCAAATACACAAACTAAATGAAAAGTTAACGTGTCAATATTATATACCTTATCAACATCTGGTCGCTCCTCTCGATCCACCTATAGTATTAACACATTAAAGTAAGACAGAACAAAACATAACAACTTGAGAAGCAATGTAGAGTAAAAACAGAGAGAAACTTTCTAGAAACTAAAATTCAAAGTAAAATAAAAGGAAAAATTAAATGACCTTAATGCTAACAAACCAATCGTTCAACAGCTTGGCAACCGCAGCATCTTCGAAAGACTCGACCTCCATAACATGGCACCTTACAAATAAACACTTCAGATTCCGAAAACGTTAAAACTTGAGATAAAAAATAAGAATCGCGAGTCACACACACATACATACCAGTGACAAGTGCTGTAGCCAACTTCGAACAGATTCGCCGTCAAAAACACCACGCCACAGGCAAAGCTTCGCAGTCAATTACGCAAACTAAATTGGCAAAAAGAGAAACAGAATACACAAAGGGAGATAATTACTTGACAAGAAGATAGGCACGTCGCGCCTGCGCGCTTCGGCGAAGGCTTCTTCGCCCCACGGATACCAATCAACCTTGAACGGGGAATTAGAAATAAGAAAATAATTGTAATAAAATAATAGTGGAAACGAAGCAATTGCGTTAGAAACGAGATGAGAAGGAAGAAAACTTACAGGGTTGTGTGCGTGTTGGAGAAGGTAAGGGCTCTGTTGGGAAGCGAGTCGGTTAGTGTGGTTGTGGAGGGAATGAGATGAAGCCATGGAGTTGAGGAGAGTGAGACGTTTTGGTGAGAGTGAGAAAGGGACTTTGAAATTTGAAGAGGGGAAGGGTTGGTGTGAGAGAAGACGTGGTAGGAGGAGAAGAGAGGGAGAAGAGGAATAGGTGATGCGGTGAAGCATAGAAAGGATTATGGGGAGTCACGATGAATGCTATGTATGAATGGATGAAGGAACTAGAGTAGTGTGGCGACTAATATTGGGGACGTGTACGTATCTATTTGCCTCCCTGGGAAATGGAAATTGCGTATTCCAGAGCTTAGAGACTCGGAGGTGAGTTGCCATGTGTAGCTCTTCCCTCATCTACACTTGGACCTGTTTGTTTTGGTCCACATGCTTCGCGCTTTTATAACTGGGAATCCACTCCAAAAGCAGTAGTTAGATAGAGTATAATGTTCATCCCAACGTGTGTCTAGAATGGACCATGGAAAAAAGACAATGAAATTCTAAAGGAATAGAATGGTGGGTGATTGTTTGTATATATATGCACGAAGAAAAGAGGAGACTGAAGGAAATGAGAGAAGAACGATGTTTGTAAGTGATGTTTGAAGAAGACATGTGCAAAAATATAATTTGATTATGTTGCACAACACATAATCAATTGTGATATCCTAGAGAGAAATAAGTGTTTTTATAATCTTACCAAGAATAAATTACAAGTGTATTTCTTATTATTATAATAATGAATGAATGAAATTATTTTTTCATTAATTTCTTTTAATCATTTTTTTTGTTTCTTTTATTTATTTTTTCTCTACCAAAGCAGACATACACAAATCTCATGTTGGAATGTCTTCAAAGTTTAGACAAAACAAGGGAATATTCTATACTTATGGTTAAATAATCCAAATTAACATACTTTTATCGTAAAAAATCCATTTATTACCTTTTAATGGTTTGACATTATTAGTTAAAGCTAGGTTAGTTTTACCGACTCCATTCATGATATCCCCATCAAACATTTAAAAAGTTTCAGAATATTGTTATGATTACAGATTATTATTACATTGCTATTACTGTAAATAGAGTATTATTTTAACTTATCAGAATTAAACAAATATATAAAAAAAACTACAACGTCAACAAAGTAGAGTTAAATTTAACTTTCAATGGGTTTAACTTTAATACGCTGTATAATAAAATATCCTATGGTTAATCCAAATGCTCGTGAACACTTACAGCACCAAGTCCTGTAGCAATTAAAACTAGTAACAAGAGAATGTTTTACCAAAATAAGTTCTTCATTTTTCACTAACAATAAAAGACATTATTCGAAATAAAATAAAATAAAAACTGATTTTCAAGTAGTGATTAGACAGCAAGCTATCGTGTACCTTAGATAGACACGAAGCTCTGGTCAGAAATTAATACTACTTTATTTATTTTATATTTTGGTCGGAAATGGAACCCTAAGAAACCGTATTGCAAAGACCGCTTCAAGTTTGACTACTTCCACTGTATGTGAGAGCAGGCAACTGGAAGAGATATATTTTAGCTACTTCCAAGTTTCAACTGTATGTGAGTGCAGGCAAAACAAATGCAAAAGTTAACTGCACCATTTTAGATTATGAAAGAGATCTTTACTCATAACTATATGATTAAATGTCCTTAAAAACCTATATAATTAAATGTTACATGTAAAAGTGCTCCCTATTCACTACACATTGAATCAATTCGATACGTATATCTCCAACTTAGGATGATGGACATATTCAGGAGAACAACCATACGACAGATCTTCCATTGTGAAAAGTACTCCAGCAAAATCTTTCAAATAACTTGGGCAAAATCTACTGCATATCAGTGCGCCGTAGCACCTACAGATTCAGCAAGTTCTTCCAGAAGTTCCTTTTGCTCCATTGTAGCGCAAGACTGCAAGAAGAAAGTGTTTAAACAAAGAAGAGCCCTGAATTATGCAAAGCAATTTTATTCATTAAATCATATTAACTCATTAATGGCAAAGTGCATACCGTAGCATATCCTCTTAATGTACAAAAAAAAAGGGCATCTTTTGATCAGTCTACTGTTTATTCTTTTTACGGTTCGTCAATTTTGTCTTCACTGTTTCTAAGTATTACAAAAATCATGTAGTCCACGTTGTCTATTACATATCCTCAAATGGTTTATATATCAAGACAGTCCTTATATTTCCAAAATGAGTAACAAAAAAAGGTGGGTCTCCAACTGATGAAGTTGTGAGTCTCATTTGAGCTTTTTATGTACGGTTTATTTAGTTCAAATTCTGTCCATTTCGTATGTGTGCATATGATAAAGAGGTCTACGTTCTTTGGGTTTCTCTATTTTTTACCACTAAGTTTGTTTATTTATTTTATTTTTTTCACAATAATCATATTAAAGTCGTTTATAATGTAGATGTTGATTGAGGAGGATCTCCATCTAATAGAATATCAACTTCCCGATATTGTGTCTCCATTAGTGAAAACTTGTTCTCTTGGAAGAGCAAGAAACAAAGGGTTGTGGCAAGATTTAGTATAGAAACAGAATATAGAACTACGACATCGACTACTTGTGAGCTTATTTCACTTAAAAAGTTATTTAAAGAATTGCAATTTGGAGAGGTCACTCAAATAACACTTATATGTGATAATGAAGTTGCTCTTCATATTAGCTCAAATCCAATTTTTCATGAAAGGATCAAACATATTAAGATTGATTGTCATTTTATTCGAAAAAATATTGTATTGAGAGATATCAAAACTAAATTTGCTAATTCAAATGATCAATTAGCAAATACTTTTACTAAATTCTTATAAGAGCCTAGGATTGATTATATTTGTAACAAGTTAGTTACATACGATTTATATGTACCCACTCGAGGAGGAGTATTAAATATTATTTGATATTATTAGATATTGTTATATATTTTTATCTATGCAATGGGCTTAGTTCATACTTTTTTTGTATGTTTCTTCTCTATATAAACATAACCCTGTGCATTCAATATACACGAGTTTTTCGGGCTTATCGAGCTACCCGCTATCGGACCATCCATAAATATATAGTCTCATGCACGAGTTAGCAGGTCTCGGTGTGAAGGAGTGTGTTGGAGATCTCACATCAACTAGAAATAGGGATATTTCATAGTATATAAGTGGATGCAAACTTCACCTTATGAGCCGGTTTTGTAAGGTTGAATTTGACTTAAAGTTCACTTCTTAAGAATCTCTATAACACTCATGAATACCAAGCATGCACATGGCCTAGTAAGCACAACACAACGATAACAACAAGAATTGTGAGGATGTATTGTGATTGATTAACCACTAGCACATACTAAGTGTTTTTGTTTCATATAGCTTGTTATACTAACTACATTGTGTGTTAAGTTTCTCAATCTAGGACTAGTTCATATAGCTTGTTATACCAACTCCGATGCATTACATCTTTATATGAGACCTAGGATTTTCTTCTTTCTTTCTCTTGCCTTTTGCAATATGTGGAATGAACTTTGAGTATTACAAAAGGAATATAATCTTACATTGCCTAGATTAACACTCTCAAAGGTTTATATAGCAAAACACTCCTTATATTTCCAAAGTGGGTAGCAAAGGAGGAGGGTCTCACGCATGAAATTGTGGGCCTCATTTGTGCTTTTTGTGCACAGTTAAATTGAGATCCTGTCAATGTCCCCTCACTCGTGTGATAAGGAGTTCTAGGTTCTTTTTACCACTTACTTTATTTATTTATTTCATTTTTGTCTTTGGTTAATATAAATGTTAAATTAAAGCCATCCAAATTTCCCTATTTTTTGGCCTTGTGAACATTGGAGCCTTGGATTACGGGATCCTTGGCCTCCATGATAAATGTTGGCTCCCATTCTATCCATAATGTTCACCCTTGGATCGTTCTCCACTTTCTCCACCTTTCCTTTTGTAACCTAGGTGATTATGGAACCTTGTAACCGTGTAGGTCAAGTATTCAATTCTTATAAATAGGTGCTTTTCCTCTCCTCCAAAACATACCTTCACTCACTCTCCTCTCTTCTCCTATCCTAGGTTCTTTCCTCTTATGAGCTTGCTTGCTTGCTAATTTTGTGCTTATGGGTACCACCCAAGAAGTTCATGTTGTACTTTGAGGGACTTGCATGACATACCACGGATGTTCCTAAGGATCATGCTTATCCACACCTCAGGTCTTGTTCATGCTCCTATCAGCCATTACTACAAGCCCATGACCCATGGGAGGTCCCTGCCTTTTTTTCCTGCAGTTTCCATTCTTCACCCTTGCACTGTTTTAAAATATAAACAAGTTATTTTTTGGTTAATGTGATTGTGAATTTTGGTCAGAGAATCAATGGTGTTCAACACCAACCAGCATCCAGCCATATCCACCCCACTCTATCCAATCCAATCCAAGAGTATCAATGATTTTAGGATCCTTGAAACCCTACAAAATTTCTTGTTACAAGTCCTTGCTTACCATACCATTGTTATCTTAATACAAACCTGCATTATCTAATCATACCAAGAGGAGGAATACTAATAACATACTCCCAGTCACTCTTTTGAATACAATTTCTACTTTCAGTTGAAATCTGTCAAAAATTACAAACTTTTATCTCCCTTAATACCTAAATAAGTATAAGCCAGCTCAACAAAGTGCACATGTGCCCACATATTAACATACACCACTTTCTAAGCATATTTTCTACACAGCCAAGACAAGGGGAAACACAAGAAAGAGTCCATTCCATGTGTTAGGTAATATACCTGAACAGCATCTTCTATGTCACCATCAAGAAAAGAGGTGAGCTCATAGTTTGTCTTCAATCTGTGGTCAGTAACCCTGTTGTCCTGATAGGAAAAATTGAATTGTCGAAAATTGGCACTAAGCAACCTTAGTTTCATCAAGGCAAAATGAAAATTTAACAACACATAGCTATATTCTACCTCTATTCTGTCAAGAACTGAATAATTATAGTTCTCTGAATCTTATTCACTTCACTCAATGAACATGATTATCAAAGATCTTCAAAAATAACATTATTTATTATGTCACGTTTGTCACATATCTTCTATTTTTCTAACAAAAAATACCAGCTTTGTTCCACTAATAATTTATAAAGGGAAAAATTGTCATGAATAATTACAAGGAATAGAAATTCATCAAATTTTGGAAGGGGATTGGAGACACTAATGAGTGAGTGTAGCTATGTTAAAATATATTGAGACCGCAACATAGAGTACCTTATAATTGTATGTCCGAATTTTTTCTGCTCGTGCACCTGTACCGACCTGTAATTGGACATAGCAAGGCAAAAAAATTAACTCAGTAACAGTTTGCCCACCCGTATAGCGAGTTCACCGTATAAAATTTAATTCAATCAATATCTCACTAGTATTTCAAACACCTGCACAAGAAGGAGCATACCTGTGATTTCCTTTGATTTCGTAGTGACTCCTGCTGCTCCCTTAGCTTTATCTCATATCTGTAAAAGGATATTGTATCATTTTACATGTAACATGCTAAAGCAAATAGGTTAAAGTGAACACTTGAAAAAATTACACTAATGAACTCATAGTGTTTGGCTTCTCGATTATAATATCCTTTAGTTCCTCAAGAATAATTGAACAGAAAGATTGAGATATTTTACCTTGTGAACATGTATTTAAGAGGAAAAGAGGAATAAAGGTGGAAGACATTTCAGAGATAAACATGACTCTAATAAAAAACGAGACTTCTGAAGCTGGCAAGAATCAGAAAAGCTACAATGTTGATGCTTACAGTTTTGCTCGGAGCAACTGAAAAGCACGATTCTTGTTTTTAAGTTGTGTTCTTTCTTCAGTACAAAAGATGCGGATTCCCGTTGGTTTATGGACGAGATCGATGGCTGTTTCAACCTTGTTAACATTCTGACCTGCAACATATCTTTGCATGAGCTCCATAGGAATAGAAAGATTGATTACTTGACTAAAATGGTGTCATGGTCATAGATACTTACCTCCGGCACCCCCAGAACGTGCCGTTGTCAGTTCAATATCTTTGGGGTCAATTACGACTTCAACTTCATCAACCTAAGTAAATATTTCAGGCCAATAGATTTAGATGTTTTTAAATCTTAAAAAAAGGGAAGGCATGCATATACTTACTGAATTAGACTGCTAAAAATTAAACTTATTAAGAAAAGAAATAATTCAGTAGAGCATCAACCTCTATTTACAAAATTAAAGCTGTTTTCCACAATATAGATAATAAATTCAGACAATACTGTATCTATCTCTATATCTATATCTATACACACACACTTTAGACTTAATCTAGATACGTGTATGATTAAGATAGACCCTTATACAGTAGTAACTTTTGGAATAAAATGTCAAAATTAGAAATAGTTCAAATGCAAAGACTTTAAATAATGTTTTGATTGCTTTCAAACCTATATGTTAGGATCATGAGTAATTTATTGCTAAAAGCCATAAATATGTACTCCACCTCTGGCATGATAGCCACTGTTGCAGTAGAAGTATGTACCCGGCCCTGTGCTTCTGTTAGAGGAACACGTTGAACTCGGTGGACACCAGATTCATATTTCAATTTACTGTAAACACGATTTCCTTTTATCTCCATTACATAAGTTTTGTATCCTCCTTTTTCTGCCTAAAAGATGGCAAAAAAAATAAAATTATACAAATTACATAAGCAATGAGAAACTGTTTCTGTTGGAGTTTTTATGAGGAATACCGCAGAGCTTGAGACGAGAGAATACTTCCAAGAATTCCTTTCACTATATCTTTCATACATTCGGACCTAATTCAACACAAAACAGCATCAAAATATGCTTATAATTGAACTTCACATTAATGGTTCCTTCATTTGAACAGCAATAATAAAAGAGTAGCAGAGAGAGTTAAACAATTCAGAAATTATCCAATAATAGATTTGTCATTTGTTACATGTGTGAGTACTTTAAGCATTCCACATGGATTAAACTCAGAAAGGACAAATGTAAGCATGTACCTACAAGATCACCAGCCCATATTCCAGCCTCATCACCACCAGTGCCTGCTCGTACTGCACGAGTGAATGAAGATAAAAAAACCTTTTTAGAGCTAGAAAAGTAAATGAAGAAAACAATGTATTGATATGTTAAGCTCCGCTATCCAGAATTGTGGAGTGCAACTTAAGTGTAGATGATGGGAGAAGCCAAAAATTAGGCCACTCTGTTATGTATATAAATTAAATAAACGAGTAACACTCCTCCTATAGCAAAATTAAAAAACAATAGCACAAGTAATTGTAACCTTAATCCAGTTATATATGCACATATGATGCGGCCTCTCCTTTATCAAGTTAATAAATTCCTTAATAATATTTTCTACATATTCTATTATTAAAATGCAAACATTATTCAGAAAGATTATAAATTATTTTTGTCTTATATATAGCACAGCACAAGTCACTCCCATGATGCATGAAACACTCAACTAAGCCATAAAGTAAAATCGTTGAACTACAAGAATATAAAGAAAGAGATTATGTACCTTCAATCATAATGTTTCTAGCATCTAGAGGATCACTGGGAAGCAGTAGCACCTATCATTATGTAGGACAAAATTTAGAAGTTCCAAAATACAAAAAATGGGGGGAATACAGAAGTTGGAGGAGAGGCTTGAAAACTCAAGATAACCAATGGCAAAAGAGGTTACAAATAATGAGAAATATTAAGAGGAGATTCCTAACAATGTTTTGAAAATCAAGGAATGGAAACTCAAGAGTCACGATAGCCAGAAACAAAAGAGAGTACATATTATGGGAGTGATGAAAGCAAGTCACAATTCCTCTCATTGTTTTGAAATTTCAACTGATTCAACATTTTCAATTGATGATTGTTACTGCATTGGAATTGAACTAGAAGAAGCAAACAAAAACAAACTTTCAAGTGAAAACGCTGTATCCCCCAAGACAATACATAACTAGAAGAAAATTTCGTGAATGAACATATAACAGACTTATAATTTAGTAATTCAGATTTTGGAGATTAAAACACAGGTCAAAAGCACGACAGAATATGACTTGAAAAAAGTTGCAGCTTGCAATGCAATTACAATGTTAAAAACAAACCTTAAGGTTGTTCTCAAGCTCAGCTAGTTGCTTGGACAACAAGTCGATTTCATAAGATATCATTTCTACCATTTCCTCGTCATTTCCTCCATCCTTCGCTAAAGCTAAACAACAATAGTTCAAAAAGAAAACAAAATCAATATCATTCAGCAGCCTTCAACTTCAAGTACCTAAACCAAGACGGAAAAGTTCAGCAAACCTTTGGTTTCTTCTAGATGCTTCTCACAGTCTTTAAATTTCCTATAGATGGACACAACCTGCACCACAATTAACATTACACAGTTTAGTCAATACGGAAGGTTTAATTTCCACGCATATAAGTAAGTAGTAATATAAATTGTAGCACCTCATCAAGCTCTGCCACTGATTGTGCTAACTTCTGATACTCCTTTGGATCAGACACAACGTCTGGATCAGCAAGCTTGACCTGAAATTTCATCTTTGAGACAAAAATCATCACAGAAAGTGGAAGCATAACAGCGCTTAGTGTCATACATACCGATAATTCTTTCCAGGTTTTCTCAGCAGATTCCAACTTCGTTATCAGATAAGGCTCCTGCAATTCAACGCCAATAAGTAGAAAAAATACAGTCGATTCAACGAGTTGTGGTATTTCAATTATTTCAGCGACTTACCGCCATGCAAACAATTCTTGGATGTGCGAGTTTGGTGGCGACGCGGCCGAATGAGGAACGGCGTCGCATAGGGAGTAGGTCGCGGCGCGTGGCGCATAATCGAGCTGTGAAACTCGCCGTTAAGCTATTCATGGCCACGGAGTAACTGGATAGAGAGGCGAAAGGCGCGTACATTAGTGCAGAGTGGTTATTCGCATCAGTGTTTGGATGAGATGAGGCACTGATTCTGTTGGGTTCTTTTGGTTGGGCTCTCTAATCAATTTATTACGCCTAAAGGCCATTTCGTTTTACACCTCATACTTTTTTTCCCTCCATAAATATTAAATCTCTGCTTTATCTTTACATTTAAAATTGTTGTTAGATTGTATAGTTTAAAAAAAATATATAAATATTTAAAATATGTATCAAAATAAAAATTTAAAAGTGAATTTTGATTTTTAGATTATGTAATGAGAAAGTTAATATTATATTTTATATTATATAATTTGGAAACTGTTTTTTGAATGAAAAAAATAATTTATAGGTCAAGTAATTTATAAAAAATTTCTGAATTCAAAAGTAACTTCCAATTTATACAATTTTAAATTCATCTTTTATATAAAACATTTTTTAAAATATATAATTTACTTTTTCAGATTATACAATCTAAATTTTATTTTTTTTAAATGAGTTCTAAATCATACAATCTAAAAGTATCATTTTAAAATAAATAACTTTCAAATTGTAGGTTGTCGAGTGTGGCCACGTTTATAGTAATTGCAAAATTTCTTGTTATTTCCTGCAACAAAAATAGGTGAGAGGATGCTCCTCTTCTCAAAGAAAATCACCAACAAATATCTACAAGAGCTCGAAGATATAGAATGCAGAAAGATACGGGGCATTTTGGTCTTTCAAACCCTTAAGGGAGTGCATAAAGAAACACCCAGGCCTAAAATGTATTGGGCTTAGTATTTGTTATATTGGCTTAGCAAATGTGTGTGCAAATAACAAAAAATATCATAATGACAACTTAATCTTTTTCTAGGTTACTCTTTCTTGTAAGCAAAAACAAAAAATTAGGTGTTTCCTTCTACATCCCATCAACAACATGAAATAACGAAAATGACCCTAGGAGGTTTTTTTTTTCTTTTGTAATGTCTATTATGGAAAACAACTTTGCACCACGGAGTATTTATTTTGGAATGAATTTTTTTTCTTCTGGAAACTCCATTCCAAAAAATACGAGCACTCCATTCTGGAATATATTTTTTTTCTTACATATTTCTAATTCTGGAATTAAATTTTCAATTATGGAATACCAATTTTTGAAACCCAATTTTCAAAAACATCAACACCATCATCGTATCCAACCCTAAACAATACAATAACCCTCATTTCTTTACCTCAAACCACACTAATAGCTCCACGGTATTTTTGCCAAGCTTAACCTTTGAAGTAGTAACCTCCACGATTCCACCTACAACTCACAAATCACTATGGAAGCTGCATTTTTAAATAAAATACAAAGGATATTTTTTAGACTTAAAAAGTGCGTAAACACGCTAGTTTTGTTTATAAAACAATCACTTAAAAATAATTTTTTTTTTTAGAATATTTTTTAAGCACAAATGAATCTAATATATATAATATTAGTTTTTGTTGTAGACATTGTTTTTGAGTAATTTTGGCAAAGGATATTATAACATTATAAAAAAAGTGCGTAACATTATTAAAAATAATAAAGAATCTCGTGCTTGTTGTTTCATTGCAGATACTCTTGTATTAATAGTTCACTTGTATCTTTATTACATTTTATGTTTACCTAGTCTAGTGTTGTCTTCTCTATTTAAGGTAAACAACTGAGTTACTTGTATTTTCTTTTTTAATGCTATTAGAAGAAAAAGTAGTTAATTGAAGTAGGACAAGTAACTAAACTTTATTTGCAGACTGAAAACCATAAGTGGGTTACTTGCTTCATCAAGGTTCGGGAGTCAAAGGCCTAAACCCACTTTGAACAAAATTCCATCTCCTATAGACAAGTTTAGTAATATTTTTAAATATGTCTCAAATTAGAAGGACATTAGAAGCTTCTCAATGAATTCAAATAGATGTTGGCATATTATATTATATGAATTTGTAGTTTTCAGGCAATTAATCCTATCTTGGAATGTTTAAACCCCAAACTTTGGTTAACTTGTTTGATACTAATTATTAGGTTGCATTAGCTTTTGTTTTGTTTGCTTTTTTTACGGATTAATGTTTCCTTGTTACGTTTTCCCCTTCCTTTTTCAATTAAATGCTAAGTTTCTAATGATACCTTTTTTTTATTTATATGTATTGACTTCCCTAACTTTGCCTTTGAAATGACTGAAAAAAGGTAGTTTTATGGTGAAATTGTTGTTATTAAAAAATCGCAAATACTTTTGAATACAATATATATAAGTTGTTGATGTTTTACTGATTTTGTTGCTATGATTCTCATTATTAAATGTATTAATTAATATTTATTCTTCTGATTCAATTGTTATATTGTTTGAGAATGATGACATTGATTTTAATGATTAAATAAATAATTGATGGGAGGATCCGATTTGGTAAATTAGTTGAATGTTTCATTAGCCTCGTCGCGCATGCTTATATTACAATAATGATGTCGACTTATTTAAATTTTATTTTATTTGCATTTTTATAGATCTTATTTTAAGATTATTTTTTATTTGGTTTTATATTTTAAATAGTATTACATAAATTTGTGTTAAATCAAACAACATAGCAAAAAAAACAAAAAACAAAAAACATGAAAACTATACAACGTTCCTTTTTCTGGATAAATTATTTATATTTTAATTTTCTAGTTAATTTGACCGAATAAAGTGTCAACAAAAGATATCATATTCATTTACGTAAAAGTTATACAATTAATTTATGTAAAATTAAATTTAATCTAACAAATAAATTGTAAAATACAATAGAAAATTAAACAGTGACATATATATCCTAACTGAACATATTAAGAAAAAATATACAAAAATTGCAAGTACTTACTATATAAGATAAACTACTTATATAATGATTATTAAAATTAATTATGTTAATAATATATTAATGAAACTAGGTAGCAGTCCGTTGGAGATCCCACATCAACTAGAGATGAGGACATTTCATTGTATATAAGTGGGTGTAAACCTCATCTTATAAGCTGGTCGAACCCATCCTAACAAGAATTTGTTGGGTTTATTAGGTCACCCGCTATCGGGTTGTTATCGAACCATCCATAATATATTGTCCTAGATAAGAACATTTCATTGTATATAAATAATCTTATAACCTTATCCGATTTTATGGGATTAAATTAGACTTAAAACTCACTTCTTGATAGAGTCAACTTTTAAAAACTGAAATTAAATAATATAATAAAATTATTATAAAACATCAATGAGGATACCTTAGTATTGGAGGCTCAGCATAATTAACTTACTGAGTTTGACTAACTCATAATCCAAAAAATAGATTGAGTTTAAAGTTATTCCGAAATAAAAACTATGTTACAGTGCATGTGTATTAATATTTTTATTTAGACATAGTACAGTAACAAGAACGAAACATAAACATATGTAAAATATTGAGATTCTCACAGCTAAATAATAACGGAAGCAAAAGCTGAATACTAGAAGGTTACCTGCGTAGAATTGGAGTGTGTGACCCCAGTCCTCACAAGTGTTCATGAAAAGCGTGGGCTCCAATGCTGCTGCACATCATCATTCTTCATCTTCTTTCCACACTGCACTAATGTCTAATCATACATACCCCTCTTTCAACCCAATCTGTCAAAATATTTTTTTGTTTTTTACAACTTTTTCCACTCCCTGTGTCTGTATCATTTCCTCCATCTCTAACAATGGCTTATGAGACATTTTATAATAGAAGTCTCAACTTTAATTGTCTGGCTTATGATAGAGCCATTAGTTTTTATAAACTTTGGAAAGCAGAAACAGAGCTACTTTTAAGTTTGAAAAAAGATGAACAAAAAGGTTTACTTTGACAAGACTCACAGAATTCAAATGAATACATATGGGTTTCCCATGTCTCACGTCTAGATACAAGATTCTGCATTGCCTTTGCCTTATCCTGCAAATCAAATATACATAAATCATCAAATGGATCTTTTCATCAAACAAAACTTTCAGTAGAGAAAGAAAAAAAAAACTAAGAACAGATTATACTTTGTTTTTAATCCATTTCCCCGAAAAAGTAAGAGAAAAAAATGGTAGTGGCTAACCACTACATCATACTTGTGCTTAGCTATGAAGGTTTGATACACATGGTCCACTTTGAAGTTAGATTCCTAATCGTATCATGGGATAAAGATAATACGGGAGTAACACTGTCATGAAGGAGAATTAGTCTCTTTTGTACTATCACATGACCAAAGCTTGTTGCATTCTGACAAGAGTACACTGCAGAGTTACCCAATTTAGTTACATCACAGAGGGGTTGCTGACACTATTCTATGACTTTAAATGATTGTAAAAATAAAGTTGTAATAATTAAGAAAATCAATTTTAATTCTAACTCAATTCTATAAATTGATAAAATGAAATTTATGTGAAATGTGCTTATCTCTCATCTCTATAGTTGATGGTAGGATTTTTAATAGTAATAGTAGATAACTAAAATGACGTGGGATAAATAGTAATCAATGAAATCATTCAAAATAAATTTAGTATTGAAGTGTAACTTGATTGGTTAAGAAGTCTGTGAATTGTTGAACTAATTTTCATGAATAAAAAAACACAGCTTCTACAGTAAGTGTCGTTTAAAATTAATGTAAATATAAATAAAATCGACATAATAAATTCATTATATATATAAATTTCACATATAGTTTTGCACTTGACTTTATTTTATTCCAACGCAGCCTAATATCAACCAAATTATTTTTTTAAAATTGTATTTTAAACTATTCATATAATACCTGAAATAGTTCCCGTAAAATGAAGGGAATTGCGACCTAAATTTACCAAACAAATTAATAAAATATCTTCAATTTAATATATTATTTTCTTGTGCTGATTACTACGTGTACTGTATTCAGACATTGGAGAAAAGAAATGGATGGTTTCAATGATGACCACCAGATGTACGCAGCCAAAGATCATGATTCATCCAACAGTTGTCGCATTCAGTAATTGTGAGCTCATATATATTTATTTAAGGGACTTTTCAACAAGTCTTCTTTTCATTCTTTTTAAACATATTGGATATTGGAGAATAAACCTTAAATAACTTTAATTTTTTTAATGTATTGAATATTTTTTCACCAATGACATAATAATTATTTAGTAAAGCTATCTTATTCTTTAATATGAACTTCAATTTTTGTTGCATTTAATAAGCTAGCTCCAATCATACACTGTCTATTCTACGTCAAAATCATAAACACTTAGTCACACTTTATCTAATATTATTTTTAAAATAGTTTTCTAGGAATATTTTTATACAAGTTTAATGTATAATCTTGTATTTTTTTATAGTTATCTTAATTAAATTATATAATTAAATCATATGATTTTTCTTCTTCTTGATCTTTTATTCTATGGTATTATTGAGAGTTAAAAATGGTTAATTTTTTTTTGGCTTAACTTTCTATCTTTATCTTTCTAACACTAAACTCTCAAAAACAAAAACAAAAATAGATTTGCAATTCTTCTACTTGTTGTTGTTTTGAATTTATTTGCAAAAACTAACTAAAAATAATCACAATATAGATTAGTAAATCGTGACAATAAGTTACTCAAAGTCATAAATAAAAAATTTATGTCCATTCTAATAATAAATAGAAGAAATTACACCGAAAAAACTTTTTTAAAGACACTGGAGAATAAACTTGAAATAAATTTAATATCTTCAATACATTAAATTTTTTTATCAATGACATAATAAATATTTTAATAAAGCTATTTTATTCTTTAATACGAACTTCAATTGTTATTGCATTTAATAAGCTAGCTCCAATCATACACCTGTCTATTCTACGTCAAAATAGTTATTCCTTTGCCTCAGATTTAGATATTTGTGCCTGGGTTTCAGTTTATAGGTGGGGTGCTGGTTAGTCACTAGTTACTCCTAAATATAATGGACTTTAATTAATTAATTAATTAATTATTCTACGAATTCATATATTTTAAGAAGAATTTTTTGTGTGTATGGTGCACTTAGTCAGACTTTATCTAATATTATTTTAAAAATAGTCTACATTTAAGATCCTACTTTCAATCTTTGAATCTTATATAAAGTTCCAATAAAAAACTTTATATTTTTTTAAGAAAATAATATTAACAATTTTTATAAATTTAATGTAAAATACTTAGTTTTGTTAATAGATGTTAATTAAGAACGATTTTTTAATAAATGTTAAGAACGAATTATAGTAAGATGTTAAGAACGGATTTTTAATATGTATTTTTATTAATTTAATTTATTGAAAATTACTATTTTCATTCATTTTTAAATGTCATATTTTTTCGAATATTTTTGGTTTGATTTATTTATCGATAAGATAATATTCGTTACTGTTTTGTTATTGTTTAGTCAATACTTTATTGTGAAGTACAAATAAGAAATAAATAAAATCATATAATCATTTCATTACGATAAAAAGTTTTTTTTTTAAATTCTTTTACGTAAAACCTTAAAATTGGAATATAATTTGTGTAGATTTCTTTCTTATTTAATGAACTTTATTTGTTATTTTTTAGTTTTTAATAAATGTTAATTTTAGTAAAAGTATATTAAAAGAAGTGTGTTAAAGATTACATTACACTCCTATGTATATCCATATAACACAACATTTATTTCATATTCTTTATTACTTTTTTAGTATTATATTATATCAATTATTGTATTTATATTTCCCTCTGAATTAATTTGTGAAACAAAGTACGGAGTGTCCGCAAGTTTTAACTTTGATTTCATATAGAAAATATATGTCTCATCTTATCTTCTTAATTAAATTTGTATTTCTTTTTCATCGATCACTCTATTCATCTTTATCACAAACATTTTTTTTTCTGTGTTTTTCTATCTGTCCTCTGTTGTAAAATATGTTGTAACATTAGGTGATATGAGTAGATGTCCTTTTAAATTTAAGATTATGCACGCATTTTGAGTTGATTAGTGTACTATATATATCTACCAGGTATCGCATTATAACATGCAATCCTACTCATCCTTTTAATCCAACTTTAGCAAGCTTTACACATAATATACTTGCTTATTTTATGCCATTCTTTACGTGGATATCTTTAACTACTGTGTCATCATCACAATTCATAAAAGCATGCCACCCTTGTGGATTCCTGCAATTTCTTAAGACAAAAACCATGTAAAGAAAAGTGAAGACCACTTATACCTTTCACCGAAAAGTGCAAGCACACTGCGTTTACCTTCATTTAAGATTATAAAGTATGTTTCCAACTCATATTCTCCATCCTTTAGGCCTGCATGGCTTCATGTGACTTACACTTCACTTCAACTTTCTACTCACAGAAGAAGAAATTAAGAGGCTCATCAAATGTGTCTATGCTTTTGTTTCGATTCGTCTGATATGGTCGTTTAGACGTTTACGTCCATAACATAGTCACATCACTAGCAGGGTGCAGTTCTTTAGTGGGGTAAGTGCTATTTGAAGAGTATCCCTCATGGGAGTGGTAACAGTTGGAGAATTGAAGCCTAGCATTTCAGGAAAAAGGACCTTTCGTCCAAGCTCAAGCATAAGACATGCCACCGAATGGTAATCTTCTAATTCACACCATGTTTTGCTGCATTAGTGTTGATTGCAACCGTACGTGGTCTAGCATTTAGATTCATTAATGAGGGAGATGTTTTTTCTTATTTTCCAATGATCATATTAGCCTTGTGAATAGTTGAGTGTCTCTTTCAACTGATACATAGATGTTCTAACTTAGTAAGTGGTTTCGAGTTTAACTATGAAAGTAGGTTCAGAAGGAGAATGGAGATCTTAGCTGATTCAGGGATACCTGTGTGTGGCACATTTCAATCTTCTGAAATTTTCTTATCTGACATAGTCACAGGCTGTCCAAATTTATGGTAGAAAACAACACTTGTTGGATATGGTGGTATGGGTTAAAACACAGAGATTGGTAGATAAAGATGTAACATTGACCTTGATGTAGTGCTTCACCCACCTGACAGCGGTATGGCGCTGCATGGTGAATGTTCAGATCTCATCTGCTGTCAGCAATGTGAACGACAATTAATATTGTCTGCCAATTATTCTCGTGCTTTTATTATCTTTAGGCCCTAAATGAGTGAGGAGATGATGTAATTGGAGCTCACCGACTATGAGAAAAATGAAAACCCTTTGGCTGCACACCGATCAAGACAGGTGTTAACATCACCCTGTGGCTCCAAAATTGATTTCCCCTTCTTATCTTAGATGTTCAATGATTTGCATCCATGGGTTCCACTACAGTGACGCAACCAATTAACTCTTAAATATCAATTTGACTTTAAACTCTTGTAAACATGTTGTGTCTGCAGTAGTGTGCCTATTTATAGTCTTGCCCAAATTCTGTATTTATTGAGTTGGGGCCATTCACGCCTAGGACTTTGACATTGGAAGATTAAGTTGTCTCTTGGGTTGCAGAGAGCACATGGCTTGAGTTCCAATTGTTACATTAAATTGCAAACAAACATTCTGGTAGAGGTTATTTCATGGTCTTTGATAATTTAATTTTGGTAATATGTATGCCCGCAGCTGTAGTTTTTGCTTTATGTTGAAATTTCCAGGTTCTATGTTATGTAGTGATTCAGCCAGATTTGATTTTTGCAGGCCAATATCTGACGTATCAAGTGATCTCACCATCGAGGTAGGAGCATCAGCTTTCGCACTTCACAAGGTAAAGGAAACTACCTGCCATTCTGATAAGAGGTTTATATTTATCGTCTTCTTAGGTTCACAATCTTAGAAGTTCATGAATATTTGGCTTTTTTTCTGAGTTGATCACTACTTTTTTTTTTTTTTTTTGCTATCAAACCTATGTAACCAATCTTATGTTTTAATATTTTTAATGTATGCATCGTAAGCATCAATGCCCAACCTTAGTCCACTAGCACTATTAATGGCTAGTAAGAGATAACAGAATCATGAACATATGCTCTATTCTTTTTTTAGGCTGATATGCTATGGTTTTTTCATGGTTTCTCTGCATGAGGTAGTTTAGAAAGAGAAAAAGAAAAAGAAAAATAAGAAAAGTATAATTTTGTGGTACAATGCGAAACAGAAGAGTTAAAGATTTTCAGTTTTAACTGAGTACTAAGTGTACCAATTTTTTTACTAGTTTCCTCTCGTTTCTCGGAGTGGAAGAATTCGGAAGCTGCTGCTAGAAGCAAAAGATTCAAAAGTTTTACGCATAAGTCTCCCAAATGTGCCAGGTGGAGCAGAGGCATTTGAGCTAGCTGCCAAATTTTGCTATGGAGTCAATGTTGAGTTCACTCTCTCAAATGTTGCCTTGCTACGTTGCACGGCTCATTTTCTTGAAATGACCGAAGAATTTGCAGAAAAAAACTTAGAATCCAGAGTTGAAGCATACCTAAGGGACACAGTGCTCCCTGACATATCAAGCACAGTATATGTTCTTCACAGTTGTGAGACTCTTCTTCCAATGTCAGAGGAAATAAACCTGGTCAATAAGCTAATCAATGCAATTGCAAACAACGCGTGCAAAGAGCAGCTTACATCTGGTTTACTAAAACTTGATCACACTTTCCCTTCCAAAACCACACCAACCATGGAGCCAGAAACACCCTCAGATTGGTGGGGGAAGTCTTTCAATGTTCTTAGTCTTGAGTTCTTCCAACGAGTTGTATCCGTTGTTAAGTCAAAGGGACTAAAACAGGACATGATCAGCAAGATATTGATGAACTATGCACATGGTTCTCTTCAGGGGATTGGTGTTAGAGACCCCCAAGTGGTGAAAGGAAGTGTTCATGACATGGAATTGCAAAAGAAACAAAGAGTCGTGGTTGAAACCATAGTTGGCTTACTCCCAACTCACTCAAGGAAAAGCCCTGTTCCAATGGGATTCCTCTCAAGTTTGTTGAAAGCTGCAATAGCAGCACCTGCATCAACTCCTTGCAAATCTGATTTAGAGAGGCGAATTAGTCTTCAACTTGACCAGGCAATTCTTGAAGACATCTTGATCCCAACAAACTCACCTCAAAACACCCACAACACGATGTATGACACTGACTCAATTCTGAGGATCTTTTCTATTTATCTAAACATGGAGGAGGAGGATGGAGAAGATAGTGATAACTACATTGATGAAAGCCAAATGTATGATTTTGACAGTCCTGGATCTCCAAAACAAAGCTCAATCACAAAGGTATCGAAATTGCTGGACAGTTATCTCGCTGAAGTAGCTCTAGACGCAAACCTGCTGCCTTCAAAATTCACAGCACTTGCAGAACTACTTCCAGATCATGCACGTGTTGCAAGTGATGGACTCTATAGAGCTGTTGACATCTTCCTTAAGGTGAAAAGAAAATAACTCCCATCATGTTTAAGCTTTCAAAAAAGACTTAAATTTTCATGCATTAGAGGTGTTGACATCTTCCTTAAGGTGAAAATAACTCACATCGATTGGTTGGTATCACCAATGTGAAAGTGTTGTTTGTTTCCTTATGATATAGGTTCATCCAAACATGAAGGACTCAGAGAGGTACCGGCTATGCAAAACCATTGATTGTCAGAAACTGTCTCAAGAAGCATGCAGCCATGCAGCACAGAATGAAAGGCTACCAGTGCAGATGGTGGTGCAGGTGCTTTACTTCGAGCAAATGAGGCTTCGAAACGCCATGAATGGAGGGCACAACCAATTGTTCTTTGGACAGTTTCCTCAGCGTTCAGGAAGCGGTGCAGGGAGTGGAGCAATTTCCCCGAGAGATAACTATGCATCAGTGAGAAGAGAGAACAGAGAACTGAAGCTTGAAGTAGCAAGAATGAGAATGAGGCTGACTGACTTGGAGAAAGACCATGTGTGTATGAAGCAGGAGCTTGTTAAGTCTCACCCTGCCAACAAGTTGTTCAAATCATTCACCAGAAAGCTGAGTAAGCTGAATGCTCTATTCAGGATAAATAGCATTAAGCCAATTGGTGGGAAGGCTAGTTCAGAAACTCGCTTCCCTTTTCCAAAGAGAAGACGCCACTCCGTTTCATAACTATATTCAAACACCTAATATATCATATACGCCATAATTCATGTACAGTGTGCGTAAAAACATAGTAGTAATGCTTAATGCATGCTGTGATTCTGTCTATTTTTCAGTCAACACTTTTTTAATTATGTTGCTCACTAGCTGCCTGTGTTCACAGTATTATCATTACCCTTCTCAGAAGCTCAATATATATCAGAATTTTAGTATACAAATGCTTTCTGAGAACCATAATTATTAGGATGAACCTGAGGAATGAGAAAAGGAAGGGAAAGTAATATACACGAAACAGACAAAAAAAATATTCATTTTACTGTCGGCTATAATTGGCTAGAGTGAAGAACATGTAAACTGTAATAATTATTTATTTCCAACTCCATTTTAACACGCAACAATGTTAGCCATTTTTATTTATGAGGGATGATATGGAACTTTTTGTTATATATAACAAATGGAAAATATTTATATTTCATCTATGTTCACCTAACAACGGTTTTTTATAATAAAATATTACATTAAAAACACATAATTTTTTTCTTAGAAAATGAACGTTTTTTCTCAACATGCTTTCTCTTTCCTTCTTCCTGTGCAAAATTCTCCATCTCTTCTTTTTCTACAACAATAATGGTGCAATACCGATAATGGTGATGGCAATGATGGTGACAACAGTGATCTGATGCAACAAGGAAGATGTGGACCGAGAATGAACACCACAACGGAGTAGAGTTGGGAAAACAAAAATGGGAAGGAGAGAAAGAAAAATGTAAAATTGATGAGGGCAATTTGATTATTTCATCTAATTAAGTGGGGTGAAGATCGAAAATGGAGGTGCAGGAAGAAAATTCTTTTCTTATTTTAACTGCTAAACCCATATTCTTTTGGGCCATCATGTTCCACGTGGCCCTCTATGCAAAGCCGATACGCCGCCGTACCAATCTAAAACAGTATTGGATTTGGATCCTGCTCCGTCTTCTGGTGCAGTGTGAAGGATGACTGTGAGGTTGTCTATGGCAGGGTTTCGAAGCTCGTTGCCCTTTTCCGCGCTAATACGGTGACTAAGCCATCTTCTTCTCCGATATTCCTCGCTTTGTAGTGATATAAAATATCATCACTTTGTTTTTTTTTCCTTAAAAAAATTGTTAGGGTTCCGCTCAGTTAAAGTCGATTTATTCCTTTGTGTTTGCAACAGACAAGTTGAACAAGAAATGGAAACTGTGATTAAGGTGCTGCAGCCTGGACCCTTAGGAATCATAGAGCACAAGTTTTCTGCTGACGAAATTCGTAAGGCTAATACCATGGTTTCTAAAGCAGTGATCAATTGGCGAAGGAATGCAGCTCTCGAAGGCAATAATCACATTTTGAAAGACTACATTAACAAGTGAAGTAAATTTTAATTCCTTTGGTGGCTATTTGTTCAGATATGTGATTTTTATTGAGATGTTTGGTGTTGTAAATGCTGGTTACTTGATTATAAATCTGTATGAAATTATTTAATAATATCTGAACTTTGGTATGATCGTTAATTATGTTTACCACAATATTCTTTTGATGATTATGTTTACGATAATACGATTGTGGAGTGTGGATTACTTGCATTATTTTGTTGTTGGAGATGCTACACGTTGCAACTTTGCAAGTAATTCCATTTCGTCTGCGTAGGCAACGAAAATGATTTCTCTTGCTTTTTGACAAGCTACTCACGTTGGGTGTCAGCATTGTCTTTTCATTTCTCTTTTTTATGTGATCTCTTCTGTGAAGATTTAAAAATGTGGATATTTTGAGGTACTTTAGTTAGTTATGAAAGTTGTGTTTCTTGAATAATGAATGACCCTCTCATAGACATAAATAAATAAGTTGGATTTGGTTCATCTGCAATGAGCAAGTGTAAAGTAAGAAATAGTAGTTGATGAGGAGATCAATAATTGATTTTCTTATATTATATTGGACAAGAATGAAGTATTAATAGTTTAGTTTTCTTTTTTAAGTGCGATGTCTGTTCCTTCGAGAGAAACTAAATTCAAGTAAGTTATGTTTCAGTATCCCTTTTCTGGTGATCCCTATCTTTTGCGAATTCATTTATTGGTTGCCCAGTTTCTGAATTGCATTTACTATTTGTTAAGGATAAAGATGAGATGCGAGAAAACGAGAGAAAGTTTTGTTTGTTTCTGTTTTTTGCCCTCATGCTTCTCTGTTCTCTAACTAACACCCTCCTCCCTTTTTACCGAAATGATAAGCACTCACCTTTTACACAGAATGAGCTAAGCGTCAATTTTGGGTAGGCCTTAAACATGACTTGAGTTTGATTTTGGCCATTGTGTCAAAATTTAAGTGTTTTACGTTTTTGACATTTGACAGGAAAGAAGTTCCACTTAGCCGATAAGGCACTAACCAGTCAAACCTCTGATAAGAAACGATGTCAAAAAACACGTCAAAAGGGCACTAAAATTGCTTAAAGAAGGCGAACTTTTTAGAAAAAATATTATCTTGTGCTTTCTTGTTTTTCATATAGATTTTCCCTAGCCCACTTTTGAAATGCGTGCCTCGAGCTTTCGGTGGTTTTGTCAGCTAAAGAAACCATACACTGGCATAGTGAAGAACACTTCTTCTGAACCCCAATATTCTGGTTTTTCTTTAGTAACTCTCGTGTAACATGTTTGGACATTATTTGGCACATCTTTATTTAACACTTTTTTTTATACTAACAAAACTTGTGTCTTTTTGTCTTCTAGAATACGTATAATATGGAGTGGACATGTTCTAAAGGTATCTATCTCGAACATTTTCTTTTAACACATTTTAGCATTGGTAAAAGTTTGAGTTTTCCTAAAAACAAAGTTGTCTCAATTTTTTCATAACAAAAATGTGTTTAAAAATATATTGTTCGTGATATAGTGTAGGATGCTAAAAATCGTTATATGGTATTGGAAGTACCGCAAAACTAGGTGCGTTAGTGGGTTTCCATGCCTTTATTGAATACAAGAGAAGAATGACATGATTACTAGAAGTACATTGTTTCCCACATTTTTCTAGACAATTTAGTATTTTACTGAATTAGTGTTAGAATACCTTCGACAAGCACCTACACCGGTTCTGAAATGGAGCCTTATTGGATGCTACTCAATCAAACCAAGCTAAAACAACATTCGGTATTTTCCTTTAGCCACCTTTTTATTTTATTTTATTTTATTTCATACATAATATATTTTGTAGTAAAAGCACTCAAATATAAGAATAAAAACTCAAATATGATTTTGAAATGATCATTATAAAGATTAACAACTTAGTATAATTAACTTGATTTAAAAATGACTGTTATTAAATTTGACAACTTTTCATATATGATAATTTGTGATTCAAATAGCAACATAAAAGTAGTTTATAGTGTACATGTCTCACCTATTTTTGCTTAATAAAAAATATACATATTTACCAAAACAAGGTTATATTGTAAATATAAACAAGTAGAAAGATACTTCAAGGAGCATAATTTTTTAAGTTAAATTATTTGTTGGCATATACCAACAGGTGTAAAACAAAAATAAAAAGGACCTTGGCATATGCGGTTCGAGAACTAGTATAGAACACAAGCAGTGCAAGGCCAGTTCTTGGCATCGCAGTGGGGACTCTGGATTCCTCAACAGCAGCTTCTACTTCAGAATTGACATGCATTATTTATTATTATTTATCCCTCACCCTGTCTCTCATATTTTAAGGATATCCTATGCACAAAGATGGAATATGTATGTGAAAAAAGTTGTGGCTATATCGTCTTCTATGTGATATCTGTGTAGAAATTGCTCATTAATCTTTCAAGGTATAATGTAAGTTTAGATATTTTCATTTGTGTTAAATATGTTTTTTTGTCTTTTTATGTAAAACTGGTTTTTGTCTATAAACTTTTTGAGTACTCTAATCTAATCAATATGAGTTATTATCAATTCTTTTACCATAACCCATTTCAAAAGTTTGAAGTAGGGATAAAAACAAATTTTTCATGAAAATATAGAACGAAAAATATATTTAGCTTTTTTTTTTCTTAAATAGTAATACAAAAGTTATAAATTACACTTTTTCCATAAACTAAAATAGAAAGGAGTATGAACATTTGTTTAGTTTCTTAATTCATGTAACTCAAACAATTGTACACTGCTCTGTATATTCACACTCAAAATATTCGTACACTCTCTGAATACTTTAATCTGACAGATGTAAAAATGTTACATCCTTAATCTATATAGCAATGTTAAAGTTTGTTTGAGTAACCTTGAACAATGATGTATGAACATTTCATGATGTCTCATACATTAGGAGAAAATCAAAGCTGTGATAAGAAAAGAGAAACAGAAAACAATTAACAGAATCAACCGACTGTTTGTAATATTCCACATGTTATTACCTGATTAATTAGTATTATTTGCGATGTTTTTCCTTATAAATCCCTCATATTGCACACATAGCATCTCAGAATTTGACATAATACATCTAACTTTTTTGTTTTGTTTACTAATCTCTCTTAAGACCTCTGTCCGCAGAACTCAAAATGAGATTACTAATAGGTGAGAGTTACACGATGAAATGGCCAAGCCATTTGTGGTTAAAGCCTGGTCTGCAATATACAAAAGAAAGAGTAGTGCTGTTCTGCTCCACAAAAGAAGACAAAGAAAAAATGGAGAATACAAGAGCATGGCTAGAACTAGAAGACTCTATATACTAAACCGCCTCACAGAGCTAGTTCTCATACATAGCTTAGAGAAAACTAATTAGAACCTCTTATTGATCATATGGGGTGCTTGATTTGCAACTTTGCACACACACACATATATATATATAGGTAGCTACCAGAGAAATATGGCTTTAGCCTTGAGAAGCAATTGGGCAAGCTTGTTTTGAACATTGAGTTTGATGACTTCATCAGCACCACCTATGAATTGTTGTCCTATGAACACTGCAGGCACACTGGGGCGGCAACCTAGTTGGACCAGTGCACTCTCTACTTGTTGGCCACTTGCCATTTTGTCAACCTCAATAACTGCACGGCTGGCACCAAAGCTGGCTATCAGAGCCGTCACTGTGTGGCTCATGCAACAAGTGCTCTTGCCGAAGATCACCACTGGCTTGTCTGCAATCAATGGTGTCAACACATCCATTGCTGTGCTCAATTGGAATTTTGGTTGAGGGGTTATTAGAGGGAGTGGTAAGTGAATATGTGAGTTTGGTTTGATCTGCTACTAAAACTTGAGATTAAGTGCTCTATTTATACCTGCCTTATTCTGGGAGATGGGATTGGATAGTTTCATATACAGAAGAATAAACACCTATCTCATAAAAGAATAATAAACATTAAAGTTGTGGGCGTCATCAATGGATTCCCAAAACCTACACGGTTAATGCAGTGGAAGTGAATTGCATTTGAATTGATATCAGAAAGAATAGAAATATATTATTATGTATGAAATGAAATAATTGGGCAATGGCATAGATCATAATTTCCCAGCTTCAAATTACTTCTTAATTAACTTATTTTTAAAAATTCTCATATAATTTTTTTAGTTTTAACTTGTATAAATTAATCAACTCTAATCAATAACTAACATGACTTTTCCTTTTCTTTTTAAAAATACACAAATATTATAATAAATTAAATACTTACTTAACACTTCAAGCTTCTCTCTCTCTCTCTCTCTTCTTCTCACACTATATAATTTATTATACCTATATTTCTTTAGTTTCTATCTGTTTCCCTTTGTAAATTTTGATTAGTATATAGGTGTCCCAAAACATATTATTCTCCTACATATGATATATTATTTTAACAATGGGAAAATGATAACTTTATTCTATTCTATTCTATTCCTTTTTTCTCCATTCTGGTTCATCCAATTTCACTATCGTTAGATATCTATGTAAGAGAGGAAATATAAAGGCCTAGTTCAAATTAACTTTTGACTTATGAAAGCTTTTCAATTAAAATAAATATTTGATTGGAAAATTATACATGTTCAGAACACAAGAAATTTAAATGAAAAAATTTAAATATTTCTTTTATTATTTTTCATAAATATTTATTTAAATTAGTTTAAAACCATTTATATATCTTCACTCAATTTAAGCCTTTAAAATAGTTTACTCACCATTCTCGCACTGTGGCTTGAGGCCTAGAGGGGACTCTTGCACAAGAAGATAGATATGCAAATATAAAATCACCCTTCTTTCATATCATAATAAGATATCTTAATTTTTACTAACCTTTATTAATATAACATACTTTTATCACAAGATAGAGATTTGAATAAGATACAGAAAAGTCCATTCAAATCAACTCTAATCAGCATCACACACATAAATAATCAAATTTTATATAATTAGTGATCGAATTTGAGTTATGATATATAGATACACGAACATAATAACCTGTGAAGATGTGAAACCTTGAGAAACAAAACACTGATTCCCAAATTGCTGTTTCAAAGTGAGAAAAATTTCATATACTATCAGGTCAATGTAGATAAAAACAAAAATGAAGTTTAGTGACAAAGATTGACATCATTTTTAACAAATAAATAAATAAATTAAGATAACAAGTTATAAGTCTTCTTCCTTTGTTATATCACGTTTAACTTTCTTATTCATAGAGAATGAGACTTAGAGTCCAACTTGATCCCCTAACACTATTATATGTAAAAACTACTAAGATCACAATAATCATAATAACATGAATTAAATTAATTTCTAAAAATACATTTAGATTGAGAAATTGGAGTTTAATTTCTATCATGTACAAAAATTTATGAAATCATAATCATTATTAAGAAATGAACTTAAGTCTAATTCAACTTTACAATACTACTTACATGTTTGCACTTACTTATATACTATGAAATGTAATTATCTTTAGGATATATGAGATTTACATATTAAGAAGTTGACTTTCAACCTAACTCAACCTGACTCATAAGGTGAGGTTTGTACTCATTTATATACTATGAAATATCTTTATCTATAGTCCATTTAGGATTCTAACATATTTTACCTTCATAAACTAGTCTTATAAGGTTGAGTTAGACTTAAAGTTTATTTCTTAAATATGGTATCATAGTGATGTAGAGTCTATCCTTGTGAGAGTTTGTTTGACTTATCTCATTATCGAACCACTATTGAATCACACATAACTATATAGTCTCACACATTCTACGTGAGAATGTGTGTTGGAGATCCCACGTTGATTAGGAATAAAAACATTTCATAGTAAATAAGTGGATGCAAAACTCACCTTATAAATTGATTTTGTAAGATTGAGTTAGACTAAAATTCAACTCTTAAGAATCATCAAATAGGTTAGAAGAAACCTGCAAGTTCGGATACACTTGCTTCTAAGGTGGAATGTTTGAAAGCATAACTGTAAGAGAAGTTAGAGTTTGAAACTGTTTAGACAGAAAAAACAGAGACAGCAACAGAGGATGTATCCAACCCAAGTTCTAGGCCATGTTAAGCGTGAGAGGTACTTGGACATGAAATTAAGTTAATGACTAACACATGAAAAAGTTAACATAAGTATATATCATAATTTGACTACCCTCCTCTGCTTTTGACACGACAGAGAAGTTGAGTTTATCCAATCGACAAGTAGCAACTTGTTATGTTTTCACAAGATTCGCACCAAAAACCGAAAGCTGAGTTGAAACTATAGGTGGCTGTGGCTGTGGCTGTGACTGTGGCTGCCCTTTGATTTCATGAAACTCTACATAATGGCCGTACAGGAATTGGAGAAAAGAAAACGCACCGAATTTTCCCTTTTTACAATTTGTTTTGCTATAAAGGGGTGAAGGAATATACTAGGAAGATGTTCTGTAATGCCATGCACAAAAGAAAACTTTTAGATATTATTATTCAATTAAAATGTTGTAACATTTGGACACCCTTATTATCATCTTTCCCTTACAATGCAGCCTTTTTAATTAGCGGT
Source organism: Phaseolus lunatus (assembly GCA_013389735.1). Classification (NCBI taxonomy): domain Eukaryota; kingdom Viridiplantae; phylum Streptophyta; class Magnoliopsida; order Fabales; family Fabaceae; genus Phaseolus; species Phaseolus lunatus. The sequence continues at coordinate 42,292,827 of CM023857.1, read as the reverse complement.
TTACCATCTTTGGTGCTGCATCAAATCTTAGTCAACTCAAAACTATTCTCATATTGGGATACTTAGTGCCTTATTAATCAACTAATATATTGTTTATTAATAGTATATAGGAAATTATCTTGAGATAGATATGACTTGGACACTGCTTTCTTGAGCATCTTTTTTTTGAATGGGGTTATGAAGATCTTGTTTCTCAAGCCACACAAAAATATCTTACCAAAAGCCTAACAATGAAAAGATATAAATGTTTTGCACCTCACTCTCTTCTTAAAACTCACAAATGTAAACTACCAAAGTAGCATTTCTTCTCTACCAAAGAGTATTACACGTTTATATTTGCACCCTGGTGATTACTGTTGGTTTTTCTCTTTTCTAGGATTGTTTTTTTTTTTTTAAGTAACACTGTTTTTATTTTAGGATTCAAGAGTAACCACTAACAAAACCAAATCTCATAATTTCTTTATGACATTTAACTATTTTAAATATACTGAGTTGTTTTACTGTTTGCTTTTCATAATGTATGAGTTTTGTATATTTGATATTTTCTTCCAATATTAAATATTCGACATACAGTAAAAAAAAGTAAGCTTATTATTTATTTAATAATGTATGAATATATTACTATTTATATGAGATACTGTTCTTTAGTACATGGAAGAATTATATTTGTGCATTCTTATTTACTTGTTTGCATTATAAAAAGATATTGTTACAAATTAGAGAATAATTACAAAATCTTTAATCAATATTGTATATATTAAATGTTATAATCACATTTGAAGCATTAATTGTAATTAATATTATGTAATGTGATGAAATTTACCTTCAAGATAATTTAATTATGTCTGTATACAAACGTTTTATAAAGATAACACATAATTTGTACATCAAATACAAATGACAATAATTACATAATAGTTGGAGGTTTGTTATTCATAATCCTTGACAAATTATAACAATCACTCCATTTGAAAATAAAGTAACATTAAAAAATTAATCGGACAGTGATAATATTAAGAAATGATTTAACTTTATCTCAATCTTATAAAATTTACTTTTAAAATTAAGTTTATATTCATTTATATATTATAAATTATATTCATTTATATATTATAAATTGCATGATATTTCTCCAACAAATAAGGTTGTTATGAAATTTTACACCAAGAATAAATGTGTTATTACTTCATCAACAATGTAGAATTTTTAACACACTCCTTATATGAGACTGTTAACTCGTGTGTGTAATTATATATTAATAGATGGTCTAACAGCGATCCCATAGTGTGTGGTATGATAAACCCAATAAACTATCGTTAGAATAGACTCTAAATGACTTTCATACCATATTAAGAAGTGAACTTTAAGTTTAACTCAATCTTATAAAACTGACTTACAAAATGAAATTTGCGCTGACTTTTATATATATGTATGAAATGTCTTTATCTTTAGTTGATGTGTGATCTCCAATAGTTATTGGGAGATTTTACTAAGAGTAATGTGTGAAACTTAGGAGGTCATCTACATATGTTAGCAAATGTAGTCATTACTTGAGCAAGAGTGTGAACTGGGTCGGAAATATTAGGATAGAAAGAAAGTGATGATTCCTTGGTAATTTGATTTTAGAAAATAAAAAGAACTAACATGGGTGAATGTTATATCGATTGAGCTTTGCATCAATGGGGATCTTACTTTTGTTGGGACTTTATGATAGGCAGATAAGATTGAAAATTAGACCGTGGTATATAGAGATTATTATTCCTAATCTTTTAGCAACAGAATTTTCCACGTGCCTGCAAGTAGTAGAAACAGCCCTTGGTTTCGTTTGTTCTTGTTTCGAATTGTGTAGCGACAACTAAGTATGTTGCATGGTTTTCAATAAACGGCTCAAGCGTAACTGAAAGGGTCACTTAGTTTGTTTGAACTATACTCAGAGTAGTTATCTGCATCTCAAATCTCTGGACAGAACAAAAGAACACACAAGGGTCAAATCATGGGATATGTCTTTTCTCATGAATAGCATCTTTTGCCCATGCTTCTTCATACAGTTTCTGGGAGAAACAAAAACAAAAACTCATGTTTCCACACCTTCATATTATTTTTCAGTGAGATCAAAGACAAACTTGTTAATTAGTTGCATGATTTATTGAATCAAAGTTTAAGTTATTGAGAATGTTTTTTTTTTTTTTTTGCATTGTTGGGATAATATTTTCATTGCATTCTTCAATTATATTTTTTCCTTTTTTTTAACAAGTGCTGAGCTTAAACAACCACTTTTTAAGATTTTGTTCTCTGACATAATTCTATAATCAATAATAACCGATCGGCATGAATTTATGTTTTCAAAACCTTAAGAAAAGAACATAAATATATGTTTAGACTGAAACTCTCACTCTCCATGATCTATAGAGATATCTTGATTCAAGTTTTCTGACACAAAAATGTTACTTTATCAACTTTATAATTAAAAATATCACTTTACAATTTTAAAAAAAAAAATTATCTTTTCATGTAAATTCACATTGCACTAGTTATGACAAGAGTTCATCTCAAATACATATTGTGAAATCAAAGCTACCTCATACAAGTTGTATTCATGAGTTTAGAATAAGTTAAATGCCTTGATTCTTAACGTGGGGCCTAAAGCACCTCAAAGGTAATATTCTCTAATCCAGAACAATATCTGAACTAAGTTTCCTTATCTTTAGATATTCATTTTGCCATTTATTAATGCAAGCTTTTTAGTATTTCTTTGAGTTATAAAATGTATTAATACTCTTCAAAATATTTACCTAATTTAAACTCTCGCGTAATGATTATTTTTCTTATTGAAAAAATTGTTAAATTAATTGCATGTGGTTTTTTCTAGATTATCTTTTTCACTGCTGTAATTATGTTTAGCTTTTTCACATATTTGTTTGAGTTAGTGATAATATTTAATTAAGTATGTAATTTGAACATATTTTCTATTTTAATTGTAGTGGATACATGATTTTTTTTTTGTATAAACACAGTCTGTCATTCCTCAGAATCAAACCATGAAAATAGTATGATTATGCAGAAAAACAAAAATTGCTTTATTTTTCTTCTTTTGTCTTCTATTGTTTGTTTAACAAAAGTAAACGCAATGGGAGGAGCACCATGTTAATCAGGAAGTTCCATACCAAAATAAGTAATCATATTATGAAAAGCAAAGAAATGGGAACAAGTAAAAGTTTAGGCCTCACAACTTAACCACGTACATAATCATGACTAACCATCTTATTAAGCTCTAAAACGTAATTAAGCATTAATCTTGGATGTAGAAACCAAGCACTTTGGTCTCATGAAGTCAAATCCATATAGCCCCAGCATTCTTGAGCAGTGGTATGAGTTCATTCCTGAGATGCAGGCTCATGATTTTCTTAGAGCCACCAATGAATCGTTGTCCTATGAACACAGCAGGAACACTGGGTTGGCACCCCATCTGAAGCAATGCACTTTCAATCTGCTGGCCGTTGGCCATCTCATCCAGCTCATGAACAGTAGGGTTTGCTCCAAAGCTACGTATCAGTGATGTCATGGAGTGGCTCAAGCAACATGTGCTCTTGCTGAATATCACCACAGGCTTTTCAGCTACCATGTTTGTGATCATGTCCATGCTTCAAATAGATAAAACTGAAACACAACACAATGCAATGTATAGAAAAGAGAGAGAAAAAAGGAAGCATGCATAAGAAGAAGCAATCGTGTGTATGTTGAAGATGTGGTTCATTGAAGGGTTATTTATAAGCTGATTGAATGTAGTGGTGGACAATGTTGTTTTTGTCGCCTCATATAGAAGAATAAGATCGTCCAAGAGAATTCGGAGGATTCTCGATAACTGTCCTTTAGCACTGTACTGCATGTGTTGTGGATAACAAGTTGGCTAGCTAGCTGTTAAGGTCAATCTAATGAATCCAGAACTTTCTTCAGGAATAAGATTCATGCTCGATCGTGCATGAGGCATATTTTTTTTAAAGTTTTGTTAAAATAGTTTACTATTTATTATGCAACATGCATGAGAGATCATGTTACCATCATTAAGAGAAAAACTGAACCTGGGAACAAAACTCAATTTAATCTTGTTGTGTATGTCTGTTTATTTTGCAGCATCTGCTATAAGCCTATGAGGATGAAAGAAATGGGGCTAAACAACATGAACAACTCTTTTCATTACAAGATTCGTGACCCTTTCAATTCAGAAAATTTGAAAAGATGGAAGTGATTTAGGAATACAATTAAATGGTTTAAAGTGCAAGATGCGCAACCCCTATATATTAACGAGAAAATCAGCATCCTACATAGTGGCCATGCACGACCGTACAAGATGTTTATGTCAGTCATATATATATATATATATATATATATATATATATAACCTTGTACTATACAAATTACACATCCTTGGCAATTATATTATGTCGCATTCAAATTATAGAGATGTCAGAATTAAATATGCAGAAGGTCTAGATTAATGTTTTCAAGTCCAAACATATGGTAAATATTGTTTCTGCAATCTCTTTGATTTTACTCAAATTTGGGTGTATTTAAACAAAAACATATGGTCCTAATTTAGATCAATTCTTGGCACTTGTGTTTATGACTCAGGAACAAGCAATGCAGCTGTGAAATATATGCTCGTGAATATACACGTTTAGGTAATGACCAACTTGCATTACCAACAATCTTAGTTACCTTAAAAATAACTATGGTTAAAAACTGTTTGCAAGTGTTCTTTAGATGAATTTCTGGTGAGAGTTCAATATGTTATCGCCACGCACAAAAGGGGCTCTGTACTTGTTATCATCTTGGTTCTTGAAAAGTTGATTTTCTGAATAGTTTGCTGGCATGATACTCAAGTATAAGATGATCACTGACTTAAAAACTAGCACTTCTTATATCAAAATCTTGGTTCTTGAAATGGGAGGAAGAAACAAAGATCACTGATGCTTGACGAGTCAAAAACATGAAATGATATTCTGTTGGTTCATCTAATTTCTTAGTTAAGAAACCAGAAAGGCTCACAATAATGCATGATTTTCTCCATGTAAGTATGTTTCTGACACAATTTTGTTGATTTTGATGGGTTCATAGATGGGTTATTCCGGCAACTCAAACCTGACACCTCTATTCCAATATATTCTTACTACCTCAACCATATTTTATTGTGAGTCTACATCTAGATGGTTTGATTAGACGAATATATGGTAAAAGTGGTTGAGAAAGAGACAAAGATATATATAAAAGGAATAAGAATATAATAGTTGTGGACGAGCGTGACTAGGCACTGTTAAGCAATGAATGCGAAGACGGTTTTCAGCATACAGAGTCATGGATTACAGATTAAGGAACTCAGATTTTATCTCTCTCTACTTCTTCCGACCACCATGTGTATGCCTCAACTTTAACCCTTTCTTAGATGCAAAGAGCTTATATTCCTTTCATTAAATGTTTCAACATATTATAAATATTGGGGGATATGACTCACCTTTTTCTTTCCGTTTTCTTGTCATTAACTGAAATCAATGGGAGGTTACTTACCGTTCACAATTAATTGTCATCAAAGGGAGGTTACTTACCGTTTATAATTAATTGTCATCAAAGGGAGGTTACCATTCTCAATTAATTGCTTTTGATTGTTGTTGTCTCCTAGAACCACTATATATACTGACTTCTTTCAACCAATGTAATACACACAAAAACAGCAACACACTTGCTTCCTCTCTCTCTCCTTTCATATACTCTCTATTTCTTTTCTTTGGGTGTAATTGTTTAACCCATATAGAGAGAATTTGTTTTGGGGCTATTTATCTATTAGTTTGAGAGGAATTTATTGTACTTCCAGTACCATTATAGTGGAAGGTTTTTTGGCTCTCTCGGCGGTGGTTTTTTACCTCTATTTAAAGGGGTTTTCCACCTAAAAATTCTGGTATCATTTTCATTTTTCCTTGTTACTTTAATTTCTCATAATCTTTGGTTGAAATTATTACGCTTCCATACACACGATATCCCTACAAATTGGCATCAGAGCTTTTCGATAATTCAACCAAAATTTGTTGTTCAATAATGTCGAAATTCAATATTGAGAAATTTGATGATAAAATCAGCTTTGCTATCTGGCGAGTTCAGATGCTAGCTATTCTCACCCAAAATGGTTTAAAGAAAGTTCTGACAGGGAAAATGACGAGGCCAACCACTATGACGGAAGAGCAGTGGGATGAGATGGATGAAAAGGCATTGTCTACAATCCAGTTATGTTTGTCTCGTGAGGTGTTGCGTGAGGTCATTAACGAGAAAACTGCAGCAGGCTTATGGAGTAAATTGGAGTCTTTATACATGACCAAAAGTCTTGCAAACAAACTCTGGATAAAGCCGTTCTACTTATTGTTTCTCTACCACCCTCGTATCGACAATTCAAAGAAATTATGTTATACGGTAATTATCTTACCTTAAGCTTTGATGATGTCAAGACTAATTTACTAGCCAAAGAAAAATTTGATACTGAAATTCATTATGGAAGTTCTGGTGAAGGATTAGTAGTTAGAGGGAGAAACCAAGAGAAAGGTAGGAACAATAAATATAAATCTAGGTCAAAATCTAGAGGCAAGAACTCCAAATATTGTCGTTATTGCAAGAAAAAGGGACACGAGATCTCTGAATGTTATAAATTGAAAAATAAGCAAGATAGAGAAGATAAGGGAAATGGTAAACTGCCGAAGCTAGTATTGTTGAAACTGAATCTGATAGGGATTGTTTTGTAGCTTCCAACACTGAACAAAGGTCTAAAAATGAATGGATTCTTGATTCTGGTTGTACTTTTCACATGTCTCACAATAGAGACTGGTTTACCACATATAAACCAGTTTATGATGGTCTTGTTTTGATGGGAAACGATGCTCAATGCAAAGTTGTTGGTGTAGGAACAATCAAAATCAAAAGATGGAATTGTTTGAACTTTAACAGGTGTCAGATAATTAAAAGTGTCTAAAGGAGCTCTTGTGCTACTAAAGGCAATTCGATGTGATAGTTTGTATGTGCTGCAGGGTTCAACAGTTACAGGTTCTGCAGCTGTTGCCTCACCCAACACAGATAACACCAAGTTGTGGCATATGAGATTAGGCCACATGAGTGAGAAGGGAATTCTAATCCTCAAGAAGAAGGGTCACCTTGGTAACCATTGTACTGGAAAGGTTGATTTCTGAGAACATTGCATTTTTGGTAAGCAGAAAAAGGTTAGTTTTTCTAAAGCCATACACAGAACCAAAGATACCTTGGATTATATTCATTCGGATCTTACCGTCAAAAGTTCCCTCCAAAGGTAAATGTTGTTATATGATGACAATTATTGATGATTTCTCATGAAAACTTTGGGTGTATTTTCTCAAACATAAGAATGAAGCATTTTCCACTTTTAAAGAGTGGAAATTATTGATTGAGAATCAAACTGGCAAGAAGATAAAAAGGCTAAGGACAGACAATGACCTTGAGTTTTGTTCGAATGAATTCAATGATTTCTGCAAGAAGGAAGGCATTTCCAGACACCTCACCATCCCAAGGACTCCACAACTGAATGGGGTTGCAGAAAGGATGAATAGGACTATCCTGGAGAGAGTTCGTTGCATGCTCTCCCATTCTGGTTTGAAGAAATCTTTTTGGGCTGAAGCGGCTTCAACGGCATGTTATCTGATAAATCGCTCTCCTAACAGATTAATTGATTGCAACATTCCAGAAGAAGTTTGGTCAGGTAACCCTGTTGATTATTCTAATCTTAAAATATTTGGTTGCCCTGCTTATTCTCATGTAAACGAGGGAAAATTAAAACCTCGTGCTAAGAAGTGCATTTTCTTGGGTTATGGCTTAGGGGTTAAAGGCTATCGTTTATATGACCCAGAATCTCACAAAGTAATTCACAGTCGGAATGTAACCTTTAATGAAATTGCTATGTTCTATTCTGTAAAAGATATTGTCATTTCCTCAATTGATATAGGTGACCAGGAAGATGCTCGAGAGAAGGTGGAGTTTGAGATTAAAACACCTGCTCATGAGGAAAACGTTCCCAATTCCTCCAGTATTCAAGATGATCAAGCTACTGCTATTGATGGTACAAATGAACATTTTAGACCACATGAGAAATGTCCACCTCAACGACGAGGGTTACCACAGCCATGGCCTATGGCTCAAGAGCTTCCACAAAAGAGACTAAGAAAACCGACTCAAAGATTAATTGCAGAATCTGCCAACATTGCTTATGTTTTAACTATTGCACAAGAGATGGGTGAAGAAGGTGAACCCAAGAATTACTATGAAGCTATCTCTAGTGACGACTCAACAAAGTGGATTGCTGCTATGCAAGAAGAAGTTGAGAGTCTTCACAAAAACAAAACATGGGAATTGGTGAAGTTACCAGAAGGAAAACGAGTCATTAGTTGCAAGTGGATCTTTAAGAGAAAAGAAGGGATCCCTGGTGTTGAGAGTACAAGGAATAAAGCAAGATTTGTTGTAAGAGGTTTTGATCAAGAGGAAGGTATTGACTTTAATGAAGTATTTTCTCCTGTTGTTCGTCATACTTCAATACGTATATTACTTGCTTTAGTTGCCTTGTATGATTTGGAGCTGGAACAATTAGATGTGAAAACTGATTTTCTTCATGGTAATCTTGAGGAAGAAATTTACATCCAGCAGCCTGAAGGGTTCATTATTCCTGGAAAGGAGGACCATGTATGTCGTTTGAAGAAATCTCTCTACGGCTTGAAGCAATCACCAAGACAATGATAGAAGAGGTTTGATTCTTTCATGGTTGGACATGGCTACTCCAGAAGTAGCTATGATAATTGTGTCTATTTTCAAAAGACATCCGATGGGTCATTTATATACTTGTTGTTATATGTTGATGACATGTTGATTGCTGCAAGAGATAAATCTTTAGTTAACAAGTTAAAGGCCCAGCTTAGCAGTGAATTTGATATGAAGGACTTAGGTCCTACCAAGAAAATTTTAGGAATGGAGATCAACAGAGATCGTCAAGCTGGAAAACTTTTTCTATCACAAAAGAAGTATGTTCTTAAGATGCTTGACAAATTTGGAATGCGAGATTGCAAAGCTGTTAATACTCCAATTGCCGCCCACTTCAAGTTGTCATCAGATCAGTGTCCAAAATCAGACGAGGACAAAAGGCGCATGTCACATGTCCCGTATTCAAATGCAATTGGAAGTCTCATGTATGCTATGGTATTTACCAGGCCTGATTTAGCTTATGCTATTAGCATTGTTAGCAGGTTCATGCATAATCCAGGCAAGGCACACTGGGAAGCCGTTAAATGGATACTTCGTTATCTAAAAGGTTCTCCTGATCTTGGTTTGGTATTTGATCAACATAGAGTCGATCCCGGAGGAGCAGTTGGCTATGTTGATGCTGACTATGGTGGTGATTTAGATCGGAGAAGGTCACTTTCAACCTACATTTTTACCCTATGTGGTTCTGCTATCAGCTAGTATTCTTCACTTCAAGCCATTGCGGCCTTGTCCACCACTGAAGCAGAATATATCGCTGCTACAGAAGGTATCAAAGAGGCTATATGGCTTCGAGGCTTGGTAAGTGAACTTGGTCTTCAACAAGATGTTCTTGTTATATTTTGTGATAGTCAGAGTGTTGTCCACTTAACCAAGAACAACAAGTATCACTCAAGGACCAAGCACATTGAAATTAAGCACCATTTTATCCGAGACATTGTTGATACGGGAGATATAATTGTTGAAAAAATTCATACAGCCGAAAATCCTGCAGACATGTTGACCAAGGCACTTCCACCGGCTAAGTTCGATCATTGCCTGAACTTAGCTGGTATTATCCATACTTAATCAAGGTTTCATGGCGAGAGAGTGTTCCAGTCAAAGGCAAGTCAAGGTGGAGATTTGTGGGATATGACTCACCTTTTTCTTTCCTTTTTCTTGTCATTAACTGAAATCAATGGGAGGTTACTTACCGTTTACAATTAATTGTCATCAAAGGGAGGTTACTTACCGTTTATAATTAATTGTCATCAAAGGGAGGTTACCATTCTCAATTAATTGCTTTTGATTGTTGTTGTCTCCTAGAACCACTATATATAGTGACTTCTTTCAACCAATGTAATACACACAAAAACAGCAACACACTTGCTTCCTCTCTCTCCTTTATTATACTCTCTATTTCTTTTCTTTGGGTGTAATTGTTTAACCCATATAGAGAGAATTTGTTTTGGGACTATTTATCTATTAGTTTGAGAGGAATTTATTGTACTTCCAGTACCATTATAGTGGAAGTTTTTTGGCTCTCTCGCCGGTGGTTTTTTACCTCTATTTAAAGGGTTTTCCACCTAAAAATTCTGGTATCATTCTCATTTTTCCTTGTTACTTTAATTTCTCATAATCTTTGGTTGAAATTATTATGCTTCCACACACACGATATCCCTACAAATATGTTCATTAATTCTATATGGCAATCTACAACTATCTATGATCGGTAAAATCAAAACGTGCATTGATAACAACGGTTCAATGTGCATGTCAACTTCATAGGATACTGTTAAGTGGAATCTTTGTGTGAGTACAATCTGCGTTTTATTTTTCTTTCACGTGGTAAACTTCGGTGTAGATAATATTTCACCTATTGCTCTGAAGATTTGTTTCTTATACACCTCTTCAATAACAGTGTTGAACATCAACAATGATTTTTTAAATTCTTTTGCCACTTCAGCATGTTTACCACAGTACCAACTTCTAATCTAATTCTTCACTTCCAATCACATAGAGAAGGCAGAATTCCTTTGAACAGTTCTGATCATACAGAGAAGGAAATTCCCTTCGAAAACATGTACTTTGCTTAGATTTATTTTTCAAATTAATGAGAATTAACAGTTAATTCTTCGTAACATTAATTAATTACACTCAAAGTAATATCCAACTCATTCAATCGTAAACAATTTCAAACTCTTCATGTTACCTCTATATCACATTCTTTATCTCTCTAACATCCCCAAAGCTTCTCCTGAGTAAAAAAACCCAACAATATTGAAAATGAATTGATTTACAATTTTGACTCAGTTGAATACACAAATTTATACGTAGTCAATCGGTCAATCAGAACAAACAGAGATGATAACCGTTCTTAACACTGTTATTGAATAAAATCTGTTATATAATAAAACTTAAATTTCAAACCCGCAATCAAGATTATGCAGAAACAATCAGTTTCTAGATTTGGCATTATTACATATTACTAGCCCCGTTCCTTGGTGAATTCATTCAGCACAACGGAAGTGCCAGTTCAGACAAGTTCACCACGTTATTCAAATCTCGTATCAGTTGAAAATATTACTAAAACGCGCTCAAAATTAAGTAACATGATCATCAACATGAATAATCATCCAGAAAATATGAATTACAGTTGTGAAATGTACAGTTATAGCCATTTCAAAATCACAAGTAGGGTTTTAAGAGACCTAAAGTCAAATGCCTGACTGTAAAGAAAAATGATACAAGGCAACATGATAGGCAAGCATCCCTATGATGATATTATATGCCCCATTTGATCATGTTGGGACCACAGAATTATAGTGCTCTCCTAGCCCAAAAGCATGCTTATGATAAGAAAGCATGATACTCGAATTAGACAAGCCAGTGCCACCATCAGATTTATACTCTTTGCCCATCTCCACATCTGGGAAGGATCCTGAAAATATCATAATATGCTTCTTCAAGCAGTGAGTTAAGGCACCAAGCTCTAGTTGTCCTCCCCATATAGCTGTGGATTCCACTTCTTTACAGTAATTTTCAAACTTCTGAGCAAGTGATTCATCAGAATCATCCTCAATTAAATTCTCTGACAGGAAAAATGGAAGGAAATCAGATGTATGTTTTCTCATGTAAGCAGCTACCATTTCTCGAAGTTCTTGATATGTATAAGGAGATCCACCACCAGAGAGGACAGCCAGCTGATCCTCAACAGCTCTATAGAGGCAGTGCCCATCAGGCTTTATTTCACAAACAGTCAAACCTAGAGGCTTCAACTTCCTTTCCAACTTCTCATTTTCAATCATTCGATCACTTATGATGTCGGTCTGCTCTGCTTGGATTCTTTGCTCCCTTTCTGCTTCTTGTTGAGCTCTTTTGTCTCGCCTCTGTTTGGCCTTGCTGACCTTTGTATGTTCAGGTTGACTAGCAACAGATACTCCAGCTATGGCCTTAACCAAAGTGTCCAAATTGCTTTTTTCATTTCCATTACCGCTGCTATAGCCTAATGCAGCTAATTCCTTGGCATGCTTCTCCTTCAGCTTAGTAGAAAGTTGAGAAACTTCTTCCTCCACTTGCTTCTTTTTAGCTTTCTGCTCAGCCTTGCTACCTCTAGCTGCAGTCTTTTTCATCTCAACTTCCTTTTTCTGCAGTTGTGATATCTCTTTCCTGAAAATATGCAAGTAATGAGGGAAGAATACACATTGCATGAGAACCAAAAGAACACAACATAAGTAACATATACCTTAACATTCAAGTTACTATACTGAGACATGAATCAATTATAAATAAGGACTTAATGAAAAATAATAAACCAAGTTCTCGGAAAACAAAGCACACTTAAGTACATTCATTATCAAGTAGCTGTTGTCAACCATGCAAAACAAATATAGCTAGTAGTAGTGATTCAAACCGTTTATTCAAACTGAGTATGGCCATACTGATACATTAGTTTAAATTTAAAGCATTTTCTCAACTAATAAACCATAAAGTCTTTAACCAACAAATAATGCCTATTTTATTTACTTCATTAGCTTTTGCCAATGAAAAGTGACAATTGGCACAAGATTTCAAGAAGCCAAATGCTGAAGGTGCAAACCTGAGTAAATGAAGTGACCCTTGTTATTTTATTTATGTCTCAAAAGAATTGGAAAAAAAGGACTTCAAACTATTTGAAAGACTAAAGAACCTGACTAAAACTTTTGATCACTTTGTTTTCTTTGATATCTTATATAAGCAATAAACTTTTTGTAGCTTTTTGCACTAAAATAACATCAGAAGATGTTTCGGAAGATGAACCAGTATAAAAACACAGTGTAAATCTCTCTTATTCCTTATCTATTTAGATTGCATGTTATTTAACTATAACTAACAAAAACAAAAGGTTTTTGGAGCAAGGCACAACAGAGTTACAACTCGTAAGTCTACAACAGAGTTGGCAAGTCAAGAGGGTTTTTGCCTTTAAACCCAAAACGATCCCGTTTATGAACCCGAAATCAAACAAACTCACTTATTTTGCTTGCACACCAAGGCACCATCCTTTGTTCGCTTGGTCACACATGATACATCTGTTGCAAAGATTTTTTCTCTTATTGAAAATGATTTGGAGATTAGGGCAGGCAGTGGCATATATGCAGAGATTTAGAGATTTTTTTTTTAACGGAATTCTTTTTTTAAATTCATGTTTTTTTAAGGTATATATGAGAGTGGATCAAATTCAACTGGGTAAAATCCAAGTGCATCCTCATCTATTAAAAGTAGAAGTAAAAATGCTCCAAGAAATAGGTCAAATATTGAATGGAAGCATGGGATAGATATAAATGGGACTGGTAAAAAAGTGAAGTGTAATTATTGTTCAAAGATCGTGATTGGAGGAATATTTAAATTCAAGCATCGTCTTACTAGAACTAGGGAGGATTCTAAGCCTTGTACTTCTGTTTCAGAAGAAATAATTTTTTGATGATATCTGTAGCAGAAACTAAGGAAGCTTCATTGAATAAAAGGTTGAATATAATTGATGAAGACCGTGAAAGTGAGGGGGTTGAAGAAAGTCAAAATATGTTCCAAGTTAGAATAACAAACTCCAGAAAGTCAACCATTTCAGCCACCATTCTTACATCCTGAGTGGCAAGTCCACTAATTATGCTCGTTTGCAATTCTGAGCATAGACAAACCGCCTACGCATGGCAAGGGTGCACAGTCATGCAATTCTTCAAGTTGACTCGTAATTTTTAATACCATGACATGATAAATCTCCTTTTTATCTTGCGAAGAGGAATAGGAATAAAAGGGAATGACTAAGTAATTCAGATTCCAGAATGGGTAAAACCCGTCTGTGTTGAGCTTTAGAGTCAATCTCTATGAGTAAGAGAGAGCATCTACGTAAGACTAAATACATTCACAAAAAAGGTGAGAGCTGAAGGTGTTGATCTTATGAAAAGTGAATCACCTGTGCCTTGAAAGAATTTCATCACGAGTCTCTGGCTCAGATGTTTTGTCTGAAATCACTTTGTCATGAGCCTGCTCCTCAATTTCTTGGGTATCCTCCATTGGAGAGACCCTAAAATAAATAAAATAGGAACATTATACAGTGATAAGAAATCATAACCAAGCCAATAATCATAGTTAGAAATAAAATAACAAGAATATATAGTGACACCAATGAGATCTCCAAAATCCTAATGCATTATTAAAGCAAATATCTAACCTATGTAAACATGAATCTTTCAGTGCAAGTTATTGAGCCGCAACAACAATTTCCCAAAACTAAAAACCAAAACATTAACTAACAACTCAAAGTAGATATGAGTTAATTAGTTAATCTAGTAATACATGGATAGTTATCACAACTATAAACGAGTTTACACATCAAGTACTAGCCCAAAATTGTTCATTACAAGACTTCTGTTTTTCACGAATCAAACTTCATAACAAGAAAGGGTAGCGGAGCTGTCGTTGAAAAACAAATATTAAACCCAAAAAAATAAAATTTGTGAACACACAGTCAGGATTTCCAACTACGAATGAGGCGGCCACTCTTGGGAAAACCCGCCCTCAATCAAAATAATTTTACAATTCCTGGATTGAGGCAGAGCTGCATTCGATTAATGAATCAGAATCAATCTCAAAGACCAATTTTAACAAAATCCAATCACGAAGTTAGTCTATACATCCTCACTGCGTAAAAGATTAGAACTTTAAAAAAAATCGAAAAAGGGTAGTTCATAGCAACATTTGCAAACGTTTGGGGGCACTGTGTGAATTTGCTAGCTGATATGAGAAAGAAATACAGAGAAATGATAATTGACATAGATTGATAACAGTGATAATATTAATAATTAATAGTAATGAAAATAAAAGAAAAGCTATTGAGAGCAGAAGTGGAAGAGAAGATGCTTACCTAGCTAGCGCCTACGGCGGAGACGACGATGTTTGTGTCTCACAAATGCAAACACAAGACAAACCAGAAGCGAAAATTGTGGGCTTGGTCCATTTTGCCTCACTTGGACTTTTTAGGGTTAGCATGGCCCATCAACATTACATTTGGAAAAAAATATAAAACATTATGGTTTTCTATTTTACAATTATCATACTTGCTTTTCTTATTTATTTCAAGCACATTCTACTCAAAACTGTTTTTAGTATTTTCAATTTAAAATATTTATTGCAGCGGGAACAATAATGATAATTAGGGAAGTGGGTAATAGTGAAAACAACTTTTATCATTATAGACTTTCAAAAGTTGTAATTGTATGAATTTCACAAATGGTGTAAATGAAAATTCTTATTTGATGCATCATAATCATATCTCTCTTTCCAGTGAAAAGGAACTTAAAGTCCAAGAAAAATATTTCAACCACTACCCAATTGCACATACACAAATGTATCATTAAGCACATAACTTCCAAAAAGATTATCATCAACTTCACAAATCTAAAAGAAATTCAATGAAATTTCATCTCGTAGAAATAAGTGTAGCACAAAATAGTGAGTTTGGAAGGGTAACTGATAATTCTGAAAGGGCCACGGATCTTTGAACTTTAGTCATAGTAAAGTGTTATGTGTACACAAAATGATAATGTGCAAAGTTAAAGTCATATGTAATAATTATCTAAAAAAAATGACAAAACATGAATGATTAGGGAGAATATTAGCTTTTTGAAAGAGATTAAGAACGAGGAAGAAGGTGAGGAAGTATAAGAAAAGATTATAAATGACATAATAAATGTTATTGTATGGATGGATAAGGTGTCTATTTCTCAATAATTTTTTATAATAGAGTTGCTCTTTGGTTACCGATTTCAGGTGAAAGGTAATGTATCTGCAAAAAGTATTCCGATGTTTAGATAAATATTCATAATATATTGTTTGGAAGTAATAAATACAGTTGAATGCGTATATTTGTCTTTGTTATAATGCATATCGATAAGGTCGTAATGAATATTTGATACTAAACATAGATTAACATGAATCGTTAAACTAGTGATGATAATATTAAGATAACATTTTGTACTGTAATTATTTTAATCATATTATATTAAGGAATGTCTATTTGTTTTTTAGTATTGATTTTGACTAATAGGATATTCAACCACAATTACCAACTATACATTTAAAAAAAAAAAGTCAACTTACAAACAATCAAAAATATCTTTAGAAAAAAAAATTATTATATCTAGTTGTTATTTCTAACAGTGATATGAGATTTGTATTATACTTATTCAAATAATAACTAAGATAATAAATTTTTCATATTGGAAAGAATTCACGACAACACCGTGTATTGTCCTAATAAATTGTTATAATTTTATTATTATTATTATTAGAGATGGTTATTCTATTTAAAATTTATACCATGATCTTACCATAAATTAAAATAGGTTTCAACATATCATAATCAATTTAATATTTATTATTTGCATGTACAATATATTTTGTTAGGTTCCTCGCAAAGCTTTGGAAAAGGAATTGAATCTAAGCCTATTAGTGGTTTTTTTGAACTAAAGAGTTTTGAACATATTATTTTGGTTTTCAAATAAGAAAACATGTATATCTTATAACCATTTCCCCCTCAAAGATCGTAACGCCAATACCCTAGTTACTATATTAATTAAAATATTAATTTTTATTGATTAAAGATTTTACTTAAATTTCAAGTTGGCACAACAGATAAAAAAGAAGTATCCATTTAAATTAAGACTTTACTTAATTTGTTTATAAATCGTATATTAATTTAAATAAGACTTTACTTAAATTAAGTTTAAGTTTCTATAAGAAAATACCAATTCGTCATATCAATTTAAAAATTATTTAATTATGTATAAGTTCCCAAAAAAATAAAAGAATAATTTCAACTTTCCATATGAAAAAAAAAAATGCTTGTTATGATATTAGCTAAGACATTATTTACTTTAACATTGAATTTTTAAAAAATACTTTCAAGTTATCACACTAATTAAAACTTTATTTCAATTTTTTGGCAGTCCCTCAAAAAAGAACTTGGTTGCATATTTTCATAATAACGAGGACTTCATTTATTATCAATTCAAACATTATTTAGATTACTTATATTATCGTAAAAAAAAGTATCCAAATCGACACTTCTTCCGAACTCAATAATGAACAATAAAATCAAATATAAGTAAGCTTTAAATAGTTTTATCTTAATTAATGATATCACCTTAAAAATATTTTAATTAGTTGAGATTTTATTTTTTAAAGTCCCTTTCTTTCTTTTTTTTATGAAGTTAATTTCAGTAAAAGACGTTTTATGGAAAATATTTTTAAACGTGATTAGTGACTGGAAGAATTAGATGATATTACATCAAGGAGAACTTTTCTGTGCTTAATCTTCTTATTATTTTTCAAATTATCTATTGATTGTTTCTTTCTTTTTAAACTTATTTTTGTTCTTTATTTTAAATATTTTGAATGATTTGAAACTATAAAACACTAATTGAAAAAGCATTTTATGTAAAATTATAGTTGAAGTGCAAGGAAATTTAAGGATTTATCCATTTTAGGTTTTATAATTATTATTTGTTTGGAAAAATTATTTTATTGTGTCTATCATTGAATATTTAGTAGCTAATATTAAATTATTTAGTAATAGGATTTATATTTCGACCAGATTAAAAAATAACATACATTATAAGTAATTTTTTTTAAATAAAAATTTTGATGTTGGACATTATTATAAATAATTATATATATATATATATATTATACATAATAATTTAAAAAAAAATGACTAGGTGAATAGACAAAGCAACATAAATTTTTATCATAAAATATACTTTTTAAACGGAATTAAAATATCACACTGATTTTTATTAACACTAAGTTAAATCGTTAAAAATACTCGTAAGAGATAAATATATGAAACTCATACTTTATTTTTTTAATGAATATCAAACTCAATTTTATTATAACTTGTTTAACTGGACTAATTTTTCATCCGTAAATTAATCTCAAACATGATTGAGGAGTAATTTTCAAATTTCATACTCGCATTTATAATATTGAATATTTATTTTGAAGTATATTTGCATTTGTTTTTTATGTGTAAAGTGACATTAATTAATATTATTTAATATTTTTCATATTTTTATACTAACAATGCTAATTACTTTAAAATTTTGATTAATTTTCCTCACATCTAAACTCTTTTAATATTAACGATAGTTTTAACTTTTCCTTTTATACTTATTATTTATGTCAAAGTTTAGTTATTTTTACTTTAAAGTTAATAATTTCCCTTTTTAAATATTCTATTTATTTTCTAATAAATTCAAGGCTTAAATATATTCGTAATCCTATAAAATTAGCAAACTTTATTTCGGTATGTGTAATGAAATTTCATTCCTATAACTTTAAAAATTACTATATATGTTTAATCCTGTGAATTTTGGTTTTAGTTTCTATATAAAATATTTCTTTAACTTTTATTCTTTCAAAAGTTTAAATCAATATTTTTAGTCTCTAATATTTATTTAAAAATAAATAAACAATACTATTTTATAGGTCTTAATTTTTTTAGGTGATATATGTGAATATTAATTATATTGAAATATTACTACTTTTTACTTGAAATTGTCATTTAATATTTTGCTTAACACGTAGATAGTTAATTAGTGTTATATTATAAACAAATTTAAATTAATATTTTTTAAATTTTATAAAAAAAAATTAGCATACCAAAAACATATTTAAATCTAAATCCAATATCCCTATTGCTTGTGTTTTTTTTATTATTAAATATTGTGAATTAAAATATATTTATCATAAAGGAAAAAAAATTGTAATCAATTACACGAGTACTACTTTGACAATTTTATATCATGACAATTTTAATTCTAAAAATAATATTATTCCAATTTGATTCACAATTGATTAGTGAAATAAACGGGTAAATTTATCTAAATTTTATAATATTTTTATTATAAGAAATATTTTTTTTAACTTTTGTATATAATTAGTAAAACATAATACATAAAAAAAATAAGATTTCATAATTATTAACTAAAGATTTGGTATAACACATGTAGTAAATTAAAAAAATAAAAACTGTTACACAATTTATTGAATCTAATAATAACCTTCTTAGAAAGATTTATGGTGTAATCGATGTGGGTTTAGATAATAGAAACAATAACAATGTATTTCAAATAACTAAAGAAGTTGTTGTAAGAATCGAAAAGACATAAACATGGTGTAAAATTTAAAAAACATTCGTATAATTTAGCTAAAGATCTTTAGTCAAATAGTGCAAGAAATGGAATACTTGAAATGTTTTGCTTAACGATTTCTTGAAACAGTTAAAGAATATTGGATAACCGATTTGGTCGGTTTTATATTATAGTTACCTAACTACCCAGCATAAGATATAAATTCAGTGCAATCTTTAATCCACTCCACTCTTAGCCATCAAATTATACCTTATCCTTCTTCCAATTCTTACTTTCAAGTTGACATTCTCTTCCTCCTTCACTACTTGATACTAAATTTTGATGTGCAAGAATCTAAAATTCTTTGGATTTAGCATTTTCCCAAAGTTAACATGATTGCTCGAAGCCACGTAATTTATACCAAGGGAAATCGAATCGTATTGATGAAATCAATTATCAAAACATATCCATATTTGTGAAGAATCCCTTCCCATGCTCAAGGGCCAAATGCAAATAAGATTACACTGTTTGTGCATTGCATGATTCTGATGCCAAGCACCTCAGTGAAAAAGTGGAAATCAATTGGATAAACTCTTATCTTTCTCCACACAGCCTCACAACCTAACACTACAGAAACAGAACCAAACCACATACATACCCCATGTTGCAGAAGTTGGTAAATGTCCAAGAGATATAATAAACATTACGTCATAAACATGGTATTTGGTTAAATTAAATCACGTAAAACTGAATTATTAACATGACCATTTTACTTTTTCTTCTTTTCTTCTTCCCTTTGAATGTTTTTATATATCTTAATGAATAAATACTGATACACTCAAACATATCATAGGGCAAGTTGTGTTCTTATTTTGATAGATAACCGTGCAGATGACACTTGGAATTGTTTTCCTCTTCTGGGCTCTGACTTTGCATATTACTAATTCTATTTGATTCCGTTATTTTGATAGATTTTGTGACAACAAAGCATTGGTTTTGTGCCATATACCTCAGAGAAGTTTGTTCATATTAACATTAGAATAATGTGTTTGATGCTGAAGGCAGGGCATAGAGTTTTTAGGCTTTATAAACTATACATTGTTCTTATTCCTGCGTTGATTGCTCGTAGGGCTAGCCACTCTAGATATTTGAATTATCGTTTACAGTTTGATGCTAAATGCAACTTGTTCATGGCACTGGCAGTGTCACCATCGCCCAAATGATCAGGGGCACCTCCCTTATCCAAACAAATATCTGAAGGAACTTTCTCTCTTTCTCTTTCCAATCCAATTTAACTATAATTAATTTGCTTCTATGCTTTTCTAGCTTATACAATTCAATCCACTATCCTCACCAGCTACTATAAATAAGAGGTGATGAAATGTCAAGCTTCACCAGGGCACAACAAATCCTTTGCTACACTAGCTTAATTCCCACACTCATCTATCTTTCAATATTTTTTAGCTTCATATATATTATTCTCCCTAGTTCTTATTTTGGATTATTCATCCCTTTGTAATGGATAGAGTTAAGGACTTGGCTTCAAAGAAGGCTGCTGTTATATTCACCAAGAGTTCATGTTGCATGTGTCACAGCATCAAGCAACTTTTCTATGAGCTTGGAGCAAGCCCAGCAGTTCATGAGCTTGACAATGATTCCTATGGGAGGGAAATGGAGTGGGCTTTAAGGGGTATGGGCTGTAATCCTTCAGTCCCAGCAGTGTTCATAGGTGGAAAATTTGTGGGGTCGTCCAAAGATGTCATATCCCTCCATGTTGATGGCTCTCTCAAACAATTGCTCATGGATGCAAAGGCCATCTGGTTTTAGCTACACCAAGGAGTTCCTTATACTCAAGTAGTATAGAGGGAACCCTGATATGCTATTTGCAGACACTCCTGCTTTTTCTTGAGTGTCCTCTTTAAATTGTACCAAAACAAAGTCTGTAAAAAAATAGTTTTCTTTTCTTTTGGTATTTTGTAAAAGGCTAGCTCTTTGTCCACAAAAGTAGTATGAAACTTCATGCGGGAGAAAGTGACTACACATGGTTAATGCAAACTGTAATGTTTCTGGGATTCACTTTCAATTTAAAAAGCCTTGTGAAAGAAAAAGGGTGTTTCAATTTCACTTTCATCTAATTTCACGCAAAATGTTCCTCTTTCATGCATAGCTAATCACTCATCAATTTAATCTATGGTGGACAAATTTGCTGTACAATAATGAAGTCCGCAGAGTGTTATTTTTAATGAAAAATATTCCATCAAAGTCTCATCCGTTTAGTGAAAAAAGGAATACGGAACACCCCCTCCTTCATGAAAGTCAGCTAAGCTAATATAAATATATCATGACTATTATTCCAAGTGTTTGATACGAAAAAGTTGTATACAAAAAGATATGATTGACACTAACTGAGAAAAAGATGACAAAATTGATTATTAAGGTAGACGAGACGCGTATAAAGAAGACTCTGAGAACATTAATAAGAGAAAAGAATTGTATACTTTTTAGTTTAGTTGAAAAAAAGAGAGAAAGCTTAAGAAAGACATGAGAAGAAATTATCAAAATAATATGCCTATACCAGAAAATCGATTAATGAAGTTGAGATAAGCAGAAAGAAGAGTTTAGAGACAGTAATAGAAAAAATAAATTGTATGATTTGTAATTTTGTGAAAGAGAGGAGGAGAGAAAGATGAAAAGAAGTTGTGGAAAGTATAGTAATGACATAAGTAACAGTTAAATCTTGAACAAAAGGGAATAATATTGTGTGATTTATGTAACTGATCTTAGTATTATTCCAAGTGTTAAGACATAAGTAGGAGTTGATTGGAGACCGCTGAATTTGGGCACCAGGTGCGAGGGACAGTGATAAAGTTGACACTGTGTTGGATTGGGTGAAGAGATGTTCAGAGTTTGAAGCAAGGAACGTGCATGGCGAGCCTTCCTACACTCGAGACAAAAAGGTAATGCAAGCACTTTTTGTGTCTCCTTTATTATTCCTCCCTATCCACAAAGCAAGATATATTAATTTTCCTGTATGATTTTCATGCGTGTGTAGACTATACGTACAAGGGCATCATTTAGTTTCTAAAATAGTTTATTTGCAGGAGCACGACGTGACACTGAAGCAACATGCGCAATGATAAAAACTACTTAGGTCCTTATTTCTTAGTATTACATTTAGCTAACTTATTCATCAAACCAGAACTCACGTGTCTGTGCCTCAGACATGTATATTTGTGCTGCCACCTACCCACATGGATAAGAAATTGGATGGTTCAGTTATGATGCATAGGATTCTTTTGTGGATTGAATGGTTGTTAATTATTTTCAAAAGGGAACTGTTTTTTGCTCTAATTTTGTAAGCGTATAATGTATTATTACATTCGTGTGCTCATCTACACACGTGAGACACTATGTTAGTGCTGCATCTACGTAGAGTCTCCCAACTCTCAAAATTGAACCTCTAGTGTCAGAGAGAATCGCACACAAGTTAGTGGGTGCAACACAAAGAATCTTGCAGCCACTGAAAAAGCCATCTCAGTGTCTCATTCTTTTGGCATAAGGATTCAAAGCGGTTGATTGTGAGAATCAGAAATAAATTGACCACCCTTCAGTGTATTTCTCCTTTTATTTACAAGAGATTACCGTTTTAACGTTCACAAACTCTTTAATAGTTTAACAAATGGCTAATATGCAACACACGTACGTTTGACATAGGCAAATTGCATTATTGCATCAGCTTAGTCACAGGAAGATACTGTTTTCATTTGTTTTTGTTGATGAAAATCTTGGTACTATATATTTTGGTCTCATAGCTAGTCTACCAATTGAAGCATATACGTGTAATATGTCTTCCAACTTGCACAACCGAATAAGATCACACTCTAAGTTGGGTATCTAAAAAGCACAACCTCTTTAGAACGTGCTTTGCTCTTTGATCAAACAAAGCGGTCCCTAAGCTGTCCCTATAAATAGTCTAGTATATCAGCTCATTTCAAATAACCTCAAGCTTCATATAATTTTCTATTCCTCAAATCTCCTGCTTAGACTTCCAACCCATTATAGCCACTGGATCGAATTCAGTTTGAATTCGGTCTGATGGTTTGGGAGTTCTAATAAGTCTAAGGTAATCTAAAGACACCTCTTCAAAATTAGACTTTTTTTATTTCTTTCCTATGTAACATTTCTTTTCTTTTGCTGTGTCAGGAAAAGAATTCTGTACATATATATTTAGAAGAACAGGTGCTTGATCAGTGTATCAGGATGGACAAGGTGAAGAGGTTGGCCAATGAAAACGGTGTGGTGATTTTCACAAAGAGCTCTTGTTGCCTCTGCTATGCAGTCAACATTCTGTTTGAAGAACTTGGGGTGAAACCTCAGCTTCATGAGATTGATCATGACCCTGAAGGCAGAGAAATGGAGAAAGCTCTACAGAGGCTAGGCTGCAATGCTCCAGTCCCAGCTGTGTTCATCGGGGGGAAGCTAATTGGATCCACCAATGAAATCATGTCCCTCCACCTACGTGGTTCACTCACTCCATTGTTGAAAACTCACTAGACTTTGTCTTGAGAAGAATCACAAAAGACAGTTCCTGATACCTGCTGGAAGAATAAGCTGGCTTGAATCATTAGAGTAGTGAGCATAATATTGATATTCTAGTCTTTTATGGATGAAGTGGTTCCTAGCATTTGATTAACTATAAAGTAATCACATAAATATTCTTAATGAAGCTTGATTTATATACTTGTACTACAGTCCCAGTTATCTGATTATGATTTTGACAGTCTCTACTCTCCACCACGCGCTGTTTCCCATAACAAGGCAAATTTTTGGTTAATTAAGGCTAATAATCTCACTAGTTAACACGGGGTATCAGTACTATAATAAAGAGCATACCCTGAAAGTTTCTTCCTTGATGCATCTCAGAAAAAGGCTTAACCACCTTCCTCTCTCCTATCTTTGTACCTCTTTCTCCAATTTGTTTCAAACAACCACCAGTAATATTCAATAGCCTTCAACTTCAAGTCATCCTAGTAAAATGAAAAAGTATCTGCAGTCACTTGCTTTGAATATGTGTGAGTGTGTCCATCCTTTCTTCTGCATCTTGGGAAGAAAATATTCTCTGAAAGATATGTAAGCTGCATGGCAATTGACCAAACACTAACTGCCAGAGAACCCATTATGGTTTTGCCTGTCTCAGTCTGCCCAACCATTATATAGGTCAAACTCAATCTTCCTGTCATATTTTGCCCATCCTTCTCAGGATACTTAACTTCATGTATTCTATAGTGAAGAAGAATAAATAATATAGACAAATGATCAAATATAGTAAGTTTGTTATCTTATATGATAACTACTTTAATCAAACTAAAAATGATTTATGATCTGTTAACCGTATAAAAACTTTTACCTTCAGAGTCTATAACTGTTACACTCAAGTAAAGAAATATTTGAAACTTTGAAAGTTGTTTTTGAGGGGGAGAATAGAATATTGTGGCAACATATAGAAAAAGGAAAAATATTGTGCTGGCATTAACTTTTCTATCTCTTGGCTTTGTCCACAAAATTAAAAGTTAACAGGAAAATTCTCGTCTTTTTCTGATCTAGTGCTATGGATTCTTCAACTTTATCCCACGATGAAGAAAGGTATTACATTCCTTACCTTTTATTTATCTTGTGTTTATTTTTATTCCCTTCTTTTTCCCCGCCACAAACATCACTCAATATCGAATTATGGGAAACCATACTCTAGGCTTAGTTACCAAAACTTGAACCAAGGTCAGACCAAGAGGTGGTGCTGTGAAATTAATCCTGCATTTATGCAGAAAAAAAGTCCTTACTTAGTTATAGTTTAATTAGGCACACACATGTAGCTTAGTATCTTGTCGAGGAAACTTATGGTTATCAATTCCAAATATATTATCAAAGATATCTAGTTCCTAAGCTGAATTGATGAAGTAACACAAGTATAAACATAATACAAAAGCTTTAATTCTCACAACATTCAGAGTACTAAACTTGATACAAATTATACAAGATTAAAAATAAATTAATTCTGTTTTTTATTTAGAAATAGGAATCAAATCAACTTTCCTAACTATGTCTTGTAATAGTGAATTTCCCAACTATATGGGAAGTAGGACTCTGAGATTGAGATTGTGATAGTTGTACTGGTATGGTATATTTACTCAGGAACAGGAAGTTAAGTTTGTCGATGAACCAAACACTACAAAAAAAATCACTTTTAGCGACCACCAAATTCAGTCGCTAAAAGAACTATAATCGGTCGTTAAACGTATCTGCGACCGAAACAGCCACCAAATTAAGATGGAAGCGAAAACCCTAGTCGCTAAGTCTTTAGCGACCGAATTCTAAAGTAGTCGCTAATTTGCAACCAAACTTTCGGTAGCTACATCAGTTGCAAAAAATTTGGTCACCAAAAATTAGGAACCAAATTAGCAACTAAAATTTCGGTGGCTAAATCGGTTGCGGAAAAGTTGGTCACAAAATCTAGAAACCAAATTAGCAACCGAAAATAATATAAGTTAATTTGTTAAAAATTTCACGTCAACTAAAAATAACAACATTTCTTAGTATATAAGTGGATGTAAATCTTACTTCTGATTTTATAAGGTTAAATTAGACTTAAAGTTTATGTTGGTCTTATCAAATTACCCGCTATCGAAATCATCCTTAAATATATAGTTTCACGCATGAGTTTGATGACTTTAGTTAGGAGAGATTGAAATTGTTGGGGTCATGTGTGAATGTTTTGGTCCATATGCTCTGCCATGTCAGTTTCACTAGATCCCTCTATCTGCAAGTTTCACTAGATCCCTCTATCTACCATCTTTCACTAAATTATAACATTTAAAAATAAATCATTAATTTTGTCTTTGAAGTTTTACCCTCTTCCTTATTTCGTTCCTCGAGTACAGAAAAAATTAAGTAGCACTCATCTCTCAAAATTCTTCTATTTGTTTCTCTAAATAAGTTAGCTCCATGTTCAAAGGTTTTTAAGTAAAAATTGCATCAATGTCATCCTTCTATCCCTAATAAAAGCGTTATTTCCCAAATATAACCTTTATTACTTATAACGGGCCTTAGAGGTTGAAATTGGAATTTTTGGTTGATAAAGAAAATAAAATACATGGTAATAAATTTTAAGGCATGATTTTCTGATGGCATATTCCAACGCAATGATGATTGTAAAGTAGTGCCTTAAAGAGCTCAACCATACTAAAAATGTATATAAAACCTCAACAAGGCAAGAAGGGAATACATGGACAACACAATACTAAGTAAATTCTCATTACACCTCCATACCTTTCCCCTGCATCTTCATATTCTTTCTAATTTCAACAATACCTTTTTTGAGTATAATGAAAAATGTAGCGTCTTGTTTTTTATTTTCAAGTGATGATGATTGTTTGTAGTGACTGGTGGTTGAGATAAGTTTTATGATGTTTTTATTGATGGTGGTAGTATTTTTGTTCGTTTATTTTTTTTTTCATTTTTTTGAAAGACACAAAATCCAAAAAAAATCAACTAGATACAAAAATGAAGTACAAAATTAAAAAATATATATATTTTTTCGTATGAGAAAATGTAAAATATAACAAATTTTCTAGTTAATCATCTCACACACACTAAAATGATAGAACTGTTTTCTCTCTCTCAAATGCTGGGACTAAAAGGGAAGATAGGAAAGTACAATTAATGTAATTTAAAAGGGTGAGATTTCACTTCATTTAAAGTTATTTAAAATAGTTAAAATTAATTTTTTACCATTGATATGGAGGTACAAGAAAGGTACGCAGGTGGAGGAATAATTTGTCTACATTTAGCAAGCCCACTTTGCTTTCATAATAACAATCCACAACCATTTATTTTTATTGGACAAAAATTGTGTTATAGAGCATAAAGAAAGATCTTCTCGCTTGGTTTAGATAAGCAAGAGTTACATCATAAAGCCCAAATGGAGAGGATGAAGGATTTTTCATTGATATTTCTAAATCTATTTTTAACCTCTTATATGACCCACGTGGGGACTAACATGATGTATATTGCAAAATTTTAGAATTAAGTATTATTTTCTTATACCGTGGGGATGAAGTAGGAAATGGTGTGAAACTATGTGGACAAATTGGTAGTTTAGTCTAAGTTAAATTCAAATAAACTATTTAAGAAAAATGAAACCTATATTTACATTATAATTTAATTTCCTTTGCTTCATGTATGAATTAAAATTATTTCTCTGAATTTTGTATCTCCTTCCCTCTCAAAGGAATAAGTGTAAGTAGGAATTCACAGTCCGAGAAAATCATTGAAGCCAAATTTAGAGATAAAAGATAATTAATTATTATATTAACTAAATTAGATACTAATTTAGATACTACAAATTTATTTGTATATAAAGTGATTTTCATTATTAATAAAAAATTATAAAATATATTCTAAATTAGTTATTCAGGTTTTAGTTATTAATATTTTAGATACTAAATTAGTCTCTAAAAGAGTAATAGAGACTAATTTAAAATATAAAGGATTGAGTAGCTAAAATCTTAGTAGTTAATGGTTAGATATCAATTTATAAATTATTTTATATTTTTTTATTAATAATAGAAACTAGTTTAGATAGCAATTTATAAACTATTTTATAAATTTTTATTAATAATAGAAACTGATTTAGATACCAAATTTTTTTTAGTTTATAAAATGATCTCTAATTTAGTCAAATAGTAACTAAATATTTTGGTATCTAAAAATAGTTTTTATTTAATGATTTCTTGTATAATATATTCTTAGGTTAAGTCAACAATGGTATCTATATAGTGAAATTTAACAAAATCAAGAATTAGATGTAGTTTCTTATTAAAATAAATCAATATAAATTTATTGTGTTGTTTATATTTTAATGCTTATTTTATTCTTGTTAACTAATCTTAAAGTTTGATTTTAGTATTTTTTAAAATTGATTTTCATAACCAAATTTATAGGTTATTTACAATTAGTTAGACTTAGAGTCCCATAATTTTTTGTAAAATTTGAAAACCGCAAACAATATATCTCAACTTTTTAAAAAATCTAAAAAACCATTAAAAATCTCAATTGAACTTTCTTTTTATATTTCGTTATTTTATATAAGTGTGTATTAGTGGATATTTATTAATTTATTTTAAATGATATTGATTTTATAATGTTATTTTTAATTAAAAAACAGTATAAAATAAAATAAAGTGATTTTATATATATTTTCATTATTTTTATACACCCAACAACATATAAAGTAAAATTATGGCTTTAGTACTTTTAAAAGTGGTAAAAAAAAGTTAATCCATCTACCCATCACTAACTTTTCAAACACATATCACCTAACTTATGGATTAGCCTCCTAAAAGGTAGGGAAGTTTTTAAAAAAAACATTATCCAAGAAAATAGTTTGAAGAAACCATTAAATATTATCTCTCACTTGCCTTCCCAATACATTTTGACTAATTATTCTTACTTCTCTCAATGTTTTATCACGGATAGAAAAATTATTAAATAAAAATAAATTTAAAAAAAATATTAATTACTAGATTGACTATTAAATATTATTTTATAGACTATCTAATTAGTTATTAAAGTTTTAACTATCAAATTTAGAATATAAAGTAGTTGGTAGTTAAAACATTGATAGCTAATTAGATACTAATTTATAAATTTTATTAATAATAGAAACAACTTTATATATCCATAATTTTTTTAGTCAGTAAAATAATATCTAATTTAGTAAATATAATAATTAATTATTTTTTGTCTCTAAAATTAATTTATTTTTGATTAATTTATTTGTAGTGTATCTTCTAATAACTTTATTTTTAATAATAGTTATGAACATATATTTTAAGCTTTTGGACTTTTATTATTTAAAAAAAAAAAGAGTTTTAATATTTATTTTATTATTTTTAACAAATAGAATAACTATGATGATTCATTGAAAGTGTGAAATAAATATGTATAAGGGTCTAGAATACATTTACATAAACTTTAATATTTTTATAATTTGTTTTTTTTTTTTCATTTTCACATGTCACATTTTGTCACCTATAACTCAATTAGGAGAGCAAATTCTTGTCACAAGTTCAATTTCATCCTTGACACGTGGTTCATTTGTATGAGTATTTATTCCTCAATATTTATTTAAATAATATAAAAAAATATTTATGTAAATGTGTTCTAGATCGTTATACATATTTATTTAACCTATTTAAGTTACTTATATTGTGTGATTGATTCCTTTCTTTGTGTTTCCAATGTCAAGAAGACTCCTAAAGTAAAGAGATGTGTTCATTCATATTTTTTGCATGGTGCAGATTTACTTCTCCATATATACAATTTTTTTTATCATTAAATATATCTCTCCAATAAATTTAGTTATTATTAGCAATGGTTGCAACAAAAATCATTATATGGTAGAGGTACAAAGTTACCACAATAATTGTTTCAACAAACATTTTTTTAGCATTAATTTTAATGAGCAAAACATGATAACTTTCTAAGAAATTCCTTGCGACCATTTTGATATTGAGTGATTTGATTCAAACATAAATCCAAAAAGATGTGAATGACTCGTGATTTGTAAGTTGGTGGCTTAGTCTTTCAATAGTGTAATTGTGGTTTTATGATAGATTTATCAAGCAACAATATTAATAATAAACTAAATAGAAAATAAAGGCCAAAGAAAAAGATTAATGAGTAGTCCATGATAAAAAATCCCATAAAATAAAAGAGACATTGTGATAATGACATTGATTATTTTGGTTAAAGCATAAATTTATATTAGAATGATGCAAGTTTTATTTATGTAATACATCTTTAGTTTATGCATAGAAAATTCAATAATGTAGTTATATTTGGATGTTTAGATATTATCAATAATAGCATTAACAATAAACAAATGATAAAATAAAAAGACAAAAAAAATAAAGTGTATGAATTCTTATACAAGAATCGCAATGAAAGAAGAACCATTGGGACAATGATATTGATTGGTCTAATAAGTATAACACTATATTAAATAAATTGCACAAACTTAACGTGTCAGTAACTTGATTCAGTGTAATCTTTCATTCATGCATGAGTGTTTTAATAGTGTAATCATGGTTCTGTGAATATTGATTAAGTACATTATTATATCAACTTATTGGGCCTCAGTTGAGTTTGAGTTAATTTAAATTTGTCAAAAAAAGAGTTTTTGTGTGTGAATATATAGTTAGTTCAAGAATTATTTTTTTTTCTTTTATTATTTTATTTAAGCATTTGTAATTGATTTTCTTTATAGGTGTCACACCTAAACACGAGAAAGAACTAAAGTTATGCAAAACAGTGCACTTCAATAATGTTGACGTGGCACAATAAAAAAAGCTCATAAGCAATGTGTCTATAGATTTAGTCATACAAAATAAAAATAGATGACCTTTTTTTCGTGATTTCCATGATAATCGTTTAGGAATTGTAAGATCATATTTTAAACACAAAACACAAACATTTAATCGATCAAAGTAGTAACCAAAAAAATATATACTAAAGAGTCAAAACAAAATAAACAGTTATCTCTTTTTAATACAATATCACGTGTCACTCTTATTTCGTTGATGTTGGTTTCTTGATAAGGTATTCTTAATTCCTTAAAATCTCTCTTTCTTTCTTTTTTTCGAATTTCAATTTCAAGAAACCCAAGCTATATTGAAATCGAATTAGGTTCTATGTTCATATTCTATTCTTTGTTTTCCCTCACTTTAGATTTTAATTTATATTAATTATCATATAATCACACTCTATTGGCACAAATTTTAAGAAATTAAATAATCATGTATTTATCAATCACTCATATTATTTTTGCAGTTTTACTTATCAATTTTGATGAGAAACATGATCTATATGAATTTGATCTATTTCTTTCTTTTTAGCCTTAATTTTCTATATGGACACACATACTGTCTCATATGATTTTGATAATTATTGGATCATATTGCATGTTCACTTGGTTTTCCTGGTACCCAGTTGTCAAATCAAATGTGCAATTTTTGCAAGCTTGATATAAGAAGGAAATTTTCTTCAGAGTCTGCAGGTTTGTTTCAATTTCATTTTGTGTTTATGTTTCATAGTTTGAATTTTTTGGTCATTGAAAATATGTTTTTGACATTTCTTCCAAGAGTTATAATTTTTCAACTCTTCCTTGTTATTTTTAATATAATTATGAGTTTTATATCTCTCTTATTTTCCCTTTTGAAGAACTAAGATGATAAATTGGCTTGTGATAATATATTTGATAATTAAATTAAATTGTGTGTGGATAGATTGGAGTGATAATCTTATGATGTGAATGGGAATTCACTTATAGGTAAAAAAGGTAAGATTGATAGAGGTGGACACAGGTTAACATGGCTGAAGACGAGCATCAAATTGAGCTTAAGTTTCGCATATATGATGGAACTGATATAGCACACAATACCTATTCACCATCAACGACCATTGGTACTCTTAAGAAAAAGCTAATTGCTGAGTGGCCTCAAGGTTTGTCATGTTGTGGGGTGTTTTTTATATAAAGTTGTTCATACTTCACTATTATTTTGGTTCAATAAAAACATATTTTACAACAACTTTATCATTCTAACATTTGTGGGATCAAACTATTTCCCATGTACTTAAATTAACATAATGGTTCAAATTAATGACATGTTAAGGACTAACTTGATGTTACAACTTACATGTGTTTGAATCACCAAAATAAATTAACTTTGAAAGAAAAAAAGTACAACTTTTTTATATTTTAATATTAATTTCTTATCATATTAATAATTCCCTATTTTATTTTATGTTGCACAATTGTTGTTAAATATTGTTGGATTTTCTCTAAATAACTAATTTAAAACATACATTAGACTTGTGTTTTAGCAACTTACTGTACTATGCATTTTAGTTCAATGGGTGAGAAAAAGAATAGTAACCATGTTTGGTCCTATTATCTTAAAGAAGACATAAGCTATTCAAGTTAAAAAAAATTCTCACTTAATTTACTATATTCTTCTCCTAGTAATCACAACCTTATTTATTTACTTTGTGTATACTCATCTTTTAGTTCTATTCAAGCCTAGTACTTGTATTATATCTCTAAGTTATTATTTTTATAGGTAAAATGTCTTATTTTTTCTCTCTGCCAAATACTTTCATACATGTATGTTAATAAGTTTTTTATTTTCTTTTATGCAAGATGTTTGTCTTACCTTTTAGAGGAATACTTTTTGTCTATAGATAAAACAATTACACCAAAGTTAGTACGTGACCTAAAACTCATACATGCTGGTAAATTTTTGGAAAGCAACAAAACTCTGGCCGATTCCAAGATAAAATTTAGTGACATCCCTGGAAGTTTTGTTACTATGCACGTTGTAGTACAACCTCCAGTATCTAAAAAGAAAACAGGTTTGTTCAATATTTTGATTCATTTATACTCAAGTACAGAGGTTTCATGATGGGTTTACTCACTCTTTTCACATGTATTTTGTGTTTAAATATATAGATTCCATAAGAAAGGGTTGGACCATAAAAAGTATCCATATTAGTATTGATAAGAATTAAGATGTAAGTAGAAAAATATATTTTTTCTATAAAAATATAAAATCATACATAATAATGTAACTAAAATCAAAACATAAACACATATTCACAATATTTTATATTTTAACACTACCTTATCCATTGTAATAATTTTTCCTTTAACAATTGTCTTAGTGTAAATCAAACTCTTAACATTTTTTTTGATACCAATTATTGAACTAAATACTTATCATTATGTCAAAAATTATAGTTGATAGATAGACTCAAACTCTTTATACTTAAGAGTGTAATAATTAAGTTATGACTTAATTAACCTAATATCCGATGGGACAATTTATGTTATTTGTAACAATATTAACTTCAACTTTTTGTGAACAAACACACGTAACAGTCATTTAAAACCAAACACATTCTTAATTACTTGAATCATTAACAAAATTTCAATAAAATAATAAAATAAAATTATTATATTAAAACTTTTTTTCTTATTGTACTAAAATTGAAATTCAATAAATATAATAAATTAAGTATTTACTTAATTATTAAATATGCATAATTACGACACTATTTTAGTTAGTTGTTGAGACATTTTATATTAATGTGTTTTTCCTTGTGATTACCGTGCAGAAAAGAACCACGAGGATAAACAAAAGACAAATTCATGCTCATGCACCATTCTTTAGTTTAGAAAGCATGCCCTTTGGTTTCCCATGAAGATAAGCTTACAGTTCCTATTGTGGTTATTTTTACAAGACATGTTTAGCTTTGTCAAATCCTTGTTGTTTGAGTATTTTAATGTTCAGTTCATTGTTCATTTATAGTGAAATCAAATACTAACATTGTAAAATTATAACCTCAACAATTACAATAAAGTGTTTTAGGACACAAAGCTACCCAATAAGATCTATAATGCACATGTATAAAACAATAATAACTCCTTCATGACATATATGTAAACTCTTTCAATCAAGCGCCAATAACGGATGAAAAATGTAATATTCTAAAATTTTTTATTTAATAATTAAATTAATATTTTGTTAATTGTCTTAAATGAATATGTATGTAATGTTAATGTTAGATTGATGAAGGTCAAATTAATCAATTGATTAATTTGTTTATGTTTGACTTATATATGAAGGTCACAAACAAATAAGCTACCAATCCATTATATTTAATCCATTAAACCAATTACACAAGTTTTGACATGCACTTTTATTCAATTACCATTAACAGATGATTGAATATATATGCAAGAGTTCAAAGTTTAAAAAAAATTCTATTTAAAATATTTGACTATATAATCAATTAAATGATGTTACAGTTTTTTTCTTTGTGCTTTGATACATGAGGTGAATCCTATATGTAGAAATCCTAAGTCAATGGGAAGTTAATTGTTTAAGATTCATTTAGACATTATCACTATAAGTTTAATGCGATATCAATGATGAAACAAAGATAAATTAATTACACATTTTTTCTACAATGCAATCAAAAAATGATTCAAGGCAAATTTACCACTTTTGGTAATCTTAGTTTTACTATTTTTTTGTTATATTCTTATTTAACTCTTTTTTTTTTAAAGGGTGCAAAAATCAACGTTGCCAAAGATCAAATGCCTTGTGAATTTAAAAGAGGCATGACATGATCCAAAAATAATTGAATTTCTTGATAATTTTGTGAATTGATTAATCAAATCTTAATATATTTTATAATTTTTACTCCACCCCATATGTAGTGGAATAAATTAGATACTTTGACCAAATTGAAAGGAATAAGATGTATAAGTAAAGTTTGTAGTCACTCATATATTATGAAATGTTCTTATCTTTATAGATGTAAATCTCTAACACATCTTCCTCATGTTGATATTTAACAACTCATGCATGAAACTATATATTTATAAGGGACTTGATAAATCCAACAAACTCTATATAATAGATTATAAATGACTTTGATTTTATATTAGAAAGTGATTTTAAACCTAATTTAACTTCATAAAATAAAATTTACACTCATTTATATAATATAAAATAATATTTTTATCTCTAATAAATATAAATTATCTAATACTAGATAAAAAGAGAAAGAGAAAGTTTAAATTATGAAAACTCAACCAAGAATCACAATAAGTAGGAAGAAGCCCTTTATAAAAAATTAGTTCAAATAAAATTTATAAATTTAAATAAAAACAAATTTAATTTCATAAATCTAAATAAAAACATAAATTTATAAAATTATATTCTAAACAATTATTTAATTGTTAAAATTTTTCTTATCAAATATAAAATTATCAAAAAGGTAATGAATATTTTTGTAGGTTAAATATTATAATAGTCGTACTTGCCTTATTAATAGGTGGATGATTAAAATAACCATATTTATTATCTGCCAGGATACATGTTTTTTTTTAATCCTATGTTATCTTGGCTTATTTATTTTTTTCTCTTCCAGGGAAACTTTTGTGAGTGACGTTGGTTGTGTGAAACCACTTATGACACATCCACATCCGAAATATCTAGTAATTTTCTAAAAAAAATCAATTATTGTTTTTAAGTCCTAAAATGAGTTTCGTTCGGTTAAAAATTTAAGGTGGATTTTGGAAGATAGAAACCATGAAAACATTATGTTAGTTATATGTAACATCTAAGAATAATTTTCAAAGTTTTTGTAAATTTATCAGAATTTTTACAAGTGGCAAAATATTTAATTTCAAATTTTGACAGTGAAAATGTTTTCTAACAACATGGAAAAATAAAAAAGAGTTTATAATAAATATTGAGAAACTTCGTGAGTTATTTAACAACTGTTATTAGTCCAAATCCAACTCTCAATCATAATATTATATTAAACAATGATTAACGTATATATAACAATGATTCAGTAAAATAATAAGAATCTGTGATGAACAATCACAAGCATCTTTTAATTTGATTTTTATATTAACACTTTTTGTCAAACATGACCGTGCGTATGGGTCCCACTCTCTTACGCATCGTATCTTCATCAAATCAATTTTTAATTAATAAATTAAGAATGGAAAGTGGCAATAATTATCCTTAATCAGGACTAATCAAAGTGTAGTACTATGGTTCAACACAGAGTATGACTGAGTAACCAGCTTAATTAAATACTTATTACTTATA
The DNA here is from genome assembly GCA_013389735.1 of Phaseolus lunatus. NCBI lineage: Eukaryota > Viridiplantae > Streptophyta > Magnoliopsida > Fabales > Fabaceae > Phaseolus > Phaseolus lunatus. The sequence continues at coordinate 42,256,625 of CM023857.1, read as the reverse complement.
TCGATAATTTATGGAGATAATAAAAAAGGATGAGTTTAGTCCCAATCACAGAATTCATTTTAAAAGGACAAAAATAAAATAAAATAAAATAAAAAAGTGGATTATAAAGTAGTTCTTGATCTCCAAGAAAAACAAATGATGAATATCCATCCATCCATTTCTAGCAAGGTGTCTCTTTTCTAAAATCTTCCAACACCCATTACCAAATTCTTCCCTAAACCCTCACTCACAAAACTCATCACCATCGCAGCCATGACCGCTGAAGCGCCGAAACCAGCGCGACCCTGCGACTACTGTGGCCACTCCACGGCGGTTCTCTACTGCAGAGCCGATTCGGCCAAACTCTGTTTCTCCTGCGACCGCGAGGTTCACTCCACCAACCAGCTCTTCTCGAAGCACACGCGTACGCTGCTCTGCGACGCATGCGATGATTCCCCTGCCACCATACTCTGTTCCACCGACACCTCTGTTCTCTGTCAGAATTGCGACTGGGAGAAGCACAACCCCGCGCTCTCCGATTCCCTTCACCAACGGAGGCCCCTCGAAGGCTTTACCGGTTGCCCTTCAGTCTCCGAACTCTTATCTGTCGTGGGGTTTGGAGATCTCAGCAAAAAATCGCTGCTTTCTTCGCCTCAGGGAAGTGCCGCTGATGGGTTCCTCGGGTGTGAGATTGAAGGGCTTTCGGATTTGTTTGTTTGGGATGCGCCTTCTATTGTTACGATTGATGATTTGATATGTTCTTCTGCTTCTTCTCATAGCTTTCAGGCCATGGAGGTTCCTCCCCTGCCTAAGGTACATACATGTATGAATTATGGAGGCAGAATTGCTGTAAAAAGATACTTTTTCTTTGAATTTCGATCTCGTGAAGTTCACAGGACTGAAGATCTGCAGCTAGTTTGATAATTGCGTAATAATGGGTGACTCAGTTGGCCTTCTACTACCATCTTAGAGTTTTATAGAGGGCTGAATAGTTGCTGTTAGTCCAACACATAATAAACTCGACAACTATTATCAACATATTGTCCGATGTCATCAAAGAATTTGGATTTAAAAGTTACCTTAATGAGACTTGTCTTCCGTTTATATACAACATTTTTTACTTATTACATGTCAACGTGAGATATTTTGTTCCCTTGTTTGGGTGCTGAAAAATAGAAAATGCAGTGGAGAGTGAAAAATGTATTTGTTTTGAAAGATGGTAGGATTTGCTTCTTTCTTTTTCAGGTATTGTTTTCTGAACTTGGGATTGGTTGGTGAAGAGTGAAAAATGTTAACAATTTTTTAATTTAGTTGTGGCTGTTTTATGGGAGAGTGGATTATTCGGATGTGAAAACTGTGTCTATTGCTACAATTTTTGACTTGTCCTGGGTATTGTTATTGATTCAGAATCGGAAGGCTGCTTGTGGGCGACACAGAGAAGAGATTCTTAGTCAGCTTCGGGAATTGGCCAAGTCTGAGCCATTGGATCCTGAACAAATTGTGCAACCAGGAAACTTGTCCTCGGCTTTTGAACGTGACGTAGAGGCTGATATCATTCCTTATCACGAGGTAAAGCTTTTACTTCACTTGTTTTGTACTTCTGTTTTCTAGTCAATGCTGGTGCTGATACCTGACGACAGGTTCTTTGTTTTTACCAACTGTGTAATCCCTATCTGCATGTTTTTGTACAAGGGATGGACTTTTGTGTTTCTAGATTAGGTTTGCTTGTTTTAACATTTTGATTTTTCATATTAAAGTTATATATGTGAATTTTGTGGAGACTATATTCGAATTTGTTAAATAGGAGAGAGTTACCTTACCTGTGATTGCGATTGTTCAGTAAGAAATTATTCGCATAAAATTTTGATATCTACTGGCATCTTAACTGATTTGCAGGAGTGTTCATAAGATTAACCTGGGGGGTAGTACAATATTGGCACTTATATTGCTGAAAGGGTTTCATTGGCGGATTCTCTGACTTCTTGTAAGATGTCTGGAGTCATAGCCGGGAAACATGACCGATGGCTTGATTTAGTCAAGCATTTGACTGGGTCTTATGCGAGGATTTTGCTCTTATAAAATGAGAATAATAGTGAAATATGAATTTTCCTATAGTCAGGTTGCATGTGATGTAACGATGGGTCACGAATCATACCCTGAATACACTTTAATTTGACTTTGACTGGAAAAAATTTCACCTCGTACATTTTTACTTATTTTGAAATTGAGTTCAGTTTCCCCTAGAGAAACTTATTTAAAGGTCCAGCATTCTTTTAATTTTGACTCCCAATTTTCTCTGTTATGATAAATCTTGCAAAACCTATCGCCAGCAACGTCTATCTTGCTTTGTTATTTCCTGTGGGTGGCCTTGGTCTCTTGTCTTATGGATGGGCTCAATCATTAGGTTGCTCTTTTAATGGTAGAGCCATTCAACGATGCCTTCTTCATTGTGCATGGTGTATGACATCCCTCCTGAAATTATTTAATTAAAAAAATCACTGTTCTGCCATATTGACTGTGTATTTCAGTGGCATAGAGAAAGCATTGAGCCTGTGTATCAAGTTGTTCCTCCGGACCCATCATTGAGAACTTATACTGAAGAAATTCTACTTAAACAATCTACTTATGCTGGGGAAACTCACACCTTTGTCGACAAGGGAGGGAATCCATCCATTTCTCTCAACTCTGAAACCCTACCAACTACTCCCAAAGCTGCTGCATGTGAGTTAACAAGCCAAGAAAGAGATTCTGCATTATTACGGTATAAACAGAAGAAGAAAACAAGAAGGTATTACTATTACAGCATTTTTTGCTTGCTCTCTGTGTGTGTATGTGAGAGGTATCTATTTTCTTAATTTTTAATACTTGCTGAGCTGCCCAATTTCTCATGTTAAATTCTCACTAGACCTTATCCCAAGTCTTTACCCATAACATGCATTGTTATATATTGTATAAGTTATTTTCATTTCCATTTTTACACAGGACAAGCTTTAAATCCTCTTGGACATATATTTTATAACAGTGGCCACAAGTATAATTGTGGGATATAGCTTTGATAGATATCAAGAATGAATCATTATTATCTGACTGTTTCCTCCAATTTGTTGATTTATTGACTGAGAGTTCAGCTCAGACTTTTTCTGGAAGAGTGCTCTTATTATTTGTTTTCACCATTTACTGTGAAGTGTAGTTTGCTTCTGTAATTAGCAAGGCCTTGTAATCTCCTTGCTATATTAATTTGTTGATTAATATGAATTATGAACTGCAAGCATTTGTGTGAATTGTGATCTTGTTGATTAGTATATGAATTTGTAAAATTCGTAGATTATTAAATTGACGTACTTTATATGGAAAACAACAGATATGACAAGCACATAAGGTATGAATCACGAAAAGTTCGTGCAGAAAGTAGGGTGAGAGTCAAGGGTCGATTTGCCAAGATGGAGCAGGAACACTAAAATCACGGTAGGCTGGTATGACACCATAACTATAAGTCCCAGCTCAAATCACATACATTATGTAACAAGTCTCTTGTATTTTGCAAGTGATGCATCCTTGGATCCAGAGCTAGGATATTATATACAGACATTTTCTTGCAATATAGTTGACACTAGTCTTTTTATTATTCCCTTTGCACCATAATTGATTGCACCTGAGGTAGAGGAATAGGTGCAGTCTGCTGTAAATCAAAATCTAATTCACTGGGGTCTTTGGCCTTGGATAGTGTTTGTAGAGTTTCTTGTGGACTTAGATTTTTGTCATGTTGATTATTAAATAATAATGTTGATGAAAAAACTTAAGATAGAATGTGGACTCCTTAAATTGGTTTGAACAGGTGTTGAACATTCCGTGGGAGCAAGTGAAAGCAAGTTATACTTTTCGTAATGTTTGAATATTCTGAGAATGTGAAGGCTGAGGTATAACAACTGAGAATGTGCTACCTGAGGATTTGTGACAAAAAGAACACCTTGTATCTTATGCAATTTCATTGTTCATTGTTCTGTCAAGGGGGATATGTTACTGGATCTGTACTCAGCCAAGTCTGCATGTGCTTTTCCCACTTTTAAATTTCTCTTAACAGAATGTGCTTTCAAGTAGTTCTAGAACAATTAGTTCTGCTAAGTGCTGATTCAGCAAAAAGCGGGTAAATAGAAGTGTAAAGTGCACAAGCAAAGGACACAAACTGTCTAATTTATCAGACTAATTGGCTGGAAATACTGAAGTATGTGTTGATGAACAGAATGAAGTTCTAATAATCTAATCTGTTCTGTCTTCATCCATATTGCCAGGTTATGTATGTAACTTTCAGTCATAATTTAGTCCATTGGCATTTGATTGAATGCAATGCATAGGAGACAGTTCTTGTCTTATAGGAACCTTGTAATATTCAAAAAATTTATATATGTTTTGATCTCGCCTTATAAATCTGATAATGTACTATCGTCTCTTCATTTCCATATCATGTCTACTTAAAGCATTGATATCGTGTTGGACAGATATCTTTAGTATTTGAAGTATATATGGAGCAGAAAAGATACATGGAGAAGGAGTCATTTTACTGGCTAAAGCATTCTTCTGTAGTTGTTTCAGAAACACAGTAGCTTGGATGATGTTAACGTTCCAGCAAAACGTAAGCTTTTACAAATTGTTTTTCCTTGTTACACATTAGAGAAATGCTAAAAACACACCTCTGACGCAATCTTTGTCATTAAGAGAAAGTGTGTTTCTAGCACTTTTCTAACACTATGAATGCTAAAATGATAGAGTTGCAGAATATTGATTGTAGACATTTCTTAGATATTTACGGAAGTGTGAGGTGTATATACCAAAATAAAATAAATAAAATTGCGAGAATAGTACACGACTCAGTGAATAGCTTGGAATAAATGCCGGAAGGCTATTGTTTTGACGATCAATAGTTTTTCTTTTTCCCTTTCGTTTCCTTGATAAAAAAAATCTTGCTATGTTGAAGTTTTCACTGATATGGTCATCTCACATCTAACCCATCTTGGTACTGTTTATGTCTGAGAAATGAAAGGAAAGTCCTTAGCTTGAGCATGATTGAAGAAAGAGGTGATACTATTGTACTATATTGGTTTTAAATCTTTGAACTAAGTAGCTAAGGACTACAAAGCTGTCCCAGGAGCTGCTACTGCTTACTGCTATCAAACAATTTGTACGCACTAATAAACAGGTCATTGAAGAACGTACTGGTTAGTAGGGTATGTGTCATTCTCTTGCAACAAGGCTCTTGATTAATACTAAGGAAGGTTGTGCCACATAAATAATGGTAATAAATATACACAAGTTCTAAGGAAGACGTTAGTTGCAGATGGATTGGTTGAGTTATGATTGTATTCATGCATGAACTGTGCATCGTCGTGGTAGGTGCCACTCTTCCCAAAGTGAAGAAATTTGTTGGTCCCCACACGTTTTGGCCCCCTTGGCAACTACTGCATATATAACATTGTCTTCCTATATGAAAATATCATACGAAATTAGCAGCCAGTGAGGTCTCTTTCTAACGTTTCTCGAATATCCCAACGGGGTTCTTTTTACCTAAAATAAAGCACATTCAATAATGGAGCCACGTTGAGGCAAAGGTTTCCCATTGACATGAAACAGAAAACAAAGGATTTTTGTTTTGCGTTGTTTTTTGGTCCAGTTAAAGGAAACTTGGGATGAGTGCTTCATATGCGGTGTTGAAGTTGAAAACTCATCACCTTAAGTCAATGTTTGAAATTAGATTCTTCCAAGTTTACCAGTAATACAATAACTTAAATCGCACTAAAAAGTTAATGCCTTAGGTGTCAGTAATAACGGCACAAGAACTAAAACTTTATGTTACCCGTCGGAAGCATATTGTTAAATAACAAATAGAAAGTGTAAGGTATCTTTGGACAATTTTTTAAAACCATTTTTTCAAGAAAAAAAAAAGTAAAAATAAAAGAAAATAAGTTTCTTAAAAAGTTAAAATTACTTTATGTATAATTTTTTTTTTACTTTTTTAGTTTATGTATAAGAGACTTGTAGTGATTTCTGTCTTTCTCACCCTATCTAGTTATTTTTAGGGTGACAAATGTTAAATGTTAATTCTAATTTAGGATTTATTCATCATTCTCATTCACTCTTACCACCAATTCAATTTATATTTCTTAACTCTCTCACCCTAATTGTTTATATGTTTGTTCGAAACTAAAACTATATACTCGAGTAATTGGGTAGAAAATTTTATTTCATTTTTCTATAAAATGGCTAACTTTGGAATTTGTTGAGAGATTTTTGGGTTGAACTTGTAATATTTGTAAAAAAAAAAATTATTTTTTCAATGTTGTTTGCCTCTCTTTTTTTAACAAGAATGAGTTGATTACTCAATTACCTGATGGAAAAGGATGTTCTTTTGTTTTCTAAATAATGGTGGCTCTTGATTTGAGTAGAAGAACATTTCTACTTATGTTGAAGATGTGTTATTTAAAATTGAGAGAGAAGTTGTTTTAAAAAAATACTTATTAACAAGAACTAAAAAATATATATGATTTATGAAAATAAATATTGTAATGGATAATTATTTTCATGTAAAAAATTAAAGTTCACAACAATTTTTCAAAACTAAAAAACTAAATCTAAAGTGATTTTGGTTTCTAAAATTTTTAAACTATAAAACTCCCTAAACGGGATTAATTAAATTCTCTACCAACCATATGCCCTCGTGTTATAAAATTGAAATCTCAGTCAATCTTACATGTTGGATGTGCATGTTTAGACCCAAGAAAGAAGTGATTGTAAATATCAGAAGTAAAATAAAGAAATAAATAAATAGCAAATACTCCTACAAGAGTAATAATAAAATTGTACATTAATGTTGTAGTGAAACATAATTCGACAAACAAATATAAAACACAGAATAAATTGCAATACTAATATTTGTAATGATAAACATGTTTTTAGCAATTAAAAAGGTTATAGATTCCTAATAGAAAAATAATTTCATAACTCTTCAAATATTAAAAATAAAATGGCAAAAGTTAATTTGTTTAGAATAAGTTTCTCAATTTTTTTTATAAGAGCACTATAAAATGTAGGAGCAAAATAGCTTGGAATTTTCGAGGCTTTAGTGTTGTGAATACCTTTTGGTCGGTGATCTGAAAATTCTTTCTATCAACAATGAGTGATCTGAAAGTTGTGCATTAATATCACACTATCAAACTCTTCTTCTTGCTTTGTCTTCATATATGTTTTTTCTCCAACCTTTCTCACTTTATCAAATGCCTACTTTTGATATTACTCATTATAACACGAGAGAAAGAGAGAGATTCTGATTGAGGGAAGAAACAAGAAATTCTGATTGAAACTATGATATGTCAGAATCAATCTTCACCTCATTAATGTATTCTTATCAACACTCTTTTTTATCGAGAAAAAGTGAAAATCAAGTTCAGAAGATATAAGAGAAAAGAGAAGAAAATACTGAGAAGAGAGAGATTTTCTTAAAATCAATAATTCTCCTATGATATATCTAAATTTTTTAATTTTACTTTCTAACTAAAAAGGTAAAAAAGTATATGAAAAGTAAAGATGAGTGAATTTATTTTCTAATTTTTGTGCCATTACATTACATTAGTATCTTTTTAAGTGAACTAGTACTCTAACTATGTCTTGAATCTGTATTTGATGAAACAAAAAAATAATTTTTTAAAATATTAATATCACTTTCAACTTGAGAACGTTTACATTAATAAGTTGATTTAATTTTTTTAAATATTTATGTTTTAATTTAGTGGTATACTATTTTAGATTAACTTTTATCTAATCATATATTGTTGTACGTAAAAATAAATTTAGTTATTGTAATTAAAAGTGTCAAATTAATTCCTTTATTAAGCCTTCACTTAGTCTATTCACAACCATTATAAAAATATAAAAATAATAAACTCAAATTTATCCATTTAATTTAATGGATAATGGATAAAAATTTATCCAACTAATTTTTCCATTATTAAACATATTTTAAACTCATCCTTTCAAAAAAATTATAAAAACATATTTTAAGTTTGTTTTGCGAAAATCACACACACAAAATATGAAAGGATATTCCGGATAACATAATAAAATAATGAATATTTCTTCCTGAACCTTAAACCCTACAGTTTTCTTCCCGCATCCCTACATTTTACAAAATATTCAAATTACCCTTAAGAATTTTGGATGGTTCCTGAATAGGGTTTTGTAGTAAAAGGTATTTCTGAAATAGAAAATCCGATAGACAAAAAAAATATTTCAAATATCCTTTTCAAAATATATTTTTTTGACTTTCAGAATGGTAAATCTATAATTAATAAAATTTGTTCTAAATAGTCTTTAAAAGTGTAAAAGGGTAAAATATGTGATTTTTGAAAGGGTAAAATAGTCTTTTCCATAAATCATAGGGTGCAGGGAGAAAATTGTTGAGGTGCAGGAAGAAACACCAGTAAAATAATTGTTTCTTTAAAGTGAGAAAGGCATAATAATAGCCCAGTTCTTTTCCAAAAGCCTCCGTGGAGGATTATAGGGTAATTATGAAGGTGAAAAGTCTAAATGTGAATACCAAATATATTGTGTTTGGATTTACATTCTTATGATATGTTTATGCAAAAATAATGTATTTTATACATACCCTACGGTCATCATACGTATTTTTGTTGTCTAAAATTTGGTTCAAACACTCCTATCTGGGCTTTCTAGTTGCAGCTTGTGAAAAATATAATTTGGACTTCAATCCATTGTAAGTTGGAGAAGTATTGGTTTGGCCCAAAATTACAAATGAATATTGAGGTATTTCTTTTTGCACCCTATAATGTCCATCCACAACCATATAAGGGTGAGTAAAATACCAATTGTCTCTAAACATGTTTTTGTGCTTCATATGTTTTGCTTTTTTATCTCGCTGCTTACTCTTCTCTCTTGTCCTATTAGTTGTGCAATATTCTTAATTTCAGTTTTGAAGAATTTTTAGAATGTGTAATTTGGAAATTATTTTTTATTGTAAAATCTTAAAGTGTTGTTTGCGAAGTTTAACTTATAGATTATGGAAATCTATTTTACATTGTACAATTTAAACATCAAATTTAATTTTAAAAATTGTGTTTTAAATTATACAATTCAAAAGTTAATTTTAACTTTTTATTATTTAATCTGAAATCAATTTTGACTTCTATTCTATATCATATATTTTGAAAGTAATTGCTTTTTCCTTTTAGATTATATAATTTAAAATATTCTCAAATTACACAATTCAAGATTAACTTCAACCAAAAGAGTTGTTTGAAACAAACTCAAACTTAATAATCTTCACTTTCACTTTAGATAAAATAGTGTGTCAAGATCCATCTCTCAACATCTCCAACTTCTCCATGAGCTCTCCACGCCAACCTCAACAAAAAAAACCAACAATGGTATGCCTACACCATTGCCATATAATAAAATAAGGACAATTTAGGTATTTTGAATTTTATGGGGTGCACATGGGAGTTATGGGGGTGGAAAAAGAAATAACATATTGATTATGGAGAATAAAGCCCAATAATTTGTAAGGCTAAAGATGACCCATCACATTTAAAACCTGAAGTTAGGAATAATGCTTCTGGAATTGGATGATTGGAAATTGCATGCTATAAAAAGGTTGAATAAAAAGTATATTTCGTATTTTTAAATTTTCCATTTTTAAGGACTATCTATAAGGTAACAAACTTGTAAGAATCCAAAAAAGTGCAAAATAGGTTAATATGTATTTGAAATTTATTATTTATCATTTTTCTACTTTTATTTGTTTAAAACAATTCATATAAAAATAGGTTAAGAAGATTTTAACTTTGTTATTTATTTTTAGTTATTTTTATGTAATTAAATTAGGAAATACAATCGGACATGAGAAGAAAATACAGGTTTTAGTATACTCATTTTTTAAATAAAATTTTATATATTTTTTAAATATTATACTCTTAATTTATTTCCTATTACATTTTTAAAGGTTAGATAATTTTAATTTTTTTAATTTTAATTTGACATTAAAAAGAAGAAAATATATACTCTTTAAATATTACATTTTTAATATTATTTTTCCTTTAAAAATGTTTAATAAATATTTTAACAAGTATAAATGTGGTACATGTATATTCGTTATTCAATTGAATATGAATTTTTACTTAAAAAAAAAAAGATAAGTATATTAAAATTTGTATCATCTTACTTTTTGTTCTTCCTAAAATTTATCTTTAAGTTAATTTAAATATTCTTATGTATGTATACGTTTATTTGTAATGTAAGTAACATTTGATAAGATTTTTTAAAATACCGAAGTGGTAAATAATAATTTAAGATAATAAAAATAAAAATGAGAAATTAGGAAGTCATACACTCAAATGGCTTACATGGGTTGATTTTTTTAAAAATGCTATAAACAAGCAAAATAATTGCTCTATTTTGTTATTTTTAAAATTCAGTGAAACAAATTATAGATTATAACTTATCACGTACCCTGCAAAACACAGTGAATGGAGGCAACGTGGGAACAATCATGTTTGAGACAAGTTCTTAGGATTATGTTGCCATATGGATTTTGCCATGTGCCCTCACTCAATAAGCTACACTCCCTTCCCATCATTCTTGGGATTACAGTAATCATAATATATTAAATATCTTTATTTTTACTGTGTGAATTTCAGTATGAAAAATATGATTGAAGAGAGTAATATTTAGCGGGCAATGTAAGTTAATTATGATATATGAATAGTATTAGTAGGAATACATTAATTTGAGTTGAAGAAGGAAGGTGGAGAAGGTTTTTTTATATTGATCTTGGGTGCATACCTACTTTTCGAAAGTGAAGTGGCTTTGTCATGCATTGAGAAACAAAGTAGCAGCTACCTATATTTACTGTTACTGCTCTTAAATAAATCGACCTACCATCTGCCAAAGTGTATTCACTACAAACAGACGAACCACATTCAATTTAATCACTACAAGAGCCATAAAAAATTAAATATAGCACCTATATTTTTAAGTTCAAGGTCTAAGCAAAAACCACATTCACACAAGAAAACCCTTTGACACTACAAATATATATATATATATATATATATATATATATATATATATATATATATATATATATATATATATATATATATAAAGTAGTTTAACATGTGACTATCTAGCTTCTTGATCTGTAATGGAGTTTGAGAACAGAATGCAGCACCAGCAAGAGAAACACCGTGGAGCCAATAATGGAGAGGACCAATGCAGCTGTCATGTGGCGGCAATAGGCGTCAAAGACGTCGCACACTTTCATCCATTGCACGTGCGTGTTACCCTTCTGTGCTATCACTCCCACTGCACAAGCTGCACCATTGGCTGAGAACAACAGTGCCATCAACGCAAGGTCTAAAGCGGTTACCACCAAATGAGTCACATCGCTTTTTCTTGTTCCTCTGTTTCTTGCCATCACTGTTATCACCAATGATGCAGCTGCATATGAGCATGCTATTGCGTTTGACACCACGAAAAACCTGTTCCAGATATTCATGTTAATTATTAATATATTCTCGGATCGCAGTGGAAACAAAAAACCAGTTACTATATCTAAGCTATGACATATTGGACAACAGTTAGTAAATACCTCTCCAATTCTGATGCCTATTTCTGCATTCCAAAGTATAAAGTGAAAGGGAAAAGAAGTTGTTGTTTTAAGATTTTTTTTCTTAACTCTCTTAACTTGTACCTACTTCTTTACTGAGCAAGCAGTATATACAGAAGGAGTGTACATAATTGTTGGTTGTTGAACCAAGAAAAAATAACTATATTTATACAATATCTGACATGAATTCATGCTTTCTTTGTCAATTGCTCTTTTCATATTTTTCTTTCTCATCCAAAATCTTCTCCAAAAATAGAATGAAGTTTAAAATTTTTGTTTACAAATAACTAGATATATAGACAGTGATGATTAACAAATAAATAAACAACTAGATTTAGAGAGAGCAAAAAATAAAAACTAAGTAACTAGAAGGTTATATATGGAAGCTTACACCATAGCAGACAAATATTCCCACTTAGCAGTGGCTTTGAATTGCATCTCAGCGTAGGAGATGAGTTTGGTCTCATTGTCGACAGCAACAACGATGGTTGCAACAAGAGTGAGTGAGAGGCCGAGAAAGCGCAGCAAGAGATCGTAGGGTCTTTCTTTAGTTGGGCTCTCCACCACCTTGACATCACTGTGCACTCCATCCACGTTGGTCTTGGACTGGCTGCTCATAACTGGATCTGGTGGTGTTGTGAGGAAGCAAAGTGATGTGAGAATGTGTAATTTAAAGAAGAGTTGTGTTGTAGGAATGTTATGAGATATGATTTAATAAGGAGAAGATGTATGAATGAGAAAGGTGGGGAGGTTGGAGATGCATTCAAAGCAGCTCGTACGGCCTCTGCATATTTATTGTCATCAACTATACTCATATGTGTTTTACTTGGAGACTCATCACATTAATGCTATTGTGTCTTTCATTCATTCATAACCTTCTTCTTTAAGTTAATGCTAACCATTCCATCTCTAATCTGGGTATTTGTTAAATAGATGCACCTACATTCAAAGATGTTTTTGGATTCATAATAATACACACACAGTCATGATATGAACAAGCCAAGTAAATAATAAGTGTTAAGAATAGAAGAAAAAATAATTTTTTATTGAAAAGGTAGTCCAAGAAGATAAAGAAAGTTTAAAAGGTTGTAAACTATTTTTTCCGGTCTGAATGTGATGAGCCCCCCACAAGTTTCATCAATATATTCAAAAAAAAAATACATTAAGGATTAATAAATAATTAATAAGATTAGACTAGGTAATATATTTTTAATTATGATCTATATATTAATATCAGTTTAATAGAAAAAAATTACATTATTATTACGCATTTATTATACCGAATACATATTTTTTTTAGGTGTTCTTCAGAGAATGAATAAAGAAGGAAAAAAAAAAAGGAAGGAAAACTTGATTGAAGGAGAAGAATGAGAGTTGAAGAAGGAAAAGTTAGCCAAACAAATTTAAGAAATGAAAGAAGAAACATGTACCAACTGCTGCAACTGCTGGAAGTGAATATATTCAATCGGAAAAAATTCTTCCATTTTGTTTTGAAGGGTACTAATAAATTTGACTATAGAATGAGTTATTATCCTATAATAAAGAGAGAAATTAAGTTATAGTGTGTTTTGTGTCTTTATTGCTATTTATTATTTCAAAATCTAACAAAGGTTATGATTAATATTACATGTTAGAAGGATTGCATTCCAAAATATTGAATGGTAAAAATGATATTTAAATCGACAAAAATAATCATGACAGATTGTGTTTTTAAAATAATTATTATAAAAGTGGTCAAATTTATGATTGGATGAAAACTACGTTTGCTTTCCTCTGTATTTTATCTTTGTTTTTATAGTATCGTGTGAATTGTCGTATTTATATATCTTTTTTTTTTATGTTCTAAATATAAAATTTTACCAAGTATCCATGAGTTATTTTCTTACTTGTTGTATATGGACACCTACACAAATATCTTATTAATGTTTTTTTTTTATCGTTTTCTTTTTATTACCTTTCACATTTATATTGTGTGCATGGATATTTTTTTGGTCGTATCCTTCCCTTTTTAGCTTTTCTCTCAATACGTAGATATAGAAAGGAAAAAACAAATATAATAAAGTTATGTGACTCATAAAGGAAAGAGTTATCAGTCAAAAGATATATATAGGAATGTCTAAACATGTCAAAGAATTGAATTGTCACCATTCAATAAAAGAAAAACAAAATCTCTACATTTTGCTAACAACTAAACTTAAAATCTATATTTAATAAGGTCACTAATCAGAATGAAATCATACAAATCAGTAGGTTCACTTTGTTAAATAAAAGATCGCATCCACTTTTTTGTTCTTGGGTTTCCCTACACATTTGTTCTCCCAGATTTTTATTTGTTTTCCATCACCAACTTTTTTCTGTCTTTCTATACCACATACTTCATTTTTTTTTTTCACCATATAAAAACATGATTCAATTTGTACTATATTTTATTGACCAGAATACTATACTTTTTAAAAATATAAACAAGATAAAATTAATTAATAAAATATCTGTTGCATAAAAGTTGACAGTGAAATTAAGAAGAACGGGTATAAGAATTAAGAGTAACAACTCCTTCCATATAAGAAAAGGAGAAACTAAGATTTTTTTTTATTTTTTACACAACCACCTTATAAATATGAATATTAATTTTATTTATATTTATTATCACTTAAATATAATATTTTATTATTAAAAAGTGTAAGAGAAGTTTTAAAATTAAGGGGCTTCAAACTATCATTTTATCTTTTTTTTTTCAGTAACAAACATGAGTTTGGTACAATTAGTTTATGAAATGTGATATGTATATCGTAAAATGATAAAAATTTTCTTAAATAAAGGGTATAGATCAAAATACATTCTATAATTTTTTTTTTCAAAATTTATTTTTGGATTTGAATTTCTGGAATTTTTGAATTTTAAAATCTATTTTCTGAAATACATTTTGAGAATTTATTTTCTGTAATATATTTTTCTTACTTTTGAGCTATTATTATGGAATGGAATTTTGATTTTTTAATTCTATTTTAAATTTTTTTTTTAAAATATAAAAATATATTTCAGATTTACTTTTCATAATATATTTGATTGTATTCTAGATTTTTAATTCTGGAATAAAGGTATTTTTGGAAATTTAAAATTGCGGCAAAAAGAAATAGCCTGAGTTTGGACCTTTAGCTCCTTATCATTTTATTGGGTCCAGTCCATATCTTATTTGAGCTGGAGGGAAAGTCCACAAAAAATCTTCTTCTCCGCGAGGCTGGTAATCTGCAAATTGCTAGGGTTTGGTATTAATTCATCGTTGTTGCCCCAATCTGTTCTGAAGAACATCCACCTTCCAACAATGAAGAAGAATGGGGAACGCAGTGATAATCGCAAGAAGAAGCACATGATGAAGAAGAACTTTTCGAGGTTGGGCGGAGGTGGCCTTTCGCTCGAAGCTTTCGCCAATGCAAAGGCCAAGAACAATCACTATAACCCAGCTATCATAAGTACGCAATTTTGTGTCTTTTATTCGTTCAGCTTCTTCCTCACGCTTTCAACTCTTGTATCGTTTTATGTGTCTTCTAAATAGGTGTAAAATTTCTGTAATAATATGCTCTTAGCTGAAGGAATTGAAAAAAGAGGAATAGAATGTTGACATCCATTCGTAGTCTCTGTTGTGTTTAAATTATTATAAAGTCCTTTTTTTCCTGTGGTTGGAATTGTGAGTGATTAGGTGCATTTTTTGCATTCCATGTGTTTTATATTATTCCTGTTTACCATTATTGTTTGGATATTCTTATGATGAATTGGAAAGAAGTGGTAGTTTTATTTCATATCCCTGATCAGAGGAAAAAGATGAGTATTGGATGGAATTTAATGGAATACACTCCTTTGAGGTTCAGTTCCATCCTATTTTAAACAATCTAGACTATGGAGTGTAGAATCATTTTACTTCACTCCATTCTATTACTTTTACTGTAGCCTTACACAGTTGTAGTCTTTCTTTCCTTTTAAAAACTTTGTCACCCATATATCTTCCCACTCCTTTTGTCAAATTGTGCAATACCCTTATTCTTTATTTGCTGGAAGAATAATTGTTTATTGGCTGAATCAATGTGATGAAATTGATTGTGGTCTGATCATAAAAATTAATCATACAATAAACAAATCTTATGAAGAATAAATGCTAAGTGTAGTTATAACACCATTGGCACTTCATTGAAGTCCATCGCATCACAGCTTACTGTTGCTTCTTCTGCCTGAACTGGTACAGCCACATTTGCTGCTATTCACTGCACTAGCAGGTGCAACACGGCAATTTGTTTTTTCAATTCACTTATTTGGGTTTTGAAATCGAAAACTTATTCTGAAACAACCACGTGCCTTGTGTCCCTAAAACTTGACTCACTGTTCTCTGGCATCATCGCCAGCCATTTCTCATGTTTTCTGTCTGGTGCCTTCCTACTGTTCCCATCCTTGCTCCGCTGTCTGGCAGTATCACCAACATTATATTCTGTTTTATCCTTTTAGGTCACTCTCTGTTCCGAGCTATCTGTTAGAGCTTGTTCTGCCCTCTCATTTTGTTGTGCCAAACACAGTTATTTTATCTCTGCTCTCTATTGCCAGGATATGTATGCCTCTAATTGTGCGTGTATATGAAATATTTCACTTGTAATTAAAATTTCACAATAGCTAACATCCTGCTATTGTGGTTTTGGGGTCCGCTGTGAAATTTGTTTTCCCTTCTTTTTGTAGGGTGAGCCACAATTACAGCAACTTTCCAATACAGCAAAACATTTTCATATTATTTGCTCCATCGGTTTTTTTGTGCTAAAAGCTCTAAGCACATAACAAGTGTGATCTTTTTGGCACTGCCTGTGAATGATTGTGTGGGGAGACGGGGAAGGGTTAAAATCCAACGTGGACATAACAGTAGTTATTTAGGTAAATAGCTTTTCCCACAAGGGGACATTTGTCAGAAATCCCGTGGAGCTAGTTCAAATTGTTCTGTTAATGTAATTAAACATTTTGGTGATGATCAAACCTTGAATCCTTGTCACGATATGTTCAGATTATGTGATTTCTTCATTTTCCAATAATAACATGTCGTAAAATTTTCTATTATATGTGGTCTTTAAGACATGATCCTGTCATGATAAGCTTAGTAAATTAGGCTCTTAACCTTCGCTTGAATTCTTATTATATCCTTTATCATACAGAAGTATGAATTGAGGTGAGAATGAGTGTTACCATATCTAACTTCCTTTGTGAAAACCATTATACTCTTCTCACAGTTGTTGTTTCTTTGTTGTCAGAGAAGCAAAGGGAGTTCTATAAAAATGCCAAGAATGTGAATAAGTTTAAGAAGTTGTTAAAGCAGCAAAACCAGCAGAATGATCCCACCTTGGCTCAGGGACATGATAAGGTTTGATATCTTATTAGGTGCTTGCTTTTGAGTTTTTAACATGATTGCGAAATCACGAGGCATAAGAGTATGTACTGTGGCTTCAATTCATAAATTACCACTCTTTAGTCTGTATTTATTTTTTTGGTGCGTATATCCATTTCGTTTCGTTTGCTGTTACAGAATGTAAATGAAACTGGCGAGTACAAGGACAAAAGTGAAAGGAGGAGGAGGAAGAACAGTGCTTTTAGTTTAGAAGAACTGTACAAAAAGCAGCATGAAGAGAAAGAGAAAGAAAGAGCGGAGAGAGAGGCAGTCCTGAGGGTAAAGAAGGAAGAGAGAGAACAAGCTGAAGCTCGGAGAAAGGCTTTGCGGGAAAAGATGCTTAAGAAGACCCGAAGAGGGCAACCTGTTATGAAATACAGAATTGAGCATCTTTTGGAGACTATTCAAGCTTCAACTAAAAATGTTGCTGGCAGTAAATCATAAGTAGGGACGAATGTTGGAGAACATCCTTCTGTTATATTTTATCAGCATCGTAATGTTTCTGGTTAAAAGAACACGACTGATATTAATTTGGTGGCCAAGCTTACTGAGGAACCACGGACTACGTTGATTACGATTATATATTATGTTGGTCAGTATACTGTTGATCACAATTTTGTGGCAGACTAAATCTCCAGCATTTCATCCATGTCGTGGTTGTATCAAATGTTGTAATGAAAATTCATTATAGTAATTGCTCTGTAGAAGCAGCGATAATCACTGTAACTAGTGAGTACATTTAAGTTGACATTTGCCCAGAGTTAAATATAAAATGTAGAATGTTTATCATACAAAGTCTCTTTAAGTTATTCTCATACGTATGCAGTTGAGACCTTTGAATCTGCTACAATTCATGTAAATACCTTCCTGACGCAGGTAGCAGTTGCTTCTAATTCTTCTCACAGATCAAACGTAAGTGGCAGAAATCTCATCAGAAATTCCAACATCTTAACCATTTACTCATCAATAAAATCCGTTTAAGTTATCCACAACATGTGAGAAAAAAAAATTACCAATTCATATGCACATCTAATAACACTTGAAAGTGGGTATTTCGGTGATCGAAAAGCAGCTTCTGTTTTATTCATTGCAATTGTATACACAGTATCGTTTCAGCTATGAGAGGCAGAGGAGATGAATATGGGACATCTCCAGTTATCTGCTTTTAGCTGTATGAATTACACAGATAAAGCGACAAAGGAAGGCAGAAAAATGAAAATTGAGCTAATGGATGCAAAGAATGAATGGGAAAACTTTAGATTGAAATAGAATCTGTAGCAAGTGACAACATATTGTGGGGAGAGAAAAGGATCAAGGCCAGCGATACACCACAACCTGCCTCTTTGGGGAGGAGCAGATAATCATGAGAGTGAGAGCAATCACCAGCGCCATGAGAAGTCCCATGAAGTCTATGCATAACTCCACGCAAGCCATTATTGCTATATCTCTTGGTCTTGCGTTTAAGTCTTGCTAGCTCTGCAAAAACAATCAAAGGCAAAATAAGTTTATGTATGGCCACGCTATTCCACTTATCTTCTTATGACTTGTCTCTTGCTTTTCAAATTAGACAATTCCAAGTCTATTTATTTAACTATGATTTATGACCTTTCTCATGGCGGGCCATTGCATGGTGGTTGGTTCAATTGTACCAACGTTGACCCAATGAAGGGACATGCGTGATCTTACTATTTGTTTAATACAAACATTTTTTGAAAGTGGAAAAATTAATCATCCCATTTTCTAGTTTTAATATGGAAGTAGTTTCAGTTACATTTTTTCTTGGATCATTCATCCCTCCCATCAGTTTCTTCTTTTCACACCTGACTTCCTGTACCAAAGTCTGGTGAACCCTATCTCACGTTGATTTTCAATTTTCAATCAAACAACAATATTCAATATCATTCTAGAAAACATGCCCTAAAAATCAGTAAAATAATCATTTTAGAACTCCTGGTTTACTCTAATACCCATCTCAAACTTGTCACTAAACTAAGTCACATGGGAGTAACATAAAATTACGAAGGTCATTCACCATGAATTCACTTGTTCATCATCTTTCAAATGTGAAGTCTAAAAAGCAAGGAAGTGGGATCAATCCATATTCAAACAATTAAAATTAAAATAATTCAAGGTCTTTGGTCTTTATTATGCTTTGGAGGCTGAAGAAGCTAGAAAAAACAAAAACTCGTTACGAAACGAAATCAGCTTTGTTACCTTGAATTGGAATAAATTGTTCCTGCAACTATATTCTAATTTCAATTAGGTACTCGAGATTCTTTTCCTCGAATTATTATATACTAATTTATGTGTACTATTTTGTTGACATTAGCTGGGCCTAACTTTTAATTAATAACTTAACCACCCATTTTAGACAAGTTCCGTGTTAGGTTCCAAAAAATTATGATTTAGCTACCCTATTTTCTTACAAACAAGAATTAATATATAAAATTATTATATTCCTTATTTCCCATCGAGAAATTCAAGTGTGTTTACTTGATGTTTGAAATTCATCTTACACTCAAATAGGTTTCTTCCTATTACTTCTGCTGAATTTTATGCCAAATATCACATTGTTTGAGCTTAAATTTTGTTTATATATTAAAAAACTTGGTTTTAAAATCAATCAATTAAAAAATGTACGAAGAGAATACTATTAACGTTAAATAAACAAGTGAATAACTTGAATCTTAAAGAAAACTTTTCGTGATTATTTGATGAAAGTGAACACGAAGCCTTAAAGATAACATTGGAAAGTCGTAGTATTAAAGGATACGGATACCAGAGTTATAGAAGGATTCTAATATTAATTGGGTGTCTTTTATAATCATCAGTTGTTTCTCTTTATAGAGAGAATAATTGAGTGTCTTTTATAATTATCAGTTGTTTCTCTTTATAGAGATGAATAACCTTTATTTTGTCTTTGTATGTTATGATTCTAGTATTTAATTATTGACTATTTCCCTCTTTAGTTAAACCTAGAATGAGTATACTACTTGTATATATTCAGACCATATGTTTTGATTTGAATAATAAGAAAAAAGATATATTCATTCTCATATCCTTTGTCTTCAATTTACTCTTTTGTTCATCTCTGTTCCCTTTTGTTCATCTCTGTTTCCTTTTGTTCATCTCTGTTCTATTTTGTAATATGGTATCAGAGCTCTGGTTGCTACATTTATCTATGAAGTTGTTGATCCCTCACAAGATCTTTGTTCACCTTACCATGTTAGTTCATCAGATAATTCATCCTTGAATAGAGTTTACTCTCTCATTACACAATAAGAGAGACAAGTTTTTGATGATCAATCCAAGGCAATGATTGCTACTAGCAAAGGAGGTTATAAAAACAATGCTATGACCTATGGCATGGGTGGTGGATATGGAAGAAGATATACTTCCAAAATTTGCAGTTATTATGGAAAGACAGGGCATACTGTTGATACATGCTATAAAAAGCATGGCTTTCCACCCCATTTCAAGCTTCAAAATCGGAACCATGATCAGAGTCATGTAGTTTTTCAGAATACAAAGTTTAGTAATAATGAGCAGAATCATCAAGGTTCAAAGTCAGAAGTGGAGTCTCAACAAAGTGGTTTTACTCCTGAGCAGTTTCAAACATTGTTAGCTCTTTTACAACAGGTCAAATCCATTGACAATGCTTTTAATCAAGTCTCTATTATTCCCTCCAATCCCTCATATCAAACAAGTAATAATTTTATTTCTTCCTTCAGTTCTTGGATTATTGATAGTGGTGCTACTGATCATATTTGTTCATCATTAACTTATTTCACTTCATATCATCAAATTAATTCTATTTATGTCAAATTACCAAATGGAAATCAAGTCGTTGCCAATTATTCTGGAAGTATTTTTCTCAATCAAAATCATGTCATAAACAATGTTTTGTACATTCCTTGCTTCAATTTTAATCTTCTTTCAGTAACAAAATTGATTGATAAACTATCTTGTGTTATTACCTTTGACTCTAATGGTTGTCACATTCAGGACAAGATATCTAATGAAATGATTGGATCTGCTAAGATGCAAGATAGACTTTATATACTCAGGATCCCTTCTTACCAAAAACTTCAAATCGCACCCATCAAATCTACACACACCATCAATACTGTTAAAGTTAGTGCTAGTGATCTAGAAACCCTTTGGCATTTTCGATTAGGTCATATTTCAAATACATGCATTGATGTTATCAAGAATAAATTTTCTTTTGTTAAATATAACAAATCTTTTGTTTGTGATGTTTGTCATTTTGCAAAGCAAAAAAGACTTTCATTTCCTATTAGTACATCTAAATCAAAAAAATGTTTTGATTTGATTCATGTAGATATTTGGGGACCATACTCAATACCATCAATTCATGGTCATAAATATTTCTTGACCATAGTTTATGACTATTCGAGGTACACATGGATTTTTCTTTTGAAACAAAAATCTGAAGTTGTTAAGGTTTTGGAAAATTTCGTTATCTTTGTTCAAACACAGTGTGAGACAACAATAAAAATAATAAGAACTGATAATGGAATTGAATTTTTCATGACTAGTTTTTTTTATTAGTAAAGGAATAATACATCAAACATCATGTGTCAATAACATGGTCATTTATTAGATGTAGCAAGAGCTCTTATGATACAATCTCATTTACCCAAAATTTATTAGTCATATTCTATGATACATGTTGCGCATATTATAAACATGCTTCCCACACCTGTTTTAAACTATTCTTCTCCTCATGAAATACTTTTCAAAACTGATGCATATTTTAATGGATTAAAGGTGTTTGGTTCTTTATGTTATGCTAGCACTTTGTCAACAAATAAAAGAAAATTTGATCCAAGAGCATCAAAATGTGTTTTTATTGGTTTTCCAAGGGAGACAAAAGGATATATTTTGTTAAATATTCAATCAAGAGAAATTTTTGTGTCTAGGAATGTTGTTTTTTATGAACATGTTTTTCCATACCAAAGGGTTCAAGATACTACCAATGAAACTAACAGTCCTAACATTAATGATCAAATTTTATTTGCTGAAGATCAACCTGTCTTAAGTCAGCCATCACAAGCCATTCTTGTACCTTGTGATAATACACCTTGTGATAATGTTGTAAATAGCAGTGATAATAATTGTGAGTCACACATTGAGATTTCAGAAGAAGATTGTTCCCATATAGATCAAAACCTCAATGAAAATCATGACATAGAACAAAGTTCTAAATCAGATCCATCTGTCCGAATGAGCACAAGAATAAAAAGACCACCTAAGTATTTAAAGGATTATCATTGTAATCTTAATGTTTCCAATACATCTTCAAGAGTTAAATATCCTTTGAATTCTGTTTTGTCTTATACCAATTTATCACCTTCTTACAAATCTTTTGTTATGTCTCTTTCTTCACATGTTGAGCCAAACACTTATTCTGAAGCTGTGAAACATGACTGTTGGATAAAAGTTATACAATGTGAGATATCTGCTTTAGAGTCAAATCGAACTTGGGAGACTGCTCTTCTACCTAAGGACAAAGCTGCCATAGGTTGCAAATGGGTATTCAAAATAAAATATAAGGCTGATGGGACAATTGAAAGGTATAAAGCAAGGTTAGTGGCAAAGGGATATACACAAACATAAGGCATTGACTATCTTGATACATTCTCTCCAATAGCAAAGATGACCACTGACTATCTTGATACATTCTCTCCAGTAGCAAAGATGACCATCATAATGTTGCTTCTTTCTTTAGCTTCTATTTATAATTGGGAATTGAAACAATTAGACATAAACAATGCCTTTTTACATGGAGATTTGAAAGAAGATGTATACATGGTTGTTCCTCCTGGATTGACTTCTATTCCACCAGGAAAAGTTTGTAAACTAAAAAGGCTTTATATGGCCTTAAACAAGCTAGCAGGTTTGCCAAACTATCATCATTTTTGCTTTCTATGGGATATACTCAGTCTATGAATGATCATTCCTTGTTCATTAATTCTTCTGAAGGATCTTTTACAGCATTATTGGTATATGTGGATGATATAATATTGGTAGGAAATGATAAAGAAGAGATTGCTCGAATCAAACAAGCCTTGAATCAGACATTCAAGATTAAAGATCGGGGAAATTTAAGATATTTTCTTGGTCTGAAAGTAGCAAGAAGTAAGACAGGAATAATGGTAAATCAAAGGAAATATGCATTGGAATTATTAAAAGATGCAGGTCTTTTAGCCTGCAAACCGGCACCCACTCCTATTGATAATCATGAGAAATTCTCTTCTACTGGAAGTGTTCATTTCACAGATATTCAAGCCTACAGAAGATTGATTGTAAGGTTTATATATCTCACTAATACCCGACCTGACGTAACATTTTCTGTGCAACAACTTTCTCAGTTTCTTGCTAAGCCTACAATTGATCACTATAATGCAATAATTAGAATCCTCAGATATATCAAAGGAGCTCCAAGTCTTGGTCTATTTTTCTCTTCCACTACTTCTGTTCATCTCAAAGCCTTTTGTGATAGTGATTGGGGCACGTGTAGTGATTCAAGATAATCAGTGACTAGTTTTAGTGTGTATCTTGGGAATTCTCTCATATCTTGGAAATCAAAGAAGCAAGGAACAATATCAAAGAGTTCTTGTGAAGCTGAATACAAGGCAATGACCACTATTACATGTGAAATTCAATGGCTAACTTATCTTCTTCAAGATTTCAAAGTTCCTTTTGAGCAACCATCTCTTTTATACTGTGACAATGACTCAGCAAGATATATTGCAGCAAATCCAGTGTTTAACGAGCGTACAAAACATAGAGAAATAGATTGTCACGTGGTTCGAGAAAAATTAAAGAAAGTTCTCATCCATTTGCTTCTCATTTCCACCACAGAGCAACTGGCTGATATTTATACCAAAGCTTTAAGTCCTCAATCTTTTAAGAATATTTGTTCCTAGCTGGGTCTCATCAATATTTGCTCCCCAGCTTGCGGCGGGGTATTAAAGGATACGGATACCAGAGTTATAGAAGGATCCTAATATTAATTGGGTGTCTTTTCTAATCATCAGTTGTTTCTCTTTATAGAGGAGAATAATTAGGTGTCTTTTCTAATTATCAGTTGTTTCTCTTTATAGGGATGAATAACCTTTATTTTGTCTTTGTATGTTATGATTCTAGTATTTAATTATTGATTCTTTCCCTTTTTAGTTAGACCTAGAATGAGTGTACTACTTGTATATATTTAGACCATATGTTTTGATTTGAATAATAAGAAAAAAGAGATATTCATTCTCATATCATTTGCCTTCAATTTACTCTTTTGTTAATCTCTGTTCCCTTTTGTTCATCTATGTTCCCTTTTGTAATATGATATCAGAGCTCTGGTTGCTACATTTATCTATGAAGTTGTTGATCCCTCACAAGATCTTTGTTCACCTTACCATGTTAGTTCATCAGATAATTTATCCTTGAATAGAGTTTACTCTCAAATCACTCTTTTACTCTTTTGCCTTCAATTTACTCTTTTGTTCATCTCTGTTCTATTTTGTAATACATAGTTTAATATCCTTTTTTTTATATAAGCATCATTTTAATTATTAGTGACTATTTCATGAAAGTGATTTTTTTTCTCCTGAGAATCGGGTCGAAAAATTTCAAAGGTGATGATCAAATCACTCTTCTACTAAGAGTGATCTGAATGGAAAGAGAACTCCACCGATTGATGATTTTTTCGGACACTCAAATCATTAAAAGTATAAAAATATTTGTGTAAAATCGGTGTATTCAGTATGTAAAAGTTGAGATAGTTCCGGAGAGTCATTACCTATTTATAGGTTTTTACTTGGACCATTTAAGAATGTATTAAATGATTTTTATAAGTTATAAATAAATTTTATAAGAACATCTCATTATCGGATTAAATGTTTAAAAAGTATATTAAATAAGTTGTTGTTTACTTGGATGCATCTGAATTTAAATGTGGATAAGTGCAAATAAAATCAAGATAATTATGTAAAGATAAACTTATTTAAGACAATTAATGAGAATTCCACAAATATTAATAAGTTCCTAGAAATCTAGTTGGTAATGATTATGGACCTTTAAAAATGATTGTCAACTTAGTCTTACATTCCGTCGTAGATAATGTCTTAATTTTGACTTGGATCAGACGATATAAACACAAAACTTTAAAATCAATCTTTCAAACCTTATACATTTTTACTATATTCTTTATACATTTATATTTTTACTAATTTAAACGTCGAAAACTCTTCTGCAAGTGGAGTCCTCTTCTCACCTTGTGATCGATGAACACTACGGATCACTATGCATAAAGAAATCATCTGATCACCACCTCGAGAATCATTTGAGTTAAAGATCACTAACTAGTAAAAAGAATCATCATATATAACATTGGTAAAATAATTCTTATAAAAACTAACAAACTTTATGATGATTTGTAATTGAATAAAAATATGAAGGATTTAGCTAATACTACGTCCAATTAACTCTATGAAAAATATTCACTATAAAAAGTTACTGTGTTATTGAAAGAAAGTTGTTTTCCCTTGTTTATTATTATGACCAATGATTAATTATATATAACTTACAATGTAACAGAATGATATAAAATATATTACTAATATTAAGGTACATTTTAACTAACATGAGTTATACAAATAAAGGAATGGGTGTTCATCTTATTTTACTGTCACCCTCATACCAAGTAGTCAACTTCATGGGCTTACCAATAATGAGCTGCGCTAAGATGGAAGAGAGTGGGTTTTTAGGCTCAGGCCCTAAACCATGAAGATTGGGTAGATTATTAAAAAAAACACGTGCTATTGAAAAATGGAAATAGTAGCAGAGACATAATAAAATAATAAAATAAGTGATGTAATAATTGAGGATTTTAAAATGCTTAATACGTAACGTGAAATGAAGAGTTACGCAGGCTAAAACTGATTCCAATAGTTTTGAGAAAAAGGGATGATTGGAATTTTGCAATGATAGAAGATCCATTTGCGAGTGTTATGAGAGTGGTAAAATGAGAAAGAAGGAAATGGGTGAGTTAATAATAAGAGAATAAAAATGATGATGGTCATGAACATGAAACGTGCGGCCATCATTAAGCAATGAAACCAGGTCTCACTGCTACTCCCACACCTTGCCTCTTTTTTCTTTTCACTACTTTTTCTTTATTTGATTGGATAAGTTTGGTGGGGACCAAACAGTCCGTGCAACAACACAATCTTCTTGTCTTGCCTACTTCTCCTCCCCACCACACTTTTCTCTGTTTTGTTTTTTTTTTTAGCTGAATTTAAGTTTCTTTTTCTATAAAACTAAAGTTGTTCACGACCACATCGTCTTCTACCAAATTTAATTGATGTGTTGTTTGGAACTATGGTGTTGTGGCAGCAGAGCAGTTTTGGTGGGAGAGTAGTAGCGTAGCAGTTTGAGTGAGTGTTGTATTGTTTATTGATTGATGGTGTGTGTGTGTTAAGATAGAGAAGTTGAATGAAGAAAAAAGGTAGGGACACCATCCAATGTGACCGAATCTATCACGTGGCTCACCAGTCGAGGATCTCCTCCTCTCTTTCCCCGATAAACATTGAATGAAAAGCAGATGTCACAACACCTGAGGGCATTTTTACCAGCCTAGCCTTTCCTATTTCTTTTGCTTTTTCAAAATGCCAGTGCCACAGAATTTGGGCCATTCACTAATTTGCCTGCCAAAGCCACCTGAAAACTGATTCCTCTCCTCCGCAAGCAAAACTTTAAAAATCTTACTCATTCTCTCCTCTTCTCAGGAGGAAGAGGCCACCAAAGATCCATTTGCAGCCTTTTTACACACTGCTTGGATTCCGATTTTGCAAGCTGTTGAAAGCAAAACATAATCGTAATCCGGTAATGAAATGCAGCAAGTTTTTACATCTCCACTTTTTTCGGCTAAAATGTGTAAAAAGGCGTACGAACAAAATACCTTACGATTCAGAAGCATAAAATAAAACTATATGTATACGAAAAGAAACAAAAATAGTAAAAATATTTAAACAAAACCTGATTGTTTTATCTGTGATTCTATACTTGCGATAATTTATTGAGCAGCATTTGAATGAAACAGAAGCAACTAAAAGTACAGTGAAAAGTTATATATAGGTTTATAGGAATTATTAATAAAGCTGTTTCAACCGTTTCTAGCTTATCTACTTCTACAAGTTTACCTTTACTTTCTTCACATATGTTTTTGGAACAATTCAGAGTTTTCTTATGCTTAA
Organism: Phaseolus lunatus; assembly: GCA_013389735.1. Classification (NCBI taxonomy): domain Eukaryota; kingdom Viridiplantae; phylum Streptophyta; class Magnoliopsida; order Fabales; family Fabaceae; genus Phaseolus; species Phaseolus lunatus. Next base: position 42,229,288 of record CM023857.1, on the reverse strand, counting down.
CAGGGACATTTGACCAAACACAACGAACGTAGTCCGCTGAGAACCAAGGATTTAGAGATTCTATATACGATCTACGATCAAAGTTCAATGATAACAAATTAAATACCTACCATTTTATGGGGCTATAAAATTCTTTAACAATAGAACCATTTTTTTTGTTTCACACGATAATCGATAGTTCATCCTAATTTCGTTCTTCAGCTTTAGACACAAATGCATCAAAATCGTGAAGAGCTAACAACGTGGGCATTAGAATACGAATATTATAAATTGAGAAGGCTTTAAAAAGACAAATGTGTCCAACATCCTACTACGAAAGACGATTAACATACAAATAAATTGAAGCCCTAGAAATATTATAGTATGATAAATAATATAACAGTATCGAACGCACATACAACAGTTTCAGTCTATTTATTAATCGGTAAATGAGCATCTCGTAAGCTCAGCCAGTGTAAAATGAATGGCATTCGAGCTCAAGCCTTCGGTGTACTCTCTTTCATGTACCTAGCTCAAACACAAGCCATAACTGCATCTATGTAAGCCCGGCAACAGTAAATTCACAAGAGAATTGCATACTGAGCGTGTACCTGTCATTGTCAATTTCCCAAATCAAAGTAGCATTAGACTCCTCGGCTCAATCCACAGCATGATCACTCAAGCCTAGTGAAGAATCATCTTCCATCGTCCACACAAAACCAGGCATGTCCAACCTTGGCCCGGCAATAGTCCTGTAAATATAAAGCTTCTCAACAGGACAATTATCCGGCCTTGAATCTGGAGGTCCTCTTTCATCAATGACTTCAACGTTGAGTCTGGGCATTTTCTGGCCCAGTACCTTACATGCTCCATAACTCACTGAGCAGGAGGACATCCAAAGGGATCGCATTGTCTCCAGCTTTGCAGCATTTGCCAAAAGCGCCTTGTCACCAAAGGGGCAGTCCCTGATCTCCAGCTTCCTAAGATTATCACACCCAGACAGCACATGATGAAGTCCCAAATCACTATCTCCAGCAAAAGCCACGGATAGCATCTCCAGCTTCTTCCCGTAAGTCCCAATATACTCGAAAACACGATCAGTAAGAAGACCAGATAGGGATAGGCGTTGCAGATCCTTGCAATGTTCTACAATAGCTCCAAAACCAGAATCAAGTGGTTCATGAGTAAGATAGTCAGGCGTTCTAGGCTCAATAATACAAAGCCGAAAACGAGTCAAATTAGGCCTGTTCAGCGCAATTGTATGCAGGGCTGCATTAGACATTTGACGACAAAAATATAGAACTGATTGGAGCCGGGGACAACCTTCAGACACGGAGACAAGGCCCTTTTCCGTCAATGCAACATTTGGTTCTAAACCGAATGGGTCAGACGGAAACACCCTTAACTCCCTTAGATCCTTGCATGATGCAGCAAGGTTATAAAGACCAGCATCTTCGATGTAATCCAGAACCTGTAGCAATCACCTTAATCAGCACAAGAGTTTTAAAAGTATGACTCCGATCAGTGAATAGGAGACGTAATATAGACATGGCCAGGCAAACAAATTAGACATACCCATAACCGCAACAAATTTGGGCATTGACTGATAAGCTTAATAAGATCAGGGCTCTGAATAATAGCATAACTCAAGTTTAGTGATGTTAGCCTGGAGCAGACAGGGTAGACAGCTGGAAGGTAGGATGGGAGCACGTCCCAAAAGCCAGACAAGCTCTTCAACTGCTTGCACCCAGAAAATGCAGCTTCCAGGTTTGAGAAGACCTCTGGTCGCATCTCAGTTGAGTAGACTCCAGTGCCTAACTCAACCAGCTGAGGACAACGACGAAGTAGATTGGGTAGTCTATCCAGGGGCACAGCACGATTGAGGCGCAGGGTCTGCAGGTTGGGACACCTCCCAAGCAGACGCTCTAGTGCAGATAAAGTCACCTCATTGCCTAAACAAGAGATGTTAAGTGAAACTAGTGACGTGAAGGAATCAGGAAAATGGCTTAGCCAGTGCCCACTAAGGTCATCCACTTCACTCTCCTGCAAGTCCAACTCCTTCAAATTCCTACAACGCATAAGCAGACAGAGGATTTATCAATGACAGTATCAAGACACTTCAGTTCAGAAACTTGCATCCTCTGGGGTTCTAACCAAAGAATGCAGTACATTGAACCACACGGTCCACACAGCCAAAATTTAATACATTGTTATTAGAAATGCCCCAATATTAGCATATCATCCTATTCATCACAGATGCGCCATGCATAAACTAAAAGCTTAGAAGGGAAATAAACTTTTCTCACATGGTTCACACAAACCCCTCTAATCCGGTATAAAAAAATGTCCCTCTAATCATGCAAATTACTCAATAATAAATTATTTCACATGGCATTGTTAGTAAGAAGTTCTTTTTTATCTTATCAACCAATTATTAGTTTTCACGTCATATTAGTAATTGATTTTGGTTATAATTAGATGCCCCTGAATCAAGAATTAAATTCTTGAATTAATAGTAGCAGAAAAAAGAAATAGAGAATACAAGTGGAATCAATGCGCGGGGAAAATTAATGCTCAAAAGTTTAATAATGTAAAGAACCCAACACTGCGTAATCCCGTGGCGGGTGAATGAAATTATCAACAGGGGCTTACTATTATTATTATATTATTATTATTTATAAATAATTAGCAATAATAATAATAATAACAATAACAACCAAGCATCTAATCTAAAAGAATACTATAATAGTTATTTAAACCAAGACGTAACTAAAGGTAAACCCCAAAATCACATCACGGGTCAAATTACTACACATCCAAATCAATGATAATCACGGAGCCAAAATTTCAAACATTTTTTACAAATAGTCCCAGAACATAAACGTTATGATGCTTGAAAACGAAGGAAAGCAGATCTAACAAACACCTGAAAAAACGAATAAAAATAGCGACACGTCCGTCGAATTCACCACGATGTCCGCTCCAAAAACACATTAACAGAAAACTAAAACACCCAATGAACAAAATTTCTATTCGAATTTCAGCTCTTAAAGCCCTAACTCCAAGATAAAGTTGAAATCCAGCATATATAACGTTTCATTTTAAATGAGCCAAATCTGAGCATTAAAACGACAAGACAGCTGTCGTTCACATTAACCATAAGGCAAAACGACTCGCAATAGCGAAGATCCAAACCAAAGCCTTTCCGGCGACACGAGAACACGTTAGTTACATTGATAACTACCTACTGGCTGCTGTCACTACCGATAATAATCCACAAACTCAAGCAATGTACCATTTCACTCGGCTACAAAGCAAATGAGAGAAGGAAATAAAGAAACCTGCAGTTGGCAGCAATGGCGGCCAGTCCGTCAGTGGTGAAACCCTCGCAAGAAGTGAGAACCAGCACCTTGAAGTTTTTGAAGGACTTGGCGATGAGTTCCAAGCTCTCGTCAGTGATGACCATCCTCTTGAGTCTGATCTCTTCGAGGCAGGGGAAGGCGCATGCCATGGCGGCGATCCAGGGACAGACGTAACCGCCCCAACCCTCGGGAACCAAATTGAAGTCCGCGAAGTGCGGCTTCCCCTTGAGCGCAATGGATCTCAGTTCCGGGAACCGCTTGATCACCATCACTGGGCTCACCGCGTAGCAGTTACCCACAAAAACCTTCCTCCTGCACCACCGCTCGATCTCGTACCACGACTTGCACACCAACGAGATCGCGTTCCGGTCCCTCTCGCTCTCAATGAAGGAGAACACGTGCTCCAGCACCTCCTCCGGAAACGAGAACGTGTAGGCCATTCTCTGCATAGGGAAAAACTAACAATAGCCAGCCAAACGGAGTCGTTCCCGCGATGAGAAAGTAACAGAAACGGTGAAGCGCTCACACTGTTAGATCTGAGACGCCATTAACAATAAGCGAGAGTAGTATGTGTAATGTGATGTGAGTGAGAGAGACGGAGAGAGAAAAAAAGAGAGAGAGGATAAGGAGTTTATGTTTACGCTGTGTGTGTATGTGTGTGCCGGGTAAGGTTAGAAATTAACCATGGTTAAATAGGTGGTGGTGAACTGGTTACAGGTGAGGGATGGTTTTTCGTTTTTTTTTTTAGTGTGGGCAACTGTGAAGGGACACGTGGTAAGAGAGGTGAATGGGAACCGTTGGATGGGGAGTGCGAGGATGTGATGATAATATCTTATCCGTTGAGAAGGATGGAAGAGGAGCCGCAGAAAACGGGTGTACGTGAAAGGCGTGGACCAAATGGGGACGATATTTTGTTAGATGTCGTTATTTTCTCGCGAGTTGTGGGAATGGGAAGACCGACAGGGTTTTATCGCGGAGGGAGGGGTTTGATAAAGTGTTATGATGTGTAGGGAAGTGGGTGTGGAAGGGAATCTCATGATTCGCGTTGCACGGCTGGATCTGAAGGGATGGGGGAGGATATGGTGGGGACCACCGTTGATGGATGGACGGATATTATATTTGGAGTTGAGTCCCAAAGAAAAAAAAGGGTTGCATTGCATAATTTATTGAAGGAATGAATGATATGAAGTGGAGTCTGGAAATCATGACATCATGGCCGTCCAATCATATGTGACTGTTTCATTCTATGATTCTAACAGTCAGATATTTGTTTCCGGTTTCTCACACATTTCGTATCAAACTTATTTTTTCTCACTCAATCTCTCCCCCCTCAAAAGAAACCGAGGTCCACTTTATTAATGCCACCATACACACTAATCTAATGATCTATGCCATAGTTTACCATATGCTTATGGTACAAGTACGAATCACCCTGCATTAATCACCTTTATCGTGCAAATGTCAAAATACACAACCATCAATTCAGCTATTATCGTTAAGCTATCAAATTAACTTTAACTTTATCTCATTTCCTACACTAATTATTATATTATGCTTCCCTTTTTATACAATAATCATTTTTATTTTTTTAAGCATCTACGACATCTAATCTACATGAGATTTAATTTCGGAATCAATCAACTTCAAAATTCACTTATGTCAACTTCAGACGGTATTTGCTTGTGTTGCGAGTGAGTGACATTTTTTTAATATTACTGCTCAAAGCACAGTAAAGATGAATTAATGAAAAGTAGTTTTGGTTGCTAGGTGAGTATGTTGGTAGTTGAATTGAAAAAGAAAAGGTGGAAAAGTATTGGACTGGACCAAACCAAAACCCTTGAATAGCATATAAATGTGTTGAGTTACGGCATTGATTAGCTTAGCAATTCTCCTTTCACCCTTTTTGGTAGATGCTGATCATAGATGTTAGGTTAGTTAAATCACATTATCATCTTGAGTTGAAGCGAACAAGTAATTCTCTAAAAAGTGTCGGCAACATCCAATAAGAAACCAAGTAGATGAACAAGTTTATCAAGGCAAGAATTGATTGCCTTTTCATCCTTGGTACATATTCAGTCAAATTTTATTCTAGATAGCAAGAACTTCATCGTGTCAAGCTACCTCCAAAGCCCCAAACTTCACAATTCAATGCACCAACCGCTTACTTTTACGTATCAAATTCCTCTGCTTTCCCAAATAAATTAAACATTAAATTACATTTTACTTCTTTCATTAATTATATAATTATGCCATTTATGTTTTTAATTAAAACCACAGATTAACCACTCCGCTAATTAACTGCAAAACGAAAACAAGAGGAAGAAGAGGGGCAGAGAGGAATCCATTGGCTCTGGTGAGGAATCGATTAAAGTACAAACAAGCTGCACGTTGCATCTCAATCGAAGTTCCCTTCTTCTCCCTCATCAGAAGCTTTTTTAACAGTGTACGGTCTGCGTAGTGTATTGTATGTTGTAGTTTAGTTACACGTATGCCAACAAAACCTAAACCCTCGCTGCCCCCATTTTTCTTTCTTTCTTCAAATAATCACAAAAAGAAAATTCGTTATTGGTTTTCTTCACTGCTAGCCATAAACTGGTAATTCTGTAGCATACATACATGGGAGATGAGCACAACCCCAATTATTGGTGAGGGTTTACGAGATTACTTAAATAGCCTTGGACGCTGTGGTTTTTGTGGCGTGGGAAAAGGGTATTATGGTCAGGAGATGACAACGACATGATAGTATGGGGTTTCGCTCGCTGGGCATGGACTCCATTGAGCTGTCCCTTTTGTGTCCAAAAGCTGAGACTAGACAGTAAAATGAGAGAAAGAGAGCCTCAGACGGGTAGACTCAATGGTTCAGATATCATCTTGAATCGACCATTCTTTGTCTCTATTCGCGCTCTTTTCCAAACAGAAAAAATTAAAAACAAAAACCATTGTTATTATTATTATTATTATTTCAACAAACACTCTAAAGTTTTCCTTTAAATAATCACTGCTCAAAAACTAATGCCTTCGTTAATCACTTTCCTTTTGTGTTTGAACTATGAACTCCAATAATTTCTAGTATTAAAACGGTAAAGCGAGAGCTGAGTTGTCCTGCACGTATATTCATTATTTTAATTAGCTTATAATTTTAAAAACCGCATTAATGAATTAAGATAATTAACGAGTTTAATATTAAGCCCACGCACGGTTCTCCGGGATTCTCTCTCTCCCTCCAGTGGAATTAAATCGCCCTCACCTTAACTATTATTAGTATAATATAATATGCTTCCTAAGTACTACTTATTAAGGTACCCTCCAATTTGATTGGTTTCAGACAAAGGAGTAAAAAAAAGCATATGAAATGTTAAAAAATTGTGTGGTAGCATGGCTGAGGTTCACCGTTTTATGTCAACGATGAAAAGTTTGGTGATTTGTTTTGAAGTAATAATATATTTGAAAAAAAGAGCAGAGAGAAATATTTAGATTAGATGATTTGTGTAAGTGGGTACACGTGAAGTGGCACATCCAATGTCGAGGATGGGAAAGACGAAAAATAAATGAAGGTTGGATCCATGGGAATAGAGCGGAAAGCATGGCGGAACACATGCCGGTGAAATCATAGATGGCAAAGTTTCATTCAGGAACGAACTGGCGCAACAGAGAATACAACACACTCTCCTTAACAGAATCATCCACAATAAATTATTTAGTTTATATGCATTCTAGTAGTTTGCAAAAACCTAGATTTATTTAGTTGGTACCATTATATTTGGCCAACTCAACATTTTCCATAATCAAATTTTAGTATACAAATGGAGCATGGTTTTGGAAAAATGTGTGTTGGTTGGTTGTGCAAGGTTGCATATTTTGAAATGAATGATGGGATTAAGTGTGCCTTCTTTAACGGGTGGTGGTCAAGTTAATGTGACAGAAAAATGGATTGTCTCTCTCGCCTAACTCCGTGCCCTAGGTCTGCACCAATTGTCCAATGACCTTCAATAAACCATGACCATTGTTAATGAACTGTCAAAGATCAATCATCATCGTCTTAATGACCATACATATCATCAAACCCATTTTTCCCAAAAACAATAGTAACAAACTTACTTTCAAATAATCAGTTCAGAGACTTCCACTCAAAATTTTCTTTCAACATGCTCAATTTCCACAAATGCCATCCAACACTTCCCCAAAAGTATATTAAGCTTCTTACTTTCATCATCAATTTTTTAAGTCAACCATAACAGTTATTTTCCCCATCTTTAACTAATCTATTTCAAGAATACACATTATCATTCAAATCTTTTTACACATGTTATATTAGTTTATTTTAAAACACAATATTGCACAGTTTTTTTTTTTTAATCTTGAAACGTCAAATTAGTTCCTGGGAAATAATTTTAAATTAATTACTAATTTTAAGTTCAGGTTTATTTTGTAACAAAACTGCTAAAAATAAGTTGTTTTAAATTGTAGTTATTTTTTTTAATATTAAAATAATTGACCTTTAATGAACAAATCTTAGTTGGAATAAATGATAATAAATCTAAAATATCATTATATGTTTCTAGATACTACTAATTGTTTAAAAAAATGTCAAAATAGTTAAAGATAGGTTATAATAGATTATCATTTTTATATAATTTTTTGGATACTCCAAAGTTAATCTTAACATACTAATTAATAGGAATTTTATCAAACAAAATAAAGAACCAATAACTGATTGAAAATATTCATTATCGATCAAAATCATTTTTTTTTTTTTTATCAATCAAACTCATTGGAATTAGTTTTCCGTTTAAGAATCTAAATATTAACCATTTATATAGTTGAATTAATTGATATATATATATATGTATATGTGAATATAACTTTTTAGATTATTTGACAGTTTGATAGTATTTGTAATTAAATTGTATAAATCTTTTATAATACTTAAAGTAATTTATTCACGAAGTTAATAAAGTGACATTTCATCATGCCACATCAAATTAGGTTTGATTTTCAATTACATGAAAATTATTAAAAATAAATTTAACAAAGATGTGTCTAGCTTCCTTATATATAGTAATAGAGACTAGTTGGAATAATATTCTCCAACAAAGACCTATTCTACAATGTTATTGGTTGTGCATAGGAGTAGGAGTGAAACAGTTGTTTATTATGAATTCTTGCATACAAGGTCAACCTTAAAAAAGTGTTGATTTTGTTTTTTAAAAGAAAATAAGATATTAACAATTTAATAATAACAAAATCATAAAAACTCGAATTACAAAACACTTTTTTTATTAAAATAAATTTAAACCGAATGAAATCCAACCATATTTAAATTTAATAAAAAAAATTGAACCATAAATAACACTCCTATACTTGTAGTAAAATATACATATATACAGTGAACGTATTTTTAATGTGACTTTGAAAAGGTGTGGCACTAGATATGGGAGGAAAAATTGTGGTGTCGAAAAAGAAAGCAAGAAAAATGATTGGTATGGTGGTTCATTATCCATAACTTTTAAGAAAGTTCTAATCCTTTTGCATCACAGAACACTATCGTTAAGAAGATTAATACGTATTTTAACTTATATTTGTTGTCTTGTTTTAGACACATTTATCTATACACATCTTAAGATAAGAGTTGTTTAGGTAATAAAAAGAAATGGGGGTGGGGATTGAATATTTAAGAAGTTTTGGACGACCATAATTTGGTGCTCAAATGAAAGTGAAGCAATCATGGAGATTAGGTGCACGTGATTGAAAGCTATGTTATTTAATTATGTACATGTCAATTAGCTTTTTCATTAGTGGCAGGGTCTCTGTCTTATCATTACTAAATGTCTTTTCCCCTGCTTTCAATCTAATACATCCTTACCCACTTTAATATGTAGGTTAAGTTCTTTTATTCATTTATCTATATTTCAGTTTTTTTATTTATTTAAAATATGTACATGTAGTGCTTTCATTTCATTTAAATTGACATCGAGGAAATAAGATTAACGAACAACGTTAATTTTTATTTTAAATTACATGATTGAATAAAATATTTCACAAAATTAGAGTCAACAAATTCGATCGTAATGGGAAAACTCATCATTGTGTGTAATCATTAAATAACTGTTTTCATTTATTTTAATTTGGATATATATTAAATTAAATCAAATAACTTTTAGGAAGAGACCAATTTGTGTTTTAACATTGTTATAAATCTCACTAAGACCTTTTAAAAAACACCTAATATAATCAGATTCTTTGTATTGAATATAGATTTTAAATGACCGTCTAACACAACACATGATGATGCAATCTGATTTTTACACCAATAGTTACAATTGAGAACGAAGCATGAAACAAAAATATCAAGAAGAGCTTATTTAACAAAATAAATCATTAAATAAGTAAAATAAATGTTCTATTTAATTCTCTATTTTTCAAGAAATTATTCAACGTAATTCGTCAGTTTAATAAAAAAAGATAATGTTTTACCTTTAAAAAAATTAATAACATAGAAATATTACGAAAATCATGAATTTAAAACTTAATGAATGCTTTTCATTAAGAAACTCGTAAATGAAGGTGTGAGATGGTTATTGAGATAAAAGTCAGGAAGCATTACTGCTAACATTTGTTGACCACCAACCACCAAGCACATTCTTGAGTTAAAGTAAATTAAAATGAGTTGATGCACGAGTTAAAGTAACAAATTAACAAAAAAAACTGTTTGAATTTTTAAAATTTAAAGTATGTATATGTTAATTTTAGTTGGTACTGATTATTCTTTGTTTGTGTTCATTGAACCCATTTCTAATGGGTGTGTGAACGTAGAAGCTTATTCTGTAAAGTGAGTGTTATAGGCAAGTCAAAAGTGGAGAACATCTTATACTTACATACCTAACCTAAAACATGCTCACTCCACCTCGAACTTAGTAAAAAGGAATAAAATAACCTCGCGAATAATTGGTGTGTGCAGTGAATCGAAACCGACGGTGATAAAAGATCGAAGGCTATATACTAGAATTGGAACAATGTACATGTACATGCACAACTTCAATCACACGTTGAAATTGTGCTTCCTTTTGGCTCAAGATCGATTACGTGATTTCCTCTTAAGTGGTAGATACTCTGACAAGAACCGAATTTGTTTTGCATCCAAATCAAGTTTATCTCAGTTGTTAGACAAGCAAAGCTATGATTTTCAGAATTAGTGCTTTTTTTTTCTCAAAGATATCACAGCACCATGCTTCCACCATTCCCATGTTCTGTGGATGGTCTTTTTCCAAAAGGCGAAAATCTTATTCCCAGTTAGTCCACTACATGACAAATTTAAATCTGGCACGTTTCGGACACCCCCTAGTCAACAATTTTGCACATTCTTTGACAATTTGGATGATCTACTACACCAAACTCTATTCACTTTTACCTGGTTTGTTGCCTTACTTCACCACAACACCATTTCATTCTCAGACACATACTTGTTTTTTGTTTAAACCAATATTTTTGCAGAACTGAAAGATCTAGTGAGAAATGGTATTGAATATTCCCAGTGTATGTGGTACATAAAGTGGTTAATGGGTGACATCATTGATGAAAATTGTATGTGTTGGGACCACACATAAAATTTAAGCAACTCTCAAATCTCTCCTCACCTCATCACAACCCATCCCCCCGACAAAAAAATACTGGAATAATGAAAACAAAACATGAAAGGGAAGTATGTTACAAATTTAACTTTTTATCTTCGAGTTATCAACTTCGGTTGTGGATTTTCTTCGGCATTTATCGTGGTCTTGTGAAGCTTTTACGTTCATTGAAGGCCACTGTGGTCCATATGGTCCAACACTGAGTGGATTGAATGTGCATGGTACTTTATTTTTTTAGTCATTTTAAAACATAACTCGTATATTGCTTCACATGAAACCCTTGAGTCTTTATGTAGGCTAAGGTTTGTGAGAAGATTTTTATATTATGCATATAAATATCTGAGGTGAATGCAGTCTCACACTTGCGAATCTTGTTAAATTTGTAACTTGGTATTAGTTAATTTATGGTTTTCATAGTTGCTTGGAGTACTAAATTAGACATGATTCATGAACGAAGCTACTTTAGGACATTTTATGGACCACTGGTAAAGAGGACCACTAATCCAAGGACTACACTGTCAACCTCTATTAACCTTTGTCTGTTGGGGACCAATTTTGGCGACATTGACTTGTTTGTAAGCCCAACTTTTTCCAGAATCACATTGCCAAATCTGTTTCTATCTGACTCGGATTCAATGACCTAGCTAGGTCATCATTTTGTTCTTAATATAGCTTGCTTTAACTAGAACAACCAAAATAATCCTTCACAGATTTGCTTCAACTTCAGTTTTTGTTTTATTTTTGGGTTCAAAGTACAACAACTGCTTGATATTGAGTGGGAAACCCCAAGTGTCACCATAAATCTTTGTTGGTATGATGGATGGGATATGTTTTCTTTGGACATCAAGAACTTTCACTTTCCTTTCCTCAACTCTCATGGATCTTCTTTTTTTAATTCAAGTGGGACATTCATTGCCAAGTCCAGGAACACCTAATTAGCATTTTATATATATTTTTTTATTTCCTCCTTACACATCCTTTTCACTACCCAATCCATCAATCTCTCTCCCTCTCTTGATTGAATGAATGAATTGATGAGAGTGACAAAGCATGTCATTGGAGTCTACTTCTGGAAAAATCGGAAACCACATTGTCTAAATGTAACTATCCGTTGCTAATATCATTGGAAATTTTCATGAACCATAAAATCAGCAGGTTAAATAAGTACAATGAATCTGCTAAAGTAATTTTGAAGTAACAAAAAGTATATGTAATGATCAATTCTATAAATATATACATAATATGATGGTTTTACCACTTACTTATATGTTGAATAATAAAACTAGATAACTAAACTCATTGCACAGTTTAGGGACTGGTTTTTTATAACCAAAAAAAAAATGATACTAAATGTACATATATCAAAAACATAGGAGAACAATAAAAATTATAAATGATCTAAAGCTACTGAGCCTCCGTGAGTCCAATAAGAGAGCCCATAATCGCTGCTGCAAAAGATGGGTCGGAGAGAGAAAAGAAGCCCAATGATTGTGTTGTATTATTTAAAAGGGAGTCTGTTTCACTCTAAGCTTCGTTTCACCAAACCCTAATTGGCACTTGCAACTTGCGATTGCTGCGAGACTTTGATCTGAAAATTTTGTTTTCTGTTTTGCACTTTTTCTTCATTTCAAGCGTTGTCTTACTATTTTGTTTTAATTGAATTGGATTATGAAATTGGAAAAGGAAGATAAGTTTTTTGTTTTGTTTAGATTAGGAATGATTGAATTGAATTTTGAGAAGTAGCTGATGATGAAAGTATTATTGGCATGAGCGGCGACAACATTTCTGCGCACCGTGTTAGTTTATTTTCACGGGTTGTTGTTTCGATGAAGAATGTGTCAAAATGCTAATCTGAGGCTTACTCTTTTCATTTTAGGTTTTTGTTCTCTCTGATATTGTTTTATCGTTTTCTATGATTTTCTTCCTTTGTTTGCCCAATTTTTCGACTCGGGTTGCTGACTCGTGGTTGTGCATCTCCTACGATTCGTCTTTCATTCTCAGTTAATTGGGAGGAACTTTGAAATACGTTTGTATAACCTTAAATTAGAAGTATTATTTCTTCGAAAAATATATCGAAGACTTTTGTTTTTGCCATTTTAGTTAAGCCTTAAGAGCCAGACACTCATCCATTGACAGAAGATAGTGTTATGATGAAAGTAAAACTGTCACGAACACTTAACTAGTCAGATATTTCTATTCAGGTCAGACAAACATTGAAAGTTATGCTTATATACGATTCTGTTGGTTACAAAATCGATAGATGAAGTGATATTCTCATGAAATTCACCAAAAAAAATCAAATTTAAATTGATGTGAATGTGAAGAACTTAGATAATGTTATCATGAAAGTACAACAACCGTCGTTAAAGTAGAGTTAAAAAATTATCAGTCAACAAACATTTTTATTAAGCTTTCATTTTTTATATTTGTTTTATTTGCTGTTATAGTTATTTGTTTATTCATAGTATGACTACAGGTCAAAATTATCATTGATTTGTATTTGTATATAGTGTTACACTTATAAACATAAAGTCAAGTAATAAAACATGCATATACTTGTTATGTCAAGCAATGTCTCTTCTGTTATCAGATAAAAAAGTTTAGGTCACTGATTTGGTATTATATGTTGCTTTGAGTTCCAAAACAATCAAATTGATGTATTCTTCTGAAGAGAGATTAAATAGATATACGCATTAGACAAAAAGGACAAGATCTACTCAAATTTAAAGCTTTCAACCTAACATTCTGGATTATGAAATAGTTTCATTGACAGAGAAACTGTAGGACTGAATATCACAAAACTTTAAGAACTTCTTAATAACTTGTTTGTGTTTCAAAGACTAAATAAAATGGATAATAGCACTTAGATGACAATTGATTGTTTTGTTGTTGTTGTTTGAATTGTAGGTTTGAAAGGTAGGTAAGAATGACATTTGACTGATAGTTTGGAACTATAGTTTGATATTTGTTGGCAAAATCATGTTGATTGGTAAAGCATGCAGTTCTTTCACTTAGACAAGAAGGAAAGTTGTTGAATGTTACTTCCTCTAAATAGGAACCACCTTTGTGGCTTTGTCTTCACAACCATAGGGCAGGAGTGATACGTTTCGTCTCAAATTTGAGTTTTTGTTGCCTTCATCGTTGTGCTGAAGTTGTTTCTTCGTGCCTCTCCTAACTCTGGTGTTGTAAAAAGGTAGCCACTTAAAATGGGACCTGGCGGACCAGGGGGTCCTGGGCCTGGGGGACCTGGTTGGGGTCCTGGGCCAGGTGGACCAGGTTGGGGTCCTGGTCCTGGGGGACCTGGTTGGGGTCCTGGGCCTGGTGGACCAGGTTGGGGTCCTGGGCCTGGTGGACCTGGTTTCTTTGGGCCTGGTGGGTTTTTCGGTGGGTGTGCAGATGGTATATGCGGCCTTTTATCTTCATGGTGAGTAGCATTATTTAGAAGAAAAATTATGGTGCATAAAATAATGATAAACTATGAAAGTGTTCATTAATTAATCAATAATGATTTCATATGTTGTAGTTTATTTCAAATTCTAATCGTAATTCATGGCGACTGGAAAATGCAGCTTCTACTGCTTGTGTTGTTGTTGCTTGTTCCAAGATTGTTTCTTCGGCCGGCACGGCCCAGGCCCAGGAATGCCACCTCCGTTTTGATAAGAAGCCCACGAATTTGCCGAGCCATATCCATTGTTCATTTAGGGGTTGTGTTATTGTCTTTCTTATCAGGTTTTAACGTGAAGCACTGAAGCTATTGTTATTTTACATGTTTTATTTGTAATACATCTATAATCTATAATTTCATTATCATTTACGAATTTTGTTAATGATCGTGATTTTGAAGGCATTGCTTTGATTGTTTAGAAAGATTTTGAAGCCACATTCACATTAATTTTGATCTTATTATTGCTTTCTCTTTCCTTTACATAATCTTAATTAGCATTATAGGGTTTTCTTTCTTGAACTAAATTGAAATGAATTTAAAGATTTATACAGATCTAATTACAAAATAAAAAAATTTAAACATGATGTTTAATTACTTCAGTGTGTATTAATAATACATATTTTTTTCCACTAAATTTTGTTAAAATATTTTGTTAGTAGCTACCCATCAGTGAAAACAAAATAATGGCAAAAGGATACTATAATTATTACATCTATTTTTTTTAAAGGTAACTAATATTGAATAAAAGGAACTTATAGAAGTAAGGAGTGTTTGAAATAAGTTTATCTACTTAAAAAAATATTGTTAGTTCGTAGCTAATTAAATACTAAAAAATATTTATTAATAATATAAATTATTTTAAATATTAATAATCTTTTAATATAAAAATAGTATCCATTTTAATAAAGATAATAATTTATTATTTTTATTTCTAAAATTATTTTTTAACTAATAATTTTATTGTAGTGACTACTTTACTTTTTTTTTTTTTAACTCTAACAAGTGTATGTAATGTAAAAAGAGAATGTCGCGAAGTTTTAAAATAAAATAATGATCTATATATAATTAAAATAAATGATTTCATTACAAACTGAGAAATCCTTGAGGGATGCAAGTCTAATTTACGTTTATCCATTATAAAATAAACATTGTAGCTAATTAAATATTATTTTAGAAATTATTTAATAATAATAAAAAATATTTTAAATATTAATAATTTTTTAATCTCTAAAATAATATTATTTTAATGACTATAGTAATTAATTATTTTTATTTTTAAAATTATTTTGTAATTGATAATTCTTTTAAACTTTAAGAAGGGTAGGTAATTTAAAAAGAGAATGTCGAGAGGTTTTAAAATAAAACAATGATTTATATATAATTAAACAGATGATGTTATTGCAATGTGAGAAATCCTTGAGGGATGCAAGTCTAATTTATTCTAAAAAAATCAAGTATGAGAATTATATTATTAAAATTAATAAAATGACAAGGATATTTTTTTAATTTAATAAATTATTTACTTATTATATTGAAAATAAAGAATAGCTATGTCATTACATCTTGAAAAGACTATGAGGTGAGAAGTAACTTTTGAGTAGAGATTAAAAATTTGGTTGGGCCCATTTACCATGAATTGTGGGTATAATAGCTGATCAGCCTTACATTAAAAAAAACAATTTTAGATTATTTTATGTATTTGGTAAAACATTATACATAGAAAAAAATAGTACTTCATGATAATTTTTTTTTTCAAAACACACTGTTGATAAAAAAAAATGATTTTATTATACTATTTACTAATTCACTCATTAATCTTCACTAGTTAAAACACTGTTATTTAGGTGGATTGATATGATAGGTCAATATTTTATAAAAAAAACTGTAAAAGAAAAATAAACCACCTTTTAAGTTAGGATCGAATTTATGATAAACTTGATTGAACCATGGATTTAAACCTGATTTTGCAACATTTTTTTTTATTAAGGGTGAACAGTGCAATAAT
This sequence comes from Phaseolus lunatus, assembly GCA_013389735.1. Taxonomy (NCBI): domain Eukaryota; kingdom Viridiplantae; phylum Streptophyta; class Magnoliopsida; order Fabales; family Fabaceae; genus Phaseolus; species Phaseolus lunatus. The sequence continues at coordinate 42,212,869 of CM023857.1, read as the reverse complement.
TATTAGATTTTCTTTTTTAATCTATAATTGAGCTTGTAGTGAAATAAAGGATCTTTTACTCAACCCTTTTAAGTACTTGTTATGAACACAAAACAAAATAGGAACAAAAAATGACTATAGAAAAACAACGAATTTAGGTTTTCCTTGTTGTGTGTTGCTGTTTATCCGTTTTGAATTTTTCTTTTTCAAAATTAATTTAGAAACTGATTTTTATTAAGGTTTGTTCCTTAACCAAGTATTGAAGGAACAATATTCTCAAGTTTGAACTACTAAAGAAAGATCATGGAAGGGGATTTTCATCCTAAAAAGAAAGAAAGAAAGAATGCAAATATTTTCATATATTTTATTATATATATATATATATATATATATATATATATATATATATATATATAACAATAAACAATCAATCAAAGATATTTTTGTTATAATAAAAATATTTAAAATATATTTTGGTTTGAGACTTTCAATAAAGTTAAAATATCTTGATTAAGATTTTTTAACTTTCAATGCATTTAAAATATTTATGGCTTATTATTATTACTCTGACTATAAAATAAAAAAATTAATGTAACTGTAGTATTAATATATGAATTTTTAGTTAAAAATGCAAGTTTATTTTTTTATTTATCATACATTCTTTCTGTAAAATAACTGAGAAACTAATTTCTTTGAATCAGCATAAACAATAATAGTTTTCATTAGTGTGACTTGAAGCTTATCCAAAACTTGGAATTAAAATTAAAACAGAATCATAATGAGGAAATAAAACATTTGCAGTGTATGGCAGTTTCTGACCGTTGCACCACAAACTTTTTTTTTTTCTATTTGGTAACTGCACACGCTCCATCATGTTTTCTAATCCTATCCAGATCTTCAAACTCACTTCCATACATTTTTAATGTTATTTAATATTCATAATTATACACCAATAAAATGGTGAGTTATTATTAATTTATTATTAACAATTGATAGTCTACTAATTTCAGTTTGATTAATAAGTTCATAAGTATAAGCTTGATTATGATAAAACCATCTTTATTATCCTTAGAAAAGAAAGTGGAGTCAGTGCTAATGGGCCTAAGGCGAGGATTGGGCCCAGACATTTGATACACGTGGGAGACTGTGATAGGTGGAGAGTTCAGAGAGAGACAAAAAAATTCAAAATGAGAAAGAACGTGGTCTTTATGTTACAACACTCCCTCCATTGTTACATTTGAGTGGAGGCTACTCCACCACAGTTGCAGAACAGGGCAGAGTCAACGAAAGAGACTCAGATTTCAGAGTGTGAGGCTGTTCAGAAGAGAAGAGAAGGGAAGCTGTTACCTATTATGCACCTTAAAACAACCACCTAAATCTGGTATCTTTCTTCTCTCTCCGTTTCTAAATCGATTTGTGTAATGGGCTTTCTAAAGTTTGAGTCTTTTCTCTCTTTGCTCATGTTTTGCTGCATTTTAATCTACTGGGATAACCTCAAATATCCATAAGTTGTTGTATTTGTACCCCTCTCTCCCTCTCTCTGTTTTGATCTCATTTGTCATTTTTTCATCATGTTTCTGTCGATTTTTTTTTCTGCCTTCTATCTGGTTTCATTTTAGTTCTGGGGTTTTGAAAGTTGAATGTTTACTACTGAACATCTCTCTAATATTACCACTAAAATAAGTTATACAAGAGAGTAGCATTTTTATGAGTTGCTTTTAAGTTTATGTTGAATATAAGTTTAAATTGTTAGATGGGATTAATTGTTATGCAAATCCTACAAAACAGATATCTAATCCTAGAGATAGATTAGGTTAAAGATCTTTGTGATGAGAAGAAAATAGTTTATGCTAGCTAGCTTAGTAATGGTAGCAGTTTTGAAATTAAGGAACCATCTCTTGCATCTGAATTTCCATGATCTTCTAGATATAACGTTTGAAGGATTTTTTTTCATAACTACTAATAGAAGAAAATAAAATAAAAAAACTTATGTTCAGGTTAAAATTAGTTTATTATATAAAATTAGAAATAAAAGTTAAAAAAAAAGTTATAAGAGAATTTTTCTATGAATTAGTTTATACATTTTAGTTTATAGATATGATAATTTTAGCTTATGGAAAACTTTGTTCAAACAAGTGAATATAATATATTTTGAATTTTCACATTATCTTCTAGTTACAGGCAAATTTCCTTATCAATGTTTTATATTTTATTTTCTGTTATCCCATGATTATCGGAGGTGACTTATATACTCTGTAACCGGAACACATAACAATCTATTCTAAATCTGTATATCGTACAAGTATTTTTGTTTGAGCAAGTGATTGATTTTTTTTCATAGCTTCTGCAAATTTTGTTAGGAGGACAGGTTATTTATTGTTGTATTTTTGTGTGTTCTTTTTTTCCACACGTAGGTTTTTGGTGGGATAACTAAGAGAAGGAGAATATGGCTGAAACCATGAAGATCCAACCGTCACAGTGGTGGTGGCTTGATAGTCCCTACACTACTAATCGATCCCCATGGCTTCAATCTACGCTCTCTGGTATGCATATCATTATCAATTTGTTACATTTTTTTTGTGTTGCAAGTGATAAGTTACAGTGGTAATAGAAAAAGTGGAACATAGCACAAAAGCATAAAAGGGTTATGGGGGCACCCTTATTGTCTGAGTATTACTTTTCAACTTCTTTATCTTCTCTACCTTTTTGTCCTGTGGATTTAGCCGTTGGAGTTACCCATGGAACCTTTTTGTGCACATTTTTCTTTTGGATAGCACCTCTCTAATAATTAAGAGCATCTCCAAGGTTGTTCATAAAGTCAAGTTAACTCATTTATGTGGGTCCTGTCTTACTGTATAGGTTTCAATTTTTGAAAAAACTGGCACCTCTAAACCCTAATTGCTTCGCTGTTACTTGCGAGACTTTGATTTGAAAATTTTGTTTTCTGTTTTGCACTTGTTCTTCATTTCAAGCACTTGCTGACTTATGGTTGTGCATTCCCAACGATTCATTTCTCATTCTCAGGTAATTTTATAATCTTAAATTAAAAGTATTGTTTCTTCGAAAAATTTGTCGTAGTCTTTTGTTTTGCCCTTTCAAAGTCTTTTCACTTTTAATTTCATAACTAACAACATTGGTAAATATTTCCTTGTTTAGAAGCTATCTTTGGAAAATGTAAAAACAGAGTGATGAGTTCACCAAAACAAGTTGATCCTAATATGCAATAAATTTATACGTGACTATCTGATGCAGAGCTAAATGAGAAGACAAGGGCAATGCTAAAGTTAATTGAAGAAGATGCAGATTCCTTTGCTAAACGTGCAGAGATGTATTACAAGAAGCGACCAGAGCTTGTGAGCATGGTTGAGGATTTCTACAGGACACACCGCTCCCTAGCTGAGCGCTATGATCAAGTCAAACCTGATACCACTGGAATTGGACACCTGGTTACTGTGGGGTCACCTTTTGCTTCAGCCAAGTATCAGATAGAGAAGTTGATGTGTTTTTCAGATAATGGATACGATACCTATTCTGAGCATTGTGATGTGTACGAGTCTGAGGAATCTGAAGTAGATGATCCTAAGCAGGAGGAAGAGGAAGAGGGAACCAAGTTTGTTAACAGCTGCACAAAAAAGGAGAAAGCTTTATCAGTGGCTGTGAGTGATGAATTGATGAAGCTGAGGGATGAAGTCAGGAGACTCAATGAAGAGAACGATGCTCATAGGGATCAAATCAAGGAGAAGAATACTATTTGTGATGAAGTGACGATGTTGAGGGAAGAAATAGGAAGGCTTAGAGATGAGAATGAGGGACAGAAGAAACAACTCAAACAGAAGGATGAAGAGAAGATAGAGGTGATAAGACAGTTGAGTTTAGCAATAGATGTGCTGAAGCAGGAGAATGTGAAGATGAGAGACTTCATTGCTAAGGAGTCTACCAAGAAATTGAAGAAACCATTTGATGAGATCAACAAACTTGTGGGAGCATTTTCGGTGAAGTTGTTCAATGGAGCTCCTAGGAATCAGCCCAGCGTTGAGCTCTCTAGATGTGGTTTACAAAGTTTAGCGAATAACTAATCATGTTCTACAATCTTATGAAGATGTATATTTATGTTAGGAACTTATTACCCAAAAATCTTACATTTTGTTCCTTGATCTTAGACCCCTAGTATGAGTGCTTAGTCATATTCATTATATTCTTTTATGTATGCAGTCTTTTCTATAGCGAGTTGTATTCATTTCAATCGTTACAAATATGTATTTCTATTCCTTTATATATGCAGTCCACCCGAATTCCCCGTCTGTCTTTTGCACTCTTCTCCCTTTCTCCAATCAGTGATTTATGGTCCTAAGCACCATCACAGTAAATAGTTGTCCTGGGCAAAAGTTCGATCAATTTGCCCAAGTTAATATAGGTTGGTGAAAGCAAAAGGAAGATGTAGTGGGCGCAGAACCGGATGAGATCTAGAAGTTTTGATTCCCAGTTTTAGTAGATAAATATGTTCAAAATGCATTAAAATTGATTAACAAAATCATATCGTATAAAAAATTATGTAATATAGTCTTAATTATGATTCATATGATCGAATGGATTTATTATAAACATATCAATAGATACAACTTTAAAAATAATATATCAAATATTTATTTAAACGTTCGAATAGAAAAGTGAGAGATAAAAAAGGGAGATTAAACCGAACAAATTCGAGAAATAAACAGTGTATAGCGACCGAAGTGAAGGAGTTAACCAAAAAAGAAGGAATTCTCCATGTTTCTCTAAATCTGTGATGGGAAAATTTCCCAGCTTTTATTCTGTAATACGAAAGTTCTCTCTTTGTTTGTTACGACAGAATGGAAGATAAAGTTGCCTTTTTGAGTATTTAAAACAATTACTTATAGAATTTGAATGGTCTTTACTGTTTGAGATGTTATGCCAACCGTGATCAACCACAACCTAATCGTAAATGTTGAAATAGTATGCTTGTAGGAACACAACTACACAAATAGAAACATCAACATCAATGTATTAACAAAACATGAAGCCACATTATGTAAATTACAGGTAAAATGAAGCATGACATTGAGTTTAAGGACTGATATGTATTCTGGAAAGCAGGAGCCTCAGATGGCAAAAGATTCAATACAGTGCCTGGAGTGCCCAAGACATCTGGGTTGGGAGGGCTTGGGTTTGAAGGAATTGTGGGCAGTGAGGAATATGATGGAGAATGAGAAACTCCACCAGCAACTGGGGTGGGAAAAAGTGGCTCAGTATCTGGTGATTGAGTAGGAGAAACTAGAGGATCACTTGCTGGTGCTGCTGAGATGGTGGAAACTTGCATACTTTGTTGTTGAGAACTAGAAGAAGCCAAGGCTAATGAAGGATTACATGCCAACACGGCCATCAACGTTGCCCAAATTGACCAAAAGGGAGCCATAAATGATGGTGGAAAAAATATTTTGCCTTGTGATGAACTGTAATAAATATATGTTGATGAGAAAGAGAAAACTGTTCCAGGAGAATCTGTGAATGAAAGTGCATGATTGATGCATAGAACAACATAAAAAAGAATAATGATTCTTGATGAGAAGATAAGTACACCTAATTTTTATTTGTTTTGTAAATAAAGTATTTTAAAAAGTATAGCATCATCCAAATAAAAAGGGTGCAACAGAAATGGTGGTGGGGTTCCAATAGTCAGTGCCACACTTGATGACTGGGACCTACTTGTTACTTTCTGGAGTGAATCCTAGGTGTCCATGTACCATATAAATGAAGATAAAAAAAAAAGGGATAAAAAGTTAATCCGCAGGAGAATTGAGGAGAAAACAAAGAAAAACTAAGGCATAAAGTAACCCGGAATTTGCTGTTAACCTTTTCTTATGATTCACTAATCTTCGTGTTTATATTTAAGCTAACTTTTTTTGTTTTAGCAATATATCTAAAAACCAATAATATGTATTAAAACAGGAAAACTAATATACCTAACCGTGATAAACAAGATGTATATCTCATAATCAAACTCTTATTATCATCTATGACATTATAAATAAGATGGTATACTTAATAAGTTTCCATTGATAAGTTGATAAATGATTATTTATGAAATAATAAATAGTAATCATATGATAACTCAAAAACTACTAACGAAAAATCTATAAGTAATAACTCTTCACAAAGTATAATTTATAATATTCTATATTTTTAATTCACATATTTTTTTTTACACAAAAAATCATCATTATGTTTTTACTTATTTAAATATGAATTTTTTTTTAATATAGAACTTTCCCACTTTTCTAAATATCAGCTCAAGACGGATTTGTGATGTGCAATATAAATATTTATTTAGAGTAATTAAAATTATAACAAATAACGACCAAATCTTCAGGACTGTATAATATATGTTACATCGTTTCACATAATATTAACCATAGAAAAGAAATTAAGAAGAAACGAATTTCGCACAAACACAATATTTATGTGACTTTTTTTGGCATTTATGAGGCTATGCCCAATACTAGAGATAAATACTCCACATAGAAAAACATCAAAGCATTATCAAGAGAGAAGGAAGAACTCCAAACTTTTCCCAAGATAAGATTTGGAATTATCCCTTTTCCCAATCCTAAAATAGTCCATTTATAACAAAGTAAGAAAAAAGTTCAGGCCCAAACACTAAAAACATGAAAAGAAAAAAATATTTGTTTGGAGTGAGCCACGACCATGATACTTCTTTTGTTTCCTACACCCAATCAATTCTGACCTGCACCCTAACACTATGTGAAATGACAAAAAGACTTTTTTTACTTTCTAAATAGGGGTGAGGGTGCATATTAGAATGTATATTTTGAATTTGATATTTTAGAATATAATTCTGGATTTGGATTTCCAGAATACCTTTCTAGTTAACAGCTTCCAAAATACCCTTTTTACAATATGTTTTTGAATTTTTTTTCTAAAATTCTTTTTTTAAAATATATTATTTATATTTTGGAAATTTCTTTTTGGAATAAGATTTTGGTTTTTTCCAAAATTTCATTTCTGTCAAGCGGAAAATTTGTTCCAAATTTCTTTTTTTATAATGTATTTTTTAATTCCGAATTTTCAAATCCTAAATGAAGGACAATTCTAGAATTTCATAAATTAATAGAGGTGCAGGTTAGAATTGATTGCGTGCAAAAAGAAAAAGCCTCATGAGACTCCTCTAGCCCTTTCTACTCAATTTCTTTGTTTTCTTTCATACATCCAAGTTTCTGATCTTCTCTCATGCTTTCTCTAAGCTACTTGAACCTCTCCATCAATTATTAATTTTTTGTACTAATATTTTTATACTTAAAAGTTTAGATTTTATTGCATATTTGAATTTAATATTTTTTATAGTATGTTTATTTTTTTATAATATGATATATTTTAGTAGTAGTAAAATCATTATTTTTTAAAGGAGAAATTCAAAATTAAACTAAAAAGTTTTCATTATCTCATTTATAGACGTTTAGGCCACCTGCAGACAAAATTCAACCTATCTTAGCCTAACAAATGCGAAAGAGACGAAATGTACCAAGAAGCTTGCATGGCCACATATATGTTTTAAAAGATTGTTCTAATATGCTATAATTAACAAATTTGAACATTTATAATTATTTTAAATAATAAATTACAAAAGAAAAACACAACTGTATATAGAAAAAATACTCTAATTAATTTAGATGCGCCGACAAAATATGTTCTTACTTTTATTGATTAGTAGCCACAGTAAATTATTAGTTTTATAATAATTATTTAAAAATTATATTAATTTTTCATTGACTAATAACATAGTTTTATACTAAGAACACATACAAATTATAGTAAAAAAAAAAACTCTGGATATAATTTAAGATTGATTTTTCAATCACTGCACATCTGTCTTCCAAGCGGACAAGCAACCCTTCACCCAAAAGGAGTAGGACTTGTGACTTATCCCTCAAGATTTGGAAAAACAAAACAAAACTAAAGCCACAACGTATCGCTAGAAGCATCATAATTTAAAAAATAGAAATGAAAAAGCAATTATCTAAATAAAATAAAATTGAAGTTTTCCTTGTGATTCATCCCCCCCATCTCATATTTTAGCATCCAGGGCATAATTTAATATCCATATTATAATATTAATATTTTAATTTAAAATAGTAACTTAAAATATTGATGTATATTTTAACACTATATTTTCTCTTACGTCTATTTAACAATTATATATAATAATAATAAAATATTATATTAAGTTATTAGATTAAAATATTAAATAAAAATTAATAAAAATAGTTGTTAGTTGTTTGCTACAAGCCTTTCTCTGTGTCCCACGCAAAAGTTGCGTGGAAACCCTTCAACCACAAAACTTTAAAGCATTTTATAGAAGTTAATAAACATAATTAATTAACATATATATATATATGAATTAATTGTGATGCAAAAGCCATTGATTCTATAAAAGAAGAAACCATTTTGGATATATGTTCAGTGCATTAGGATAAATTCATGCCATGACTTTAAAAAGAAATCAAACCATATTAAGCTATCTATCAGAGACACTATGATATACACGTGATATTAAGTGATATTATAAGATATATATAGATATAGAAATATATATAATATTTAATATGTAGGGCACGCGAATACGAATAGATATATTATATAATTATAAATTATATAAATTGATAATAAAAATTTATGTGCATAACTATATTTTAGATTTTTTTGGAACAACGAGATGTGTTTCAAGACTAAATCAAAATAATTTATTTTTTATTTTTATAATTATAATAAAATTTATATAATAAATTTAAGTTTTTAGAAAATTAAGATATTTTTCCTTTTTAAAATTGTGTTAGACTTATATTAGAATTGTTAGAAATTCAACAAATATATTTTGAATTAGACATTCCACCGATACATGTCGTACGTGTGTTAAAATCTCATAGATCTTTAGTTGACACAATTTTTGTTATTTAATTTGAAATTGGGTCAAGTTAGTACGATTTTGTCTATGTCATAATTTATTTATTTATTTTTAAATTTTATTATTTTTAAATAAATAAATATTATTAATTATTTGAATTGTAATTAAAATTAATTAAAATTAGAAGAAAAAAATTATCCTCCTCACAAATAATAGAAAGATCTACTTAACACCATATAATAATAATATAATAATAAATATTATTTTATTAGTTTATAAAGTGTGTGGTGTTAACATATGATCACGTTTAAAATGGTTAGGTATGTAATATTTGAAATTAATTTAATAAATAATTTTGTTAAGGGTGTTCAACTTATAAAATCTAGTGAAAAAGAACAAAAGAATAAGAAGAAAAGGAGAAGATAAGGGTGAAACAAAGAACAGACAATGCAGAAAGAGAAGGTGATAATAGTCGGAGCCGGAACTTCTGGCATGGCCACCGCCGCATGCTTAACAAAGCAATCAATACCTTACATCATTCTCGAAAGAGAAGATTGTTTGGCTTCCTTGTGGCAAAAGTACACGTACGATCGTCTCCATCTCCATTTGGGGAAGAAAGTGTGCGAGTTGCCGTTCTTTCCGTTTCCCAAGTCTTACCCTAACTACGTGCCTCGGAAGCTGTTCTTAGAATACTTGGAAAGCTACGAGAAGCACTTTGACATGAAGATTTTGTACCAGCATTGCGTGGTGCTGGCGCAGTATGACGAAGGGGAAGAGTTGTGGAGAGTGAAGGCTGAGAACAGAAGTACTGGTGAGGTGGAGGAGTACGGTGGAAGGTTCTTGGTGGTGGCGAGTGGCGAAGATAAGCCTCACGTGCCTAGGGTTGAAGGGTTGGAGAGTTTCAGAGGAAAAGTGATTCATTCAACTTTGTACAAAAACGGGAAGGAGTACAGAGATGAACATGTTCTGGTTGTTGGATCTGGGAATTCTGGCATGGAGATTGCGCTTGATTTGGCCAATTTTGGTGCCAAACCTTCCATCATTGCTCGCACTCCGGTTCATTTTCTTTCAAGGGATATGATGTATTATGGATCGCTTTTGATGAAGTATTTGTCGCCAAAAGTAGTAGAGAATCTGTTGGTGATAGTTAGCAAGATTGTGTATGGTGATCTGAGTAAGTATGGGCTACCGTTTCCCAGTGAGGGTCCTTTCACATCGAAGCGAAAGTACGGTAAGTTCCCAGTCATTGATGTGGGAACAATCAAGAAAATCAAATCTGGAGAGATACAGGTAAGAGAACTTATCACAATTTTTATAGTTTTGGTCAAGAGAAAGGAAAATAAAATCTCAATGAAAGAGAAAGCAAATTATTAATGCAAACAGAGAGTAAAGTTCATTGTATCATGCTTTATGTGCAGGTGTTGCCCATAGAAATAGAGATTATAAGAGGCAATGAAGTGTTGTTCCGAGATGGCAAATCTCTCCCGTTTGATTCCATTATTTTCTGCACGGGCTTCAAGAGAACAACTCAAAAGTGGCTCAAGGTATGATTCATATTCATACTCATATTATCTGCTATTCTGGTTCACCCATTTCTCTTTGTTATATATGCCATCTCTGTTATATGTCTTTTATTATTTTGTTAGTTGTTTATTTTTTTCTTTGTAATTTATGATACAAAAATCAAATATTCTTCTCTGTTTTGTTTTGTGTTGTTCACTCTGTATTAATTTATTCAATTTAGATAATAAATATACCATTCTTGTTTGCTCTCTCAACAATGGTGTCGGACAATTTTGGCTACCAATTAATAAAAAACCAATTTCAATTTCTAATAGTAAAGAAGATAAAAGATAAAATTTCTTAAAAATTATTTAAATATTATATTATTAAGATAACTATTAGAGATAATAATATTTTATAATACTTAGAAATATTTTTAATATATAAATAGATATAAATTTTATTTTATAACTGAGTTAGAATCAAATTTTCATTTTTTTCATTTTTTTTTCTTGTTCTTGGTTCTTTATGTTCTTAGTTGTTGATAACTTTCATAGAATAAAATTTATGATGACATTAATATTAATTTGTTTTAAACAGGGAGGTGATGATCTTCTAAACAAGGATGGTTTTCCTAGTTTGCCAAATCAATGGAAAGGTAAGAACGGTTTGTATTGCGTTGGAATGGCAAGAAGAGGATTCTTTGGAGCTAATCTTGAGGCTCAAAACGTAGCAAATGATATTGCCTCCATAATTCCGTAAAGAAAGAAAAGGGATTTGTGTCGTGTAGAAAACAAACCATTTTATTTATTAGGTGGAGGTAGATCATTTACCTGGTTTGAGAAACAACAAAATATTGATACGTGAAGTGCTATATTTTACAATTTACATTAATTTGAGTTGTATAATGTTTTTTCGCTTCTTATCCTATGTAAGATAGGTATATAAGGTATTACATGTGTTCAAAGTAACATCAACATTTCTATAAGAAAATCGTATATAAGAAGATGGTAAGAAAAAATGAAGATTTCTTTATTCTTTTGTGCGTGTTTACATCACTCCATGTATAAGAAATATATAAAACTGTATGAAGATTTTCTCTCCAAATTAGCTAATTAGGTAAGGATCCACTAATCATGAGATTCTATCATTATTAGATTAATTGTATATAATTGCGTACAATATCCTACAATAACTTACAATAATTGTGTATAATTTGATAATTATTATTTTAATACTCTCCTTAAGCTGATAGGTGAAGATCATGAACCCAACTTGTGTTGCAGCATCAAAAAATGTTTTGTTCAGTGCCTTCATAAAAATATCTGTGAGCTGGTATTGTGTCGGTACATATGAAAGACTGATTATCCCGGCTTGTAATTTTTCTCGCACAATGTGGCAGTCTATCTCAATGTGTTTTGTGCGTTCATGAAATACTGGGTTTGCTGCTATATGTAATGTTGTTTGATTGTTACAAAAAAGTTGAGCTGGCAAGTTACATGACACCTTTAAGTCTTGCAACAAATATCACAACCAAACTATTTCCAAACAAGTATTGGTCATCGTGCGGTATTCTGCTTCCGCAGATGATCTTGATACATTTGTCTTTTTTTTTTTTTTTTACTTCCATTAGATAATAGAAGAACCAAGAAAAATGCAATACCCATATATTGATCTCTGAGTTGTCTGACAACCTCCCCAGTCTGAGTCGCAATAAGCTATCAATGTCAGATTGTTCTCGGATGACAATAGCAATCCTTGTCTCGATGATCCTTTGATGTACTTTAGGACTCAAATTGCGACATCCCAATGAGGTTTTCGTGGAACCTATATATATTGACTTAGGATCCGAACTGAAAATACTATGTAAGGCTGAGTAACCGTGAGGTATATCAGTAGTCCCATAAGTCGTCTATATTTGACTGAATCCTTTAATAACTCTCCATCGTCTAGTGTGAGTTTTAAGTATTGCTCCATTGGAAATTTGTCTGGACGAGCACATGTGAGTCCTGTATCCTACAAAATATCAAGCGCATATTTTCTTTCTGACATGTAAATACCAGTTTTGGAACGGGAAAATTCAATCCCTAAAAAATATTTTAAGTCTCCACGATCTTTAATGCGAAATTGTTGTAATAGACAGTCTTTAACACGCTCAATTTTTGTCAAATCATTGTCTGTCAAAAGAATATTGTCCACATAAATCAAAAAGGCAATAAATGATGAGTTCTTCTGTCTTTTGAATAGAGAGTAGTTCGTCTTGGATTGTTGAAATCCTGCAGATTTAATCGCATGAGAAAATGTTGAAAACCATGTCCGGGATGTTTGTTTGAGACCATAAAGGGATTTGTTGAGTCGATATACAATGTTCTCTCCCTGTCGATGATGCCCGGATGACAAGTCTATGTAAATAATTTCATGCAATTTTCCATGTAAGAAGGCATTTTGAACATCTAGCTGGTGAATAAACCAATTTCTGACTGCTGTAATGGTAAGGAGACACCTCAAAGTGGTTAGCCATCTGAGTTGTACTTTATTTTATAAACCCATTTGCATCCGATGGTTTTTTGCCCGACGGGTAACAGTGTCGTTTGATTTAACTACAAGGCGGAAAGCTCTTCGTCCATTGCTTTTTGCCAATTTGGATCAAGGATAGCTTGAGCATAAGTATGAGGTTCTTTGGTGGTTGTGATGTTAGCAAGCAATGCACTATGTGTAGAAGAAAATCGTGAATTAGAAAGAAAGAAAATGTTGCGTAGGATACCTAGTTCCATTCGACCGGTCTTTGATAGTGGTCGAATGATTGGCTTGGGATCTCGTTACGTAGTCTTGAAGTCAGGAAGGTAGGGTTGATGTGCAACTAGATCGTTGAACAGGAAGGTTAGTTGGAGAAGGTTCAGTAATGGGTGCTAGACTTCTTGGCATGGGAGAAGAAGGTTGGTTTGCCGGAGGTTCAGGTGCATTGTGATGAGTAGGAAAAAAATGTTGGTTTGCTGGAGGTTCAGGTGCATTGTGACGAGTAGGAGAAGAAGGTTGATCGAGTGAATGTTTGACAGGAGTGGGTAAGTCAATGTCAATAGCGAGCAAAATACCTTGTAATGGAGGTGAGGATTGCGTCTGGGACAGTTGGCGAAATGGGAAAACACATTCATGGAAGGTGACATCCCGACTTGTAAAAATAGTGTTTGCATCTACATCAAATAATTTGTATCCTTTTTTATTTAGAGGATAACCAATGAAGATGCATTGTCGAGCGCGCGGATCAAATTTTTGCTTAGGTGAAACAATAGTTGTGTAATAGAGGCAACCAAAAGTTTTTAAGTGAGAAAGTGAAGGTGGACAATTATATAGCATCTCAAAAGGTGATTTATTTTTTAGTAAAGGTGATGGCAAACGATTAATGATATATTTGGCGATTAAAATGCATTCCCCCAAAATTATTACGCATTGAAATAAATTCCAATTCGTTGTCAACACGGATGGTTTTAATAGATGCTTGAAATTGATTTTGTGTAAAAGTAATGAATGATTCTAAGAGATGTTGGGTTTCAGACTCGTGATTCATAAGAAACAACCAAGTACATATAGGATAGTCATCGACTATAGTGAAAAAAAAAAGGTTTTCCAAAATGAGTTGGCGTTTTATGAGTACCCCAAATGTCGCAATGCAATAGATTAAATGGAGAATGAAAATTTATTGTGGTTAAAGGAAAGGGTAGCCTTATCTGTTTAGCTTTGGGACAAATACTACAATTATTATAAATGGAAATGAGATTTTTACTGATAGGTAGTAATGAAGATGCAAGTTGTAGACGTGCTAGAGAAGGATGTCCAAGACGCTTGTGTCATAAATCAGAGTCGGTCAAAATTTGAGATGCGTGGACTTGGTTTGGAAGAGGGGGACAAATAGTATACACCTGCATGTTGTTTACCTGAACCAATCATCCTCCCCGTAGTCAAGTCCTACAAAATGCAACCATGTGAAAAAAAAAAAAGACACAACAATTTAGTAAACTGCTTATCTTATTAATGGACATGAGATTTAAATTAAAAGAAGAAACGCAAAGAACATCTTTGAGAGTGATATTGTCATTGAATTTAACTGTGCCCATAGATGAGATGCAATGTGATTGGTTGTTCTGCTATCCAAAATCCATGGTTTCGTAAAAGCATAATTAATAGACGAGTTATGGGCAAACAGACCTATCACGCTTACAAACGTGTCACTTTTGCCATTATTATTGAGCAAGTAAACGACAATTGTTGAACTTGTCAGAGCACCAAGATCAATGCTCTCATACCATATATGGTCAAGCTCTTAAGCACTTAATATGTAGCATTCTTCTTAAATATTCCAATTTTTATTTTGTTTTACTTAGATAATACAATTTCACACTACTTTCAATTCAAAAAATTTAAAATATTAAGTTTGTGACTTTATACATATATAATTTTTTTTCTATACTTAGATTCCAACTCATATTTAAAAAACTCATAATTATTTGCGAAAATGTCATCCAACTTTTTTATTATGTTAATTTATTTTTGTAGCCTTTTTCTTATGTTATGAACTTAAACACATAATTTAATAAATAAAGTATAATTATTTTTATTGTCTTAATAAAATATATTTGCTATATTTTATGTGTATTTTACTCACTATTAACAGTCAAATACAATAAAAACATATTAAAAATTATTGAGACCACAATATCAAATCATAGATAATAGTTAATTTTTGAGAAAAACCAATAAAACTTAAACTATAAATTACAAGATAATTACAAGAAAACAAAGAATGAAAAGAAAAGGGGTGGTGGTACAAATGTTGTGGGGCTTTGGCAACATTACACAAGCCAAAAGTAGGAGGCATCCGAAGCACATGAGAGAGACAATGACCACAATACAATAGAAGAAGATAAGGACTAAAAATTGTTACCTTTAAATGCACTACTTCTTAGTTCCTACCTTATTCCTGCTCTTCCAATAGATTTTATTTAGATAGCTGCCCAACCTATTTCTTTAAAAGGCATTCATTCATCTTGCACACCCTTTCACTGTCTTACCAGTAGTAGTTGATATGATATTTTTTTTTATCAATTAGTGACATGAGATTTCTATTAACTATATATTTTTTTGGTTGCAAATGTGGGAATGCAATTGGGACGTTGAAGGGTAAATGGGTTTGTACGTGATAAACGATTAAATTTGGCAACATGACATATGACAACGTTGATTTGCTTTGCATTCATTAATTAATTGACTTCCTATGTTAGGTCACCTTAAACAGAAACCCAACTACCAATCAAAGCAAAGAATTAAAAAGTTGGAAAATTATAGATCCACCCTTTTGTCAAATCTACACTATTTGCTTTTCTTCAAAAAACTGTTTCAAGTTTTTCCCAAAAATTAACAAATGTCTTTAACTTAATTAAATTAAACAAATAAAATTTGTCAATAATTTATTTCCAATTTTCTTAATTCACATTTTCCTATTAAATTCTCGTTTTTCACATGATCCATTAAATTCTTAATGGAATGATCATATGTCACATGAAAAAGTTATAAAAAAATAAGAAAAATATCTTTTGACACTTACTATTTTACCTACATTCATTTGATAACTAATTTTTATAACAAAATATTATATTAAAATAGTAATATAAATATAAAAAAAATTATAATAAAATAATAATTTATGAATTTATAATTTAAATAAAAAAGAAAAATTATGGAGTATAATTTATGAAGTTAAAAGGACTGTTTTAAATAATAATAATAGCTATTATTATATGTTATTTTGATCTGTTTTACTTATTACCATTTCATTGAAAGATGTGATATTGAATGGGAAAAAAAATTAAATGGATAAAAAAATTATGTTTTATTTATCCCTTTGCTTTTCGTTGCTTTTTTGAGTGTGTACTTGAGAAAATACGGTGTTCATTTTTTTATTTTTTATTTTTTATTTTTTTTAAACGAAAAAAAAAGAATAGAAGAAAAAAATGAAATGTCATACGGTGTTCATATGTCGCATTGTGAATTTCGTCATCGGTGGAACCAATCTGAATGTGATAATGGATTAAGCACTACACCAATTTCATATTGTGAGTAATATAAAGTTTCTCAATACAAAAGCGACTATTGAGTAAATAATTAAATTTCAATTCTTAAAAATCAAATGTATGTTTTTGCGTTTGAGATTTTGACTTTTGACTTTTGTTTTACATAAAAAAAAAAATTGCAATAAGAAAAATAATATTTTAGCTGTAAATGATTATTTTAATTATTTTTTCTTTCCATCATTCATTTTTATATAGCGTACTATGTAAAATTACATCTTGAGATTGTCCTGATTTTGTGATGTTATCCTATGAAAAGTGTATACTTTTAAATAGTTTATGCATTGTGGAACAATTTATATAAGAAAAATCTCTTTTCAATTTGTAGTGAGTGTGAGAATTTGTGGAAATAATAATAATATTAATTTATGATAAACAATTTTTTTAATCATTAATAAAATAATAAAATAATAAAGAGTATTTCAGGAATATCTCAACTTTTATACAATATATCCTACTAATATTATTTATTTCTACATGTTCAACTTAATAAAACATTATAAATGAATAACTCCTGAAATACAACATGCAAATCTTACATGACATCCAAAACTTTCATCTATATACCAAATAAAAAGTTCTAACAAAACCAAAAAAAAAAAATTCTCATATAAAAGTCCAAAATCATAAACCGATCCTCAAACCACTTTTACCTTCGAATTCTAAGAAGGCTTATTTCCTTCATATTGCAAACCCTAAACTTATGATAAAGGATATTAGTTTCTGGTTGAATAAACATGGAAAAGCCCCAAACCAGAAAAAAAAAATGGATCAGAAAATGAGGGTTGTGTTTTGAAGAAGAAGGAAATTAGCTAAGGGAGAGACAGCTTTGCATAGACTGAATGAATAGGTTGGGGCTTGAAATTCCAGCATGCGTGCCAGTTTCTGAGGGACTGAGTTAATTCACATGCAAGCAGCATCGAGATTGCTTCACTTTTTAGCTTTTGAGTTGCTTATAAAGGAGCCAGCAAGGAGCATCAGGTTGCTTTCAGTCACTAGCATGCTCTGTAGGAGACTTTTGCTTTCATGCTAACTTTTTTACGTATCAACATTATTAATTATTGGTGTGTCCGTTAAGAACAAGATCTCAACCACTCAAAACTAAAGGTTTTATGATCTAACAAACACCTTCCAAGTTACTCATGTATGGGGAACAAGGGAAGTATGGTTTATGCCACTTCAAAATATATTCACACAGATTACAACTATCCACGTCAACTTAAAAAAATATTTTTAATTTAATTTAACTTTATAAAATTAATTTAATAAAAAAAATAAATAAATATATATATATATTAATTTGAATATATTTATAGACAATATATGTAAAATCTGAAATACACATAATCACATTAAAAAAGATGTTAAACGTAAAATTAGAAAAATGTTGAATAACACGATAAATTCAATAAATTTTATCATACTAAACTATTTATATATAATATTTTTTAAAAAATAAATTTTAAATTTAACTTTACAAATTTAACTTAATAAAACGAGTTTTGTATTTATCTATATTAGACATGTTTAGTGTAAATGTTCAATATCTATGTTTAGTGTAAATGTTCAATATCCTCCTTATAAAGAGTTGTGTTAAAATTTTATATCGTTTATAAATATAAAATTATAAATTTTACTGAATTAAATTTAAGAAATTAGGTTAAACTTAAATTTCACATTTATAATACATGAGTCCCACACAAAATTTTCCTCTTTTGTTGGGTGGATCAATTGAATGGAATTCAATGTATAAACCAATTAACAGAAAACAAATGAACACCTTAGTTTTCTTGATTGCTATCATGTATGGAAAATGGAAAGTACTCTTCCCTTTCAGGTAGCACCTTCATTTACTATCCTTTTTTTAAGTAAATAAAATAAGAGGAATGCTATTAGGAAAAAAAAAATAATAGTGGAAAGTATACTATTTTATAGTAAAATAGAAATTAATTTTACTTTGTATTTATTCGTGTTTGAATTTTTTTGGAGTTAATTGGATATCACTATTGACGATTTGTCTAGAAAGTAGCAATTATTGTTTCTCACTTTTTTTTTTTCAGAACGATAACAAGTTCACATCTTCTTGCCTCGTGTATATCTCATACGACTAATAGATCCCGACATGTTAATTGTACAATATAATATTCTGTAAGACTTCCCATATGTAATAACTAATAAAATAATAATATGGTAGAATGATAAAGAAAACATAGTATTATAAAAACTATTATATAAATAATATAACTGTCCATTATAACATTACATAAACAGCTTCGATTATTCTACTGTTCAAATTGGGCCACACTAATGGTTTTATTTTTCAACTTAACTTAAAAAGCTGAGTGAGAATTAAAGTGCACCCTTTTGAGGTTTAAATCACATTTGCATAGAAAACCCTCACATGTCATATATATGTTGTCCCAAAAATTCAAAGACACGACTTACGTTTCCCAAAAGCAAATGTGTTTATCATTTATTTCTTTCCTTTGAAGATAACTTTATTAGGTATAGACATGCTCAATAATTGACCACCCCTCTTCTAAATTCTAACCCCAAATGTTGAATCTATACGTCAAATATTTTGTTAATTATATGTATAAGTAATTACAAAGTTTTTTTTAATACATTAAAAACAAAAAACAACTCAATAAATTAATTTCAAATAAATAACATGTAATATAAAAGAAAAAAGAGAATACTTAAGATATTTTTATACTATTTTTTTGATATAGTGTAGATTTATGTTTAGTTCTTGATCAATTAGTGAAGTTTCACGATCATAATAAATTTGTTATAATGATTTGACTTTCTATTAGTTTTTTCACAAATGAGTTGGTATTTTATCATTTTTATGTGTGGTTTAACACTAGGGAAAGTTTACACTTTAAACATGTTTAAGTATATGGTCATATTGTTAGATTGTGAACATTATTTTTTTTTCATTTTTAGGTCTAACTTAATAGTAATAATGTTTTCACATTTTTAACTAGAAACTTCATGAACATATATGACGAATAATTTTGATTTGATTTAGAGTTTAATGTCCAATAAACATGTTGTATGAATTGTCGACATAAATTAATATGCACCATAAGTGACTGATTTTTAGAGTCATTACCAAAGATAATGAGAAGATCCACATATCTTTCAAGAGACATTATTTCTTTATTGAATCTAAGTAAAAGCTCTATGTGTTGTTTGAGGAGGTTAAGAAGGATGTTGAGTTTGAGAAACATCAAATAAAAACACTGAACATTTGGTTGAATTCTTAATGAGGTAAATTTTTTTTATCTTCAAAAATATGAGTTGAGCAATAAACAATAATGAAATGAAAAATGTGATCTTCACCAACAAAGTATAAACACTATATTAAATGAAAGTCCACCTATGATATTTCAAGCACAAGTCATCATGAAGTTAAAAAATAACGAAAAATGATTATGAATATTTAAAAGTGTTAATTGAAGTGAGTTCTTAGTTTAGAAATGTTCTTAGAGAGACTTTTTTAGTCTTATCTTTTGGTTGATGATATAATTATATTAAAGTTTATGATGTACTTATAATTTAATAGTATTTTGAAGATATAATAAAATAATATTTGTTAGATTTTATCTTCAAGTAGTTATTAACTATTTTATTTATAATAATAATATTTTTTTTTTGAGTATATCATGTATATTCAAATGTTAAATTCAAAACAAATATACCAAAAGCTTATTTATAAGAATTCTTTAAAATTATAGACAACTATATATGTCTTTTATGTTTTACAGAAAAAAAAAATGTGCTCGATAATATTAAAAATTGTCTTGAGCGAAGCATACTAAGATTATAAAAAAAAAAAAAAAACATTCATAATTTATAAAACAAGCATTACCATAATTAATATTATATTATTATTTTTGTAAAACGTAGGTGGTTTTTGAGCGTTGCAATTATAATGTGAGGTTAATAAAAGATGTGAGGTTAATAATAATAAAAGTTGTTTAGATGAGGCAGAGTAAGATTATAAAAAAAATTAAGGGATAAGATTAATAATTAACAAAACAAGCAATAAACATAATATTAGACTGGCGATATTTTGACACCCATAAATATATATTTTTTAAAGTTGTCAAATTATTATTTTTGCTAATATTCTATTATCCCTTTTCTAAAAAGTAGGTGGTTTTTTAGTGTTGCAATTTTTTTAAAGTTTTTTGTTTCCATTTAATTGTCAAGACAACATTAATTATTATTTTTTATTCATATCACTATAGTTTACTTAATTCTTAATTATTTATAATATAAATATTTGATCAAAATGACTAAAATTTATTACTTATAACTATTTCAAAAGAACATCAGAAACAGTAAAACCTCCACAATCATGTATGTCATGTTTATTTCTCTCACCCACTTGGAAACATTTTCAAACCATCAATGAAAAACCTCTGTATATATAATACATGACAGGAGATGGAAGCAGAAAGCATTGGAGGCAGCAGAAACAACTAAGATCGAAAACAAAGAGTGAGAATGCAGGAGGAAGAGAAGGTTGAGAGAGTGATAGTGGTGGGAGCAGGCCCCTCAGGCCTTTCCGCCGCCGCATGTTTCACCAAGCACTCCATTCCGTACATAATCCTTGAGAGAGAAGACTGTTTCGCTTCTCTTTGGAAGAAATACTCCTACGACCGTCTCCACCTCCATCTCAGCAAGCACTTCTGCCAGCTTCCCCACAAACCATTTCCACCCTCTTTCCCTCAGCACGTTCCCAAGAACCAGTTCCTCCAGTACCTCGACGACTACGTCTCCCACTTCGCCATCGCGCCGCTCTATCAGAGGACGGTGGAGCTGGCCCAGTACGACGACGCCCGCCGCTGCTGGAAGGTGGAGGCCCGGAATGGGGACTCCGGCGAGGTGGAGAAGTACTGCGGGAGATTCCTGGTGGTGGCTACTGGGGAAACTAGCGACCCCTTTGTGCCGGAAGTGGAAGGGTTGAGTAGTTTCCCTGGGAAGGTGATTCATTCCACTAGGTTTTCGTCAGGGAAGGAGTTCAAAGACAAGCACGTTCTTGTTGTCGGGTCTGGGAATTCTGGCATGGAAATCGCTTTGGACCTTATCAACCATGGTGCCAAAACCTCCATTCTCGTTAGAAGCCCGGTAATTGTAATAGTTAATTAATTACCATATTTATCGCCTTATGTTTTTTTTTCGTAGGATTAAGGTTAAACAAGTTTATAGTATGACTGCATGTTTTAAGATACGAGATTATGCTTAGTTAGCCTCCTTCTTCTCAAAAAGGAAATAGATTAGAAGAAAATCAGAGAGAAAGAAGAAGAAAAATAGGAGATAAAATTACCATTTATCCCTAAAAAATCTAATAAAAAAAAATCTCCAAACTAACCTGGCATAAATTTTTTTTTATCAAAATAGACTTGTTTTTTGAGCAATAATATATTGCCAACTTGCTCCACCATCACCATCTGATATTTTGCTCTTATCAAAAGGATTTTTTAGAAAGAATTAAAATATTTTTAAAAGCATTAGTTTGAATTATATAATTAAAATAGAAAAATAAAATTTTATATTAAAATCATTATTGAAATAGTAAATTTATTATTATTAATATTAAATATCTTAAATTTATAAATTTCTTTCCAAAAAAATTCATTCGAAAATAATTTTTAGAATAATTAATTTTAATAAAAATTGAAATTTTAACTAATAAATTTGAATTATTATAAATTTTAATCTAATATTGAAATTAATAATAGCATATTTATTTTTAATAATTTAAAACATGTTATAATAATAAATTTTACTTATAAATATTGTTTTACATAAAAAAAACGTGTGACCCAAAATTGAAAAATTGTCGCCCATGTGAATTCATTGACTCTAAGTTCGTCCAAAATTCTATACAAATAAAATTGAAGCCATGCTGCCAACATTATCTAATCTTAATTTATGACGAGATTTTATATTTTTTTTCTAAAAACATATGACGTAAAATTGAATTATTTCTCAATACAAAATAATTGCAATGTATTTACAAGTTGAATTTGTTATTATAGCATGTTTTAAATTATTAATAATAATTCTAACTTGAATTATTATTGTAGCATGTTTTAAATTAATATTTATAATAATAACTTGTTTCTAACTCAAAGACCAATACTTCAAAATGTAAATAGTCTCTTACAAGAATCAGATAAGAAAGATGAGATTTTTTTATCAAACATGTTACTATGTTAGATTTTTTTTCGTCAAAATACTTGACATTATTTATTTAATTAAAAATTAGTGGACCCAAAGCTTTAATTTTAGTAGACTTGTTTTTAGACTAACTCTACTTTAATTTAAACGTTGATGATAAACTATAAAGTAATCTGAAACATCAAATAAGTCATACTCCAACCAATCTTTATCTTACATATATATGAATGCATTAATATAAATTTGTTAACAATTAATGATAGTTTAGAAAAAAGCATAAAAAAGGAGTTAAAGTGTTTATGAGAGGTTGATAATTTGATTTTTTTGTGGTGTTGATGTGAAAAGAAAAGCAATTGGTTAGATGTTGTGTTGACTTAAATAAAGAGTGAGTTATGGTTTGGTTGTTACGCATTATTGAATGATAATGGAAGGAACAGGTTCATTTTGTATCAAGGGGAATGGTGAGTTTAGGGTTGTTTCTGCTGAAGTATTTGCCGTTGAGCAGCGTGGACTCGTTGATGGTGATGCTGAGCACCATGGTTTACGGTGATGTCACAAAATATGGAGTAAGAAGACCCAATGAGGGTCCCTTTTACATGAAGGTCAAGCATGGAAAGTATCCAGTTATTGACGTTGGAACCTACAAAAAGATAAAGACTCAAGAACTAAAGGTACGTTTTATACATGGAAATAGACTTTGGTTGGTGAAACATATCAATTATGTTTAAACCTCTTTAAAGCTTCAAATTTAAAAATAGAAATGATATATTGACAACCTGCTCTATTATACCATCTTTGATTGATAATAAAAAAAATGACTATTTTCATTTTCATCATTTCATGTAAAAAAAAAAATTTAAATAGAGAAATGAAGTTGTATAATGAATCAATATATTATTTCTCTTGTCAAATATATCTATTCATATTTTTTCACTACTAAAAATCATTAAAGAGAAATCAATTTAGAGACTATAAATAATTAGTTGTTATATTAACTAAATTATATATTATATTAGAGACTAAAAAAATTATTAATTTTTAAATTAGTTTTTTTTATTGATATCCAAAATAATTTAAATAAATGTTCCTTCTTTAATTTTCTAAAACATGAACTTGATGTAAAACTCCTATTTAAAATTTTCATATTTGTTGATGTTTTAATGAGAGAATTAGAAGGTCAAAGTATAGATGATAAGATATTTTATAGTGAAATGAAAATATTCAAAGATTCTGTTTAATAATTTTTTTTTAGTATAAATTCTAACACTATTCTGTTAAAATATTTTATTATTTATTAAATTTTATTTAAAACTATAAAATAATGGGTAAATTTTATTAAATAATAAAGGCGACCAACTTAATATTGTAAAATTTAATAAATTTCACTGGATCATAAACAACACAGAGAGTATATTACCATCATCAGTTTTCTTTATATAGTTCTTCAATCATACAAGTATATTACTATCATTTTTTTTATTGCTCTTCTGTATACATGAAATACATTATTATACAAATGAACTACTATCATTTAGTTTTTTTTATTGTTCTTGTATGCATATTAAATACATTCTTATACACTTTATAGTTAGGTGAACTGTTTTATTTCCTTGGTATACGAGGAATAAGGATTACATCACATGTTGTTGTTCACCCATTTTTGGCTGCAATTTTACACCATAATGTTTGTTTTTTGTGACGTGACGAAGCAGCATTTTGTATATTGTGTGATATGTAGGTTTTGGCAGCAGAAATAGAAAGCGTAAGAGGCAAGGATGTCCTATTCAAGAGTGGGGAGTTACACACATTTGACTCCATTGTTTTCTGCACCGGCTTCAAGAGATCAACCACCAAGTGGCTCAAGGTTTCTAATTCATCCAATATTACTCATCATTATGTTTTTGTTGTGTCATTTTGGAAGAAAAAAATGGATTTATTAACACAAAACACACTGGCATATTAAATAAAAATTAAATAGAAATTTAAATAGGTTTTTCGTGCCTATACTTAAGTAAAATTGATTTTTATCTTTAATTCAAATTTTAAATTTTTTAAAATATTTATAAAAATAAATATATTGTTGTCGGTTACATCACGATAGATCTTCACTTAAGATATTTTATATTTATTAAGATATTTTATATTTATTTATTATTAATGTAAATATTATAATATAATTTATTAAAAATTAATTTGTTACATAAAATACTGATAAAAATTTATTCTAATTATTTTTTTATTACAAGTATGCAAGATCCATTTTAATAATTTTTTTATTATAAATTTTTTAGACTAAAAATCAATTATTCGTTATAATATGGAGATGAAAAATATATTTAATATAATAATAAAAATAATAAAGTAATAGCATCAACAGTAAAGTATATTCATCATCATGTTAGAAAAAAAACTCAAAATTCAGTTTTAATTTTTAAAAAAATCTTATTATGATTAAAAAAATGCAGGGAGATGATTACCTTCTGAATGATGATGGTCTTCCAAAGCCAAGTTACCCCATCCATTGGAAGGGACATAATGGTTTGTACTGTGTTGGGCTATCAAGAAGAGGCTTGTATGGAGCTGCTGCAGATGCTGAAAATATAGCAAATGATATAAAAAGCTTCTTCATGCAACATCCCTGAGAACAAACTATATCCAGCACAACAGTTTCCCTGTATCATCTTCTTCAAACATAATTATTACAACACATCATCGTTTGGAACATTGTCTTTCTTATTGTTTAGCTCCCATTGGTCTTGTTCAGGGACAAGAGTATAATCTGAAAATAATAATAATCATAATAATGATATGCTTCACTGCATTTTCGTGTAAGTCATTCATCTCAATGTGTTCAGCAATTAATTATGGAGTTCAATACTTGTTACAATTCTTCTTTCTTTCACTTTTTTGTATCGTTGAAGTATAGTTGTTATTAAAAAGTGAAAAAAACACATGAATTAAACAAAACTATTGAAAATGTACTGTAATTATCTTTAATGTAGAAATTTACCTAACACAAATTGTAAAAGAAAGGGTCAACTGTATCATATGTTTATATTACAAAGTTTTTTAAATAATTAGTAATAATAGGGACTTGTAGTTTTAATGACATTTTTATTGTGGTTTTTGTTTATTTATAAAAAAATGATTGTGTAACTCAAGGAAAACATATAACAGAAGAGAAGAGTAGTTATATTTTAAAAGTAGTTTGAGATTATTTAAATGATTTGTATGATAATTAAAATGAATTCACCTCAATAATATACTATAAATTGTTATATAAAAAATAATTTTAAAAATAAAAAATAATTAGTTATTATATTTATTAAATTAGATATAAATTTAGAGACTAATAAAATTATTGATATCTAAAATAATTTTTATTATTAAAATAAATTATTTTATAAATTTTATTAATGATTAAAATTATTTCAGATACTAATAATTCTTTTAATTTTTAAAATATTATTTAATTTAAATAATATGGTAAATAATTATTTTTTATTTTTAAAATTATTTTACTCTCGTGATATCTTGATTCGAGTGAATTAAACTACAGCTTCTTCTTATGAAATTTTAATTTAGAAAATATATATATCGTTTTTCGTGTGAAATATTTATTGCAAAAAAAATACTTATAGATTGTTCTAAAAAGATATTTTGCACATCCAAGGTATTGTGTCAAATATATAATTTTTAGTACTCCTCTGGTTAAAATAATAAATGTTAAATATTGATTCTAAATTTGTATGTGCAATAATTAAATGTTATGAATTTTATTGAGGAAAGTATTCATATTAAATGTTAACAGTTTGTCAAACCATATTTTCCTTAAAAATAAACTCTGCACTTATCATAACATAATTAATAGGAAAATTAAGTTATTTTCTTGTGGAACCAAACAATTACAAGAGGAAAATAACAGAGATAAATCAGAAGTGTTAATGACGTACCTGACCATTATTTGGGAGTTAACAAATTAAGACTTTAAGAAACATAACACAAGTCTCATTAAGGTTCAATTCACAACAATTATTGATCAGTAATGAATAGTAACTTATTACGAAATTTTTAATATTTTTAAATTATGAAATTTGAAAGTACATTTATATTATTCAAAAATATTTCAAAATATGTAATATGAATATATTTTGGACTACGTAATTTAAAATATAAAATATAAATTTATATTGAAGAATTTAAATATATTTTAAATTTTTATAATTGTAAATATTTTAGATTGTTTAATTGATATCTCTTAGAAAAATCTCTTGAATCATCTAAATTCGTAAATAACTAGTAAAACAATAAATCTGAAACTATCAGAAACACATGGGCCAAGCCCTAATCCCTGCTCCCGATTGGGCTCGATCAGTCTCCCTTCGAATTTGGGACCATCCTTATCTCAGTGTCATATTGGGCTCCAATCCTCTCTCATAGATGAAATATTTTCCTCATTTTAAAGTGGTATTTGGTGCTTATGGTGGTTGGTTGTAGTAACCAGTGGTTAGTAGTTAGTGGTAATAATTAGTTTTTAATTCAATTAGTGGTAATAAAAATATGGAAGGTGTAAATAGAAAAGAATACTCAAGCAGCATAATTTAAAATGTATTTCTTTTTAAAAATAAAATGATCTTTTTGTCGGACCTATAAATTGTAGTAGAAGCTACGAAGATGCAGGAAGAAATGACATCAACATTAACATAATAATAAATAACTAGTTTAATTCAATTAAAGAATTTAGTAAGGATAATTAATAGAAATATGGATTGTGTAAATAGAGAAGAATACAATTTTAGGTTGTAGAATTCAAAATATATATTTTTTTAAAAAAAATTATCTTTTTGTATGACCTATGAACTGTGGTAGAAGCTATAGAGATGTAGGAAGAAACAGTATCAACATTAACATGATAATAAATAATTAGTTTAATTCAATTAAAAAATTTAGTAGGGATAATTAATAAAAATATGGAAGGTGTAAATAGAAAATAATACAATTTGAGGCTGTAGAATTCAAAATGTTTTTTTTTTAAAGAATAAAATGATTTGTTTATTTGACCTATGAATTGTAGTAGAATAGGAAAAAACAACCTTAGCATTCATATTATAATAAATAATTAATTTAATTCAATTAAAGAATTTAGTAGGGAAAATTAATAAAAATATGGAAGGTGTAAATAGAAAATAATACAATTTCAAACTGTAGAATTCAAAATGTATTTTTTTTTAAGAATAAAATTATCTTTTATTTGATTTGTGAATTGCAGCAGAATCTACGCAGGTGCAGGAAGAAACGACATCAACATTAACATGATAATAAATAACTAGTTTAATCCAATTAAAGAATTTAGCAGGGATAATTAATAAAAATATGGATTATGTAAATAGAGAAGAATACATTTCCAAGTTGTAGAATTCAAAATGTATTTTTTTTTAAAAATAAAATAAAATAATCTTTTAGTATGATCTATAAACTGTAGTAGAAGCTACGGAGATGTAGGAAGAAACGACTTAAGCATTAATATGATAATAAATAACTAGTTTAATTCAATTAAAGAATTTAGTAAGAATAATTAATAAAAATATGGAAGGTGTGAATAGAAAATAATACATTTTCAGATTCTAGAATTCAAAATGTATTCTTTTTAAGAATAAAATTATATTTTTTTGTCTGACTTATGAATTGTAGTAAAAGCTAGAACAAACCGGCTAAGCATTAACATAATAATAAGTAACTAGTTTCAATTAAAGAATTTAGTATGGATAATTAATAAAAATATGGAATATGTAAATAGAGAAAAATACATTTCCAGATTATAGAATTCAAAATGTATTTTTTTTTAAAATAAGTTTATCTTTTAGTATGATATATGAACGATTGTAAAAGCTACGGAGATGTAGGAAGAAATGGCCTCGACATTAACATGATAATAAATAACTAGTTTAATTCAATTAAACAATTTAGTAGGAATAATTAATAAAAATATGGAAGGTGTAAATAGAAAATAATACATTTTCAGAATTCAAAATATATTATTTTTAAGAATAAAATGATATTTTTTGTTTGACCTATGAATTGTAAAAAAAGTTATAGAGATACCAGAAGAAACGGTCTCAACATTAACATTATAATAAATATCTTGTTTAATTCAATTAAACAATTTAATAGGAATATTTAATAAAAATACAATGAGTTTGATTTCCCCCAATTAACTTTTAACTAACCTCATTTTCTTCCTCAATTTTTTGTTTTGTTTTATCTGTTGTTAACATAGATTAATAGAGGCCTTTCTACAGTATGCTTCAATTCTAGCTTACTGTGTTTGGATTGAGAAAAGGATTTATGGGGATATTAAAGAGTGGATTTGTGAGGATTAGAGAGGATGTATGAGGATATGTGAGATTATTTGGATTGATGGATGATAGAGTAGATTTGTAAGGATGGTTTATTGTAAGTTTATAAATTTATCTTTGTTATTAAAAAATATTTGAACAATGAATTATGATATATATATTTTTTAAGTTTGAATTAATTAATTTTTTCTAATATATAATATCCATAATTACTTATATTTTTCAATAAAAAAGTTAAAAAATATAATAGAAAATATTTTGTATTAAATTAAAATAAATTTATTAAATATATTAAAAATTATAAATATTTATTATTTTATATAACTATATATATGTTGTTGATATTATAATTTTATTTTATTATTTATAATTATTTGTTGTTATTAATAATATAATTAAATATTTTTGAAATTGTTAAATAAATTTATGTAATATTTAATTTTATACATTGTATATTTTAATAAAATGCACAAGGATATGTGAGTAAAATGCAATAATTCCATGGGATCAGCACAAATCTTTTCATTTGTGTGAAAACTGAAAAAACACTTTCCCCCTCCCTCCCATCCACTCCCCCACCCTCAAATATAAATAATATTAATAGTTAAAATAAATCTTTTCTAAAATTGATAACTACAATGTCTTGTTAATATAAAAATAATTTCAGAATATTTAAATTATAAAAATTGATGGTCTTGAATTTATTTTAAAATTTAATATTTTGTATTGGTGTTATTATTTTTATTTTATCAAAAGTAGTAGAAAAATATTAATCGAATGATCCTAAAGTTCTTATAAAATTCAACAACAACAATAAATAATCTCAAAATTAAAATAAATATAATGTGTTTCACACTATCAATAAAGAATGGATGTAACTGAAGTTAAGGATGAGAAATGTATTTACAATATTGTTAAATATTGAAAGTAGACAGTTTCTATTAAAATTACTATTTAATATTGAAATATATTTTTATTATGAAATTGAAGGGCATAATAAATTTAGTTTTGTGAGAGGAATAAAGATAAATATTTAATTAAATGGTATATAATTTTATTAAAGTTTAATAGATTTTTGCTCTCACCCATAATGATTTTTTAATTTATTTCCATGATCTAATTTTAAAAGAAAATAAATTAATATAACTCCTGACAATATTACAATAATTAGTTTTTTATAAACCAAAGTTGACTTATAGACAGAAATATGATACAAGTATTAAATATCACCATAAACTTAATATAATCATTATAATCGTAATTTTAAAAAATAAATAAATAAACTTAGTTTATAGTAAAGGAAATTCAAAACAAAACATAAATAGTGAAACGAAACAGAAAAGATTATCTAATAAAGAAAAAATATTAAACCTTTTACAAAATATCATACTATTCAATAGAACATATTTTTTTTTTCAAAACTCGTCATACAGATGATATATATATAATACATGCAGCAAAAATATAAACCAATCTATTTTTCTAATTTTATTTATATAAAATAAAATCTACATAATATATAAAATATAAAGTATTAAATCATTTTGTAATTATTGTCTAATTTGAATGAAATACAGTATAAATTATCATAATGATATGTTGAATCAACTAAATTCATTTTATAAGAAATGATTGAAGATAGAAGCTTTGATAAAAAAAAGTATAGAATGAATGTATTATCTCCCAAAAAATAAAGAAAAAAAGTATTATAATGGTAATTAAAAAGACAGAAGATAAACAGTATTTGAGTGGTGAGGATTGCAGGGGAAGTTGACAGTTGTGTTGTTCTGAGGAGGAAATGAAGGTCAGAAACGGTCGGGCGGCGAAAGGAAAGAAACAGTGTATGCATGGCTTCTCATTCGCTCATCATTTTCGCTTCTTTCTTTCTTTGTTTCTTTCAAGTTTATACAAATCAAACTTTTCTTTTTCTGCACTCAATCAGGGAAAAACAACCACACAATTTTAAACTCATCAACGAATTCAAAACTTAACAACCAATTATATATTATCAAAATAAAATAGGATATTAAGTGTTCTTGCCGGTTGACCCGCCTGTCGGTTGACTCACGACACTCACACGCCTCCTTCCTCACGTTGATATGTGCTTGATTCTTTCGAAGCAATCTGCACCTGCAAAAGAGAAAGGGGACGCCCTAGAGGCCGTTTGCACTCCGACGCTCAAGTCAGTGTAAGGCAAGGAACACCAAGTGTATTGAGTTTCTCTCTGTGTGTTTAGGTCTAGAAACTGCGTACTTTTGTGAAGTATTTTACTGTCCCTTATATAGTCTAGGGTTTACTGCGCCGCTAGCCCTAATTAGGGTTTGCGCTACTAGCCATATTTAGGGTTTACTGGAATACCCCTGTGCTGCTATCACCCAATCTTAGGGTAATCTAGCACATAAGGTTTCCTTCTCTGGAGTGCAAACTTTAACAGGGTGACCACCTGGATGCCTCCTTGTGCACCTAATCTCTGGGGCCACCTGTTCTGGGAGTGCCTTTACTGTTTACGTGTCATGCATGTAGCTTCACTGGGAAAACCCTAGTTCTGGTGAGTACTCGTCCCTTAGGACTCTACACCCAACTGTGCTCTCCCTGCTACCCGCATAGGCACTTCGTGATTCAGGCTTCTCCCTACCTCTGGGTATTTAACTGGTCATTGGCCCCCTCTGGGAACCAATCTTAACTGTTCTGTTTATGCTGTTCAAATCACCCAAGGCCGATGTCACCTCGCCACACACTGTCGCCGAGGACTCCTCGACCTGCTGAGTGACGATGACACCTCTGCCCATCCTGGTGATCTGACGACTACTCACCCATCTCTATAGGCTGATGACTTGTCACCCCTCTCTGCAGGCTGATGACTCGTCACCCCTCAGGCTGATGACTCGTCACCCCTCTCTGTAGGCTGATGACTCGTCACCCCTCTCTGTAGGCTGATGTAGGCTGATGACTCGTCACCCCTCTCTGTAGGCTGATGATTCATCGCCCTTCTCTGTTCAATACCCCCTGTGGGGTCCATTTCACGTGGCTTTGGCCCATGCTGTGGGACCCAGCTGACGTCCGAGGACTGGTCAGTACACTAAGGAGTTGAAGATGTCACACCACTTAAAAGATAAAAATATTTTACAAATATTTCACTTAATAGATATAAATCTTATTTTATAAGTTGAATTATAAGCAAAGTAATTTTTTAATAAATATTATTATGTTTTTTTCTTATTTCTGATTTGAAGTTTAGCATTTTTAACTGGACATTTTAGGAGGTGTGTTTAACCATATAATAGGGTTTTTTTTTTTTTTAAGTGGAGGGACCTAAGTGAGCCACTATAAGTTTCTAACAAACAATTTGGCATATCCTTGTTAGAAATTTAAAATATTTTCTATCACTTTCCTTTTTTCAATGAATTAATTTTTCATTGTTGAATCAAGAATGCGATCGGAATTGTTTTTATTTATTTTGGTGTATGCACCTCCAATTCAATGCAATAGTATTTATTACATAATTAATATTTATGATGAGGAAAAGAAAGTTAAGTATAAATTAAAAATATAAAAGTAGATTAATTTTATCACAAGTGAAACATATTTATTTATATATGTTCTATTAAAAAAAGAGATTTCTCAATTATAACATTTAATTTTGCATGTGGTTTTCAGTTGAGTTGTTGTTATATCTTGATCAAGTCACACCCTCTTCCCCTTATATCTAGTAATGTTTCCTCATCTCCTTGTACCTGGTCTCATTCTTAACTATATTCCAAAATTAATTATAATCTTGCATATCCATTCAATCACTGTCCTAAATTGATAAGTAAATGGAATTTTTTTTTTTATTTTAAGAGATTGACATCATGACTGCTTTCACCTTATAATTGAGTTCGGTACATGACCTCACAATATCACCTAAATATTATATCATACAAGCAAATATATGATTAAAACATATAAGTATATACATGTTATTCGTAAAGTATTTATATATATATATATATATATATATATATATATATATATCCTCATAGAAAATTTAAAATATATACATATATCAAAATAAAATGTGAAAAGAAAATTAGAATACTTTATCCATTCAATGTAGTACATGATCATCACATATTTTAAAAATAAACACAAAATAGAAAGTATTTTGTCAACTTCCAATATAATTGTAACTTTCAATCACAAATATAAAATTCATCATTGTTTATACATTACATTTTAAAAATGAGTCAACTGTCTATAAAAAAATCATAATCAATATTACTTATGTCATAAATCAATTTAGAAACTATTTATTAATAATAAAAATTAATTTAGACATCAATAAATTTTGTAATCTCTAAAATAATATCTATTTTGATCAATATAGTAACTAATTGTTTTTTATCTCTAAAATTAGTTTCTATGTAATGATTTTTTTTTTAGTGTTATGATAAGAGAACCTTATTCTATTCACTATCAGAAATCTAGTGGTAGCCTTCGATGATTAGTTGCTGAAGGAGGTGATAAAAAATGTAGAAAGAAGATAGAGGAGAAAAAAAAAACTTTTAAAAATATGGTGGTTACGTTAAAATGAAACTTAGATAATATATATATATATATATATATATATATATATATATATATATATATATATCACTTTAATAATAAAATATTCATGCATCATTTTAATTATACTATTTTTATTCTAAAACTATTTTATAGGTCATTACAAGAAGACAAAAGAAGAAATAATAATTTTCATGTAATTTTATTTCTTCTCTTATATTATTAGAAATAAGATAAAAATTTTCATTTTTTTGAAAAAAAGGAGTTGGTAATTTATTTTAAATTTAGAGGAACTAATTTTGATTAAATGTCTATTTTAGATATAAATATTACATGATTGAAATGTATATTTAAATTAATATTGATAATAAATATTATATTAAAACATGTGTATTTATAGAATTGATTATAATACCTTATATAGAAAAAGTCTCTTTGGGTTTTATGTCGTGAGTTCCAATGTTATGAAGGACTTTAAGTAAATACACAGGTTGATGAGATCTCATTTAGGATTCAAGACAAGTCCTCTTGTCAACCCTAAAACATTAATTTCTTACCTAAAAACTCCAATCATGTTTCATCCCTCACTTTCCAGATTCCATATATTACAAGAAACCTTCATGGCCTTTCTTTCATTTTGTTGGCCTTATTATGTACCATATCAACATTTATTTAATGTTAGATGAAACCACTCAAGGTACCTATCTCATTTCAGAAAAAAATAAACAAACTAAAATACATAATTTTCTTAATATACTTTCTTTACAGTTTTTAATCAATTTATGAGAGTACTTTAGTGCTAAAAAATAATATACATTTTAAACATATTATTACCAAAGAAAATAAAAGAAAACATTCACATCAGTGTTTTTCATTTTAAAAATATTTTAGTACCAAAACAAGAGGATGAGTACAAATGTGAAACAATCAAAGAATACTAAAGAACTTTCATGAACAAAGTCATGGATTCTCACTGTAAAAGGAAACTTTGTTACTGGAGAAGACATCATTCAACTTAAAAAGATCACCAATCAAAGGGTGTCAAGAAGAGACTCTTGTTTTTCTTTGTCCTTCAAATTAAGATAATATAATTAAAATTAATCACTATATTTGAAATAGTATTATTAGAATTAATCATAATCACTGCATCTGAAATATTTTTCATTTTAATTGTTTAAAAGATAAATTAA
The DNA here is from genome assembly GCA_013389735.1 of Phaseolus lunatus. Taxonomy (NCBI): domain Eukaryota; kingdom Viridiplantae; phylum Streptophyta; class Magnoliopsida; order Fabales; family Fabaceae; genus Phaseolus; species Phaseolus lunatus. The sequence goes on along the minus strand of CM023857.1, from coordinate 42,178,038 downwards.
AAAAATAATATAAGCCACAATTTGATATCAACAAGGCGCAAGATAGCCGAAGGAAAAGGTATAAACAAATGTCTTATGATTACATGAAATGACTTCATTAGTTTTTATAGGAAAGGATGTAATAATTCAAGAGAAAAATTAGTGATTATTAATGGTTTTATGTGGGACTTTAAATTCAATACACCATAACCACATGTTATATATGTTTTGGTTTGTTGACCTATGGGTTGGTTGGGTTGGGACATCCAAATTTATCTCTTATATATTGTATTTTTTTAATAAAAATTATAATATTTATTAATAATGTGATAACATTAAATATTTGATACTATCGTTACTATAATAAACATGGTTCTTCTATATATATTTTTTAAAATAATAATATTTATTAGCAACATGATAATGTTAAACATTTGATATTATAGTTAATTTAAGAATAATAATAATTTTAGAAACATGTGAGCATGTATGTTTACTTTTTTTTTCTCATGATAATAAAAATATTAAAATTCAATTAACTTTATAATTTTACTGTAAGTAAATTTTTTTTTCACATATAATAAAAATAATAAAATAAAATAATTTGAGTTTAATTTAAAAGAGAAAAAACAATAAAAAAATGTACATAAGAAACAAAATAAGTAAAATTGTGTAAAAAAACACTTACAAAAGCAATTCCTTTTTTAATGGTATAAATATTATTATTTTGAAATAACAATATTAACTAATACAGATACTAGTTATTTATAATATTTTTGACAAATATAAAAAAGTTCTCTATGCACTTACTCATTAATAAAATAACCGAAAAAAAACTACTATATCAAATATAATACAAAACTCATTTAGTACACATATTTGAAGTAATAAAATATTTCAAAATATATTTTCACTATAAAAAAATATTAAATAAAAACTTATTTTAAATAAAAAATAATTAATCAGACTAAATTAGATATTATTTTAGAAACTAAAAAATTATTAATATCTAAAATAATTTCTAAATTTCTAAATTAATATTTAATTAGTTTTGGTTACCAACTACTTTAAATTTTAAGATATCAATTAACCATTTAGTTACCACTCTAAAAACTAATTTATAAATATAGAAACTACTTTATATATTAATTATTATCTAATTTAATCAATATAATAATTTTTTATTTATTTAATTACTTCATATTACATAAGTATATATTTCGTAAACTCTTGACTAATAAGACTCAAATCTCTTTATAAGTCTTTCTGTCTAAATTTAGTTAATTATTGAACATGATATGGTTTATGTTTGTTTTCTAATATAATTCAGTCAATTCAACACAAATAGTGCAAAAGGTACATGTTTGAAGTTTTATAGGAGGATCTAAACATCGTCTCTATGTTTTTTTTCTCATTCGATTACATATATTTTATTAAAAATTATTACATTTTACTTTATTAAAAACAACACCATCATGAGTGTCATTTTTTATTATTTGTATTTTATGAATTTCTATATCACTTGAACTCGTAAATTTCTTCTTTAATTAATTACTAAGTAAGAGTTTAAACCTTCTAATAATTTCAATCAATACTTGAATTTTACTAAACCACATTAATATTGTAATACATTTTTTATCTGTTATTTTAATTAAAAACTTACAAATTTTAATATATTAATTTATACTTATATAAATAGCATAATTTTATTTTTAAATTTATTCTTTTTTATATACATATATATATTTTATTTATTTATTTATAAAAATTTCATGTTATGATCACCGTTTAACTTGACATCACCACATCAAATAACAATAATCATAGATCATCACATAAAAAATATTATTAAAAAATATAAAAATATAAAAAATTATATCAAAATTTATATATTAATAAAAATAATATATAGATAAACTATATTTATTTATAAAAAATTATAAAAACAGATAAAAACTTATACCAATACCAATGAATTACATGTACATATATTTTATAAACCCACGTAACATGATGAATTTAATAATTATGTGTTTACAAAAGCAGTGAAGATTACTTACTTATGCTTATCTTTTAATAAATTCACATGTATTTAGTTGTTTCTGGCTAACATTTATATATTTATGGAAGTAAAGTAATAATAATAATATTATTATTATTATTATTATTATTTTATCTACGTGTCTTTTATTTTGAAAACCCGTTCCTTTGCTATGACTTAAAATATACAAGAATATTTGTGTGTATTATAAGTACTGTAGTAAAATTATATGAATAAAAAATATGGAGAATATTAATGTTGAGATTTCTTTTAAAGGTAAATTTTTTCGTCGACAAAGAATACAATGAAGAATTTTTCTATAATTTTATTGTATACTTTTATTCTCTTTCTGTGCACTTAATTATCAACCAAAATCATAAATCTTATATTAAAATCATTTCTTAAAATTTGTATGCTTTTAACTGAGAAACTAATACATCATTATAAATGAGTTATTGTCTTTTTATTTTATAAGATTTATTTTTCTAAATTGAGTTAAGAGCGTTTTGTATAGACATAAATAAGAATATATCTAGTGAAAAAAAGTTAAAAATTGTGATATTATATTACAGTTCAACTACTCCTAAAATATTCATATTTTTTTATTTTTTTATTGTCGATAAATATTTTTTATAAGATTTATAGTTTTGTTTTCCTCTCTCAATTTTGATTGTTTAGTTTGTGATTGCTAATAATATTTTAGTATTTATTATCTCTGCGTGTGTTTGATTGTCACTTAGAATAACATAAGTTTTTGTTTCTTGATTTTATGTCATGGAAATTGTAAACAGGAAAATGATACTTTCACCATCCTTAGAATTATATATAATTTTTTATGTGATGGATTAAAAATAATATATAATATAAAATAGATTTATAATTAATAATATGAAAAAATATTAAAATAGTAGTGTTAAAAATTGTAATATAATTATATAAAAAATTGGAATTATATCATTACTCCTTGTAAACATGCTATGCATCATTACAACTTCTTTTGCCTCTGTTGTTGACAAGTAAGACTTTTATACTCAGTGCAAGATTCATCACAATTTCTTAATCCCATGCTTTGAAAAGTGCGAACATCATTCATAATTAGAAATGGATTCTCAAACGTACTTTTTTGCTTTTTTAAGATTTACGGTTTTCTTTTCTTTTTCAATGATGATTTTCTAGTTTTAGTTTGATGCCAATTTTTTTTAGTACATGGCCTCAATCTTTATGTGTGACTGTCAGTTAAAACTAAGCAAATGAACGTTACATGTGAACTACAAAAATTTTTGTTTTTTTTTTTATTTCATTATTTCATGCTTTGAAAATTGTAAACTTCTTGTGCATCATTACAAATGGATTTCCAAACAAAACGTTTACATATTTTTACTAAAGACAACTAAGACTCTGTATTCAGTGCACCATTCATAACAATTCTTAATTTCATGCTTTCAAAAGTGTAAACACTCAATAAATTATTACAAATTAATTCTTAGCATATTTTTAATAAGATTTATGGTTTTTTTTTTCTATCTATCTTTTTATAAGGTTTTTTTCTAATGTATAATTATCTTCCTGGGCGTGTTTGATTGTTAGTTAAAACTTTGCGAACAAAAAATAGAAAATAATAACGACACAAAATTCTACTTTTTGATTTTGTGTTTTAGAAATTGTAAACATCCATCACTATAAACTAAAAAAAAAATCTTTTGCTTCTTATTTTGTTATTGTAGATGCTATAAGACTTTAAACTTGCCTGTTCATAACAATTTCTTACTAAAATTTGATTGTTCGTTTTTAAAAAAAACATTCCGAAATAAGTAGTTATTTTCTCAAAGTAAATTGAATAAAATATTTTACTTAAATTACACAAGAATTTCAGTTGAAATACTAAAAAATAAATAACACTAATATGTATATTTTCAGTCAAATAACATACTTTAAAAAATCATTTAATATTTTTTCTCAAAAATTAAAAGAATTTGATATAGTTACTTGACTTGTTACTAAAAAAAATAATTAAATAAAGACTAAGTTTAGAGAGAAAAAAATAATTAGTCACTATATACTATATTACAAACTAAAAAAATTATTAGTATCTAAAATAGTTTTTATTATTAATAAATAATTTATAAATAGATATTTAATTAGTTATCAAAATTTTAGTTGTCAACTAATTAGATTCTAAAGTTAGTAACTAAAATTTGGATAGATAGTTAAATACCAATTTAAAAATTATTTATTAATAATAAAATTATTTTAAATATTAATTTTTTTTAATATCTAAAATAGTATTTAATTTAATTAATATAGTGACTAATTATATTCAGTGTTTAACACGAAGTATTTATTTGATGATTTTATTGAAGTGTATTTTAATTAAAAAAAAATGGATTTAAAACAAAATACTTTAATTGACATTGAAATATAAATAACACTATTTGATGGATTTTAAAATGTTTTTATTAAATTTAAATATAAAAAAGGAAGTGTAAATCCTAAATTAATAAGATTTGTGTTTTTTCTTATCTCACGTTTTTTGAATTTTTATTTCTTGTTGATAAGATCTCTCTTAGCATATATGTTTTTCCAGTCTAGGAGAGGGTTCCCTTTGCACACAAATGTGATTGATCATTCTGAGATTTTTTCCTTTGTATAATTAAAGGTATGGTCTTTGTTAACTTCTAAATGTGATTCTGTTTGTTTTTCTTTTTCTGATTGGTATCTTGATATGAAAACTTGTTTGTTTATGATCAAGGATGTTTGTTAGTTGTGAGTAGGTGATTTAGTGGTGTTGTTTTTGGTTGCCTTTGTTGGGTTTGAGTTGACAACTTTTGGTGAGTTTGGGATCTCTATTTTGATAGGAGTTGTTTTGTAAAAGGGTTGAATCACCCCTGAAATGGTTCATATTTTATTTATTTGTTTTCTTGCTGATAAAAAATAAAGAAAAGGAATGAATATTCATTGTGGTTATTTATGGTTCATGACATGGGGCAAAAAATTGAGGGGATTTAATTGCTAAGTTTTGATTGTCAAGTAAAAGAGAGAATAAAAAAAAAGAAGGGTTTGAATGAATATATACAATCCAATAATTTTATAACTAGTTAGCCATCATTTGTCAATAAATGTTAGGGTAAATATATTTTTCAAAATCATCTACTTTACAATTATTTTTAATAATAAATATAAATAAATTTTCATTTTAATAAAATAATATTTTATGTAGTTATAATGTAGTTCTTGAAAAAAATATTAATATCAAATGATCATAACTCTAAATGTTAGTATCAATATAATTATACATAAAATAAAATATTTTTTAAATACTTTGAAATATTTTAACGGTGTTAATTGATTTAAATAATTTCCAACATTCAAATTGATTACGAATTTTACAACTTATTTATATACATTATATATATATATATATATATATATATATATATATAAAATTTCGTTTATGATCTTGCTTTAAAGGTGGAATTTATTTCTATAATTTTGATAAAAAAATCATATATTTTAATTATATTAAAATTAGTTAGGATGTACATTGATTTGTAATTTATCTAGAAGGAATTATCTTGACTCTATTTGCATATTGAAATCATATAAATGAAAATTATCAAATAGTGAGAGTTGAATAAAAACTATAAGAAAAATATTAATTAGAAATTAGTTTTAGAGACCAAAATAATTGTTACTATTTGACTAAATTAGAGACAATTTTATAAACTAACAAAATTATTGTTATCTAAAGTAGTTTATACTATTAACAAAAATTTATAAAATAGTTTCTAAATTGATATATAATAATTAATTATCAAAGTTGAAGCTACTTACTACTTTGTATTTTAAATTAGTTTCTATTAGTCTTTTAGAGACTCATTTAGAATCTAAGATATTAGTAGCTAAAACACCTTGGTAGCTAATTTAGATACCAATTTAAAAATCATTTTATAATTTTTTTTAATAATAGAAATCATTTTAGATATAAATAACTTTTTAGTCTCTGAAATAGTATCTAATTTAGTCAATAGAATGATTGATTATTTTTAGTCTCTAATTTGGGTTACTGTTTAATAATTTATTGTAGTGAAGGTTCATATGACTGAATATATAGTTTGAAGGATATTTGGTCTGACAAGTCATATGGATTAACCATGTCATAAAAGGTGATTTGGTACTTATATTCTTATGTGATTTGGATTAACCATGTCATATGGGCATAACTATGTCAATTTCAAAGTGTGGTAGTATGATAGGTGCAATATATGAGTTTAAATCAATGTAGAATATTCTATAAGTAGAGTCAAATGTATATATAGGTTGGTTACTGGAATTATGCCATTAGAGATATTAATTACGAGTTAATTACACATGTAATTGTATTTATTGAAAGCTACGTTTGTATTTATTGATTTTAGCAATGTTAATTGATTTAAATAATTTCCAACATTCAAAACTGTTTAGTGGTTTTACAACTTATTAAATATATAATTTCATTTCTAATCCATGTTTTAAAGTTGGAATTTGTTTATATAATTTTGATAAAAAAATCATATATTTTAATTATATTAAAATTGGTTAGGATGTGCATTGATATGTGATCTATCTAGAAGGAGTTATCCTAACTCTGTTTGCATATTGAAATCATATAAATGAAAATTATCAAATAATGAGAGTTGAACAAGGTTCATAAGACTAAATATATAGTTTTAAAGATATTTGGTCTAACAGGTCATATGGATTAACCATGTCATATGAGGTGATTTGGTACTTATATTCTTATGTGCATAGCTATGCGAATTTCAAAGTGTAGTAGTATGACAGGTGCAATATCTAAGTCTAAGTCAATGTAGAATATTATATAAGTAGAGTTAATTGTCTATATATGTTGGTTAGTGGAATTACGACATCAGTGATATTGATTACGAGTTAATTACACACGTGACTTTATTTATTGAAAGCTATGTTGGTATTTATTGATTTTAGTGATGTTAATTGATTTAAATAATTTCCAACATTCAAAATTGTTTAGTAGTTTTACAACTTATTATATATATAATTTCGTTTCTAATCCTTGTTTTAAAGTTGGAAATTGTTTCTATAATTATGATAAAAAAAATTCATACATTTTAATTATATTAAAATTGGTTAGGATGTGCGCATAGATTTGTGATTCATCTAGAATGAGGTATCATGATTTTATTAGTATATTGAAATCATATAAATGAAAAATATGAAGTAGTGAGGGTTGAATGAGGTTTATATGATTGAGTTTATAGTTTGAAGGATAATTGGTTTGTCAGGTCATATGGATTAACCATGTCATATGTGCATAACTATGTCAATTTCAAAGTGTGGTAGTATGATAGGTGGAATATCCCAATCTAAATCAATGTAGAATATTCTATAAGTAGAGTCAAGTGTATTTATAGGTTGGTTACTGAAATTATGACATCAGAAATATTGATTACAAGTTAATTACACATGTGATTGTATTTATTGAAAGCTACGTTAGTATTTATTGATTTTAGCAATGTTAATTGATTTAAATAATTTCCAACATTCAAAATTGTTTAGTGGTTTTACAACTTATTATCTATATAATTTCATTTCTAATCCCTATTTTAACGTTGGAATTTGTTATATAATTTTGATAAAAAAATCATATATTTTAATTATATTAAAATTGGTTAGGACGTGCATTGATATGTGATCTATCTAGAAGGAGTTATCCTGACTCTATTTGCATATTGAAATCATATAGATGAAAATTATCAAATAGTGAGAGTTGAATAAGGTTCATATGACTGAATATATAATTTGAAGGATATTTGGTTTAACAGGTCATATGGATTAACCATGTCATATAAGGTGATTTGGTACTTATATTCTTATGCACATAGCTATGTGAATTTCAAGGTGTGGTAGTATGACAAGTGCAATATCTAGTCTAAGTCAACGTAGAATATTATATAAGTAGAGTCAATTGTCCATGTATGTTGGTTAGTGGAATTATGACATCAATGATATTGATAACGAGTTAATTATGCACGTGACTGTATTTATTGAAAGTTATGTTTGTATTTATTGAAAGTTATGTTTGTATTTATTGATTTTAGCAATGTTAATTGATTTAAATAATTTCCAACATTCAAAATTGTTTAGTAGTTTTACAACTTATTATATATAACTTCGTTTATAATCTCGATTTTAAAGTTAGAATTTATTTCTATAATTCTGACAAAAAAATCATGTATTTTAATTATATTAAAATTAGTTAGAATGTGCATAGATTTGTGATTCATCTAGAATGAGGTATCATGACTTTATTGGTATATTGAAATTATATAAATGAAAAATATGAAATAACAAGGGTTGAATGAGGTTCATATGATTGAGTTTATAGTTTGAAGAATAACTGGTTTGCTAGGTCATATAGTTTGAAGGATAATTGGTTTGCCAAGTCATATAGTTTGGTATTTATATTTATATGCGCATAGTTGTGTGAGTTTCAGAGTGGTAGTATGACCGATACAATCTCTTAATCTAAATCAAAGTAAACTCTTCTACAAGTAGAATATTTTAAAAGTAGAGTATTCGAAAAGTGTCTAGGTACATTGTTAGTGAAATTTTGACATAAATGATACACATGTGATTGTTTATTTAAATTAGAAAATATAAGAAATGATGAATTATATGTTTGTAAATGTATTAAAAATATTAGCTTACCTTACCTCTGAACGTTTTATACGTTATTGCCAAACGTTTTATACGTTATCGCCCGTTATGAAATATTTAATATATTTATAATAAATAAATAATTAATACATGAGTTAATTGATTATTTATTAAGTGAGTAATGGAGAATTAACTATCAAATAAATTTACATTATAAAAAACATCAACACAACATGCTATGAACATTTCTGAAATTAAAATATTAGAATATAAATAATTGGTAGTTAAAACTTTAGTAGCTAATTAGATACCAATTTAGAAACCATTTAACAATAATATAAACTAATTTAGAAACCAAAATTTTTTTTAGTGTCCAAAATGGTTTCTAATTTGGTCACTATAACAAATAATTATTGTTGGTCTCTAAAATTGGTTTTTAATCAATGATTTTCTTGTAGTGAGAGTTGAATAAGGTTCATATGACTGAATATATAGTTTGAAGGATATTTGGTCTAACAGGTCATATGGATTAACCATGTCATATAAGGTGATTTGGTACTTATATTCTTAAGCGCATAGCTATGTGAATTTCAATGTGTGGTAGTATGACAAGTGCAATATTTGAGTCTACGTGTACAATATTATATAAGTAAAGTCAATTGTCTATGTATGTTGATTAGTAAAATTATGACTTCAGTGATATTAATTACGAGTTAATAACACACGTGACTGTATTTATTGAAAGCTATGTTTGTATTTATTGATTTTAGCAATGTTAATTGATTTAAATAATTTTCAAAATTCAAAATTGTTTAGTAGTTTTACAACTTATTATATATATAACTTCGTTTATAATCCCTGTTTTAAAGTTGGAATTTGTTTCTATAATTCTGATAAAAAAAAATCATGTATTTTAATTATATTAAAATTAGTTAGAATGTGCATTGATTTGTGATTCATCTAGAATAAGGTATCATGATTTTATTGGTATATTGAAATCATATAAATGAAAAATATGAAATAGTGAGGGTTGAATGAGGTTCATATTATTGAGTTTATAGTTTGAAGGATAACTGGTTTGACAGGTCATATAGTTTGAAGTATAACTGGATTGTCAGGTTATATAGTTTGATATTAATATTTATATGCGCATAGCTTTGTAAATCTTAGAGTGGTAATATGATAGGTGCAATCTCTAAGTCTAAATCAAAGTAGAATCTTATAAAAATAGAGTATTCTAAAAGTAAGAGTCAAGTGTCTAAATATGATATTGGTGAAATTTTGACACAAATGATACATACATGACTGTTTATTTAAATTAGAAAATATATGAAGTGATGAATTATATATTTGTGAATGTATTAAAAATATTAGCTGGCTACCTCTGAACGTTTTATACGTTATCACCCGTTATACGTTACCGCCCGTTATGAAATATTTAATATATAATAAATAAATAATTAATACATTAGTTAATTGATTATTTATTAAGCTAGGAATGGAGAATTAATTATAAATTTACATTATAAAAAAAAATCAACACAACATGTAATGAAATTTTCTGAAATTGAAATATCAGTAGTATATAATGTAAAATTAAAAAAAAATGTATAATGAAATACGTAATTTGAAATATAATATACATTTGGTATTAGAAGAAAAGTGATCTCATATTGCAAGAAAAATGAATAAAGGCTTAAAAGAAATTGTGAATTGTTGTGAAAAGAAAAGGAAAGAGAAATAGTGATAGAGCAGCCAGCCATAATAGCCTGAACGGTGTGAATGGTGTATCCGTACAACCCTTTCTGCAATCACTGACGCTGCCTCTGCATGCAAAGTACCCGCATGCCCTCACTCTCTCTCATATCTTAATTAATTAATTAATCAATTAATTAAGGCCAAAACCATTTATGTCCAAACCCAATTAACTCAATTAATCAACGGTTACCATCAAGGTGTGGCCATCACAGAGAGAAGCCGTGAAACGAGTGAGTGAGTGATGGAACCATAAAAGCAAAGGGGGTCTTGCTTTGCAGCTGCACTGCGCCGCACACAAACACAAACATAAAACTCTTAATTTGTCTTCGTCTGTGTTCCACCCTTGTTAAGTTGCACCTGCCCGTACCGGAACACAGGTTGAGCATTACTCTGAAGGTGGACGACAATGGAGGAGGGTGGTGGTTTAGAGAGAGAATGTAAGGGTCCGCATATGAATCAATGAAACACACTCTGTGAAACGTTTCTTCTCTCATTTTTTTATTCTTTTTTTTTTTTTTTTTCTGTTTCGAACAACAGGACACGCCTCCCTTGCTCCTACTTAAATCTCACGTGTCCTCACTTTCTCCTTCACTCCTTCTCCTTTCTTCTTCTCGCTTTCTCCGTTCTCTCGTTCGTTTTCTCCGCCTTTCTTTCCCTTCCATGAGAAGGAGGAGAGAGATGGATCCTGAACCCAGAATCGGACTTCCTCATAACCGAGGTACTGCTACTGCACCATCCATCCTCAATCATTTTCTCTTTCTCTCACTCACCTTTCCTTCAATACAATAGTGCTACTTTACTTTTCTATTCTGTGCTGCTGGATTTACCAGGACACATTTTTTTACAATCCCTCCACCAAATCAGAGTCAACAACTGCTAATTATTATGTTATGTTTTTCTTTTGTTGCTGTTGGATTAAGGCTGTTTCAAGAATGGTGAACTGAATCAGAATCCTCGATTTTCCTGTCTTATGAATCCGTGGCCTTGTTTGTTCATGGATCGGGTTTTTGTTTTAATTCTTCAATTTTAATTATTTTCTGTTATGGTTTCGTAGGTGCCGGAGATGATTTGTACACTGAACTGTGGCGTGCATGTGCGGGATATTCCGTTTATGTTCCTCGTGTTGGAGAGCTGGTTTTCTACTTCCCTCAAGGTCACTTGGAGCAGGTCTTCAATTTTCTTTCTCTCTCTTTTACTCATGTTCTTCTAATCTTGTCTTTGTCGTTCTCAATTTTACTCATGTTTTGTGTTGACTGTACAACAAAGATGGTAACTTTCCAAGGTTGTCTTGTCATCTATTATTTTTGTTTTTATTATTCTTTCAGTTCATTTTATTGGGTCAATTATTGCACACAAAGTGTTTTGAAATTCCATGTCTTCCTTGTTCATTTTAAATCAAACATTTTTTTTACCTTTTCTGAAGATTAAATAAGTTCTGCTTTATTTAATGTAAGCAAGTTTATTGATGATGAATGTTGGAAACGTCGTTTTGAACTATGCAATTTTGCCGTGTCAACTATTTTTGCTTCACATTGGGGATACCATTGCTTTGTTTTAATTTAATACGTTTCACTTAATATTTTGTAAAACATTATGAACTGGGTGGCATTAATTATTCTTTTTTGAATATTTAATACATTCGTTCTTAATTATTTTTTCATTTACTTAATTTGTGAGATTTAAAGTTTTGTTTTTCTCACCCTCCCAGTTTCGGTTTTATCGTTTCTGTTCAATGTAGTGTCTTCTCTTGTTTCTTTTTATCATCACCAATCCATGCCTTTATACCTAGATTGTTCTGCTCTGGCTGAAGTTCATTTTGTAATAAAAGCTTTTGTGAAATTTATTCTTTTTGGAATTTTTAGAAAATACTAAACATTTCAGTTGAAACGATTATGCTTACTCTTTTTTTATCTATTTAATGCGTTTTTCATTTAATATTTTATTAATTACCTATTATTTTATTAATTTATTTTTAAAAAAGAAGTGTAACTCTTAAGTGCATGTTTGTTTTTTTCGTCAGAAATTCCGTTTAACGTCAATCCTTCTGTCACGTTTAGGAGCAAATGATAATTCAAACACAGTTTAAATTTATTGGATTCACGTTACTTTTTTCTCTCACCTTGTTCTAATCTTATCGTCTTTGAATAGATATGAATGATGTATACAAATTTTGTTTCTTGATTTCATGCTTTGGAAGCATCATTAGGAATGAGTTTGCAAATAAACTTTTTGTCTCTTTATGTGTAGTACACAATTAAGACTCTAAAGTTAGTGTGTTTCATAACATTTTTCTATTAAAAAATAATTGCTTGTTTTTCAAAACAATTGTAAAACAAGTTGTTAAAGTAATCTGAATCAAAGAATAGATGACATTAATAGTTTAAATCATAGATTAAGTTCTACAAGTTTAATTGAAAACTAAAAAATAGATGACATTAATAATTTTTATTTCAAATATTTCTTGTATTTTTAATTATTCATCATTCACTATCAATTATTAAAATAGTATTATGAGATTTATTTTATGAGACAAGTGCATTTTTTTTTTTAATTTGTAAAATTTATGTGTTTCTCCCATTTTCCAATTCTTTTCATCTTTGTTTATTTGATGGCCATCATCTCTTTAATATACTTTATCACTGTTTTTTTTTTTGTCTTTGACCACCCCTTTTATATTTGGATAATTTTTTTTTTAATTCTAATGAACCTTCTTCAATTTCAAGCAAGTATTTTTTGTTTTAGAAAATAAAAATACTGTGAAGCTCTTCATATGACATCTAATGAATTTATTTTTCTTTCTTTTAAATGTTGAAGTCTTTTTGAGTTTGGCTTGTAGATTAATGAAGTATACTCAAGTGTTTTAATTGAAACAATTAAAATGATAATAAAACTAATAATCATATTTTTCAAATATTTAATGTACTTTTGAATTTTTCATTAATTGTTTTATTAACTGTTAACATAGTAACATGATTAACTTGTTTTAAGAGGCAAGTGTGTGTTTGTGAGAGTTATGATGGTCTTTACTCTCTGCTATTTTAATCTTTGTTTAACTTGGTCTCTCTCACATATCTTAGATACTGTTGCTAAATTTCTTTCTCTTTTAATCTTTCGAAATCAATGAGTTCGGGTTTTTTAATTAATAAATCTCAATCACTTCAATTGACAGCATAAACTTAAACAACATTAATAATTACAGATTTTTTATTTTTTATTTATTTAATTTGACCATTAAAACCCTTATTTAAATAATACATACCGCTATCTGACTAATGCAAGTTTTTTCATATTTGGTTGACCATGACGTTTTATTAGAATGTCCTTGATTTTGATTTATGTGAGATTTGATCACATTAACCATGGCTAAAATTCCATCTCTTATAATTGTTTTACCATGACATTGATATCTCTCTTGCATGATTATTTTGAAATCTACTAGTTCATCTTTTTTTTTTTTTTTAAATAATAGCACAAATTTCAATTGATAATATTAAAATGCAAATAGTATTATTTAATGAATCCTTAAAATATTTATTTAATTTAAGTACGAAAGAGTTTATACAATAGTATCACAACGTTGTTTTTATTGACTTATTTAATAAAATAAGTATATCTACTAAATTTACAAGAATTTGTTTTTCTATTATCTGTTTGATAGGGATCTCTCTTCTACCATATATGCCTTTGAACTTTTTGCATGTTTCATAGGTATCTCTTTTAGCATGTTATTGATCTTTTTTGTGTGAATGATTTGATTACTAATTAAAATTATGTAAAGGAATATTAGATGTGAATGATATAAAATCTTACTTTTTGATTTAATTTCTTTGGAGGTATGAACATTGCATTTTTTTTGTTAGAAGCGGATTTCCAACCATCTTCTTTGTTTCTTTCTGTTCTTTCTTTGAAATAGTTGTTAGGTGGAGCTTTACCATGTTTGAACTGCCTTCGATTAAAAATATATAATATGAACCTCACTTATTAACTTATTATAGTATATTATTATAAAGACATGATCTAATACACCAAAGAAAAAAAACTAGACAAGTGAGTTTGCTAATTTTCTAATATGGAACATTTACTTGTGTCATACATAGAATAATAGAAAAAGAAGGGTTGTTTGCTTCGTTGATATGTTTTTGTATGCAAAACCTATATACTGTCTTATGATTACCATTTCCTGATCGAATGATTGGCTTGTGGAATAGGTTGCTGCATTTACTCAGCACCAGCAAGATGGACACATGGAAATTCCTGTGTATGATTTGCCTCCTAAGATCTTATGCAGGGTTGTGTGTGTTCAATTACAGGTACTGTCATCTTTCTACTCGGGTTAGTATTGTTATTTACATCAAATGTTTAGTGCATATTGGAAATAATGTACATATTTGATTTTGCAGGCCGAAACTTACACTGATGAGGTTTTTGCTCAAGTTACATTAGTTCCGGAGACCAGGGTTGGCTACCTTCACCTTCTTCATATTTGCTTCTTTAAAGTGCAACCGTTATTGTTATGATATTTTTTATAGTATCATTCAGTATGTGACATTAGTATTCTATAGAATTTAATCTTAAAGAATGAATGGCAATTTACCTTGTACGACATGCAAACAAGGATAATGTCTTAATAGAATTGGTTATTGCTTGGATCTTTGCAGCAAAATAATGTTGATTTAGAGAACGAGGACAATCATGTTCCTTCCAGAACTAGAACCTACTCCTTTAGTAAGGTACTCACTCCATCAGACACAAGTACACATGGTGGATTCTCTATTCCGAAGAGACATGCTGATGAATGCTTCCGTCCCCTGGTTGGAATCCTTATCTGTCATTTGTGTAGTTTTTTCTTCTTAAGGAATTTGGGTTATTTAAGGTCTTTGTCTCTTTGATATTACAGGACATGACTCATCAAACGCCTGCACAGGAAATTGTTGCGAAGGACTTCCACGGGTTCGAGTGGCATTTTCGACACATATACCGTGGTGTGTTTAAATTACTTTTATTT
This sequence comes from Phaseolus lunatus, assembly GCA_013389735.1. Taxonomy (NCBI): domain Eukaryota; kingdom Viridiplantae; phylum Streptophyta; class Magnoliopsida; order Fabales; family Fabaceae; genus Phaseolus; species Phaseolus lunatus. The sequence continues at coordinate 42,162,580 of CM023857.1, read as the reverse complement.
TGTCAAATATTTCTGATTCAGTTGCAACAATGTAGGGAAATTATAGTTAATTACAAGTAAAATAAATCGCATATTTTTTTGCAAGAAATGCTGGTTTAGTTTCTGGGTTGGATATTTTTTCAAATGAAATACAGGTCAGCCGAAACGACACTTGCTAACTAGCGGTTGGAGCACGTTCGTGAGTGCAAAGAAACTTGTTGCTGGAGATTCATGCATTTTTGTTAGGTACTTTCTGTCTCCTTGTCTCCTTCTTTCCCTCCCCCCATGAATTCTGTTTGTGCTATTCCAGAAGGAACTCTGGTTAGAATCGAAAGTTTATTTTTTCAATGCATTAGGAGAAGTTAATCATTGCCAGTGTAGTTTTCAACTTCCACTAAGAGTAAGATTTTCAAGTAATAGTAGAGAATATTAGTGGCTTGTGCTTTTGGCGGTTTGCTATAAAACGTCACAAGAAGAGGAGCTTTGTAATATTATTCTAAATAATTATGTTTATTTAATAATAATTCCAATGTTAATAGAAGTGTCAGTAAGAAGGACAGTGCTTGTGTTATTGCAGTGGGGAGTATGGAGAAGTTCGTGTTGGGATTCGTCGGGCAATTAGACATAACAGCAATGCATCCCCGTCTTCATCTCTGATATCGGGTCATAGCATGCAACTTGGAATTTTGGCTAGTGCTTCCCATGCTGTTGCCACAGGATCCATGTTCACTGTCTACTGCCACCCTTGGTGAGTTGTTCAGGATTTATCAGATTGAAAATTCAAAAGGACATTATCCACTTTTCTTGCATTGTATGTGTATATGTGTGTGATATATACACACAGACACACACACCCTTTGGGCATAAGTTTCAATTGGAATGAGCTGTCTGTTACACACATTTCTGCAGGACGAATCCCATTGAGTTTATCATTCCTCTGCAAAACTATTTGAAGTCAATTGTACCCGACTATTCAATTGGAACGAGAGTACAAATGCAGTGTGATGCTGAAGAGTCTCTAAGAAGGTAATGATGTCAAAGTTTGGCCGAGTCATGGATGTTTTATTTTGAAATGAATCTATCACTATGAAAATAAAAGGAAAACGTACAGAAGCTGTTAAATGGTAATTATAGTCTCTAACTACAATGAAACAATTCGTAATCAGGTCTATTGTCTTTTTGTTTGAGTAACCAGATATGCAGGTACGATAATTGGTAACGAAGTTATTGACAGCATTAGGTGGCCTGGTTCTGAATGGAGATGTCTCAAGGTAATCAGGCCCTTTCCAAGTCTTTTAGATTTAGTTCTTTGAAGCTATAATACCTTTATGTTCTATATTACTCGATTCAATTAAATTTATATCTCTTCTCAGGTGCAATGGGATGCCATAGTAGATGCCTTCATGCACCCTGAAAGGGTTTGTCCTTGGTGGATTGAACCATTGGAATCTTCCATGGAGAAGCACATTCCTGTTCTCCCCAACCCAAAAAAGGCACATCTACTTAACCAGAGCCCTTTGCCTGGACTAAGTGTCTTTGCCATGGATGGTCAGTACTTATAAATTCATCTCTAGTTTGAGTTCCCTGTAAAATTCGATTTTAGGAAGCTACAAGATGTTAATGCTATAACTTTCCATGTTTAGAAATTAGAATGACATGTTGTCTTTTCTTTAAGCATTGTGGACTAGTTGAATTCTCTTGTTATCAGATGCTGTTCAGAGTTCAGCCAGGCCAGCATCTCAGACTCAGAGAACGGATAGGGACTTGCAAGGACAAGATTACGGTGGCCTGAGTACTTCACGGCCATTGCAAAGACCATCATCGACTGATGTAATCCACCCATCGAAGTTCTCAATCAGTGGCTCACAATTTGGGAAGGAAAATCTGAACCAGCTCCCCTTTCACATGCAAGACATTCTTCATAAATCTCTTGGAAGACCAACGTCATTGGCTCATGAAGACTTGTCAATATCAAGTTCAAATTTAAGCTCCATTTGTTCTGAATCCCTGGGATGGCCACCTTCTGAATCTAGAAATGAAAATGATGCTCCATTTGGTCATCTTGGCAGTTGTAGTAGATACAAGCTTTTTGGAGTTAGCTTAATTGACCGCCAACCGGAGCTCCCTTCACAACAAGTTGCTGGTTTCAGCAAGACTTCAAATCTGCTTTCTACTCCTCCAATGTCTGTTACCTCCGGGAAAACATGTAAGAAGTGTCGCTCTGTCAATAATCGTAGCTGCACAAAGGTACTAAGCATTTCATATTTAAACCTTCACATTGATTTGATTTTCTGGAGTTTGATTTGAACCCTCGAGAAATAGCTTATGATATATATAAACAATAATATAATGTGAATAATTCTAAATTCTACTATATCATACTTTATTGAATGGTTAATATAGCAAGTAGCTGAAACATTTTTAGCTTTTCACATTCACAGACATTTGAACAAAGGCAACTAACTATTTCAGGTGCTTAAGCTGGGAACTGCTCTTGGAAGAGCAGTTGATCTTGGACGTTTTCGTGGATATGATGAACTCATTGCTGAGCTCGACTTGATGTTTGATTTTGGTGGCAGCTTAGTCAATGGAAGCAGTGGATGGCATGTGACCTGCATAGATGATGATGGAGACATGATGCTCTTGCGAGATTATCCATGGCAGTTAAGTACCGAAACTAAAAATATCATAGGAAAACAAGATTATATGGAGTTAGCTTTGTTATTACTTTTCTGCCTGTGTTTCTACTTGCTCTAAATAACAGCCATGATAATTTTTACTCTGCAATTGCTTCTAGATTTTTTTTTTCTGTATGCACACAAAAAAAAAAAAAAACAGAAAAGTCTGCCGTTTTCTTTTTTCTTTTTACACACATCGATGTTTTTGAAATTTTACCATACCATCAACATTTTTTAAGGGAATGAAGAGAAGCAAATTTGGGTTATTTATTTAGTGATAAGTGCATGGTCAAGATTAATTTTTTAGTCTCCTGATTACTTAAAAAAGTCATGTGATCTTTTTAAAAATTCAATTAAACTATGTATACTAATCTGTATTATTAATCATTTCATGATATGATATTATTACTCTATTTTTAGTTCTCCTGTTCTTATAAAAGAATCCTCTTTTTTGATACTTGTCTCTTTTAAGTAACATCCTTATACATTGTTAAGAAAAAACAAATAATTTCAAAGGTTTTAATAAAAAATGACAGCTGTGGTTGGAATTTTTCATTTACACATTGAAACATTTACTTAAGCAAATTCTGGTAAAAAAAAAAATTGAGTGGCTTTGTTTTGGCTAGTTAATCTTTTCTTTTCTTTTTTGTTGCTAACTTTAGTATTTGTACCATCAAACAATGCAGGGATTTCCAGTGTGTGGTCCAAAAGATGATCATATGTCAGAAGGATGGTATTAACAATCTCAATCCAAGCTCCTCAGCAGATCCTCCAAGTCTTCAGTGATCCGCCTTGTGTCTCTTTCTCCAGCAGCTTGCAGGACTATCAATCCATATGTGTTCTCTCTGTGCAACCAATGTCGTTTTGTGTCGTTTTTAGTTCCAATACATTTCTTCCTTTTCCTGGCAATTTCGGAGATCCGCAGTATAAGCTTATGTGCATGCTGGCTTTATTATTATCATAGGAATATAGCAATCATAGTGAAAATTTACAGGGTCAAAAAATCGAAAACTGGTTTTGTTGTTATATGAACCTGTGTTCTTGATACTTGTGCAAAGTATCCATGATTGTGATATAATATTTGACAATAATACATGGGCGTTGCTTGTTTTTATCGTCAGCCAGAATTTTCAGAATTAAGCCTTAGCGCTTGAAATTTAAGCAAATTGAGTTTGATCAAATGATTTTAGTGCCATAGTGTCTAATGGTCCTCCACAAATGCTTTACGAATAATTTTTATGGTACCTATAAACTTGCGACTAAAAAAAAAATAGTAGAAGTTGAAAAAAACATTCTTTTACAAATTGCGAGAGGTGGGGCATGACCTAATCCAAAAAGGTTTAGTGTATATGAATGAATGGTCGATATTACTAGTTGTGTTTTTTATGTAGAGAAAGCGAGAGGGGACAACAGTGTCCATGATGACAACCTTGAAACTAAATCTGGGTCAGCACATGATCGTGTCGCCTCTCATCCCTTGCACACTCGCATTCACACCATCTTCCATTGCCGTAACTCTGACTAACCAACATGCTTCTTCACTAACTCTATGCTATACTCCTACTCATTTGCCCACACGGGTCAGATCCCATTCTCACCAATTCCCAGAATCCAATGATCAAGTTGAAGACCTTAGAGTCCCTGACCATTGGTTAGACCCAAACATTTCCTTGCAGGTACTCCTTTTTTGTTGCTTTCAAAACCAACTTGATATCAGTTTTCAATTATCGGCAAGTTTAGAGAATAAGTGCTTGGGGATAAATTATAGCTTGTTTTTTTAATCACTTATCAGGAATCAGAATGGCTTAGGGTTACTTTACATAAATGGTTGGATGATGAGTACTGTCCAGAAGAAACCAATGTGGAAATAAGCCGAGTTGCTGCCAACTCATACTACAATTCTTTGCTACAGAAGCAAACAGATCTGGGTGAGATTCTGTTGAAGATGGCCCGTGAACTGGAGTCTATTAACTACAAAGAGAGTTTCCATGGGGCATTCTCATCAGCAAATGCTGCTATTGACCTCATTGCTCAACGGATAGAACAGTTCTGTCAATCAGTCTGAATTTGATTCCCTCTAATTTGTTCGTTTTGGTTTGATTTGGTTCCAGTACAATCTTGTATCTTTCTAGGCTTTAACTTTAATCCCTGGAAAATGTTGTAGTGCAGGCCATTTTACGGAATCTTGTGATCTTACTATGGCGTCTATTTCTGAGTTTGCTGAAAAGGAAATGAATCTCATAGGGTTCCTTTCCAGTGAGATTGTGAAAGTCATTATCATGTCAGTATGTCACTAATGAACAACCTTGAAAACTATCGAATCTATTCAAGAACTAGTCTTCATCAAATGAACCAAAAGTGTTTTAAAATAATTTTGAAGGTGAAAAGGCAAGAAATTCATATCTTGATTGGTACTTTCTTATGAATGAAGTCTGCAAGACAAATCGGCAATAATAAGTTTATGAGCAGTAATTGAATGAGACATTTGATTGCGCTATGAAATCTCTATCCACGTATTCTATCGAGGTAGGTTAGTCCGGCAGAAGGTGGCAGGGATTTATTTGTAGACATTGGTGGCACTCCCGGCAGTGAGTATGCAAAGACTTCAATCTGAATCTCTTTAATAAATTATTCTCCTTAAAACACGGGAACCAAAGCTTTTGCCTGGGTTTTTTTTTATTCAAAATCGACTGAATGTGTAAATCGAAATGATGAGGATTTGCAAAATGGTTGTTCTTAAGTTTCAATCATCTGACAGGTTCCAGGCTGATTTGAGTTATGTTTTTTTTAGCTTCTTATAAAGCGCGATTCCCTCTGTCTAGTAGTCCATTGGTGCTGTAAAGTTTATCATAAAGAAGGCTATTGATGGAAGCCCGATTGGTTATAATACTCATTATAATGTTCAATCAAGTAGCAGAGGATGCAATAGAAAGTGCTCTGAGAATCAAAAGCTTTATCATCTTTTCAAGTTGACTATGACTATATCATACTTTATAATGTTAAAATCTAAAGGTAAACATGAAAGGTTTTATTCTTGTATCATTAGGTAATGAAGGACCTGAAATGGCTGGTCCAGCCTTCAGAACAGATTCAACCGAAACTCCCACTACAAAGCTTTTCTATCTCTAATTCCTTTTGAATAAAAATATGGAACATTATAAAAGAATCACTCATAATAGCATCCTTATTTAGGGTGCCTTGAAGCATTTGAGCTGACTCTCGATGCTTGCATCGCTATCCCAAACTGATATCATTTGGGTTCGCCACTCAAACACTAATTGACTCACTCTTACGGAATTATTTATTTAAAATTTGAAATTGGAAGATGGTTTTCCATCTTTGTTACCTTTATCTAAAGATAATTTGAACAGAGTTCTACTGCACTTGATCTGGTGCAGGAAAGTCCAAATTCTTAAAAGATGTGAAACCTCCATCCACAACCAAGTTGTGTCCACTAACATACTTGGCATTATCGGACGCAAGAAAAAGTGCAACATCAGCAATATCATTGGGTTCACAATAGACACCCTTTAGGACACCAGCATTGCGAATAATATCCGCATGTCTCTGACTATTAACATGAGGATAAATCTGACTCATTTCTCCCAGAGCAAAAGGTGTTGGGATGGCAAAAGGTGATATGCAATTGACTCGGATTCCATGCCTGCAGAGCTCTGAAGCCAGCGATTTAACAATGCCAACGATTGCAAACTTAGATATTGAGTAAGTGTGCTGTGCCAGACCTCCCATCACACCTGTGACACTTGCTGTGCAGAGAATAGACCCACTTCCACGTGGGATCATCACACGTGCTGCATGCTTGATGCCTGCCACTGCACCACGAACATTTATGTCCATGATTTTGTCAAACAATGCCATGTCCAGGTCAACAATGCTTAGAGGACTTCTGCAGGGTACCCCTGCATTGTTGTACATGATATCAAGTTGTTTGTATTTAGAAACGGCAAAATCAACAGCATTGGATATGTCTGACTCTTGAGTGACATCACATGTTATGAAAGTGGCATTAGATCCTAGTTCTTTTGCCGTCTCCTCACCAAGCTGTTGATGAATATCAGCAATAATAACCTTAGCTCCATTATTGATAAATTTGTTAGCTGTGGCCTTTCCTATTCCGCTAGCTGCTCCAGTGATCAGTGCAACCTTGTCTTGTAGCTTCCTAAACCACCACATCAGAGAGTAATGCTATATCATCCCACAAATCTTTCTACTACTTTACGAAAAAACGTATTAAAAGAAAAAGTAAATACATTCATCAATATCTTGGAAACTTAAAAAAGATTCAATACTTTATCTCGTAAGAGGATTAGTAGGAAGATCTTGTAGAAGGATTTTCAATTATTTCAATATCAAATGTGAATTAAAAAGCCACAAGTACAAAGATCCTTCTGATAACATTTGTAGAATGCTCAACATCATATGATACGTATCTAATAATTGGTGGAATCAGAAATTCAGGACTAAAAGGTTGTGGAGTCTTTGATGCCCCATCAAAGACTAGTATGTCACCAAAAGATGTATAAGTGTTTCAACAATTGAGTCCCTAAAGCAAATCTTTGGTTTGGATATAGGTTGGCAGTTGGAAATACCACTTTATCCTAAAATGGGTCAATCCAATGCGCGAGGGACTAATTAGGTGCCGAACAGAAGCCCCAAATCCCTCCTCTGGTTACATTAAAATAAAAGTCTGGTGTCTCAACGGGGAAATATATTCATTGTTCATCTTTATAGTCCTCTCCACAAACATACACAGCATGACAGGAATATAAATGATAATGCATCTAAGGAAGATAGATACAAGGAGAAATCTGAAGAAATAGTAAAGCAGCTAATCCAATTCGTATTATGAAAGGAGCTATATCGATTAAAATGCAAGGTCCCAGTCACAAGTCAAAACGGCTAGTGATCTGTGTGATAAAGAAGTGAGTATCTTCGTATAAGACTCCATACATTTATTTAATTAATCCACCAGGTACTCATCAAAAGCCTTTGAGTTCTGTAAATATGTGAATGGTAGCAGTAAAAATGAAAGGATTGGAAGGAAAATGTTGTAAATTTGAAACCGAGAATGCATTGTGGATATGTGCCAGGATACATTATGAACAATCAGTCATTCGCCCCTTAGCTTGTTTTCACAAAAATTTCCCTCAATCAACCTTAATGGTTTGAACTAGTCAGATCAGAATAACTGATAGTTTGCAACTGATAAATCAAAGACAAGATAAACTGATGGTTAAATTTCCATACCCTCCAGTTTGAGTAGACAACAGCCTGTGGAAGCTCTCAGCAAACAAAGCCCTTGAATAGGAAATGTTGCCACTGTTTCTAGCAATTACAGAAACAAAAACCAACTTGTAGCAGTATTCATAACATAAAAATAATCAAAGAACTGAAAGAAAAATCCACATGCAGGATCAAAGGTTATTATAACAAAAAAAAAAAAACAGTCATTCATTCATTTCATTAACCTAGATGTTAAATCTACACACAATCCATCCACCTCACAAATTGGACAGGTGAAGAAAATATTTCAATTAACAAAAAGGTGAGTGAGAGGATTCAACAGTGGCTGAGTGGAGAGTGTGAGCAGAACATCTTATACTTAATTTTTTTAATCATCAAACTGAAAAGATAGTTAAAGGGAATAATTAAAACAGAGAAACACGTGAAAGACGTTAAGTGTGAAACCAACCTCAAACCCATTCTTATCATGATTTCTGGCAAGAAAAAGAGCTCAAGTGCAGACTCATACACCAGAAGCTCTGAACATTAGCTTTGGATCCTTGTCAGAGTAAACAACACTTAGTCAATGCTATCTTATAAAATTATGCAAGGGCAATTTCGTCAACATGGCTAAAAATATATCTGTGATATAATATTTAAAATAAATAAATCCTATTCGAAAACACATTTTTATAAATAAAAAATTATGTTCCAATTTTTTTTTTCTTAATTAAGTAGCACTACTTTAAAATTTATTATATTTGAAAACATATTAAAGTTGTATTTAAAAAATACAATTTTTAATTTTTTTTAATTTAAATTGAAGTATTGCAAAAACTAAGCCCCATCCCTAGATATTTTTTGTCCAATCTATGAGTTACATTTTTTTTAATTTTTTACTGCCCCCACAAACTTTTTGTGGCACCAACACTGTTGATGTATGGAGAATAAAGATGTAGGCATAAAAAAATAAAAATTATGTATAAAGATACCATTTTAACTTAAATATTAAAAATAAATAAAAAATTTAAAGTAATATTTAACATGTTTCAAAAAATTATATATATATATATACACACACACAGAGTTGAATTCTCCCTAAAGATAAAAATGTGAAAAGTTGCTTCCAAATACATTATTTTTTGCAATTTTTTATATTAATCAGTTTTTGATAAATTTGAAAAAAGTTTTATCAGATTGGTGCTTAAACCCGATGCTGTTGCATTTAAGTTCTACCCTTCAAAAAAAACCTACACCAATTAATAAAAAACTATAAAATTTGAGGAAGGAAAAGTGTATTTAAAATAATTAGAACAGAAAATGGTTTCCCTCCAAAATGAAAAGTTTTCTTTATTATTTGCATTTGATTTTGATTTCAGCCCAAATGAAGGGCATTTCAATTTCATTGTTCGTTGTTAGCACTCTGATCGCAGCATTAGGGTTTTATTTCAACTCCATTGCCACCCAATTCATCATCCATCTATGCCGTGTTTTTCAAGAATATTCAAATTTCATTAAGTAAAGATAAACAGAGTTACCGTTCCAATGGCCAGGGGTTCTTCGCCTCACTCTCAAACTTCATCACCCCCTGCCGGTAATCTTCCATTCTTTTTTGCTTTGTTGTTGACGTTGCTGTCATCATCATCTTCATTATTTGTTGTTTTGTTGTAAACTTATTTATCTGTTACTTCGATGATTTTGATCATTAAAAAGTGGAAGACGGCGAGTGGTTTGCTCTTTGATCGTACTGAACTTAATGATTATGGCGCTTCATCTGATAATAGATTATATTCCATTATCATTTATAATGGGGCTGATTGTTACTACGCACCAGGTTGAGTTGAAATGTTTTTATACGGATAGGAAATGCATGGAAGTAATTAACGAGTAACTGCGAAAGTTGTGCTTATGATTCTGCATGTGAACGATTATGGATTGAGTCATGAACTTGCTTAGACTGATAAGAATATTGTTTCGCTACAATTAGGATATAAAGTTAAATATGCAAGTGGAGACGATCCATATAGGGAAACTGATCTCTTTCAGGACACCTTAGTGCTCAATAGTCCTTTCACTGAAACGAAGTTTGAAAATCTCAATATGGACACTGAGATTCTAGAGGATTCTGAGCCTCCTGAGGACATGACAACTGGAAAAATGTGCGAGTATGGACAAGTTGTTCTGGATAGCGAGGATGAAGAAATGGATGATAGACATGTTGGCAAAGAATTTCTTGAGGATGAAACTAGTCCAACAGTGAAAATTCCTTCGACTCTCTTCCAGAAAGGACTGTCCAAGCCACCTTGTGAGCTAGTAGAAGCAAACACCACCACTTTAGGGAGCTCTACTGCTGGTATGTGTTTGTTATCTAGATTTTAATATTGTTTACCTTGTTTCTGTATTTTACTTATTTTTTTGTACGGTATCTTTATAAATTGTGGAGCACTTCATGATTCATGAATGATTAATTTTTCAAGAACATAATATGCTTGAAGGCGACAAAAGAACTTTAGTTGATTCGGACAGCTTTGATGACGACAACCTTTTATATCCACCTGCAACCCTAAATCACATTCACTCACCAGAGCCTGGGGATTCAACCCAAGCTGCACTTGGCTTTGTGGATCAGTACTTGTCGTCAAATGATGTGGACTTGTTTCAAGGAGTTCATTGTGGAAAGACCACTAGGGAGAAATCACCTCATGTCCTGAATGCAAGAGGACCACTAAATCTTGCTAAGAAAATTAAAGCCCGAACTAAAAATGAAGAGAAAGAAGCGTTCAAATTGGTTGACAGTTGCCAACATGACAACAGAGGTCGTATGTTTAGTCAAAAAATTGAAGCATCTTCAAATTTTGGAAGATTCAAACAGACATATACGAGAAGGGAAAAGGGTGGCCATCTTAACTGTAGTACAAGTAATACATTTGATGGGAAGTTAGGCCAAGGACCAAGAATGGCAATTGAAAATGATAACTCTCTCAAGGAATTTAATGTTCATCCAAGTTCTATAAGAGAGAATGCTGATGTTTATTCCGGTGAAACACATATAGAGGATATGTCTGATATTGGTTTAGGCACTCAAATAGCTGCTGAAGCAATGAATGCCTTAGCTTTAATGCCCCCTTATGGCTGCCAGTTCAATGATACCCATCAACCAGAGAATGCATTAGATGGCTCTTTGAGCAATTTGACAGAGAATGAAGCTCGTCTGAAAAATTCTTCAAATATTCAGAATCCTAGGTTACGTTCTACTAGAATAAAATCAAATAAGAAAAATGTATCCTCCCCTAGATTTAGTAAAATAACTTATAGCTCTTCGTGCAAGGACACTGACGAACAGGAGTCAAATGTTGTCTCTGGCAAAATGAAAAAAATGATGAAAGGCAAGTCAACTGCTGAGGGGCGGTTTGAAAATAATAATAGTTTGCCAGTATGCAGTAAACATGTATTGCTGGAAGAGGTTTGCCCAATAGGAGAATACACAAGTTTCGAACCTGCTGCTGAAGAATCCGAACATAGGAACAATGAGAGTGGACATCAAAGAATCAAACATCAGCCAAGCCTTTTTACAGAGGAGAACAATAATGTCAAGGAGAAGGGTATTAAACACAAGAGAAAGGAGACTGGTTTAGTGGCTGATCCAGTGAAGTTGGGAGCTAGGAGTAAGCGTCTTAAATTTCTTGCCGATTCATGTATACTTTCTAAGAAAGTCAGGTTGAATCATCTGACTGAAGTTAGCCCAGAGTTATCTGCAACCCGCAGTTTTTCATGGACTGATTCTTGGGTTTATCCAAAAAGATCACGAGGGAAGAGAAAGGGGGCTAATATGGGAACCAATCTCAATGCACCAACTGTTTTGTGTACTGATGGAAAAGAAAACAATGTATTCTCCACTAGAAGTACAGAGGACCAGGCCAATGCTTCATGTGTTGATGATGGCAGATGCTTGTTACAGGGGGACTTTGTGCCACCAGGCTCATCTGGTGATGCAATGAAGGTACAAAACTGGCCTGATATGCACCCTTTATATTTGACACATGTTGAAAGAGCATCAAACAAAAGTGTTGCACAATCAAGATCAGGAATTCGTGCTACAGTTGTGGCAAGTGAAGGCGTAAAAGTTTCAAATGTAAACCATTCATACACTGAGCATCACAAAAATCTGTGTGTAAAAACCCTGCCTAAGTCTTCACTTTTGAAAGAGGTTATCAGATTAGGAGTTCCTGAGTCCATGTCAGATATGATGTGGAAAGAACTGAGGCATCGAAGAGATATGACAGATGTTCGAGTTCTGTTTAGTCAGCATCTGGATGAGAGTATCATTAAGCAGCAAAAAAAGGTTAGCCATGGATTTTATGTTTGTGATAGAAGATGCTAAATTTTATCATCACTGTCAAGTGAATTGTTATGTTCCCTCCTCGCAGATATTGAAGCGTCTCAATATATCTGTTGCATCGAGTTCAATGGAGGCCACACATTTCGTAGCTGACAAATTTACGCGCACAAAGAATATGTTGGAAGCCATGGCTCTTGGGAAATTAGTTGTGAATCACTTATGGCTTGAGAGCTGTGGACAAGCCAACTGTTTTATTGACGAGAAAAATTACATTCTGCGGGATATGAAAAAGGAGAAGGAAATAGGCTTCAACATGGCAGTTTCTCTTGCTCGCGCAAGACAAAAACCACTCCTAAAGGTATTCATATCAACTTCTATCATTCCCAAATTCATATGCATTTATCATATTTGCTCAAAATCTGGTTTCTTGACTCTACAGGGTAAAAGAGTCTACATCACGCCACATGTTAAACCTGATAAGGAAGTGATTGCAAGCTTGGTCACAGCTGTTCATGGCCAGGTATGCACATTCACCTATGCATTTCCGTCCACAACTGCACCTTATTTGTGGCTGCAATATCAGTCGTGTTTGGGCTGTTAACATTTTGTGATTCCCACCTTTCCCCCATTTTTATAAATTAGTTCATGCATAAATTGTCTTGTATCTTCAGGTAGTAGATCAAAGTGAGGTGTGTGCTGACATGAATGATAAGATCTTAGATGATCTGTTAATTCTTTCCTGTGAAGACGACTATGCAATATGCCATGGTTTATTTAAGAGAGGTTTTGAACTTTACCAACCTTCTTGATAAATGACGAAGATGTTTCATTGTGTATTAAAGTATCATAACATAACTCTTATGTACTACACAAATTTACAGGAACTGCAGTTTACAGTTCAGAGCTTGTTCTGCATGGAATTGTAATCCAAAAATTAGAACTTGAGAGGTATGATGACATTTGGGAATCATTTTTCCTTCGTATTTATGTTATTTATTTGTCCGCAACTCTGCAAACACAGAAGGAATTTTGTTCTACTTCATTTTTTTTTTTTTTTGCATTTTTAACTTTGTTTGATTTATTAGCCTAGCTATGTAATCTCAACTCAACCATGTATAACTGTTTCCGACAACAATGATTTGCTGGCTTAGAATAAAGACACGGGAGGATAACTAGAATTGAGTTCAAAAAGATCCCAAAAAATTGTGTAAAACGACATTGGGTTGTTGAAATTATTATATGAACCCATGGTTTTAATTACTCTTCCTCTTTCATATTATGTCTCAAGTCTAAGTTAAGCAGAAGAAAAAGCTCTTTAAAGTGAGACTATCTCAATGGTGAACAAGAAAGGATGTATCTACTACTGACTGACTCTTAGTGGGTTCAGGCTTCAGATCACAATTAATGTGATTGCACCCTTATTTGTCCACTTTGGAGTTAGTTCACTTGGAAGAGCCTTGTCCATTGGCTCAAGCATAACTTACGATATGCCTTCTAAATGATTATGTTTCATAGAGCTTAGGAATAATCTTTAGATATATTTGCATTTAGCGAGCCTATTGTTCATCCCTGAGGAACAAGTAAAAGCATTTTTCCCAGTGAAGTGATTAGTATCTCATCATCTCAACAATTTTATCAAAATTTAACCTTATTATGAACTCTGGCAGACATCAACTCTTCATGAATCAAGTTACAAGGAGTAGCAATTGTCCAAGTACGTCTAATCGGTTTGGGAAGGTTTACAGAAGGCGTCGAGGCCTTTTCCTGAATTTTAGCTGATAAAGTGTTATCAAGTCTAAAATGGAACACGTAAAATTAATGGTCATTCTTGTCTCAGATGTTGATTTAAGAGGGCTCCTTGTGCAAGTTAACACTCTAGTTAAGAAGAATAAAATGGCGTCAATGTATACCTACAGAGAGCGAGAACTGTTTCCTTTTTAGGGTGCAGGGGACTGGTTTTAATGTAATATGTAAGTTGACCAAGGTATAATGATTCTGACAATTTTTTCGATATAACATATCTGTATTCTCTCTCTTTTTTCTGGCTAAATGCATGATTTTTCACCTGCCAGACAATTTAAAAGGCCAGAAATATTTTTGGATGATTTACACCTAATTTCATTGAAGAGTCTTCTACGTGAGCTTTCTGCAGGAATTTCCGTCATGAAGTTGCAAATACCCAACATCACACAAAGTTAAGGTAGCCCTGGTTTATTCCCTTATTAACTTCTTGTTAACATAGGAATAGTGCTCTTAAATGTCTTTCTGTTATAGATCAAAATCATTTAAATATTTGTTATGGAAGAAAAAAAAAAGTCCACAATCGGTTATGGAATTGAACAATACTCGAGAAGTAGCGTTTATCCTATTTCCACTTAAATCATTTTTTAGTGGAAATAGTTTCAATTAGGTCTTCTTACTTTGTCTATACAATTCTACAAATTTTTATATGCAATATCAGTGTTATGTACTAAAATATTTTATTACGCATATTATTAAGATAAAATGGTAAATCTAAACAACACTTAATATTTGGACATTTTTAAAGTATTTATAGAAAAACAAAATAAAATAAGTTTTTATATAAACTAAAACTAAGTTGTGCAAAAGTTAAAAAAATAATTTAAAATAATTAAATCTTTTTTTTATAATTTTTTTTTCTGATTCTAAAAGGGATTATACAAATTTTGCCACTTAGATAAAGAGACACAGAGCGTAGTTGCTGTTTATTTCTGGCTCCTTTTCGACTTTTGCTTTCTATGTTTTCGTACTTTTTAAAATAATAATTTTATCTTTTATAGAAGTATCTTTTAGATTATTTGTTCAAAAATATTTGGAAACAAGTTTTTTTTTTAAATTTTAAAGAACATGATTTTCATAATAGAAATTTTTAAAACAAATTTTCGGAAACAAGTTTTTAAGAAATATATATGATACTTTTTGAAAAAGTTTTATGTTTGTTAATTGTTGAAACATTAAGGTTAGATTGTTTTTTCTTCAGTACATTTCAACCTTCTAATGAAATATATTGTTTGTGACATTTTACTGACAGGTGGTGGTGATGAAAGATTTTCGTAACTAATAAAGGTTGAAATAATTAATTTCAGGTGAAAATAACAAAAGTATTTAACTCAGATTAATTATATTTTACAGAGATCAATTTAGTTATAGGATATATACCAAATTTGAGGCCCATGAGCAAAGGCATGGAAACAGTGTGATCCCGAAAGGGAGAATGTGACACTGAAAATGTGGCAATTACTTCCTGCATCAGATCACTGCACCCAATGCCAAAGGAAAAGACGAAAATATCCTTAAAAATGGGTAGATACAAAATACTTTCCGGATCTCTTTTTCCATAGCACATTTTTCAATTCTGAATTTTTTTATCCAGAATGGAATTTTGATTTTTTTTCTAGATTTTTATATCTGGAATACAATAATCTTCCAGATCTACTTTTTTGAAATGCATTATTTTTAATTTTGGATTTTCATTTCTGAAATAAAAAATATTTTTAGAATTTTTTAAATTGTGTTAAGTGCAGGTTCAAAAGTGTTGGATGCAGGAAGAAATTGCCTGAAAATGTTTGGAGCAGACCTTTACTGTTTGAAAGTGGCCCAACTCAGGAATGTACCCTTTCGCACTCCATTTTGCAAATCATCACACCCATCATTCTCTTTCCACCGCATTATTTCCCAACGTAGGAATCTCATGCACACTAATAAATCGGTCTCTCCTTTATATACACAAGTTGTTGGCTTCTTATCATGTGGGTTACCAAAAAGTTAAACTCCCTTTACATCACACTTTGCCACACTTTTTATTGACCTCAAACTCAAATTAGATAAAGTGAAAAGGAACTACCAAGCTATCTTTAGTTTAGTGCCAATGATTATGGTTTTCCACTTACGTTTTTGGAGCATCTTATAACCAACGGGAAAACAATTTTCTTCATTCTTCAATTCCTCACGCATTCACATCTTCTAATTTCAATCAAAGATACATCCACTGACCTCACTTCTTATCTTTGGACCATACCATAAATTTACCATCCACACAAAATGCACGCTGCATATTCTAAATCTCAGCCAAAAGACTTCATCAAAAATCAAAGTAATTTTTTCCATTAAAATCATCATTTTCTATCTTACACTAATGGTGATTTGCTGATATACATAATATCAATAAAATCATACAAATGAATAGAAAACAACATTCAGAAAGACTTTTTCTACTGAAAGATAATCCTTTGTGTTTGCATTCTCTTCCACACACATCAAATGAGGATTACTTAAGCAACAAGTAGTTTTTTTAGTATTTCTTTCATACAATGTGCATCCTAATTAAGATTCTAACACATAATATGACAGTATAGCAGGTGTTATTTTTCAACTTTATAAAGTGTTCTCATAAATTAAAATGGGGAATAAATTGAGTAAAACCTTGATTGTGGTTTTGGGCAGTGACAGTGGAAGATGCAGATTGGAGTGAAATGGAAGAAGAGCACAGAAAGGTTAGAGAGAGAGAGAGAGAGAGAGAGAAGCAGTAGCCATTGATTCATCAAACATTTGCGCTGTGTTGGCGGGACAGTCTGGCTTCCTTATCTTTCGACCTCGTTTTTGTCGCTTACTACCATACTGCCCCCTTCTTTTTTTACCTTTCTACCCTTCACTAACAACTCCCATATTCATCCCCTTTGTTTCACATCACCATTTCTAGATAAATTAACAATAATAATTATTATTATTATTCCACTCCAAAAATGTTAGGTATTAAAAGACATTAAAAAATGGGTTATGTTTTTTTCTATCAATCTGATATTTATTTTTAAACATTGTTCTATTCATGGTTTTAATATCCTAACAAATTAGTTGGCATGTTCATTTTATAAATATGATTTTAAATAAAATATTTAATTTTCAAGTTATTTAAAAGGTCACATTAATATATTTATCTTTCAAAAAAATGTTAATTAATTTATTTTTATTTTAAAATTTAATATAAAGTAATTTGAGTTTATTTATTTGTATGTATTTATGATTGGGTGGAAAATAAATAATTGAAATAAGAGGTTAACAAAGGAAAAAATCAATAAAATGAAGTGGTGAAATGCATCACATGCGTTTATTTTAATACTTGAAAGCTATTTTTTTCTAAACATCATAATCATTTAAATTTTTTTCTTATAACTTTTTTCAATGAATTTAGAGAGACTTGATGCATCTTTCATTGTCATCGTGTATGTCACTATTCCTAAACAATACAATATTTTACATTCTTGCATAACTTATTTAATGTCTTGTATTTTACTTTTATGAATGTTTTAGAAACATTTTGTCTTTTTTCACCTTAAATCTTTTTAACTCATGAGTTTGAAGACTAAAAGATAAAATACCCTTAAATCCTAAGAAGTTTAATTTCATGTTCAAATTGTGATACTATTTTTTTTTTTTTTTACCTTATTGACTCAAAACTAAATGGTTGTGTCTTAAAAAATAGTTTAACTTAGGGAATTATTGTGACTGGTGTCACTTTGTCTTATCTACTTAAGAATAAACAATTGTGTGCTCTCATTTAAGAGTTAAACATATAAGATTAGAAGATATCGATGTACTTTGATCAAAGTATATTGACTCGCATAAGAATTAAATTCTTGATCTTTAAGAACAAACTGTTATATGTACCTTTATAAGATGAAGTCATTTTAACCAACTCGTAATATTCCATAATTGCTTCCTATTAAACCGTTATATTTAAATCAAGCCTCCAAATAAATTAAGTCGTTAACAAATTTATTGAAAGACAACTATATATATCATGGTTTGTGAATGACTAGAAACATAGTATTTCTTTAAAGTTACACATGAAGTAGATGTTCTCACCACTAAATAAAAAGTTAAAACACACTATAGTCTTAAACATCTATAAATTAAAATACAATTCACATATTAAAAAAACTTATTATAAATATTTTGATTTAGATACATATAATCCTTTGTTATAAAAATTATATATTATGTAAATTTAATTTAAATTTATCCCATTTTATTTAATTTCACATATAATAGACATGATAAACTATCCATAATGTTTATAATTGGACTATTTATAAAAGTAAAGAAATTTAAACATACTTATTTATATAATTCTCGTCAACTTTGGGAAGAAGTAAGCAAATTCACCATGACAATTGATTGAAGTTTGATATCATTAATGGAAGATATAAATATAATTTGAGTTAAAAAAAAATAATTAGAGATAAAGATTTTTTTAGTAATATATAAATCAGTGTAAATTTTATCTTATGAACTCGTCTTATAAGGTTGAATTATGTTTAAAAATTCACTTTCTTAACATGATATCATATTTATATAGAATCTATCATAATCAAAGTTGATTAGACTTATTAGGCCACCTACTATTAGATCATTTATCAATATATAATTTCACAAGATCTCAAAAAATGTTTAAAAATCTCACATTAATTAAAATATTTTTTATTATATATAAATAAATACAAACTCCATATCTTACTAATCGAGTTGGTTCAAACTTAAAGTTTCTTTTTTGAAATATTTTTTTTTAATATGAGCTGCATTTCGTGGAGAGTCAAAGGTTTAGAAGCGTTGAAGATGATGATGAGGGCCACCTATGTATAGAAATTTACAGCATACGTGTGTGATGTGGTGTGAACTGCTCCTTCCGTCACTCTGATGGCTTTAGTTGGATTTAGCTTCATGTGCTTTTCATCTATGATTGAAACTGGAAATTCGATAGCTTCATATGATTTTATGTTGGAAAATAGAAACCTGATGTGATCATCGAAAGGGGAAACGTGCCAGACATTATCACTTCTTAGTGTGTAATAATAGAATTAAGAAGATGAGCCCCAATTTATATCAACTTCTATGATCATGGGTTAAATGAATTAGTTTGAGAATAAAGGGTAATCAAGTACAAAGAGTAAATAAATTTGGTAATTAAAGATTAATATTTTGGAACATGTACCGTTTGTTGCATGTGGGTATATAATGCTATCATTAGTTTATTTATCAATAATTAATATTCTTTATTTTATCATTTCAAAATAATAATGTGCTTTAAAGCAAAAATTTACCTTTTTTTCAAAACATTAAAATTGAATAGTGAAAGTAGCATTCACCAACCAATAAACAGTAATAAATTAGCATGGTTACATTGAAAGGGGAAAAAGACAAAACAAGTGTAAACAAACGGAACAATGAATAAGTCAAACGACATCATGCATTCCCTGGTTCTGCATTTGAATAAGATTGAATTGAATTCACATAATCACTTATTTCAACTTTTTCCAAAACTAAAAGAAAATTAAACATGTTTTTAATCGTCAATCTTCGTAATTGCAAACTTTTCCTCATCACTTTTTAAACGTATAAATCGCTAGTAACACTTAAAAGGCAGATACAAATTTAGGCAAGAAACACGGAGAACAGGAAATTTTTCATAGATATCGGAACCTATGACACGGTCACAAACATCACAAGTCAAACTACATTCACACACACAAACGACAAGTCAACAAAAAACATTCAAGTTGCATGTGCTAACCCTAATCAATCACTACCACTCTACTACCAGTACTGTTATTTTTCTTTTTATTACTAATATATTCAAATTAAGTTCGTTTACTTTCAATAATTCCACCAACTTACGCTATAAAGTTTCAAAATACCAAAAAAAACCATTATTCATAATTCTCAATAGTATTTACTTTTCCTTTCTCTATATGCATTTCACATATTATATTCATGTCTAGTAAAATAAAATTCCCTCTCAATAATCTCAATAACTTGATATGATTTTTTATTTCTCTGAATTTATATAAATTTTTATTTTTGGTATAAAATAAAAGTGGAGAAATGAAGTGCATGGAAGACAGAAAGGCAGGGAGACAGGACTCCACTAGTAGTAGGAGTACCAGCTGTACGTAGTGGCAAAAGGGAAAATAGGGCGAGAACCATGTCGTTGGTGGAAGGTTATAATAATTAAAATTGTATTTTAATATTATTATTATTATTATTATCGTAGTTTATAGTTTATTTTATGGAAGAGATTGAAGATCGAAGTGGAAGTTTGGCATCTGAGTCCGGAATTGGGGTGTGAGGAACCCAAAATTAGTTAGGTGAATCGAAATCTGAGAGAGAGAGAGAGAGAGAGAGAGAGAAAGAGAAAGACATTGATTGATTGGTAATGGCCGAAGGGAAGGAAGAGAGTAAATCTAGCGAAGAGAGCGTGAAGCTGTTCGTAGGGCAAGTGCCGAAGCACATGACCGAACCCGAACTCCTTGCAATGTTCAAGGAGTTCGCGCTCGTCGACGAGGTCAACATAATCAAGGACAAAGCAACTCGTGTTTCCCGAGGTACTTTTCCAACCTTGTATTCTTCGACATTATTGTTCTCTCTCTCTTCCTCGCCACTTGTCTCGCCTCCTTCCAACCCTAATTTTGCGTTTCCCTCGCAGGTTGTTGTTTCGTCATTTGTCCCTCCAGGGAGGAGGCTGATAAGGCCGTCAATGCGTGTCACAATAAGAAGACGCTACCCGGGGTTGGTACTTGCTGCTAACTGCTTTTCTCTCTTTTTTCTTTTTTAATTAATTAGATTAATAAATTTTATTTGTTCTTTCTTATGTGGTGGTGTTGAATGTGATGGATGGATTCTTTTTTCTGATGTGAATGAGTGCTGCTGCTATAGTAGTTATTGACGCTGACGAGTCTTTGTTAGGAATGAGTGTGTCTTAATTGGGCAAAAACATGTGTTTAATTTTAGCATTTTTTCGCGGAGGTACATACTATATTTGGGTAACCTAATCAACTTACCCTTCACAGCTTATAAGTGATTTGCATTCTGCTGTTTTTCTCCTGCTCTATTCTATTTTTATGGTTCGATTTTCATGGAAATCAATTTTGGTTGCAAGCATTTATTTATTTTTTAGGTCCGACATTTTTTAGTTTAAAAAGTGTCACTGCTATATTATGCATCATAAGCCTGAGATAAGTTGTCCTGCGCTCATACAATATATACTGCTTTACTTTTTTTCTGTTGTATTCTTCTTAATGTATCTGTCAGCATTAATATCATTGTGGCCTTAGGTTTTGACCCTTGTTAATATCTGGGAATATAACAGAAATGAGAATAAAGGAATGAATATGTAATGAAATTTTATGAAGTATTTTTCACTATCATGATGTATCCATATGCTATACTTTTCAGTGTACATTTGACTAGTTGCATTTTATTTTAATCAATTAATTAATCAATAGATGCGTTTCGTGTAATGTGAGTGGACGCTTCACGCAATTTTTCATTAATTTTCAATGAAGTTAGACTATTGTAATTCTTTTCATCCTTTAAGGTTGAGAATTGAAGGACACTCGTGGTTTGAACAATGATTTTCCTTTTATACACTATCTTTCTTGCTGTTCTCTGTATAATGTACCTGCCAAAAGGGTACAGTACTAAGCTTCTCGGAATATTTTGTATCTTGCGGTTCTTCTTCAATGGTATGGGTTCCTTGCAAAAGACATTTCAATACACAAGTCAACTATATTGTCCTTGTAATAAGGGTAATAAATGTTAAGATGAACAGTGTATTTTATCTCAATATTTTAGCTCCTTATATATAGATTTATATGGGCCACAATGCTATGGGCTTTATCCATGTTTACTGAACTTACCCTTTTAAACACTTCATTAGTTTATCTTGATTGTCTTCCTTAATCTGCCATGCTTCTAAATGTTGGGTCATGGCTAGGCTGAGAACCTCTTGTCGATTGAATGGTTGGTAGACATTGGTTCAGAAGGCCATGATCCCCTCAGGGATACCTGGTATAATAAGTCCTATTGAGATTGAATGGAGAAAACCATTTGAATTGGAACATAGAAGTTAGAAACCTGCCCAGAAAAAAGTAGATTATGCAAGTAGAAAGCAAATATGTAATAATTGAAGAAATAAAAAATTCTAAAATTAAAGCGGAAATGCTGTACTAAGTTGTTTGACAGAACTGTGGTTTGGAGAACAAGTACATTAGTTATGAATTTAGATTTTTGTAGTCAGTTCAATAAAAATTCATTTTGATCATGACCTTTTTCTTTCGGCAATGCTTCTATTATTTTGGGGATTCTCTGACCTAGTGATTTATTTACTGGCAGATGTGCTTTTAATATTAAAATCCAGGCTTCTGTTTGCTTGATAACTTGTCTTTGTTGGTTGTGATTTAAATATACATTATGAAAAAGACTAAATACAATTGAAAATTTTGATTATTTTAACTCCAAAGCCATAGTAATATTGTCATGGAAAGTTATTGCTTTAGTAACCATATGATATGATATTATTCCCATTATGATATGGAACATAACATCCTGTTTTTGTGTGTCCCATTCAGGCATCCAGTCCATTACAAGTGAAGTATGCGGATGGCGAGTTGGAAAGATTAGGTATCAAATACTCTATTAATTAAAGATTTTGTTCAGCTGATCAATTTCTGAGAATTATTCATGTGCCATAATTTGTTTGTTATATTGAGGTCAACCCTTGATGAGTAATTTTCTGCTGTTGTTGAATCTAGAACACAAACTCTTCATTGGCATGCTTCCAAAGAATGTTTCCGAAGTCGAAATTTCTGCACTTTTCTCCAACTATGGAATTATAAAGGATTTACAGGTTTTAAGAGGTTCTCAGCAAACAAGTAAAGGTACTGATTCCAACCTTAATTCATCCTTTCATTTAGGGATTTGATGTTTCTTAACTGCAAAGTGTTATTTATAGTTGTATTTTGTGGTAGGTTGTGCATTTTTGAAGTATGAAACCAAAGATCAGGCTCTTGCTGCTTTGGAGGCAATCAATGGAAAGCATAAAATGGAGGTTGGTATTTATTAAAACGATCACCAAAATTTTTAACGCCTTTTTTTTGGTAGTAGTGCAGTTGTTCGAGCAATATAATGAATGTGTGAGAAAATTTCATCTATTTCATATTGTACTGAGGGAAGGAGAGTATTAAATTTGATGTAAAGGATGGAACTATATTGTTATCTGATTGATAGCGCTGAGCTGTTTAGCTATTTAGTGGTACTACTTTAATTTTGCTGTTGGAATGTATGAGTAGATATGGCTTTAAAGCTGAAATACCAACTAGATGGCATGAGAAATCATAGAAACATAGAGACTATTTTAGATTCAATTACATGTTTTGTTCAATTTTGTGGTAGAATGGAAAAGTGCATGCCTTTAAACTCAATTACAATTTAGTTGTAAATGGTGTTTGCAGTATTTTGGACCTTCAAGCGGCATTCGGCCACGAAATCCTGTTGGTGAGGGACGTGAACATTTAATCATGTGTCTCAGATTTCATTATAGATGCACAAATACTTCAAATTTTTTTATTGTTGTCTCGATTTGGAAATCTAAGACTACCTTTGTTCCCTACATTGGTTTGCATAAGATAATGTTTCAGGCTAAAGCTTGACTCATTATTTATATAGCAGGCTCAAACTGGATCCAAGCTTAGAAAGGGGAACTTCAGCTATGGCTTGTTCAGCTCATAATGTGATTGCAATAAAATGTGCCCAAGCTGGATAAATCTCAGGATAGGGGATTGTTAAACATGCACAATTTCTTGTTCATAATTTCAGTCAACTTATATAATGTCAATGTGTACGAAACATAAAATATATATATTGCTGGAGTTAAACTAGCATCTCATTTGTTTACAACCAATTTTATGATTTACTGAAAAATCACATTTTTTCTTGGCAGCTAATCTTCAAGTGAGATTACCCATCAAATACTAAGCTTCATCTAGATACTATATTTTGTATTTTGTTTGCATAGTGCCAAAGTCATATGCTTCTGTTTGCTTGATTTGTACACTGCTCATACATGTCAAACATTATTGATATTGCTAACTTGACAAGTATGTCTATTCAGATAACTGGAATTTGAATGTTTGACGTTGCTTTTGTCTTCCATAGGGTTCAAGTGTTCCCTTAGTTGTTAAATGGGCTGATACTGAAAAGGAAAGGCAAGCTCGCAGAGCTCAGAAAGCACAGTCCCAAGCTTCTAATGCACCACACACTGATTCCCAGCACCCATCATTGTTTGGAGCCTTGCCTATGAGTTATGTTCCTCCATATAATGGATATGGTTATCAGGTTAGTTCTAACGAGACTATTTTATAGCATATTTCTTTAATTCTTGTAATTTATTTTGTCTTTGGATCCGAAACCATCACATGTGTATTATTGTTAGTTTCCATGCCTAACTTCTTGATGAGATATGCGTGCTGATAACCGCTTTCTCTTGATAGGCTCCTGGAGGTTATGGGCTCATGCCCTACCGCATGCCACCGATGCAGAGTCAACACGGTTTCCATAATATGATGCCCCACATGAATCAAGGAAATGCATTACGGCCTGATCTTGGCCCTAATATGAACCCTAGAAATTATCATGTGGCTCCTGCAAGTTACGTTGGTTCTTATCCTGCTGTAACAGGTCTACAACATCCCATGGCATATCCTACAGGAATGATTAGTCCAAGGCCCATGAATGCTTCTCCTGGTTCTGTTTCACCTGCTAGTGGAAATAACAACTCTGCTGCATCTTCAGGTGGCAGCAAAAATTCTGGGGTTCAGGTTGAAGGTTGTTTTCTATATCTTATATGTGCTTGGGTATAAAATGATGGTGCTCGTTTATGCTGGATGCATGTATATTTAATTATTTGTTTTACTGTCAATCTTTCCTTACAAAAAGAAAGGTTACTTTGATAACTATATTTCTACTTATTATTCTATTTCTGACTTAGGTCCACCTGGTGCCAACCTATTTATTTATCACATACCTCAAGAATTTGGAGATCAAGAACTTGCTGATGCTTTTCAACCATTCGGTATAGTCTTGAGTGCTAAAGTTTTTGTGGATAAAGCAACTGGTGCTAGCAAATGTTTTGGTAAGCGTATGCTCCATTTATTAAATAAATTTGATGGGTTTTGTGTGGAGCTTGTGTGTGATGAGCTCGAATTTGCAGGGTTTGTAAGTTATGATTCCCCAGAGGCTGCTCAATCTGCCATCAGTATGATGAATGGATTCCAATTAGGAGGTAAGAAGTTAAAGGTCCAGCTTAAGAGGGATAACAAACAGGGTAAACCTTACTGATGAAGCTGAACGATGGACTTTTGTACAATTCACATTGTAATTCATGACCCATCTGATGTTAATACAATTTGTAATTTTCTGTAACATGAAAGTTCAATTGCACATTGATTATTAATTTATTGATTTTTCCCTCAACGTCCCTTGACTGTATTATCCTTTATAGTTTCATCCAATTCCATGTCCAGGATGAGAGGATAACTTCAATTTTTTTTTCTCAGATATTAACCTTGATTTTCAGATTTAACATATATTTTCTGAGTACAATTGTACATGTAGTAAGGAAATCTTGTTTACCCTAGCTTCTGTGAATTGATGTATTCTCAAATAAAAGGTAGCATGGGGCAGGTAAAATAAGTTGTACTGATAGATTAATTACCTGTTTAATTTTTTGTAACACAATTTGAGAATTAAGTATGCTATTTCAAGGAGCATACAGCAATATTTGGCACATCAATTACTTCCGTTGAGAATGGGCAATGACAAAAGTGGACGGTAGTGTTTGGTTATTGGATTATAATGGTGGCCAATAGATGCAGAATTGAACTCATGATGGATCTGATTTTTAATTTATGCATGTGCTATTTACAGTTTATGGCTAAAGTTTATTTATGTATTAAGAGTGCATTTTAGAAACAGTGATAGTATTTCTGCTAGACCCTAACCTTAGCCCTTTGTGTTTATTTTTCTTCTGTACAACTTTTATGAAAGTTGCTTACAATTATGTCCAGAATCAAAGTCAAATGGAAAAAGAAGACAGTGCACACAGATTTCTAAGTTAATATACCCACTAAATCTTTGAAAATGCAAGTTCTTTTATGGGTCCATGATGCAAATGAATACAGGTTGGGTATTTCTTCCTGCATCCCATCAATTTTCAAAAGGGACTATTTTACCTTTTTGTTAAATGACTTTCAAATTATCTTTTCTGGAAGCTTTTTCAGAACACCCTTTTATGAAATCTATTCCAGTAAGAAACAAGATTTCCAGAAACTCATTTTCTGGAAAAGGATTTTCATAATAAATTTTCTTGGAATGTAATATAATATGTTTTGGAATGTATTTTTCAGAATAATTTTTCTAGAATGTGTTCTAGAAAGAATTTATCCAGATGAGAGCGAATTAAATAGAGTATTTGGACATTTCATTTGTTAGATGAGGTGCAGGAAGAAATAACCATACAGGTTTATATGCAACCCAACAAAGTATGATATGAATTGTATAAACATTTATTAGGCTTTTACTTCCTACACCACCCAGTTTTGAACCTGCCACCTCCATAAATTTTAAAATGACTATTTTACTGCTTTTTGCATGGATAGGTGTAATTTCTTTCATATATTATGATTTTGGGAAAAACAATTATTATGGGAATGTGAAAGTCGTGTTTTACTAGGACGACTTCATAAAAAAAAAAGTCATATTTGTACATACGACTTTAGGTAATAAAAGTGTTTACATAAAAATCGTACTACAATAAAACGATTTTATTCAAATCGTCACATATAAATTATATAACATCCTGACAATTTTAATTAAATATAAATTATATTTTAAGTAAAGTTATACATAATTGTTCAGTGTGAAATAATATAATTGAAATTGTGTTGATTATTTTCAATGAGAATTCTATATCAAAATTACATTTTTAACAAGATATAGAGGAAAAATTAAACAAATAGAAGTACTAAAATTTAAAATTTGCAAAATATATGAATGGAGATTGCATTAAAAGAATTAATGAACAAAATTATTGTAGTAAAATGTGAAACCTGAAATATAACTAGAGGTGAGGAAACACTATTTCATTGGATACCTTATATTTCTAATTTTTTAATTGCTTATGAAACATCAATGAATAGCAATGAAAATGATGAAATCATCAATTGGCACTTAGCACTATTTTATTCGTTCTAATTCAGTGCCTATTTTATTTCTTTAAAAATATTTCTATTTTTCTTTTAAATAAAGTTAATAATACTATGTAATGCGGTGAAGGTAATTCTCATACATAACTTCTTTAAAAAAATAATTTTCTTAGGGCAAGATATGAAAAAGAAACTTTTAATTAAGCACTTCTCCATGACTGAGAGTATAATTTACTCTTAATTATAATTATAAGCATAAGCATTATATTTTAAGCATCATATGAAGATATAAACTTGTTTTAGACATATTAAGTTTAGGTGATGGGAATGACAATTGGCGGCAGGTTTCACAGACGTATGCTGGCTGCCTAGTGCATTAACAAAAGTCAAACTTTCTCATTATCATAACTTTCCTTTCTTTTTCTTCTAATACAAGTACCCTCTCACCAACCATGCTCCATTTTTTTTCCTAACTTGATTCAATGATCATGCCATGTTTCTTATCTCATCTTTCACTAAATTATGTTATTCATTAATAACATAGCAATTTACAACTAAAATAAAAGTTAAAAAGTAAAACAAATAATAAATAACAATGTATTTTTATTTAAATAGAAAGAAAAACAATATTTCTCTTTATCAAGGAGAAAATGATAGTATATTCTCTTTTGAACTATAAAAGGTTAAATAAGGAAAATATTAAAAAAAATATTTTCTTTCTTTTTTAATTATTTTCTTAAACACTAAATCACTGTAAAACAATATATAATTAAATTTTTTTCCCAATATTAAGGGTCAATAGTCAATTTGGTCTATTGATTTTTCAAAAAAATTAATTTTTCCTTTTTTTTTAAAGTAGACAATTTGGTCTCTTATGTTAAATTAACATGAATGATGTTAGCTGGTAATTATGTAGCACACAGAGTGCCTATTTTATGCACATATGAACTATGCAGTTAGGTACACATGAGACACCTGATGTATATTAAATTTTATGATGTGGAATTACATACATTTAGGGTTTAAGGTGACATTTATCCCTATTAAGTATATTGGAACAATTCTTGGATGCTGTTTTGTGAAACAGTAGGACTTTGCTTCATTGTACATGAGTATCTTCTTATCAGTCTTCATCATCATGTAGTTGTAATCATAATGGATGAGGTCTAAAGAAGCACCGTAAATATATGATTCATTATTTAAGATAAAACAATATAAAACAAAAGATATTATTTAATATGATTCATAGAAGATATTATTATTTTTTATGTTTTTAAAATGACTTTTAGAGTTGTTTTTATATTTCGTTTATACTTTTTTTTTTAATTTTTGAGTTTAATAGTAAAAAATTAGAATAAATCTCAACCAAAATTTTAACAATTATAAAAAAAATAAAATTAATGCGATCTTAATATATAGATGACTTTATGTATTCCATTTATTTATGATTTATAAAAGATATGATTAAATTAAAATGTATAAATAGGTAAGAATTTTAATTCTACAATCAGTTTTAAGGGAGTGATTTAAACTGAAATTTAAATTTTAAGCGGCATTCTGATATTGATGGTCAAGGATTGATCACCTTGAAAATAGGAATAAAAAACCTTTCAATGTGCGTGGATAAAAACTTTATATAATCACACATTTATTTATATTTTAATGTACTAAAAAAAGAAAAAGAAAAAACAGATCATAATGGTTATTTGATTATTATACAATAAAATAAAAGAAATTTCACACTTGAAAGAGTTTGTTCGTGTTTATTTTTTAGAAAGTATTTTTAATAAAATAAGCAAATTTTTTCTTTTTATATATTTTTCAAATATTTTTATTTTTTTAAGAAATATTTTTGTTTTAAAAAAGTAAATCCTATGTTAAATATATTTTTTAAATTATTACTATAACACATGAAATTGATTTTTTTTCATAATACAAACTTTAATAAAAAAATTATTAAAATAAATAATAATTTTCTTATAAGTAATAAACGAATTTATAATATTATTATAATATTATAACATTCAATTCAATTACCAATCAACATGAAATAAAAGAATTTATCACATAAAAAAAATTCATTCCATAATTTTTTTATTACAAATATGTGGTATCAAGTTTGAACTAGACAACTAGACAAGAAAACCAGTTTTTCAAGTAAATGATGAAATAACTTTTTTTTGATAATTTCTTTTAAGTTTGAGAAAATGGTTGAATATCTCTTTTATATGTAATCGTAAGAATCTGAAAGTAGCACGTGTGATGCAAGCATGACAACTGGAATATCGCAAATTAATTCAGAGTGGTAGAAGAACTCAACGATGATTTATTTAACAGTTCGTAGGTGAAGTTCAATTGTTCACCGTGACGTGAATCACATGGTGACGCTGTCTTTCTTTTACCTTTGTTTTGTTTTTGTAAATGACCAAATATTTTTCTAAGTTGGCTGCCTCAAGTTTCATGCACCCCGTCACGTCTTCTCTTCTCATATACATTATCAAACACCCAACTATTCTGGTTTTCATACCAACCTAGGTTTGGAGAATGTCGCAAATAACTTAATGCTTCATTCTTGCCTTAATTAATCATACCTTAGTTTTTAAACTTCATACCCGAAAAGACAAACAAAATTTGTGTATAAGTGAGTTTATGAAATTTCCAACACCTAAGAATAAAATAAAACAATTTTATAAGAAAGTCACACATGGAATTAATTTGACTAGAGCCATGAATTTTGACACCTAGAGGCAAATAGAGTCAAAAGCTATCTTTGAGGGTTTAAGATCTTTTGTACTAAAATAGAAAAACAAACGTGGCTATTAAGATAGTTCCCATTTATGTTTCATTGTCTTAAATTTGTTCTAGAAGAGTGTTGAAACATGTCCTTATTGCAATGCTATCCCTCTAGAAGACCATGACAAATCTGAGGCAAATCCTTCTCCTTTGGAGTAATGACAATTGACCGGTTCCATATGTTAGAGGCCAAGTCTTAGAAAGATTGCCCCGTCAGTGTCACATAAAAGTATCAAACAAGACACCACAACTTCTTCTTTCGATCTCACTATTATTTGAGTACTGTGTTGGGTGCAACACTTGCACAGTTTCAACGCAATAAAAGCAAATCGCTGCTTCTTGTTGATACAAGGTCCATGGACATGAAGAACCCTTTTGATGTCCCTTCTTACATGCTTCTTGAGGCCAGTGGTGACTCTGAAACTGATTGTAACCCCACTGTGGAAGAACATGGTTGTGAAATTGACAGAGCAGATGATGATGCTCTATCCTGCATCTACGATAGTTCTGAGACATGTAATGCTGCTGAGCTCAATGGATACGAGTTTCGGAATAATGATCATGTAGATGATGTTGAAGATGAGAAGAAATGTGAGGTTCGCGGAACATCATATTGTGATGATGATGATGAGATGCAAGAGCACCAGAAGTCCTGTGTGTCTGATGAGTCGGGCCATGAATTGGTGGATGAGATGGAAAGGAACAGGAGGTTCTGGGAAGCTTGCTTGGCATCGTGACTATGTTTGAGGGAGTTTTTTCCTTTTTCTGAATCACACTGCTCTGGCTCCAAGAACATTCATACAATCATAGGGGCTTAGCCTCACCCCTATTTATTCCTTTTTTAGCTAAATGGGTCTATTAAACTTATCTAAAAGATAAAAGCTTTCAATTGTATATGTATCTATGCCTAAACTGATTTGTTCAGTTTCAAACCACATTTACTTGTATAAATCATTGATCCTTTCATTTCACACTATTCAACTGTTACCATTTCTTATTAAAGCTTAATCATGTTGTAATCTTGTTACAGAATTTATTGATTCAGTTATCTTTGAAATTCAGATGATCACGTACCATGGTTAAGGAGATTCAGGGAAATTCCGTTCTGCGAAATACTCTTTCAGACTTTTAGCTGTGAAAGCATGGTTCATGAGTTCAGCAGGCTTAATGGACTGGAAAGTATTTTGGTTTTGTTTAGGTCCACTGATTGAAAATGCTCGCATCTTGACGAATTTCTGAAGTTTTAATGAATAATAAATGCAATGCAATATGTGATCTTGTGAATAATTGAACATCAATTACGGTCCAACTGAGTTAAGTATTTTATTAGTAGTACCAGGTATTATGGAGCATTCAAATTTCAGACATTTTCAAATAGTTTTATGGTCAAGTTGATGGACTTTCATGAATTGGGAATAATAATTTCAACATAACATGTTATCTTCGGACTAATTGAACATCAATTGTTGTGGAACTCACAGTTTAGCATTATAATATTATTATTACTTGGTATGGTGAAATATTCAAATTTCACACAACATTAAATACCATTTTGTCTTTAAAAGAAAAAAAAAAGAAAAGAATATGGTGAAGGTAGGGGATCTTGAGAAAATGTTGCTCATGTAATGTTTCTTCCAAAATATATAGATAAACTTTTTTTTTTTCAATACGCTCAGTGTTATATCACTTAAAAGTTGAAATTAATAATAATTTATATTTTTTTTTCTCTTCAATTCATGATTTATCTTTTAAAATGGTGATGGAATTTTAAATTTTAAAACGGATAATACATTAAATGCTATCTTCACGAACTTATGGTCGAACCATTATCATTCTATTTGAATATTCATCTTTAATGAATTAACTAGATTTATCAAAAGTGTTAAACTTGGACAAGTAATAAATTGACATTTATTTATTATGATTTTTTTTTCTCAACATTTATCTATTGTGATACTAGTGTTGATAAGATTATTTTTAACTTGGATTGATTATTAAACTTGTAAATTTTGGTTAAGATAAATGATATATTTATGAGTTTAATTATTAAACATTAACCACGTAAATATATTGTTAACCAAACAAAATTTGTAATAAATTCATTGCTTTTAACTATAGTATTGGTACATATTATTCTTTTTTTTCTTTTTTATATGTTGTAAAATTTAAGAAATTAAATATTTTTCTTAATTCTAATAAAATAGTTAGAAAAAAATTATTTTATCTTTTTTTAATTTCAACTTCAGAATAAATAGATAAGTGTAAATTAATTAAAATTTAATTGGAAAGTAATAAATATTTTACAAAAAGTATCACTATTATATTGAATTTTGCAAACCATGAAAAAAATAAAACAAAAATCTATTAAAAATATGATTATCGAAATGGAAGAACAGGAGTATATATTATTTAAAGTCAATCAACTTAGTCAACCTTTACATGATACATGATTAAATATTATTAATTATTTCATCTTAAATTTAAAAACTTAAATATATGTTACTTAAAGATTACTTTGGACCGTAGAATTAAAGATTACTTTGGACCATAGAATGGGTGATGGTCCATTGCCGCCTAATTTTTTTTTTTTTCAACTTATTAGTAATGATGAGATAATAATAATGTAAAAAATCATCTAAGTAAATCCTTTTCTTTGTATTTATCGAAAGGTTTATAGGTAAGAGACATTGGATCATGCACACATATTTTCAAAAAAAAATAAAAAATAAAATATATATATCATCTATTTACTATCTCGGTTTTTGCACAAACATATTGATCCTAAAGAATAAATCCTAAATCCTAAATCTATATTTCAAACAGTTCTATTTTGATTTTGTGTGAAAAAAAGCATCAATATTGCATATAACTATGCCATGGGTTATATCATGCCAGAATTGTTGATGAAGATAAAATGATGAGCTTTGTTAGACCTTGCATACCACACACATTACGTAAGGAATATGTCTGAAGTGAATGATAGAAGATGGGGTATCCCATTTGGGCACCAAAACAATATTAGTATCATTTATAGAACAAAAAAATTCACCCAAATGTAGCAATTGTGTACATGCATTGGAAATATCCTCACCACAAACTTTCCGCCTTACCGCTGAGAACACGGGTTCATAATCATAATCACCATCTATAGATGTAAATAAATTTCGTAAGTAATCATCTGCAATATCACGCAAACCCCTGATCTTGAACATAATTATTACGGGCATCTACCAACTTTTGCATTCGATTTTGTCTTCGTCTAGTAGAAGCATGGTTGTGGAAAAACTGTGTATTTGAATCACCATCACGTAGCCAGTAAATCTTAAAAAGTCACAACTAACTCAACATCGAACCTCCTCTACTCCTCCAATTTCTGACAATGTGATTTGAAATTTCTACCCTAAGCATTCAAAATCAAACACTATAGGAGTATGATCTGAAATGGGTGCCAAGGCATTAAGTAAATGAACATGGTCCTGTGTCGAATTATCTTCTTTGAGATATTGGATACTTATTGAGTGGAGGGTGATGAAGAGTGTAGGATTCTAATCTCGATACAGTCGTGAAAGGAGTTCAACATTTAACTACCAGTAATGTTACATTACCAACAAATTTTGATCATGCACAAATACAAACAAAGCAAGCACCATTTCTTGCTGATCCAATCTCCCTATTCCCTAACAAATTCATCAATGCATTCAACACTACCTGTTTAAAATTTGAAAATACACTTAGCTACTCCTTAGATTCCCATCCAATCTAGTAGTGGGACATAGAGAATCAGAATCAGGTCAAATTCAGCCCTAAACTGAACATAACCACTGCCCACATTCCACAACAAAACAAACATTTCCTACACCCGTGTACCAATTAATTTACACAAGCAACCCTGCTTGTAGGGACAAAATATAAGACAAGATACTTAAAACACCGCTTAAAAGTTAAAATACACTGAATTCTTAACTAGATGCAAACAGTGGAACTAGAGAACCAGGATCTGTGAATTTATCGATCATCTCCACATCATTGGCGCTTGTGCTTCCCATTGAAGAACTACTTGTGTCAGCATTTGATTCCTCGGCAGTAAGAGTTGTTCTTGAGTCATCTTCCGAAGAGGAACTTGAGCACGAATTCTCAGTTTTGATATCAGTAAATGATAAAGCAGATTCCAAGTTATAGACAGAGAAACTCTTGGGGCTCTCTAACTTCTCTTGCAAATACCCTACAGGTTCTTCCGATAATCTTTTTGTTTTCTCATCCAAACGTTTCAAGAAGCATTCCACTATCTCACTTACTGATGATGCATCAGCCTCCCCGTCCTCTTCACTGGTAGGACTATAGTTAACATCATTATGATCATCATCATCATCTTCTTCTGACTTGGTCTCTCTCAATTCATCACCACTTGTATCCATTTCTTGCTGACTATCATAGTCATCCTCAGATTGGCGATCAGATGAACGAAATGACATGGGCGAATATCCTCCTTCGGCTGTTTCTTCACGTTTTCTAAGTGTCTTCAGTATTAGGGTCTTCAGTAAATTCATCACTTGGACCGCATGCATCAGAGCAGTTAATGGATCAGACATCTGTTTTAGGAGACAAAAGTAAAAAATGGAATTTAGAACACTAGATTTCCAGTTTGCATAGTTGTCATCGTGTGTCTGAATGCTAATGGAAACAGCATAAATTATTTTGTTAAGCATGAATGACTAGTTAATTATACAAATTAATGATTTAGATTTTAAAATGAAAAGGTGTATGGAAACATACCTGAGTCATATTTGGAGCAAAAACCATTGCAATGTTTCTTGCATCCATTTTGTTGTAATCCTCTTCAGCTACAACATCAGCCATGAGATCAATAGCCCAGTTGAGCAAGGCTGACTCAGTTGGCTTTAGCTGCTTCACAAGCTGTACAGACTCTTCTTCTGTGTTGCACTCAAGAACTTGCTCAGGAGAAAGTCCATCTAGCACTCCTGAAGGAAGCTCCCTGAACCATGCTTTGATTAGGCCCGCCAAGCAGTGGACATCAATGTCATCAGGCACAATACCCTTATTCAACTGCTCCCTTAAATGCTCCTCTTCACTGTTCTCTGGATTTATGCGAAATATACCTTCGGCCTGAAAATTCATCGACAAGAGACCACACAAATGACAGTCAATGACCCAACCTCGCAAGTTCTTCGTCAATGGTCCAAATGGCAAAGCATATCATAAATTTGGTACCTACCTTTAGGCCACCCTGTGAGTATAATCGCTCTTGCATTAGCAGTAGAATAGTGGGGACACTGTTTCCTTTTGAATCATAGGAACACTGCATTGATTCAGCTGAGACGCCAAACACACTAACACTGCAAGTGTTGACGATGGCAAATCACATCAGCATACAGATAAAGATATATAATCTGGCTAGTAGGGGTTTATGAGAGAAAAAACTATAAGGGGAAGAAAACAGACATGATTCAATGACTTTTTGAAAAATTCAATTGCCACAATTGGAGTTTGATAAAACACGTAATCGACATGAACCCCAGATCAAAAAACACTCACTAGCCTCCCCACTTTGTAATTACACAAAATCAAAGAAACTTGCTTCAAACCACGCCGCACAAATGGCTTGATTGCATTTTACAAAAGTACCCAAAAGCCTGAGAAAAAATAGGACAGCTTTTAAATCCTACATTACCGTTAGGTCTTTTTTTCAGCAAATAAAGGCAAACCTTAATTCGCTTTTAAATGCAACTATAATAAAGGTAAAGCTTAATCTCCTTTTGAATGCAACTATCTAACTTTTTAGTTTTACATCCTCCTTCTTCCACTTTTCTCCCACGCAACAGACGAAAATCCTTACTGAAGAATATTAACGTACATTCCTCCGTCAACACACACACAGACACACTAGAAATGTAGAAATGTAGAAGGGTTTATGGCCATAAAACTCTCCACTTCATAAAATCCGAACAAAGTGGATAATTTTCCAGCTTAATCTGTCAATGCTGCAGTTTGGAAAAATACTCCAAAGGAAAACTTCTCCGCACAAAACAGTTACACCGATTTGAACAGGATTATTTTCAGGGAAAAAAACGCGCAACTTTTGAAAGAGAAAAACTACTTGCTCACATAAAAACAGACCCACCAACAACAAAACCTCTAAGCACCAAAAATGAAACAAAAGAAATAATCTTGGAGCATTTTTAGCAAACCCCATTTAAACAAGTGAAGAAAGGAGTACCTAGCACTGGGAACAGGAGCGGGGACATGAACCTCTAACTCAAGAGGAAGACCCAGAAACCCATTGAAGCGATCGAAAGTGACATGACTAACATGCTTGACGTTTGTGGGCCATCCGATCTCCATGGGGTGATGGACAGCGGAGATTACATCGTCGGGACTGTCCACACTGCAAGCCACCATCGATTTCCTCAGCGCCGCCAACAGAAGCGCAACAGGCGACGCCGGGTTTTGGTCCTCTTCACCGCCTCTCCGCCCCTTCCCACCACCGCATCCGCCAACGCTGGTGACCACGACCTGCCCCGTCATCCTTATCTTCTTCCACAGAAAACAAACACAAACACAAACGACTCTATCTATTTGTCTCTGGGTGCACAAGTAGTGGAGAGAGATTTTTCTTGTTTTTTGTTTGTGTTTATTGGGAGGTGGGAATGGAGACAGATTTGAAATTTGAGGATGAGTTTGGCAATGCGAGTTTTGTTGGGTTGCATTGAAGTTGTTTGCTAGTTATGTTATGTATGTATGTATTTGTGAACTTTGAACCTCAACGGCCACTCGTTTCAAATTTTGTTTCAGACT
This sequence comes from Phaseolus lunatus, assembly GCA_013389735.1. Taxonomy (NCBI): domain Eukaryota; kingdom Viridiplantae; phylum Streptophyta; class Magnoliopsida; order Fabales; family Fabaceae; genus Phaseolus; species Phaseolus lunatus. Next base: position 42,125,678 of record CM023857.1, on the reverse strand, counting down.
TTATCTACCCTCTTCTCTCTCCTTTTTCACCTCACTGTCCGTACACTATTAACACCACATGCCACCGCACATTATTAACTGTATCCTCCTCTTTAATCAATTCTTACATTGCTCTACTCCATCCTTATTACTTCCCATTATCATTATTAATTGTAAAAATTAATATTAATACTGTTTAACATTTAAATGCTCTTCAAAAAAATCAGCAATAAATGTTAAAAAAAACGAATTTTGAAGTACGGGCTATTTAGTTCCATTATAACACTGTAAAAAGGGGGCAATTTGAATAATGGGCAATTTTGTTTTCTTTCGCCTTTCATTTTGTACCGGGACACATTAGTATAATCATGAACAAAAGAAATATTTTTAAAAACTGACAGGTTCTTTTTGTTTTGTTACCACTGTGTCAAATAAATGTAGTTCGATTCTTAAATAATCTAAGGTAATCGTTTGTTAAATTGTTAAATCTTAAAACGGCACAGCCGTTTATTAAGAATATGGGAATAGTATATTCTCGTAGAAACAATTCATGTTGAACGAAAGTGCCACCATAAAGGACAATAATTCGTTGGCGATAAAGTTTTTATCATGAAAAAGTGATCTTATTTGCTTCTTGTGTTATGCGAGTCAGCTAAATAAAACAACACAGTGATTTGTGAAATTAAGACATCTTCGAATTTGGACATGTGCGTTCAATAGTTTGGACATCAAATCAAATCTATAAACTCGGTTTCATTTAATGCACAGATAATGACTTGTCGTGATTTGATCTGTTTATCGAAATTGTGAAAAATTAGAATCTATGAACATCCTTAAGGTGATCTACTTTAGTTAGATGATGGATGTGGTTGGTTGATGAAACAATTCACCAAATTCCAATGATGCATAGAAAATTCGAATTTTATGGAAGACCGTTGCAAAAGAATATGATCGTTCTTTTATGAACATTTTCAATTGTTATGTAGGATCATTGTTTCACCTTATCATCGGAAACAACTTTTGTATCTCCAACTCCTATGGATACTTTTTGCCTGATTCTAAATGCTTTATGAGAAACGGGATGCACAAGTAAAATGTATACGTTACAACCTTTACACCATCCATGGAAATAATAAAAATAAGAACAAAATATTGCATATGCATATTTTACTAATTATTTTCCTTTTATTTTATTATTATTGTTATTTTGTGGGATACCCCAATGTTGGGTAATTGTGGAGCCATATGGGTGAGATAGAATAACATGGGATTGGGATGAGACTCTTAAAGACTGACATGGAAAGGGCCATTGATAGGACACAATTCAATGGTAGCATTTTTAGGAATTCCACGCATCTATCATATTGGAGAATCAACACCCAAAAAAGAATACTCATTTATGGTTTCTAACACCTTCACCTGTTCATATTCATTATTCATTTTATTCCTATATAAATCATCTAATTTTTGTGAGAGAGATTGATGTTGAATTAAATTAACTTATTTTTTTATTCACCCAAAAACAAACTAGGTTTTTAAGAAAAAAAAATATTATTTATTTTTATAGGAACAATGATGGTGAAGTCAAATACATACATAATCAGTGACTCAGGTGAATGTTTAGAATTTGATTGAGTTTAATTTATCTAACTCAAGTTCACCTTTTGGTCAAACGTCTCTTCTCGTATACTGAAAAGATTGTGTTTTGTCAATTAAATAAGTATAGGGCCGAGGGAGCGGCACCCATTGTTACTTTAGGGGCCCATGGACCCATGGACCCTGCCCCAACTTTCTTTCAGATTCAGATTTTTTTTTAAATTATAATTTTTATTTATCAATTTTATTAATTCTTAATATTTATTTACCGGAAATAAAAAAACAATGTGTCACGTGTAAGTAAATATTAATATCTTATTTAGATTTGTCAACTAAATTTACTGACTTCAAAAATTTGATGACCTTCCTGTTCACAAAAAAATTAAATCAAGTGTCTTAGGAACTAAAAAAAAAAATAAAATATATATATATATATATATATATATATAGATTTTTCTTTAAACTAAGTCTTAGAAACAATTTTTTCTTTGACCCCAATTTGTTCCTTGGAGAGAGGACTGGAGAAAGTTGAGATTTCAGAAACATATATAATTGTACTTGTATAATATTTTTCGAATAATTGGGCCTACTAGGCCCTAAGAATCCGTCATTGGGCCTATATGCAATAATTTATTTTATGTAGCTTAGCTGTATCTCTTTTCAAATATCTGGTAGTGACATTCATTTTATTTATTCATTTTTTAAATTTCAATACGCGGCTTTCTATCAAAGAGACAATCAATTAAATAAGAGGGAGAAGATGAATTATTTTCTAGCATATTTAAATAACTTGAAATTTCGTTTGTTAAACTAAAATGTTGGGTAGAAAAATTATTGTATGGCTTATTATTTTATTTAAATATTTGATTTTAAAACAATCAAGAAGATTTTTTAGGAGATTAATTAATAGGAATTTAAATTAATAAAAACTAAAATTGTGATAATTACTTCAAATATATGTTTTTACAAAATTTTAATTATGATTTAAATTAATTTATATAAATCATTCATCAAACTAATGGATTGATTAACATGACTCATCCATTAAATTAATTATTTGATTACTATAGACTTGTGTTACTTGTATTTTAATGTAAATAGATGCATAGGATTGTAACAAACATCCAAACTGAAAAGTGAAATCAATCTTTAGTGAGTATTGTGAGAGATAAAGAATTCATTGAGATTTTTATTTATTTTTTCATAAAAGAAGTAGTTTTTTTCGCAACCAATTATTTTTTTTTATAATTATATTTTTATGTCTAATACGATTTTATCATAACAAGATAGTATTAAAACTATGATATTTATGAAGTTTGATATTAAGAAATTTACCAACAAGAATAACTTTAATTTATAGCATGTTATGGAGTACGTTTAAACAAAAGAATGTAGTAATGAAAAAGACGTATTATGTAATATAATTATTATTGGGTGATAAAATTTGGAAGAAGTTTTTTTGGAGAAAAATGATTGACAAACTTTAGACCAAGCTTGAAAATTGGTACATCATGTCTGCATAGAAGGTTAAACATTTTTTTTTGTTGATTTTGTTGTAATTTCTCATTAAGTTATGAGGTTTTAATCTAAATATATATTTTTTTAAATGTATGGAATTGATTTCAAAGTTACCTAGAACATATTCTATCAATAGTTTGTTGAGTTTATTAGGTCATCCGCTATCGGATTATCTATAAATATATAATTTCACGTATAAGTTGGTAAATTTCGGTGTAAGAAAATGTGTTGAAAATTTCACATCAATTAGAAATAATAATATTTTAATAATAAATTTCATCTTATAAATTAATTTTATAAAATTGAGTTAGACAACTTCTTAATATTTCTATCTTCTTTATAACTAATAGAATATGTATTTCTTAGCCTTATGTTAATACTTTCCTTTATTTATGTCATAAAAACATAATAATTTTATTTTTATGTTTATATAAAATATTGTGTTTTTTACGTTTACTCTTTGCCATTTTATGTTATCGCAAAAAATCCCTTTTTTATTCTTAATGTCATAATAATGAGAACCAAAACAAATGATGATGAATATTGCACGGATTGTGTAAAAAAAAGTGTAAGGTTACAAATAGTTGGAAAAAACTAAGTTACGAGTTTAATAGTTAAGTTAAATAGCTTGTAGTAATATTAAATGAATCCGATGTTTATTTATCGAAGATCTAATTCAAATTAAACAAAGCTTAGGAAGAAATTCAGTAAGTTACAAGCTAAATTATTTTACATATTAAAAGTTAGTTTATCAGTCAAATATAGTCTAATTCATTATTAAATACTATTAAATTTCACCAAAGTGTTTTATCAAAGTAGTGTGTTTTCAACCAAGAAAATTATCACCAGTTCATTGAAGATTCATTTCATTTCGTCTTGTTGACATATACACAACACATCAATTATAATGTAGTTTTGTCAAATCAAATAACTAGGTTTTTAGCCACACAAAAAATCACATAGCACTAATTATTATTTATTACGCTTTCATTTCTTGTGTAGATATAAAATGATAAATTAATTTGGGAGTGATATAGGTAAAAAAAAAAAAAAAACTATTAATAAGCAATTAGAAATGGGTGTTATATGCTTTTTTTGTAAGTACTTATAGTAAAAAAATTAACTTACTTTCTAAAATTAAAAAATAAATAAATTATGCATTTAAATTCCATAAAAGTTATTTTTATTATCTAGTTTCTCAAAAAACTAAGTTGCCTAAATTGATATTAATTTACAGATAATAAAATCTTAGTTTAATTTCTCATTTGTTTCACTTATAAATATTGATGACAAAAAAATAAAATAACTTCTGCCTTTCTCTCTAATTTTAATTTTAATCGTTCAGTGAAAAGAAAATTGGACTTTAATCGATTAAAGAACTTAAAAAGTTTTCTAAGTGGCTACACAATGATAATGATTAAAGATATGAGATAAGAAGTAATGAGCTAGTAATTTTATCTTCATTTTTCTTAATTTGATTTTTTTCTTTGTTTACGATAAAATAAAATGAGAGTTAAAATAAAATAAAATGAAAGTTCATCGAGAAAAGTAAAGTATAGATGTCGAGAGTTTGTCAATGAATCTGAATTGGGATGTTATCGTTATCTTTATCGTAACAAAAACAAAATCTTAAAGAGAAGTGATATATTTACTAATTTACAACCCAATTTTTTTTTCTAAAACTTTAGTTTTTATATGAAATGATGAAAATAATTTTCTTCATGAGTCAATGATTCTATATTAGAGTAAGTTCTCAATATACCATTTTTGAATCATAAAGCATGTGTATGTGTAGAGTAGAGTAGGAAATGTTATAACTAAAACTATTTTTAAAGCAAAATATTCAATCTTATTTTTTGTTTAAGTTTGATAATATAATTTTTTTTTGCCTTATTTGAGTCATTTATCTGTTAGTGCTTTAGTTTTATTCATCAAAATTGTAATTTTGGTGACAAACAAAATTTCCACATATGATAAAAAGGACGAAATTAAAACAGAAAATAAATAACCATGGATTCCCATTTTTTGATTGAAGTCTTAAGCAAGCATGTGGAATGAGACTAGTGATTATATAGACGACAAACTTGTGCGGAAACTGAATGTTTGTGATGCCTTTGACATACATAACATTGACTTAACTTGTTTGCTCAAATTTTCTAATCATTTCCAATACTTTAGCAGTTGACATTCGATCACGATAACAACCACAACAATTTATTCAAAACTTTTATAAATATCTTCAAACTTCAAACTTCTTATCGTTGTTGCTTGTTGGACAAAACAACACGAATCTTCTATATCATTTACATTCAATCTTTTTAATGTATCCTCCAAAAAGAATTCAACAATACTTTTTAAGTGGTTATTACATGGTGAAAATAAAAGTAAGTAAAATATTAATGAAATGACAATTAGTCATTATTTTCTGGGTTTTGTTTTCTTTTTCCTTTATTCATTAGTTTTGTATTGCTTTTTTTTTAATTTTTTTAGTTAAGAAAATATCACCACATTAACCTTAAAATTAAATTGTGTGAAACGAACATGATTAAAGAAAGGGAATCCACCTTGTCAGCGAGATTAATGACACTTTAATGTGACTACATTTTCTTAATGAATAGATTAGAAGACAAGTAGAAAATTAATGTGTGGAAAAAGAATAAAGATGTGCCAAAGGATAGATATTATTATTATTATTATTATTATTATTATTATTATACCATTGTTTTCATTATTCTTATTATGGATGTAAAATTTAGAAAATATTATAACATTGTGTTTGAGATTTACAATTTTGTAGTGAATAAGTCATGTTACATAACATCATTTCAACTATTATTTTTTAAATCATATAAATATGATTGTGATTTGTTTAGTCGTGCATAAAAAAGAGGACTTTAATTTAATTAACTTTTTTAGTAATATATTGAAATCGTAAGATTATCATTTTTCAAGTAAAGTTATTAATAATAAATATGACTTCAATTAAAAATAAAATAATTCAAGTCGTGTTTGTTATGTAAAACAATGTCCACACAACTTTATTAATAAAAAAAACCAAATCAAAATTAATTTTATGATGCACAATTTCTATGTAACAAAACTGAAAAACGCGTCTCGTCTTTTTTAATTCGAAGTCGTGAACCACAAAACGATCTAATCATTTTTTAATTTTATTTTTTTCTAAATCTGTCTATTTTTTACAAAGTGCTAAAATAGTAAAAAAATCTCATAGTAACTAATAACGTATTGATTTGTTAATTGGTAATTTTATAATTTTATAAAACAATTTAATATATCAAATTACAACAAAACGGTGAATTAATTAGTAGTTTGCAATTTATATATTTTTCTTATTTGAAGTTATCTTATCTTAAAATCTATAGGAGATATATATCTCAGGCATGAGAATAAAAATGAAGCAATCGTCTGGGTATATACAGCATATACTTGAGGACATGGCTGAAATTTATTATGGTTTGAAGATTCCACATTTTGCATCTATATTTCCTTAAGGAACACTATCTTCTACAGTTGTAAAACTACTCAAATTCATCAAAAACTCGCTGATGGAGGTGTTGTATTTGGTTAAACTGGAAAAATAAAAAGTTTAGAAAAAGGGTTGACCCGCGAAGTTATGTTATGACAGTGAAGAACATATGTGCAAAGTGCTGGAAGATTCTAACCAACCACTGTAGAATTGAACAAACTATTTTTTTGACACAAACTTACCACAAATAAAAGAAAAAAACTGTTCAACACTCACATTATTATAGAGTGCCATTTCCAATAAAGGGAGAGCTTTTTAAAAATTTAACTTTAATTTAGACTATATTCTCTCAAAATCAGTGGTAAGTGAAATTATCTTAATGCAACTAGATAAATACATGCATTCGATGATTGACGTGGCAATTAATTATATATGGTTGAAAACGTGTAGCTCGATCAAATCATTGTTTTATCCTGAAAAGCTTAAATTAATAAAATTAAATTGATTAAGATATAATAAAATAATTTAAATTTATACAATTAAATAATTGTACATAAAAAAAAATATTCTGTACATTTGATAAAATTAAAATACTAATGATTCCCAGTTGAAGTCTTAAGCAAACATGAAATGCGGGACTATAGTATATAGGCGACAAACTTGAGAAAAAAAAAACTTGTATGTTGTTTGGCACATGCATAAGATTAACTTGGTTGCTGAATTTTTCTAAATCCTTTGCACTTGCTTCAAATACTTTAGTAGTTGACATTCCATCACGATAATTGTTCAACTACCTAACGTATGCAAATTACTTAATATACAAACATCGAATTTGTTGTCGTTGATGAATGGGCGAAAACGTGTAGCCCCATCATATCATTGTTTTTCCCTCAAAAGCTTAAACTATAGTTTTCTCTAATTCGTCTTCCAAAACTTAAGGGACACAATCATACACATTTAACTTGTAAAACTACACTCACCACTACAAAACTATAGGGTGTTTGGTCAAACCTAAGATAAAGTCTAGAAATGGTAGACCCGAGAAGCTTATGACAGCAAGGAAAATATGTGCAGAGTGCTGGCATATTAACCACTATAGAATTCAGCAACCTATTCAACTCTTCTAACTCAAACACTCACCAAAAAAGAAGAAAATGAACAACTCTTTCGACCACAAACTGACTTTATTATAGAGTGTCAAACGAATTAAGAGAAGTTTTTTTTTTTCTAAGAAGTAATAGTTATATCATGTGAAACCAATGGTAGGTGAGATTATTTTAATGCTACTAGATACATACATGCATGCAATGATTGAAGTTGCCATTTACTATATATGTTTGAACCTGGTTTGAGGGCACAAGTTTCCTTCTCAGATTAATATTCTCACACAATTTAATATTATGCTGTATGGAATGCTTAACTGGTTTGATAAACTAAAATGACTTGGAAGGCCTATAAAAGGGAGCAAATGCTGTTTTAATTAAGCACATCACTCACCAATTAAGAGTTAACACAAGTGCATAGCTTGGAAGTGACACAAAGTGATTAAATTGAAGATTAAGATGAGAATTTTTCTTGTAGCTTGTTTGGCAGTGTTCTGTATCCTTGGGGCTTGTCAAGGTGGCAACCTTAGAAAGAATTTCTATAGACAAACATGTTCTCAAGCCGAGCAGATTGTTAGGACCAAAATCCAGGAACATGTCTCTGCAAGGCCTGATTTGCCTGCCAAGTTGATCAGAATGCATTTTCATGACTGTTTTGTCAGGGTAAACATTCATAGTTTCTTGCTCTTTATTAGTATTAATTATACACTGTGTGCCTTCTTTCAAATTTAAATACAACAATGTTAATTTCCATGCAACGTAATTTAGAGCTACATGTTAATTCACATGACATGGTTGTGAAAACAACATTTCAGGGTTGTGATGGTTCGGTTTTGCTGGACTCCACTGCCACCAACACAGCAGAGAAGGATTCCATTCCTAACTTATCTTTGTCTGGCTTCGATGTCATTGATGACATAAAAAAAGCATTGGAGGCAAAATGTCCTGGAACTGTATCTTGTGCTGACATACTTACATTGGCTGCTAGGGACGCTGTTTCTGTCCAAGTATGCAAAAGCTAACCATTATATATACTGCAGAACTTGCGTATGCTTTCATGTAATCTTGTGTTATGCATGTAACTGACTGGTAATATTTGCAGTTCAATAAGCCTATGTGGGAAGTGCTTACCGGTAGAAGAGATGGGAGAGTATCCATCAGTGGTGAAGCCTTAGCCAATCTACCAGCACCTTTTTTCAACATCACTCAGCTCAGACAAAGCTTTGAGAGTAAAAAGCTTACAGTGCACGACCTGGTTGTGTTATCAGGTACATTTTTTTATGTAAACTTGTGTTAAATGTACATAATATTAATCATAAATACCAAGACATAAGGGGTCACCGAAATCATCACAATCAGCTATTATGACAAACCAAATTAACCTTTGTACATATATAGGAGCACACACATTTGGAGTTGGTCATTGCAACTTATTCAGTAACAGGATTTTCAACTTCACCGGAAAAGGTGATCAAGATCCTTCTCTGAATCCTACTTATGCCAATCTTTTGAAGACAAAATGCCAAGGTCTCAGTGACACCACCACAGCAGTAGAGATGGATCCTAACAGCCCAAGCACCTTCGACAGTGACTATTATACGATCCTTCTGCAGAACAAAGGTTTATTCCAATCAGATGCTGCCCTTTTAACAGCCAAGGTGTCAAGAAACATTGTGAACGAATTGGTGAAACAAGACAAGTTCTTCACAGAGTTTGGGCAGTCAATGAAGAGAATGGGAGCCATTGAGGTCCTCACAGACTCAGATGGGGAAATTAGGACAAAGTGCTCTGTTGTCAACTCTTAATTAAGAGTCGTTACTGCTTTTAATTTGTCGTGTTTCTTTTTCTATATTCTTTTTTTATGAAGCCATTGAGTTAAATTTGCACTGTGAGACACCTTCAAAATAAAGAAATAAAGTTTGTGTTAAATTAATTGTACCAACTTGTCTTTATTGACTTCATATATAGTGTATGGCTTGAGAGATTTTTAGACTAATAATATTATAAATATGGAACAAAATTAGTTATATGTTTTAATTGAATTATTTTTAAATTATCTTTTTTATTTAATATATTCTCAACTAGTAGTCAAAATCCAATTCTTTTCAGGTATAAAATCATTCATTACATTAGTTTTTGTTTTTTCTGACAAATATTATTCAATTTCATAATTAAGTTTTATTTCACCAAAACAACTAAAAAATAACAACTAATTTATACCAAATAACAAAAGTAGCAACTTTTGATTATCCACTTCAATCTCCAAATCCAAAAATATTATCAAGTCTTTTGTTTAAAGTTTAAATTATAGGTTAAGATTACGTTAAATTCCCTTATACTGAATTTCCTTCCATCTTAAGGAAACTAGAAAGTTGGAGAGATGATTTGAATCATAACCTATAAATTATTTAACTATAAATCATTAAATCTATCTGTTACAGACATGCATAGGATATTTTTTTAAGATAATAGTTTATCTAAAACTACAACTCTAATGTGATGTTATGTTCTTGCTTGGGACATGAAAGTTTTATAAGAAAGATAAGAGATTTAAAGATTGTTTAAGACGAGGAGAAAAATAAAGAATGGAAGAAGAAAAAAAAAAAACAGAAAAGGAAAACCATGAATATTAAAGTGGAAAGAGATTTAAAGCTTGTTTAAGACTAGGTGAAAAATAGAGAATGGAAGAAGAAAAAAAAAATATGGATATTGAGGTGGAAAGTTTGATTTTCTTTATATTATTAATACTTTTATTCTTCTTTTAAACTTTTTTAATAAATTAATTTGTCTTTATTGTCATGTTTACTTGTTTCACAATTTTTTTATAGTTTCATTCTCTCACAACGCCATAAGAAATATGAATTTTGATAATAAAAAAACTTCAACATTTTCAATTATTTTTTCACATGAATGATTATATATTACTATTTTTTTTTTCCGAGTTGGTTTAAAGATACTAATAACTGACAAAGAAAAAAAATAAGTATGTGACTTTAAAAATTTTATAAAAGAAAAATTTACAGGATTTAAAATAGTTAAGTTATACTTAATTTGTTATATCTTTAATTCAGTATTATTTTATATCATCGTTAAAGATTCTTTTAACTATTTTCAATTATATATTTTTTTCACTCTTAATTGTTATAAATGCTTATTCATGTGTACTGCAATATTCATATTCATTAACATACAATACAAAAATAGGAAAAATAAAAAAAAAATGTGATAAGATTTAATAGTATGTTTAATTTATACCATGCAATAATATTATGTCATTACATTTATATATATATTTCGCAAGAATAAAATAATGACAAAATGCAATATAAAATATGACAAACTTACTTTTTTAAAAGTCCGTTATAATTTTGACACGTTAAAAATTTAATTTCCTTAAAATGTTAAAAATACACAAGTTTTCAAAAGAAGACATTGTTATTTTAATAATTTAATTAATTAAATATTTAAATATGCATGTAAAAGTTCTTATAATTTATAAACATCTGAAAATATCACGCTGAATACAAATCTTTTGATATAAAAATTATATAATATAAATTAAAATATATGTATATATATTGTATCATAATCTCTTATCTCAATTATATATACTAGTGACAGACATGTCTGTATCTACATTTTTAATTTTTAATTTTTAAAAATTAATTTCTCTCACTTTTTTTATTTTTTATTTTTTGATATTTTTTTTATTATTCAAAAATAATTTTAAAACATTAAAATGAAAAGTTAAAAGAGAATATTTGATACTAAATGGAGAACAGTAGTTAAAAAAATGTTACATGTAAAAAATAAAAAAAAAAATTTTAAAATTTAACATTAAAAATTATTTTTTCAATTTAAAACTATTTATCTTAAATATTTTAAAATTTTAAAAAATTAAAAAATTACTTTATTAACTTCTAAATTTATAAAATATATAAATAATCTAAATAAATTAATAAAATAAAATATTAAACAAAAATAAAATAAAAAATAATTTAGAATTGTTAAAATGAAATTTTATATATATATATAAATATATAATATATATATCTATTATATTTAACATATACCATCGTTGAATTTTATTTATTTATTTAGGCCACTTTCATAATAAAAAAAGATACCATGTCAACAAAAACAAGACGAGAATAAAGATTTAAAAGATACTATCTGATATATCAAATAACTTTTTTTTGTCTGTGATTAGATAGTTATTCTATCTTACGGTTATTTACAAATTGATATTTCTTTAAACTTTATATGTTTGTTTACAATTTTTATTTTCAAAATATAATTTTGGTTCAATTTTCAAATTTTTTTAGTTTATACTTATATTTTAGCTTATTTTTTTAATAAGATCTTAATCTTCCGAACAACTTTTTAAAATATGCATATTCTTTCAAAAAGAATTATTAATCTATACAGGTTATACGTTTCTTTGATTTTTTTTAATCTTTTAATCAAATAATTTTATCTTTAATAAATAAAAAATAATTTCTTTGTGTAAGAAAATAATTAAATAACTTTCTACTTAAAAATAAATGCTACATAGAACTCTTTGATATCATTTTTTACAAAATTATATATATATATATATATATATATATAAATATTTTAATATTATTCTCAGAAATTAAGTGGATATATATTATATTAAGAAAATAAATTATAGAATTTAGAAAAAGTTTGATTTGGTAACTGAGAATCCAGAATCTTAACGCATAATTTGGAATTAGTTGTTAGAACCAATATATAAGATAATCTGATGACATCTAAGGGCACAAGCTTCTCTTTCTTACTGTGTGTCACTGTCATCATCACCGTCGAACCTCTTTTCCTTCCCTGCACCTTTTCTACTTCCACAAGCCATCACTCATTCCACATTCTATTCCCAATCCCCACTCCTAATTATCTTCTACATAACCCTAATTCCACGTTTTTAAGCAAATCCCAAACATAAACAACCCTCAATTCTCCACCATGATGCTCAGACTTCGAAGCCGCGACGGCCTGGAGCGAGTCGTCGTCGAAAACCCGCACATCACCACAGTGTTGGGGCTAAAACGGCTTATCGAAGCCCAATTGAGAATTCCGGTTCACAACCAAACCCTCTCCACCAACCAGAACCTTCTATTAGCGAAATCGCGTGAAGATCTCCATCGATTCACGGATATGGCCAATCCCGACGTCACTCTCTCATCTCTCAACCTCGCTCACGGCTCCATCGTCTTTTTGACCTACGAAGGCGAGCGCCACGTGGCGGGCCCCACCGTCAACCCCGCGGGCTCCTTCGGCCGCAAGATGACCATGGATGACCTCATCGCCAAGCAGATGCGCGTCACGCGCCAAGAGAATCCGCACTGCGAGCTTGTCTCCTTCGATCGCGATTGCGCTAACGCGTTCCAGCACTACGTCAACGACACGCTCGCGTTCGCGGTCAAGCGCGGCGGCTTCATGTACGGCACCGTTTCCGAGGAGGGGAAGGTCGAGGTGGACTTCATCTACGAGCCGCCGCAGCAGGGTTCAGAGGAGACTCTCCTGTTTTTCAGGGACCCCGAGGAGGAGAAACTCGTGGAGGCTATTGCGGCGGGGTTGGGGATGAGGAGGGTAGGGTTCATTTTCACGCAGACGATCAGCCAGGACAAGAAGGATTATACTTTGTCGAATAGGGAGGTACTTCAGGCTGCGGAGTACCATGCTGAGAGTGGGTTGAAAGAGTGGGTTACTGCGGTTGTTAAGCTTGAGGTGAATGAAGACATGAGTGCCGATGTGCATTTTGAAGCGTTTCAGATTAGTGATGTATGCGTGAGATTGTTCAAGGAAGGGTGGTTTGAGACTGAGATAAAGGAGGACGATGATCCCAAGCTGTCTAAGATGAAGAAGGATGTGGTTGTTGGGGTTAAGGATACCAAAGAAGTTGACAATGATTTCTTCTTGGTCGTCGTCAAAATCTCAGATCATCAGGTATTGGTTTCTTGTTTATATTCTCTTTTTGCTTGTTCGATGTCAATGTGATTGTGATTGTGATTGTCTATTTGAAATTAACATGTTTGCTGAATTATGGTGCACGTCTGCTGTACTTGTGCTCTGTTCTACCCCTAGGCTGTATTTTAGTTCAGTCCCTAAGAGTTATTCGCCGTCTATATCATTTGTTTTTTTTGTAATCTATCTGTTAAAGATTAATTGTTTTTCTCATAACCATTAGGATAAACATCAAAATTGTTTTCATGAGGTGTATAAAGTTTTAATTTTTAAACTGTAGAAGTGATGTTTATGCTGCCACAATTGGGTTTGCAGGAACCCCTATTTTCTGGTACTCAATGGTGGCTTACTCAACTCTGTTGTTGAGTAGGGCTCTTTTTAGGGTATGAATTCATGGTAGTAAAGGAATAGGATAGTTGTTTCAGCATAAAGCTAATTCCATCCATTTGAGAATGCGCCTAATTAGTTTGAATGGACTGTAGTAAAATCAAGAACGCCGATTCAGGATTTTCTTTTGTTCCATGAAACAAGTTTAATAATTTCAAGGAGCATAGATTACATGGTGATGGATAATTTGAAATAATCCTATTTCTGGACTTTCATTCTTTTAATTGTCTACTGTTGTGAGTATAAGATTAAAATTTGCACTAGAAGTTTCCACAGATTTAGAGAACTTAATAGATTTCTGCACATCAAAGTAATAACGGGTAATCACTGTATTTTTTGACCACAAATTTGATCAACAAGGGCTACTTTAATGTAAAATAGTGTTTATGTATTCATGTCATTTAGTTCTTCTAGTCTTTAACCTCTTTAGGGAATCAATAAATTTTTCCACCTGTATCATTCTTCCTCCAAACTAGTTAATTCCCTGAACATGTTTTATCTAGAAGGTAGATATTTTGGTTTAAGGAGTCTTCCCATGAGAAGAAAAAGGAAGTTTAAATGTTTGAATGACAGTCAATAGTACATAGCAGACAATTTTTTTTATCCCAAAAGCTTGGGAATTGCTACTTGTTGTGATAGTATTACCAAGATGCTTTGATCATCAAAATGATACATATTTCAGATAACTTAAAATGTTGAAAGAGTATGGAAGGATCATATGATCTTTCTAAGTTGTCAATTGCTACCACAGAGGCTTTCTTTTTTAAATAGTTGTCCTGTGCTTTTTAGGTATAGGATACTAGGTAACGTTTGATTACCCAACTTGTTTTTGGTCATTTTTCTCCTTGATAGGAGAAGATGGACCAACTATAATTTTAAGAAAAGGATCTTTTATAAAATCAACCCTTTTAACAAAAAGAACTTTAAAAAGAAGCAGCTTCTAAAACACTTGGTTATACGATCTTTTAAAGGAATTCGTTTTTGTTGTTTATGACTTCTATCCCTTCTTTTCCTGTTTGTTTAAACTTCAAGTTCCAGTAAATCAATTCCCAAAAAATTTTAACTTAAAAAAGTATCTTTTAGACTAAAAAAATTATAGCAATGCTAGTTAAAAAATTTAAGCGCTAAAGAAGACAGCCAAACACTTGGTCTCTTTAACCAGGGTTAGCCAAATTTATGTGCTGCAGTTTGCTAAATTATTGACTATAATTTCTTCTCTCTCTATTTAAAGTAATAAACTGTCAAATGTTATACAGTTGTCAACCCAAAAGTTTTCTAATCTTTTTTTTTGTATACCTGTGACTTGAACCAAGTATATGTTTCTATATTTTCAGACTTCATAAAAATGTTTCTTTTCTTTTCAAAGCATAAAAATCATATAGTTTGCTTTGTAAATTATAACCGTCAGTAACTTACCAGTGTATTGTGACCAAAATGCAGGGTCCTCTTTCATCAACATTTCCCGTTGAGAACCGGAACACTCAGATGACTGTGAAGGCTTTGAAGAATCATCTGGACAGGACGAAAAGTCTTCCATTTGTGAAGCGAATTTCTGATTTTCATCTTCTTCTTGTACTGGCAAGGGTTTTAGACGTAAATGCTGATGTTCCTGCATTGACGGAATGTGTGCAGACACAGACTTCTGTACCAGAAGGTTACCAGATCCTTATTGAGTCTATGGCAAGCACTGCTTGATGCTTATGCAGGTTGTCTGGGTTCATTTAGAATAGTGTCAAGAGAATTATGCACTCTACATTCAGGTCCTTTGCAGCAACACGGTGCATATTGCTCCATAGCACTCGCAGAATGTTTATGTTGGAGATTTGTACATTGGTTCTTCATAGTATTGCCACTGAAAATCTCGGATCTCTCGTTTTACCGAAAATGAGCTGATGTGGTTCAGTTGTTTTAATGTTTAAATTAACTAGTGATTAGTAGTCACTATTTTTAAGTGCGATAATGTTTCAAATTATATAGTATGAATTCAATGTTTTTTAATTGTTTGTGTTCAAGGCTATTTCACAGACACTGGGTGTTCAGTGGATATCTAACTTGTCTACGAACAATTTCGTTAATATTTTGCTCCGGGAAGGTTTCCGGGCACGCATGAAGAAGGCCTTCTCCTGTTATCTCGCCAGTTCTAGTAAGGACAAGAATTAAGTATTTTCTTGATGATTGGTTGTATATGTCCTGCATCCATTGAAAAATAATGTTGGTTTTTTTTGTGAGGCCTTTTAAAAGAAAAGATAATAAAAATATGTTTTTCAAGATAAATAATTTGTAGATTGATTAATTTATGAAAGAAATTGTATAGTTTTTTAAAAAAAATTAAGTTTACACATAAACTAATTTAATTTTTAGGAAAAAATTGTTCTACTTTTTCTTCTAAAGTTTCTTATTGAAAAAAATAACGAGAAATTTAAAAATTAGTAAAAGGGAATAGAGTTTAGAATTATTTCATTTTTTTATAGAAGGAAAATAAGGAAGGGAGAAAGAAAAGAAGAGAAGTAAAAGAGTATGAAAATTGAAGTTTTTTGAATTGGTGAAAATAAATGAAAAATAATATAATTTTACCTATTATTAATAAATTTATTTATTATTATTAATTATTTCAATTATTTTTTATTATAATTATAATGATAATAAATCTCCATAATTAATTATAGATGTATATAATAATTCAAAGTTTTTTTTTAATACTTATCTATCTCTTATTAACTTATGTCACCTCACTTTTTTCCCCTTTCATACCATCTGTACATTCATTTATCATATTTTCATTTTTCGTTTTTTTCTCTCTTTGAAATTAGTTGGAGCAAACAAAATCTATCCTCACACATTATCCCATCTTAGCACACGGTAGACCCGCATAAGCAAAAGAAGCTCGAGACTCACCTAAAAACTACCTTTCACGTTCAAAAGCAAAGAAATTGCATATGTTTGTTATGGTACCATAACAAATTGACCGCTATTTTCCATAACAAATTATAAAACAGTTGATAATAAATATAAAACGACTTCTTAAATTATTATTTTTACACCAAAGTTATACTGTTTTTTTAAGTAATAAATATCATAAAATTATTTTTTATCTTTTCTAACAAAGTTTTATGCATATAATCACGAATTGACTTCTTTTTATCAGAAAATACTGGAATTTATATGATTTTTCTTACTTGTTCGTTTCAATGGTAGACGAGATGCACTGGTTAAAAAAAAAAAATCCTTCGCGGTTACTTTATATTTATAAATGCTTCGTAGAGAGATGTTAAGTAAGGTATTTAGTTATCAAATATTTATATATACAAATAATTAAAGTATACACAATTATGAATAATTTAATCAGGATTTCTAAGATCTTGACTCTAATTCAAACGTTTTAGTTTAACACGAAGTTAACTAAAACACGAGTAAGAATTGAAAAAAAAAAAACCAAGAGAATCAACACAAATCAAAAGTTGATAGTACCATTTTAAAATATTCTTCGCACATCTCAATGGAGGGTCGATTGAAATTGGAAATAAATTTGGATTTAGTAATATTCCTAATCGATTTATCACATCTTTCTATTGTTTCGATTTGGCTCAAATTGAATTAGATAATGCAAAATTCACCTAATAAAATAAAATAAAAACTAATAAATAGACGAAAACGGATAAATAATATAAGAATTGTAAATTATACAGTGTAATAATTATTATTTTATTTAGTTTTATTTGGGTTGATTGAACCCGTGTCTACCCATTGTCTTGGGTGGGTGTGGATTTGGATGGTAAATAGTTGTGAATTGGCGGGAGATTTCTTAACTATTATTTGCAGTGCCAGAAGTCCTCTTTCTAGTTGCTGCTACTTCTTCTATCGACGACGCGAGTGTGAAATCGGTGATTCTCTGTGTTGAAGAAGCATCTTTAGCAGATGGAAGATCCAGCTCCACCCTCTGAAGCTTCCAATCGACCCCCTCGTGTCAGTTTCCATTCTCACACTTAGTGCTCATACTTATTCCTTCTCTTTTCTTCTCAATTCTGCAGTGATTTGACCTAATTTTGTTTCGCTTCTTTCAAATTAAGCAGAAGAGGGGCAGACCTCCCAAAAACCTTCCCAAGGACAACGACGGCGACGCCCTGAACCGCGACAGGACCACCGAACACGCCTACCGAGAGAGTTCGCCCGACGATTTCGACGAAGCACGCAACAAATACAAGCGAACTCGCGCTTCGGAAGGAACCTCAAGCGTCGCGCACAAACCCTCTGACCAAACCCTAATTGGTAAACTGAACACTCTCTGCTACTTTTCTCACTGCTCAAATATCTAGGGTTCAGATTTTTAACTTATACATTTGATATCTTCATTTTTTTTATACTGTGATTAGCGAAACTATGCTTAATTTTTTTTTGTGTGAATGGTTTTTAAATGCGGTCTGTCTGTAATTAGGTATGTCGTTTTACTTGGCATCGTAGATTTTGTTGTGCAGTGACTGGACCGGGGCTAATTTTCATTATGTGATTTTCTGTAGAGCTGATAAAAGGGAATGGCAAGTTTATTCCTCATGCGGTCAAATTTTGGGTTGAGCGCTATGAAAAGGATCCAAAACCTGCAATGGTTGATCTGCTGACAATGCTGTTTGAGGTAATATGAAATTCTCAAACAGTTTCAAAGTTTAAGGACCACTAGCATTAGACATCGTAGTTTTATACATGCAAATAAAAGGTGACAGGTAGACTTGGAAACTTTATTATCATCATTACTCATAAATACCCTTATTGATTTATGAACGCTTACGGATGGTAACAAAGTGAAATTTTAAGTGTAGGCATGTGGAGCCAAGTATTACGATAAAAGTGATCTCGTGGATGAGACTGATGTTGATGAAGTTGTAATTGCTCTTGTCAATTGTGCTAAAAGGGTATACAACTTGTTCCCTTTTACTTTTTGTTTCCTGTTTGGCATTCTTTTTCTAATTTACTTTTTTTTTAGTAGTTTTAAGGCTAATAGTGTACAATTACCAAGTCTTTGGCATCCTCTATTGTGATATAATAGTCAAATTATGAGTTAGATGTGGACATTTATCCTCTCTTTTTTTACCTTTTGACTTTTTAGGGTGCAGTTGAAGATTATCAGAATTCCAAAAAGAAAGAAATTAAAAACTTCAAAGAGAATCTAGAATCATTCTGGGATAATTTGGTTCGTGAATGTCAGCATGGGCCATTGTTTGATCAAGTTTTATTTGACAAGTGCATGGACTATATCATTGCATTGTCATGGTTAGTATACTTGTTTTAAACTTCTGAATCTATGAAAATATATATACCATGACTCATCTGCTGCTGTACCTATGTAGCACCCCTCCAAGAGTTTACCGTCAAGTTGCATCAATGGTGGGTCTTAGGCTGGTCTCATCATTCATAACCATCGCTAATATGCTCGGTGCTCAGAGAGAGACTACTCGTAGACAGTTGGATGCTGAGAAAAAGAAAAGAACTGAGGGGCCTCGAGTTGAGTCACTAAATAAAAGGTTTTCTGATACTCATGAGAGAATAACATTGTTGGAGGAGATGATGCGCAAGATATTTACTGGGTATGAGTTTGCCAAACTAAGATTATTTTTAATCAAAGGAAAAGAAAGCAACATTTTACCACCAGTATTGAATTTGTTGTGGCTGTAGATCTAACCCGTCCATTTAATGTTTTTTTGAAGGTTATTCGTGCACCGCTACAGAGACATTGACCCAAATATTAGAATGTCATGCATTGAATCATTGGGTGCATGGATCCTTTCATACCCAACACTTTTTCTGCAGGATTTGTACTTGAAATATCTTGGATGGACGCTGAATGACAAAGTATGGAACATGTTGTTATGTTCTTATCATGCAACTTTTAACTGTTCATGTACTGCACAACTTGCTGTCTTGCTTTAACTTTTTCTCCCACCCTCCAATTTTTAGAATGCTGGTGTAAGAAAGTTTTCTATAAACGCCCTGCAAAATCTTTATGAGGTGGATGATAATGTACCAACCCTTGGCTTATTTACTGAAAGATTTTCGGGCCGGATGATTGAGCTTGCTGATGACATTGATGTTTCTGTGGCTGTTCATGCCATAGGTCTTGTTAAGCAACTACTAAGGTCTGAATTTCAAACCTTTTTTTAATTGATATATATTAACTGTTTACTTGTGAGTTTTCATGCAATAGATTGTAAATTGATAATTGAACTAATTGATTTTTTGGTTCACTGCAGACATCAACTTATTCCTGAAGATGACTTGGGTCCTTTGTATGATTTGTTGATTGATGATCCCCCAGAAATCAGGCATGCGATAGGAGCATTAGTGTATGATCACTTAATTGCTCAAAAATTTAATACCTTCCAATCAGGATCAAAAGGTCTTGAGTCAATCCATGTATTTTTCACTTTATATTGGATAACATTATTTTGACTATGATTAAATTGTGATGAGACAATTTTGTTTTTACAGATGAAACTGTCAATACCTCTGAGGTCCATCTAAAGAGAATGTTGCGAATTCTGGAGGAGTTCCCCCAAGATCCAATTTTGAGTATTTACGTAATTGATGATGTGTGGGAATACATGGCTGCTATAAAGGTATGTAAGCCTTGTTAATAATAGGAAAAATATTGAACAAATGATGCCTCCTCCTTTTGACCATCACGTGTTTGACTGTTTGCTCATGCATATCTGAACTGAATATTCCAATCCTGGCTAGGATGTGCTTTGTTGAAGGTAAATGCAAGGATAGAAGGATTAAAATATTTTAGAGCGTTGCATTCTTATAATAGGTAGGAAATTCTAGAATTCATGCACAGCTTAGGTATGCTGCTTTGGTGACAAATTCTATGATATTCCAATCCTAGCTAGGACGTGCTTTACCTGGAACTATTGTTAATTAAGAAGTTCTGCAACATACCTAATGAATTTGTTATATATATCTTCCATACAACAATGGCATTTCTATTCTCTTAAATATCTTTGGGCTAAAATACAATGTGACTGTTTCCTAAAGATTCCACAAATGTAGATTGAGTAGAAATCTGGAGTCCAGGGTATGATCTCGCTCTTAGTTTTTGCATGATGTATATCTTTTGCAAATCGTCTGTATGTTCATGAATTGCTGCCCTCTGGATTTATGCCAGTGCTGCACCTAAAATTGTTCTGGTCATATTTAGTGTTGTACTGAGTAATATTTAGTGGTTTCTTGATGGTACTTGATATTTTGTTTGCAGGATTGGAAGTGCATTATAACAATGCTGCTTGATGAAAATCCATCAGTAGAGCTCTCTGACAGTGATGCAACAAACTTGGTGCGGCTCCTGTGTGCATCTGTGAAGAAAGCTGTTGGAGAGAGGATTGTCCCTGCTACGGATAACAGAAAGCAATACTACAGCAAAGCCCAAAAGGTTTGTGTCATCTTGACTTTTTAACTTTTTAAATCCAAATATCACGTATTTGTTTTATTAACTCCAGCACCCAATGATTTTTTTACTGGTCTTTGATGTGGGTTGCACATGATGTTTAATGTTTATTTTGACAAAAATTTAGCAATCCATGCTTTCATGGACAGTGTATATAGCTTTATTCTTATTGTCATTTCTAATTTATTCTGGATTTTTTAATTGTGTTTTTGATATGTAAATATCTGATCACTTCAGGAATTCATTGTGTTAAATTATTTTTGGTAGCAAAGAATGTATTTATTGGATACTTGATCAGTAACAACTGAGTACTATTTGTAAGCATTCATTTTGATGGAAGGCTTGTTTTATTGTTCTTTATGACAGTCCCTAATCTCTTTCCTCCAATTAATGACAGGATGTATTTGAAAATAACAAACAGGAAATAACTGTTGCTATGATGAAGTCATACCCATTACTCTTGCGAAAGTACATTTCGGATAAAGCAAAAGTGTCATCACTGGTTGAGATTGTTTTACATATGAACCTTGAATATTATTCCTTGAAGAGGCAGGAACAGGTTGGTGATTTTTTCTGTGTCATTTCAGATTTTCCATGTTTCTGAAAAACCTGACTAGTGCTTGCTTTTCAGAATTTCAAAAATTTACTCCAGCTCATGAAAGATGCATTTTTTAAGCATGGTGACAAGGACCCTCTTAGGGCTTGTGTGAAGGCAATTGATTTTTGTTGCTTGGAAAGTCAAGGGGAATTGCAAGATTTTGCTCGTATTAAATTAAAGGAACTTGAAGATGAAATCATTGCTAAGCTGAAATCTGCTATTAAGGAAGTAGTGGTATGTTCTATGCAATTCAAATTTCATAATTTTTGTTACTTTAGTTTCTTGTAGGAGAAACTTAACGTATAGTGAGATGACACTGCAGGATGGTGGTGATGAATATTCTCTTCTTGTTAACTTGAAGAGGTTGTATGAACTGCAACTGAAAAGATCTGTGCCTATCGATAGCCTGTATGAAGACATTGTCAGTGTGCTACGTGGTTCTAGGAATAATATGGAGGATGAGGTGAGTAAGTGGTTTCTCACAACAGGTGTTATGTTCTTATGACATTGTTACTTGTTGTGTTCAATTATTAATTATCTGGTCATTCACATTCAGGTTGTTGGTTTCCTGCTTCTGAACCTGTATTTGCATCTGGCTTGGAGTCTACAGTCTATAGTAAATGAAGAAGCTGTTTCTGGCGCATCCTTAGCTTCTCTTTTGTCTAAGCGTGATACCTTGTTGCAAGAACTTGAGTACTTTCTCAACTTGGCTGCTGACAACAAGGAAGGGGGTAAACCTGGAAGTGAACTTGCTTGCAGAGTAAGAGAGCTCCAATTTGTCTGCCTTTTTCTTTGTGGATTATAAATACATCATGTCTCTATTCTCTTGATTTGGTCTGATGAATTATTTATTGCCGAAGGTATGCTCCATACTTGCAGAAACATGGTTCTTATTTAGGACAACAAATTTCACAGAGACACAGCTGGAAAAACTAGGATATCAGCCAGATGCAATTGTGCTTCGGAAGTTTTGGGAACTTTGTCAACAACAGCTTAATATTTTAGGTGAACATGGACAGATATTATGGACTCATACTGAGATTCATCCTATATTTTGTAATTAAACTGAAACTAATTTTTTTTCTGTACTGTCTCTAGTTTGAACTTGGCATTTGAAGTTTACATTGCTTATGAAATTGTTGTTATTGATTTGGTGATAGATGTCTTTTTCACTTTCCTGTCAATTTGTAGATGAGGCAGAAGATGAAGATGTTAATAAAGAGTATGCTGGGGAGACAAATAGAGATACTGTGATGATTGCTGCTGCAAAGCTGATTGCAAATGATGTTGTTCCAAAGGTGGATTGGTATTTTGTTTATGTAAAGTTATGACTATTTCTATTTTTTATTGGAAACATATTTCTGTTGCTTGTGAAATAATTTATGTCAAAATTGGCTATTCCTGATGTAGGATGATCTTGCTTCTGAGATTATTTCTCATTTTGTGATGCATGGGACTAGTGTGACTGATATTGTAAAGCATCTGATCACGGTTTTGAAGAAAAAAGAAGTTGATTTGGCTTTTATTTTTCTGGAAGCACTTAAAAAGGTTAGCCTTTTGGCGCTGTTCATAAATGGTAGATATAGTTGGGTTTTCTTTTGTCTGTACAAGGACTATTTTAGCAATGATAAACAGTTAAATTTCTGCCATGTGTCCTATTTACTTGAAATCTGAATACTAAAGTAACTCATGTGTGTATTATCCTCGGTCAAAACAAATTGACATGATCTCATTTTTTCACCCCATGCATGTGTGTGATGACATACCTAATACCTATTTACTTGAAGGATGATGATAGTTTGACACTATCATTTTTTCTCACTCCCATTTGACAACCAATAATATTATTATTTTATCTTAAAATTTTACTTATTTTTATTTTTATTAGTTAAATACAATATTTTATTGTTAAAAGGAGTTGTAAAGTGGCGATAAGAGAAAAAAGTGGATGTCAAAGAATTATTTTTGTTACTTGAAATCTGAATACAAAAGTTACTTGCAATATTTATATTCAAAGTAAGACATAGAACTAAATATTTACCTCTAATTGGTAAGGAATATCAGTATCTTAATTTAAAAACAAAATGAATATTATATTTCAGGGTGCTTTTCAATTTCAAAACCTTTAATTTTTCAATTTTAGCTTGGGCTCAATATTGGCATAGTTCAACATAAGATTCACTTCTTTCCTGGAAGAAGCGGTTCAACTGAGCTTGTCTTTGCCGTGCTTTCTGGAATTATAGTTTGCACTGGTTGGAAATGAGGGTCTGAAAACCATATTTATATTTCATCCTTCTGTCCCTCTTTTATAGTTCTTTCCATAAGTCTTCATGAATTTATTTTGGCAGGCATACCATCGCCTTCTGGTCAATATCTCCGGTAGTGAAAATGGTTCTTCAGAAAACAACCCTTTATTAGGATGTAAAGATCTGGCTGCTAAACTTTCTGGAACATATATTGGTGCTGCCCGGATCAAATACAGGCCTGAAATTTTAAGAGTCGTCAGGGATGGCATTGAATACGCTTTCATAGATGCTCCAAAACAATTGTCATTTCTTGAAGAGGCTGTGCTTCATTTTTTGCCAAAACTCCCTGCTCCAGATTTAAATGAAATGTAATAGTTTTTTTTTTTTTCATTTGTTGGTGTTGTTTAGAACTATTTGCAGCAATACACATTTTGATGCATATTCTTTATTAAATAGACTGAATGATGTTCAACAAAGAGCACAAAATGTCAATACAGAGGAAAATCCCAGTGGATGGCGTCCCTTCCACACATTTATTGCCTACTTACGAGAAAAATGTGCGAAGAATGAGGGATTTCAAGGTAATTTATACTTTTTTTTTCATTCTTAGTACCAAACAGCCAAATACTTTGCATAATAAAGCAATCATGGGTTTTATCTGAGTGAAGCATAATATATGAAATAGTGATTATTTATTTTTCAAATTTTGGAAAATTCAAGCCAATATATAACTAGTGAATAACATTTGCTAAATTCTTTTCTCCAGTTGTGACTTGATTAACTAGTTCTCGTTTGTAAGTTCACTCTGGATACAATGTGCTTGGCTGGGCTTTGCTGACCCTGTTATTCACCTGTTATTGATTCTTTCTCTTGGTTCTTATTCTTGCTTTTTTACGTTTCTCTCTACAAGCACTCTGATCTCATTTTATGTGGTGCAATTTTTGTTTATATCCGATACGTTTTCATGTGCTTGTATTTGTTCATGTGCAATATATCCCTTTAGATGGATTTTTTTTTTTTTGTTTCAACGTAGAATGAGTGCATTATACGATATGGTGGTACACTCCAAATTTGGTGGATGGCTTGACCCATGAATTAGGTTGTAGGTTTCAATGCACTGTAGATGCACATTAGAAAAAATGCACTTATGATGAGATTGATATTTTTAATTTTACATTGAGGCCCTTTTTGGTGAGGATGATGGATGAAGATGGAGAAAAGTAAATTTGGTAGTTTGGTGAAGAGGATAGGCAAAAAACTTTAAAAATACAATTACTATTTTTCCCTTTATGTTTGGTTTGTGTTGCATGAGGTGAGGGGTATAATGAGTATTATACTATCTAAATAGTTGATCTCTTATCTACGCAATCAAATTGCAGAACTTTCAAAAAACTCTTTATTTCTTTCCTATTTCTACTGTTCATAACAACTTAGACATTCAATTTTATTTCTCACCTATTGCTCTTCTCCCAAATTATTTCTTCTCTATTCTCACTCCCTCTATTTCTCTCTTCAAAGCCAAACATGGCATGATTGATAACATCTGCTGGTTAGGGTCCTCTATAAAAGTTATTCTTAACTGAAAAGTGATAGGATCAAGTAACTCGGATATGTTCGTTAGGGGATCCTCAAAAGTGCATGAACCGTACATAATTTTATTTCTGTGGCAAATAAAATAGCTGCTACTGTAAGTAGTTGGGATTCTAGATAAGTATATTTGGTTGGGACTATAGCGTGAGAATGAATCAAGGTTAAGTTGCTATTAGGTGTTTAGTGATTACTCTGCCACTGTTGTAGCGTACTGGCAGTGAAATTGATCTATGTGCAGGTGGTGGGTATGAGCTTATTAATGTGTTTAAATATGATTGTATGCTTTTGGTAAATTTGCCGCTAATTTCAAAACTGTTTACATGTTCATATCTTTTTGGCTCTAGTTCTTGGGTTTTGTACTTGAGTTTCAGTTTCCATGACTAGACGATTGGTTGTGTCTAAAATGTGCTTTATTCAGTGGTAGCCAATACTTTTGAATTCACTGCCTGCCTGCTCGAGCACAACATATGAAATAAAAGTTTTCCTTTAGCCCTCCAATCTTGCTACGATTTATATTTTTCACAATTTTGATAATATTTTTATGACATCAAATATCTTCCCTTTTCTGTGTGCTACATGATGGGCTTGAGATTACAATGATGGCTATATATGTTATGTTTGGTAGGTAAAGGCTGTTTTTAAATGAAATAATCACTTTTTACAATTCTTTGGAAAGCTTTTAATTGCTAACTTTTTTGGGCAGAAATTGGTTAATTCCAAATTCATGTGACTAACTGAGATAATCCTTTTCAGATGAAAAAGAAGGGGTTTCCGTCAGGCGCAGGGGCCGGCCACGAAAGAGGCAAAACATACCAGGAAAGAAGCTTTTTGATGACCAGAGTTCAAGTGAAGACGAGGATTCCATTAGTGCATATGAACAAGATGCACAAGATGAAGGGAGAAGACAGGAGGATGATGATGAAGATGCTCTATTGATAAATTCAATCAGATCATCATCCAAGCTAAGGTCACTGGGAGTTTCAAGGGAGGAAAGCAAAGCTCAGACAATGAATTCTAGTAGAGCCACAGATAATTTATCTGCTTCGAGAACATCAGGTATCGTGTATTAGCAAATTAAGATTTGGTATCTTCGTGCTGCTAGCGATGAACAGAAGATATTAATACAGCATTGGAAAACAAATTTGCACATCTGACTTCGAAATTGAATTTTGATTTTCCTGCCATTATATTGGAAGTGCTTGCTTGAGTAATGATATTTTCACCTATTTAAATTTAAAAAGTCATTGCTTGGGGGTATATGCGTTGCTGCTCCTGTCTTTATTTTAATATTTCAAATAAATTGTCTTGGAAGATTCGTAATTCAATCTTGTTTTCTTAAGCTTTTCTGATCGATTTGGAGATTTTACAACCTCTGAATTTCTTTTCCTAAACAAGTTAACTGGTTGTAGCTGTTATCTAGTGCTGCTTTGGTATTTATATTTTTCAGGTTATTGTTGCCTCTTGTTAGTAAATATATATGGTGAACGTTTGGTTTAACTTGTGACACTTTGTGTTTCATTGTGCAGGGGCATCAAACTAGTCTTCCACGGTTTGTAGGTTACGATTGTATGTTGGTAATTGCTTGACACTAATTATTACACATGGTAAGATTAGGATTACCTGTTTGTAATTCAACTTGTTGAATGTATATATAAATGTATCTTGTTCTACTCAAGGTTGCCGGACTTACTGCTAATAAATTCAGTACAGTGCCATGCCTCTTGATGCCCTCTTGACGCCCAATTTGAACTGGAAGAGTTGGCGTGGCATTGTCTCGCTTTAAAACCCATCGTTGGCAAAATAGATCATTGAATGGAATGAATTTTATTGTGAATTGAAATAGTTTGAATTTAAAATTTCTTGGTTGGTACTTAAAAGTTACTTTTTTTTTTTTACTTTTATAATTGGAAAATTTTAAAATAATAAACAAAATTTAACTCATGAAAAAAGAAAAGAGGAAAGTAAGCAATCGTTTAAGTAGTGGTAATTTTTGTTTAAATCAAGTTTATGCATTTAAATTGTCTCGTTTAAATACACAGGGCATACTTGAGGTCTTTTTCTTTTTATATTCTTAATTAATAAAAGGAAAATATTCAAATATTTGAGATTATAAATAGAGTAAGCAAAGTAACTTGACCATAATAGCCTGTAAAATGGTTTTTTTTAAAGTCAATAATTATAATTGTAAAAAGTAAAAACAATGTTTTACTGTATATTTGTAAAATTTTATAAGTCAAATTACTATATTTAAAAATTGAAATTAATTTTGTGCGACTTATGTAAAAATTAAGTATTTAATTTATTTTTTAAACCCAGTCAATTGACCAATATCGTGTTAGACTTTGAACATAAAAATAATAATTTTGTTTGGATAAAAACGTAAAAAAGTACAGAAGTAGTATATTTGTTAATTAAGTAGAATTAATTTATTTTTATAGGTGCAAATATTTGAGGCAAATGGAGCCTATGAAGAAATTCGTGGGAACAACATACACTATAAAAAGGAGTGGAAATAAACCCTAGGTAAACAGAGTGAGAGAGAAAGAAAACCGTGTAAAGCAAAGATGCCGGCTGGACACGGTTTGAGATCTCGAACCAGAGACTCCTTCTCTCGTCCCTTCAGGAAGAAGGGAACCAT
Source organism: Phaseolus lunatus (assembly GCA_013389735.1). NCBI lineage: Eukaryota > Viridiplantae > Streptophyta > Magnoliopsida > Fabales > Fabaceae > Phaseolus > Phaseolus lunatus. The sequence goes on along the minus strand of CM023857.1, from coordinate 42,097,119 downwards.
CGCCCTCACCACCTACCTCAGAACTTACCACATCGGCGATCATGTCGACATTAAGGTTAACGGCGCCGTCCACAAAGGAATGCCCCACAAGTTCTATCATGGCCGCACCGGTCGCGTTTGGAACGTTACCAAACGCGCCATTGGTGTCGAGGTTAACAAGCAGGTATTGCGTTCTCCCCTAAACCCTTTCTGCTTCCGTTCTTCCTAATCTGTGTTATCATTGTTATCTCTGTTTTGTGCTTTAACCGCGTCAGTGATATTAAAAATGATGTATGTAATGACTTTCTCGATTAGATACATTAGGCTTGGCTTCTGCTCTGAACTCGTATACATTCCTTTTTATATGGGGAGTTGGTGTAATTGAAATACTCTGCGTAGGTCGGAAACAGAATAATCAGAAAGAGGATTCACGTGCGTGTGGAGCACGTGATGCCCTCGAGGTGCACCGAGGAGTTCCGGCTGAGGAAGATCAAGAATGATCAACTCAAGGCTGATGCCAAAGCTAAGGGAGAGAAAATTAGCACCAAGAGGCAGCCTGAGGGTCCTAAACCTGGTTTTATGGTGGAAGTTGCTACGCTGGAGACCGTCACTCCTATTCCGTATGATGTTGTCAACGATCTTAAAGGCGGTTACTAGTTTTGTTTTTCATTGCTGTTTGTTGGATTGTGTAGTGCTTTTTTGCCACTTTTTATAAGCAAGGATGTGTTCTATTTTTGCTGTCCAGGAAGGATATTCTGCATGTTTCTTTTATTACAATTTGTCATCGATAAACTAGGAGTTGACCTGGTTGAACATACAAAGAATCCAAATTTTGGTTAAGGTTCACTTAAGAGTTATAAATTAATGTAAGCATTGGCAGCTTGATTGGAGCTGTTGGTTTGTTCCAGGATTCTTATTTATAATTTTGTGATTGCGTCTTAGAGTTAGGAAGCGGATGTTATAAGGACTGTTCTCTGAAATAACATTTTAGCACAGAGAGAAGGGGTTAGAGTGATGAATTACTGTGACTTTGCTGGCTTTCTCATTGTTGATTTGGTAAGTGATCATTTTGCTACTGCTTTAATTCATGTCAAGTTCCATTCAAATGATCTTCGTGATTGCCACAGGGTTTTCTTTTGTGGATAGGTTCGTTCTTTAACAAATGCAATTCGGCCTCATTTGCTGCAACTACTGGTACAAACACTCCCACAAGCAATATACAATCAACGCCCTCAAAATGTTTAGAGTAAATACGATTGAATATGCTTTTGGTTCTTCAGAATTGTTTTTAATCTTGATTTAGGTCTTTTATAAAAAAAAATCAACTTTTTGTTAATGACACTTTTTGTGTTGTTTTCATCTCTAAGTTTGTTTAGGTCATCTTTTAAATAATAAAAAATCAAACAAAAATTTAATGTAAGAATTTAAACAGAATTAAGTCAAATTATAATCCTATTTTAGCCATTTAATAGCCAAGGACTCTTTAATACAATTTTTTTTATTATTTCAAATTTTATTTAACTCTTATCTAACTTATAGTAAACCATTAAACAGTAAATACTTGTAACTGTAAATTTCATTTTATGGGTAATACAGATTATAATATAAAGTTATTATTGTTTAGAATCTTGTTATTTTTCTCATTAGTGGTTTCAAGGTTACTTTTTATATAAATTTCGACGTAAAATATAAAATATCGTTAAATTTAATTTCTGTGTTGTAATTTTAATTTTTATATGTAAAATATTTTTTCATCAATTCAAAATAATAAAATAAAGGTATAATAATCTGTTAATATTGTTTATGACCATTTATTTTGTCCTTAGTAATTCTTGATTTAAGTTTTAATCCTTATACATTTTTTTAATAATTTATAATTTATTACGGTTAAAAAGTATTTTAGTGTTTTTTACATTATAAATTCTTATGTAGTATTGTCGTTAGGATCAAAGGCTAGATGTATGTGTACCTCTATGGATAGAAACTTATAATTCTACCATACAAGGATTATAATTTAAAATAAAGTATTTTTGAACAACATAATTCTAGTATATTTTATTTGTTTAGGACAAATATTACACTTTTATTTATAGGTGTTTTGGTAGCCAATTAAAAAAACAAATGGAGGGAGATTTTGAATTCAAAAAGTGGTGCCTAGTTAGTTACACCTCCCATGCGAAACCAATGTGATCTATGCGACTTGTTTTAGGTATTGGAGTTTATTATGAACGGCTAGGGTTTGATGTGAGCCAAATCGAGACAAATTAAATTGTATGTAAGTCTTCTATCTTAACTCTAGTCCTAGTTTCTTTAAGACTCAAATACAAGTCAAAAATCTTATACAACTTGACCAAGTGTTTGAAGTCTAAATTATTTACAAGAATATAAATTCTATTCATTTTTACAATTAGATAAAAAATATAAAAATATTCATCTGACAATTTTTGTTGAGGTCCATTCTTTTTTATTCTTCTAGTTGTTGCTTTAGTAGAATGAGGTTTATTTTTCTCTGATTCTTATAGTATTTGCTCTAATAAAGTTTGTGGTTGGACGATTTGTATTATAAGAATTAAATGAATAATTTTTATTTTTAAAGTAGCAACTTAAAGTTATTAGGTGTGTGTATGTGTGTTCAATAATTTATTAAAAAAACAGAAATAATAATTTTTAATATTGAACGATCTAAAATTATTTTAGTTATAGTTGTCGTGTTGTATTGAGTTTCTTAATGATATTCAATATATTTTTTTGCAAGATTGCAAGTGTATTTAAATCTGAATATTTTTTTTTTAAATTCATCACCTCAATGTATTTTGTTTTACGGTATTTGGTAAGTGTGTTGCACATGATGTCCAATGTCTATTTTTGAAAAAAAAATCACCAATTCATGCTTTCATACTTAGTATACATAATTTTATTCTTACTATCATTTCTAACTCGTTTTGGATTTTTCATATTGTGTTTTCAAAGTACAAATATCTTATTACGTCATTTTGGATGGTAAATAATGCGTTCATTTAATTTTTTATGAGTAACAACTCTATGAGTATTATTTGTAAACGTTGATTGTGATAGAAGGTTTGTTTCATTGTTCTTTAGGGCAATCTCTTATATATTTTCCTCCAATTAATGACATGAACTCAAAGATAAATCATCACTAAGCTTAAATCCACAATTAACGAAGTTGTGGTATGTTCTATGAAACTCAATTTGGTAGTTTTTGGTGGTGATGAATATTCTCCTTTTTGTAAACTAAAAGAGGTTGTATGAACTGCAACTCAAAACTATAATAGGTTTTTTTTAAGAGAACAAAAAAATAAAAATAAAAAAATAAAAAAAAATTATATATATATATATATATATATATAGAACTACCTCGCATCCATACTTTTTACCTATACATATTTTTAATTTTTATAATATATATATGTGTGTGTATATTAATTATTTGAATATTTAAATTAAAAATTAATTAAACTACAAATACAAAAATATATACTAATTAAAAATATAACATAATTAATTTTTTTAAATGTTATTTTTTATGTATTTTTTGAAATATCATTGATGATTTAAGATATAGATTATTTAATATATATATATATATATATATATATATATTAAAATTATAAAAAAATAAAATGATGGATCATCAGCGAATTTATCCGAACGTGGTATAATCTGATGAGAACTGAATTAAATATTAAATTTTGGACTTTTATACATGATTGATAATTGGTAAAAGAGTGACTATTTTAGACTTTTTTCAACAATTTATTCTTTTGTTGAAAATTAAATGTATGGAATAATAAAATTAAAATGATATCATCTTACTCTCTGAACATTAAAAAATTACTTTGATAACACAATTTAGAAAAAGAAACACAAGTAGCACATTTCTTAGCTACCTACAATTAGAATTATTTTTCTAACACCAAATCTAATATTTTTAAAGCAAAAATTATTTCACTAACTTAATCGTATATTTTCTTTAATCTCAACAACTATCATAAAAAAAAGGGCAAAAAGAGTAAAAAATATTATTACAATACTCTACAATTTGGAAAATGAATAAAATTATATTTAAGGCACTCCTACCCGATTTATTAAAAAATGGGAGTATAATTAATGGGATTGATTATCATTAAGGTCTGAGATGTACAACATAAGCCCATAAAAAAAAGCCCAATTAAAAGCCCGTTGGACATACCAAAAACCCTAGCGATCTGCTCCACTATAAAAGAAAATGTAAAGATGGTTTACGAAGATTGATAGCTCCTTCTACCCCAAGCCGAGCGCAGAGAGTGAGAGAGAAACCCTAGGTAAGCAACGATGCCGGCTGGTCACGGTTTGAGATCTCGCACCAGAGATTCCTTCTCTCGCCCCTTCAGGAAGAAGGGAACCATCGCCCTCACTACTTACCTCCGAACTTACCACATCGGCGATTACGTTGATGTCAAGGTTAACGGCGCCGTCCACAAGGGGATGCCTCACAAGTTTTACCATGGCCGCACCGGTCGCGTCTGGAACGTCACCAAGCGCGCCATTGGTGTAGAGGTTAACAAACAGGTATTACGCTCTCCGGCAAACATTAACACCGTTTTTACTTTTCTTCTGGATCTGTTATATCGTGTATTGAATATGGTGTGTCGTATTATCATCTCCAATGTCAATTATATGCGTTTGGATTTTGTATTTTTTGTAGTTTATTTACGTTATAGATTTTTTTTATACTGCATATGTTGATTTTAGTTTCAAAGTTTATAGTGTGCTCTCTAATTAGTATTTTGTGCCTTCAGCGCATTATTGTTTCCCTATTGATGTGTTCTAATGGTGTTTTATTGGTTTGATTTCTTCCTCGGTAATTAATTGTAGTTCATTGGGTTTTTATTTGAAACTGAAGGGTGTGCTTTTTGAAATAGGGGATTTTGTGTTGAGTAAATATTGCGTGATGTGCAGGTGGGGAACCGAATTATTAGAAAGAGGATTCATGTGCGTGTTGAGCACGTGATGCCTTCAAGGTGCACCGAGGAGTTCCGTTTGAGGAAGATCAAGAATGATCAACTCAAGGCGGAAGCTAAGGCTAAGGGTGAGAAAATTAGCACCAAGAGACAACCTAAGGGTCCTAAACCAGGTTTCATGGTTGAAGGAGCTACATTGGAGACTGTCACTCCCATTCCCTATGACGTGGTCAATGATCTTAAAGGAGGATATTAGTTTTTTTTACTGTTTGTTTGTTTGCCCAGTTGTTTTTTTGGTTTTAGTTTACCCGTTGTAAGGCTACTTCTGAACAATTTTGGTTGTTTAATTATCTGAATACAATTATATGGTCTATTTTATTCGGTATTTAGTGAGCTTTACGTATTGTGATTTGCGAATAATGTTTTTCATGGTTGTGCGGGTGGCAAGGGTTATATTTGAGTTGAGAGTGTGGATAATGTTAAAGCGGTTTGAGCAGTCTTGCTTAAATGTTATTTTGATTAGAGTTGTTCAGGAGCTCTGGATAGTTGAACGAAAGTGATTAAATATACAACTCTTTTATAAAAAATTGTGATGTACTAGTGTTTTTTGGTGAAGTTTCTGCAAAGTGTGATCAAGAGAAGTTTGAAGGTGTATGATGGTACCTTCAAAGTATGGAACTTTGCGTAGAACTACGGGCAGTAGCTAGAATTGTCAGTAAAAGACTCTTGATGATTAAATTCATGATTTTTGAATGTGCTTAGTCAATTTTAGAATATATTAAATCTTTGCATGAAGATTAGTTTAACTGAAGAGATGTAATTTTAACTATAACTAATATAATGGATGCTATATTTCTTTTAAGAAATAGTGCTGTCTTGGAGTGGAAAAAGTAGTCTTAATATTAAATTTCTGCCCATCAACAAAACCATTCGGGAGGGCAAAATCTGTGAAAAAAACCGTGAGACAGTGAGAGGGTTAAACGGTTAGTTTTTACGTTGGTATGCAATGAAAAAGGTTGTCATATAAGGTTTCTTGATTTTGTAAGACATAGTTACTCTAATTTGTAATTATTTGATAATATATATGTTAGATATAAGTTGAACGTAAGAACTTGTAGAACATACTAAAATTCCTACTATCCTGATAACTCTTGAATTAATTGACTTTTAGTATTTCGCAAAAAAGATTATTAAGTAAATTCAAAAAGAAAGGATAAGTAAAGTTGTGTGACGGATATAGATGGGGCAAAAGATGGGGTTGGTTCGATTTTGACGGTTTTTGAACTTGGCATCTCTTACTCAAACTATAACTTAAGTGAGCATTGTTACATGGCCATCATTTGAACAACTACACTCAAAGAGTATATATAAAAAACAAAACAAAAACTACATTTTTCATATAAAAATAAAACTCTAATTTAACATTTTATTGTTTCTACATAATTCTTTCATATCCAGAAATATATGCTTTTTACCCAAACTTTCTAATTAACCAAATCAAACTAAAAAAAAGAGAGACTATTCCAAACTCCTAATTCAATCCAAAACTGATTTATACTAATTAAACCGTAATTTCATGTATCTCAAATTTAAATGAAATCTCACTCTAAACACAACGTATATCACTTGAGAGTGCGTCTAAATTAAACTTAATTTAATGTAAAAACTTAGTTTGACATATGTTGAGCTGGTTTGCTTTCAAGAAAAGCAGTTCAAATATCCACGAGCTTTCAAATATGTTTGATACTATTTCCAAAACATCAAGTTACACAACAAACATGTCTACTTATTTAGATTTCCATCACACTCCTTTTTCTTAATTGATCAGAACAACTTAAGTATCTAATTTTTCCAAACTCAAATAAAAAAAAAAAAAACACTCACATTAACATTTTGATTGATTTATATTTATCTACTTACTATAGTCTCGTAAAAATGTAATTTGTTGGTAAAAGAAATTAACTAATCATCTTAAAATCTTAAAGAAATTAGATAATTTATTTATTTTGTTAGAATGAAAAATGAATTTTTAAAAATTATCTACAAACCTTTTTATTCTTCTTTTATTATAAAATCATATATATAATTAAAATATATTCAGCCATACAATTTGATGAAGGACATTTACTTTATATCTTTTTATATCTATTTTGATTAATAATTTTTTTATAGGATACAAATTTAACAAACTTATTTTTTGAATCATGTGTTATTATTTTTATAATTTTACATATTAAACGTTGGATAAATCTAATGTCTATGCATATACAGTATTAGAATATATTACGGGTTAAAAATGAACTTAACTGGTAAAGAATTAACCAGTTTTTAAATTATACGAAACTTATATTAAAAGTAATATATTCAAGGAATCTGTCAAATCAATAATTATATTGGTTCAATTTAATATTCATAAATTTATCTAATATAAGAAATTTTATGTAACACTGACTTCTGTATGTAAGTAAAATTCTTTTCAAAGTTAACATATATAGACTTAACTAAAATTTAACTAAATTATGAATTTTGAAAATTTATTCCCACTGCATCAAAACTCAATCAAGTTATAATCTTTTTAAAAAAAATAAAATTAAAGGTTAAAAATCTAAAATAAAATTGTAGGTGCTTGTTGTAAAAAAACCATGTTAGTGTTTTCAAAAGCTACTTTGTCCCCTTTTTCTTTTCATAAAAAATGAACATTTAGTTAAATTTTTTTTCCAAGTATATTTGACACAAAATTCTTTCTTGAGAAAAAAACAATATATATATATATATATATATATGTATATATATACACACATATATATCTACATTCTTGAAAATGTATATTTTCAGTTTCTACATGATCCTGCCGCTTAACTCGAACGTCAACACTCCTCCTTTTAGCTCCAAACCTTTCAAGAAACCTGAAAGAACAGAAAGGCGCCTCGGCGGCTGGTGTGGCTCCGACGCTCAAGTCAGTGGACAAATCAACAAATTCTCTCAGAGAAACTAGGAACCGTGCAAGTGAAATGTTACTCAAAATGAACCTCCCCCTGAATACCGTTAGGGATTCTGTATATATACCTGTGTTTTTCTCTCTCCTGACGGTTATTCCTCTCGCCACGTGGACCGCATCTGATCGTACACGTGTCACCATCTGGAGTACCTGCAACTGAAGCATTACTTTCCCTTTTACTCCTGCGACTAAGTTATCCACACAGGGAGTAACTTAGCATGCAGGCCGCTCTGGGCACAGCCTTAAAGCTGGCTAATACTGGTTATTACGGTTCTTAGAGCACACAGGCCAATATACCACCTATCACCTGTATTTAGACCATGTAATCAACGTTCACCAAGTCTTCTCCAATACCCGGCGATGTCCTCACATATGGCGATCACGTGCAATCCAGGTGTTTACTGATTTCATACAAGAGAAGTAGGAGACCGCCGCCTTCTTCAACAACCAGCGATTCCCTCAACTTCTAAACTACATTTTCTTTCTCTTGCCCTTCTTGATCCATGCATTCTCCCGCCATGTCGTTCCTCGTAGCAATCTACTGCTGAAGTCATCAAATACTGATGACCGACCGTACCAGCTCTCGCCGGGAACCTTGGTCTCAACCTAACACGCGTTGGCAAGAAAACTGATGACCGATCGCCCTATGCATGCGCTTACGACCGATCGCCCTATGCGTGCGCTTACGATCGATCGCCCTATGCGTGCGCTTACGACCGATCGCCCTATGCGTGCGCTTACGACCGATCGCCCTATGCGTGCGCTTACGACCGATCGCCCTATGCATGCGCATACGACCGACCGATCACCCTCTGCATACGCTTACGACCAACCGGTGCCTCATAACTATCCACCAACGTCCATGCGGTACCTCATAACTATCCACCGACGTCCGTGCGGTGCCTCATACTATCCACCGACGTCCGTGAGGTGCCTCATAACTATCCACCGATGTCCATGCGGTGCCTGCTGGCGCTTATCTAGGCAACGCTCTGGGGGTAGCGGCCACTAGGTAACTGACTACCGATCACCGTTGTAAGCAATATCCTCCCTGGTTCACTTGCTCTTTCTACCACGTGTCACTCTGTGTATGGTCCACGTGATCACCTTCTGCTATCGTCATCAACTACCAATGACCGACCGGAACACTACACATGGATTTTATTTATTTTTAGTCCTCACATTAGAGAGTAAAAGAAATTAATATGACACTAATAGAGATTAAAAATGATACATACAAAAAAATTGAAAAACATCTAAACACTTTTAAAACTATCATAATTATAGAAATTAAAAAAAGTAATTAAGCATTTTAAAAACCACTGCTTAGCTTGTAGGCAGTTTTCAATAGTTTTAATACTCATAGTTGCTCCAAATAAAACACCTTCAAGGCCAAAAAGAACAAAATAAGTTGAAATCCTATTTTTAAGAATAGAGATTATTTCATGCATTTGATTCCCTTCTACTGTATATATGTTTTTTTTTTTTTTTTTTACATTTTTGCATTTTCTTAAATTCATCTTGGTCAGCATAGTTACGATTTTTTTTTCTTACGTTCAAGAAAATAGAAAACTATTTGTTTCATATTCTACAAACTCACCTAAAAAGAGAGAAAATCACTACAAACTACCCTTAAGAACAATGGTGATTGTTGTATTGAATTATTTACATAAAAAAATAATATCAAAGACAATTGAAGTAAAAAAAATGGTGGAATTGTTGAGGTTGCAATAAAGAATATCACTTGGGACCACTGTGACAGATTGAAGACAATTTATTTTCATATATGCTCTATGTAGCTTGGTGCATCTAAGGTTTTTTTTTTTTTTTTTTTTTGTCAAGATAAATAATAATTTTTTAGAACTTGTACAGCTAATGAAATGGATTCTGAAGACAACTATTATAAGATAATATTATTTATACAAAAAATAATATGATAATATATCTTGCAAACTTTGCAGAATTGTGAACATTGTCATCTTTTTGTTTTTTATCTTTATTTTTATTCTCTGATTTTATCAAATAACTTTTCTCAACAGGTGTCATTTGTACCCAGATTTGTGTTTTTTTTTTAACTTATTGTTATTATCATCATGATAGGAACATATATTAGTTAACGAAATAATTTTACTTGTAAGTATCCTATATAACTTGATGGACTATTATTATTTATTTGTATGATTTTACTTATTTATATGTCATTACTATTTAGTTGTACATTTAAATGTTTTTTTTACTTTGCTAAATTAAAAACTGTAGTTAATTGTTAGTTTTTAAATATTAGTATCAATTTTAAAGTTAGATAATAAAAGGTTTGAAAGTGCGATTCATTTCATGTCTTTTATCGATTGTTTATATTTGTGATCTAATTAAATCAGTACCAATATCACAGTATCTAATATTATATTATCTTATTTCATTATCAATACATAATTCAATAATAAATACCAAAATACCAAGCAATTTAAGTATTCAACATTTCATATACAGAGAAAAATTCAGAAATTGAAAGATTGAATCATACTAATCAAATAAAGTAACTCAGACACAGAACTGAAAAATATTTTACACATTGTAACAGGCAAATATAGCTTCACATATTGAAAGATTAAACCTTAATAATTACACGAAGAGTAAGCAACTGAACACAAAACTAATCTTTACAAAATATATCTTTTCATCTTCTACTTTAATCTTGAATTCATTATGTATAATTTCAAGATTTTCTCATTGATTAAAACTCACTCCAAGACTCTAAAACAAGATAAAAAAGATGATTAAAGACAAAATGTAGAGTTCAATTAATCCATATAAATAAGTTGACTAACATCATGTCAAGATACGCATTTGCTAAATATTTATTACATTCAATTATCCAATATCGAACATTAACTTAACAAGTCAGAAGACCTTTTACAATTATCTTTTGGTACTCTTTCGACATTCCAACTGAGAATTGATACTTCTGTACGAACGACAATCACACGTAATAAGAGAATGAGACATTTCCAATCCAAAGAGAAACAAAATATTTCTACTAGACAAAATGAAAACTATAATCAATATTTTAAATAAAAGGAACAACATATTGTAACAAGTCAAGTGAATTCACTTTTTTTCGAGACTCACTCAAATGGTTGGAATCACAATCTCAAATTTTCTTGATTGAAACTTTATTAATATAATTCTCACAATGTTCATGTTTCTCTTAAACATATTATTTGTATAAATATTCGGTATGTAGTGGTCATATTTTCAATTACTAAATGAAATGTATAGACTTGTATTTATGTAAGTTACTACTCAAACTATTCTACCATTTATACATAATGCAATTAACCCTACACATCTTTCTTAAAAAAAAAAAAACTCAAATTAATATTGATGACTAAAAACAAGATTTTTTTTAAAAATGGCTAAAAGTATAATATTTTTAAATAAAAACAAATTTAAGTATTTTATTTAACTAATAAAACTTCAAAAAAATATTTAAATTACTGATAACCACATTAATTAAAATAACAACAATAACCATATACAAGCTTTCTAACTTTGTGATTGGTTAAATTCATGTAAGCATTGCTATTGACATTGATACATACTACATTAATTATTTCAAAGAGTCATCACTTACAACTTATGTAGAACTTAACTCAACAAAAAGCTCAGGAGTTTATATTTATAAAACAAGTATTACAAATATTAATAAATTTATTATATATAGTGATTTATAATTAAGTGAGTGTAAGAAAAGTTTATATTGTGAGCATAAGAGATTTTTTTACAATAATATTTTGTGTTTATCTAACAGTAGCTGAAAAATAAAAAGAGAAGAAGATGATGGTGAGGGGAAGAATACAAAAAAAAAAAAAAAAACAGAGGAAGTAGGAAGAAGAGAAAACAAAGTCATAACATATTCATAATATAACCTATAGATCCCCTTTCTCTCTCCCCACACACTCTCAATAATTAAAAAAAAAAAAAAAAGAGAAACATAGAGGAAGAAGTGGAAGCGATTACTTCCACTTCCCTGTAAAACCCTAATATCTTCATTCCTTTCTTATTTTTTTTCTGTTCCTCTTTCTAAAAACCCGTCTTTCTCTCTCAAGAACATCAAATCTCGATCCCTCCCTTTCCCTGCAAGATCCGGTGGTGGTTCGGATTGCGCAACAGGGTTTGGCTAGGGTGGGTCCGTCAAGGCTGGCGGGTATTCGGGTGAAGTAAATGGCGGATCCGGCCGGAATCCGGCTCCGCGAGAGGTGCGAGCGTGGTGTTGCGGCGGAGGCGTGGTTGATAGGGTTACAGTGTGGTGACGATTGCCAAGAGTGAAGCATGCTGAGCGTGCTGCGCGTGCACCTCCCTTCTGATATTCCCATTGTAGGCTGTGAGCTCACGCCTTACGTGCTCCTACGCAGACCTGACAAGACCGTTACCACCGACGATGTCCCCGAAGCATCCCCGTTAGACGGCCATTTCTTGCTCTACAAGTGGTTAGTTCTGCTCTTCTATCATTCCTCTCCCTTTTTATTTCTGAATTCTCTCTCTTTCAATGTCTACTTGAGTGGTTTTGTTTGTTACCTAAGTGGTTTTGCTTGCCTATCAGGTTTTACTGTTACTCTTAGTTGGTTGATATCTAGTTTCAACGTGTGCATGCTTTGGAATTTTGTGTTACTAAATGCAAAACTGAAGTGTGTATGCTCCTAGTTATTTGTTGTTGAATATGCAATGGCAGAGTATTTCCTCTCCCTTTCAATGTCTACTTGTATTTTCTACCTATTTGAGTTGACTTTTTTTTTTTTCTTTTTAGTGTATATTCTGTGTTGGTTTGAAATTAAGCACATTATGGTTATCCAGCAGGTTTGATTATTGCCTTATCAATTAAGGGGATAGTTTAAGTAGTTGTATTAATTTCGAGTCTTTTGATGTCTCCATGTTGCATTTTGACTGGAGTAGAAGTCCCAGAAAAAAAGAATTAAGACAGTGGTTTATTATTGAAAGAAGTTCTTTTTATTTTTCTTTGGTGGTCTCATGGTTATTGGGTCCTGTCTCCTTTATTATTTTGTGTAAATAATTTTGCTTATTCATTATTGTTAATTGATTTGATTATTCAAATTTCCCAGGCTAGTTCTGAATTGCATTAGGTTGTGATGTATTGCTTGTTTATCGTTTTTCTTTTTCGGTTCTAGTCTTCAGTAGTATCAGTCTGCACAGGTGTTCATTCACAAACGTGAAGTCTGCACTTGTAATGCTATGACGTATTCCCACCTCTCAATAAATCACTATACAACTAACTTTTTATTCAGAAGCTCACAATGCTTAATATTGAATTTCACTTCTATCAATTCGAATGTGGTAATTGCAATTCCACGAGTGTAAGAGAGCATAATACATGTAGGTTTAATCAATCTGTTAGGGATGGCATCTCATCTCTGCCGTGTCTTGTGCTGATGAATAAACATTGCCTAATGTATCTGGTCGTTATAATGCTAGTCATGTGTTTATTCGGTATATGCTTTGTATGTAATTGTAATTCATAATTTGGTATGATGTGTTTGGTGTTATCTATTTTTTCAGCTCTCTTTTGAAGTTTGGACATTGATAGAATAGAACTATCAAAGTTTTGCCATTATTACCCTAAATTGGATACTGTTGCAAGAGTTTTGCTAGTGTTATCAAGTTGATTACTTAAATAGTTGCTTGTGATAATTTTGATTATGAAAATAGCAATTTGATCCATATTTACTACCTTTATGTAATTTTTCGATTGAGCTGATGCAGATATTGAACTTATTGCATCTATCATTTGACACGTGTTTGGTAATCTATGGAAGGTATCGAGTACAGAGTGATAAAAAGGTTGCTGTTTGTAGTGTACATCCATCTGAGCAGGCTACACTGCAGTGCCTTGGTTGTCTAAAGGCTAAAATACCTGTTGCCAAAAGTTACCACTGCACTCCAAAGTGTTTTTCAGACGCATGGCAGCATCATCGTGTCTTACATGACCGTGCTGCAAGTTCAGGTAATGAAAATGGAAATGAGGAAGAAGAGTTATTTGGGCGATTTAATAATTCTGGATCTGGATCAATCAATGCCACCTTATCTGCCTCTGCACCAAGTACTAGCTTGACAAATGGGTCAGCACCTGTGTATCCAGCAGCCATTACGCAACGAAGTGGTGGTGAAACTTGGTTTGAAGTTGGACGATCTAAGACATATACGCCAACAGCTGATGACATTGGCCATGTCCTTAAATTTGAGTGTGCTGTAGTTGATGCAGAGACTAAACTTACTGTAGGGCACGCTAGCACTCTACTAACTTCCCGTGTCATTCCTGCCCCCTCGCCTAGCCCACGCCGGCTAATACCTGTTGATGGGATGGGTCATTTGGATGCTGATGGGCGTATAACATCATCAGGAACTTTTACTGTTCTATCATACAACATATTGTCTGATTCATATGCGTCAAGTGATCTATACAATTACTGCCCTTCATGGGCTCTTTCCTGGCTGTATCGCAGGCAAAATTTGTTACGAGAAATAGTTGTTTACCGTGCTGATATTATTTGTCTTCAGGAGGTATGCAAATGCTCTTTTGGCTATGATTTCATTGGCTAAGAATCTTCTTCTAACAACTCTACTGATCTTCAACTCGTTTATTTTCAAGTTTTGTTTTTATAGTCATGTTCAATTTCAAATGGTTATATATAATAAGGCTTTCTTATGGACTTGGGGACATGAAACAATGTTGCCACCTGTTGCTCATTCTAATCTTTTATTCTTTAATGTTGAATTGGTACTGGTTTTGAATGAGCTTTAAACAATTACAACTTAAAGTGTACCTTAGCCAGCCTGACTTAGAAACTTAGAATGCATTACTTATCTACTCATTCCGTAATGATTATATTCAACATTTTAATAATCTCTATTGGATGACATGCAATCTATATTTTTCCAGGTTCAAAGTGATCATTATGAAGAATTTTTTTCTCCTGAACTGGACAAACATGGCTATTATGGTCTTTACAAAAGGAAAACAAATGAGGTTGTTAGAGCATTATGGTTTGACTCATCATTTTTTAAATTCCTTTTTGATGTTAAGATATTTATGGTGGGTTTGCAGGTATATAGTGGCAACATGAATACAATTGATGGGTGTGCAACATTCTTCCGCAGAGATAGATTTTCACATGTGAAAAAATATGAGGTTGAAATTTTTGTGTGTATCAGTGTACATCAGTTCTCTTTGGTTTGTACACAATACAAAGTGATTTCTGCTTGTGTGCAGGTTGAATTTAATAAGGCTGCGCAGTCTTTAACAGATGCCGTGATTCCAACCACTCAGAAGAAAACTGCCTTGAATAGACTGGTTAAGGTAGCTTATTGCACCAAAGATTGCATGTTACTTTAAAATAGTGAAGTAGTCCTTACCAAGTTTTCTCTACATTCTTAGGATAATGTTGCATTAATAGTTGTTTTAGAAGCAAAAGTTAACAATCAGCCTGTTGATAATCCTGGGAAGAGACAGCTTCTTTGTGTGGTAAGCTCTTGAATTTCTTTATTTGTTTCAACCAAGATGGTCTTGCATGCTCTTACCTTCAAGGTCCATGATGTGTACTTTATATCTACATTAGATGCCTTTTGTATCTCACATACCTGATTCTACTACAGTATCTGTTGAATGATGGGGCCTTCTCTAGAACCATGTTTCATGGGTGCTCTCTTAGTTATGCATTATAACAGTTCATTTTCTAATATCTGTTTATGGCTTTTTGTCTTAAGCAGCTTTTGGTTTATTATTTTTAGGAAAATGGTTGTTTTGATACAAGAGCTTTTTATTTTCTTTTTACATAAATTATTTCTAAATGTCTCATGTAACGTGTGTTGTTTAGTTTTTTTGTTTAAATCATTATTGGATCTATTTGTTTATTTATTATAAAGATATGCAATATTTCACCCTTGTCCTTTTTTTTTTGTTAGTTTGGGTTAAATTACTTTTTTACTAACACAATCTCTATTACTAACTCATATATTGCTTGTAAATTGTAATATAGGCAAATACACATGTAAATGTTCATCAAGATTTAAAGGATGTCAAACTCTGGCAGGTAAGTAATTTCTTTTGCTTCATCATATTGAATAGTATGCTTATTTGGAACATGATACTTATGAATTTCCTCTTCTTTTTAGGTGCACACTCTTTTGAAAGGATTGGAGAAAATTGCTGCTAGTGCAGACATTCCAATGTTGGTTTGTGGGGACTTTAATTCAGTTCCAGGAAGGTCTGATTAGTTTCTGGTTATATTTGGATTTGTTTCTTCTGGAAGGGTCTCTTATTATTGTCAATAATTTGTTTCCTAAAGTTATATTCTTTTTTTGCCGTAGTGCTCCTCATGCACTTCTTGCAATGGGAAAGGTAGATCCATCCCATCCTGATTTAGCAGTTGATCCACTTAATATACTGCGTCCTCACAGCAAGTTGGTTCACCAGTTGCCACTGGTAATGTGCTAAAGAATTGCTTATATATTCTGTATTTTCCCGGAAATGGTTGTTCCTTATTTTTTTTTTCTGGTTGTGGATTTCTCTCAATTTTAGGTCAGTGCTTATTCTTCCTTTGCAAGAACAGCTGGTCTTGGATTTGAGCAGCATAAACGGAGACTAGACAATGCAACAAATGAACCTTTATTCACTAATGTAACCAGAGATTTTATTGGCTCTCTAGATTACATATTTTACACAGGTGTGGTATCTTGCAATGATGTTATTAATTTGATCAACTTAACATCCTAGTCATTTGTTTATGAAGTGATGTCTTATGTGGTGTCAGCGGATTCATTGGTTGTGGAGTCATTGTTGGAGCTATTGGATGAGGAGAGTTTGAGGAAAGACACAGCGCTTCCTTCTCCTGAATGGTCCTCTGATCATATAGCTCTGTTAGCCGAGTTTCGCTGCTGCAAGAATAGATCTAGGCGATGACTCAAGGTGCCATCATCTCTTCCCTTACCCTGTTCTATTATTATTTTATATTTTATTCTTTTCTGCTTGATTATTGTTAGTAGTTATCATCTTTCTGGAAAGATACTTGGCATTTGTATTTCTGTTATCAATTAATGAACAGCTGAAGTCTCATACTTTATGTTAGCCATTGAAAATTCAAAATGTGTATTGGAAGGCCTATTTTCATAATTGTAAATTGAAATAATAGTTTATTACTTAATTTTGATTTCCTTCTTAATTCATAAAAATTTAGGCATAAAGCATGTTGCATCCTGATTTTACATTATTTATTGCGATGTTTGGTTTTATTACAAAATTAAATTTTATTTAAAAGTGATTGATCTAAATTGTTTGCATTTTATTTTTATTTTTTTCTATTAATTTCCATTCTCTTCTTGTAGACATAGCTTCTTTAAGTACCTTAAAGCCTATTGCCAATATATCGTCTCTTGATATGAGGCTGGTCCCAAACACAATTAGACTGCTACATCTGTCTGTCCATGTAAGAACCTTTGCCATTATGGTCTACGGAGTGTAGATAATCAGTACTAGGCATGTTTGCTGGTTAGCTTCATGCTTGAGTTGTTGAAACTGCAACTCCAATATGTAAGTTTATTAATCCATGTACTAGGCATATTTGCTGTCTTCCACTACGGACAAGACTATTGATTTCAAAGTAAGTCAAGAGTGAGATTTACCTTACCACATTGAAGTGTTTTTGGTGTCATGACCTTAGCAACGAAGTAGAGTTAAGTCAAGAATGTTAATGAGCACACCAACATTGAAGTATTTTTGGTATCATGACCTTGCTGATTGACACATTGTTGGTTTTGCGGCAACAGGCTTCGACATTGAAGTAATAGATGATTCCACGAGTGAGATTTGGGCAGCAAATGACTTTAGAGGGATGCTTATTTTCGTTAGCTGAGAGATGAGGAAGAGTGGGAATAGTGAAGGAGAGAGCAATTTTGACAATTTAGGGACGTCATGATCCTTGTTACAATTTTCTGAATTGGTTCGAAAACAAATCCTTATGATCTGATCGTGCCAACAATTGCTGAATTGGCGGGGAATTTGTAAACGGATTTTTCTTTCATACTCTGGAATTTGTTTTCCCAAATGGGGCCAGGTGCTAATAATTTATTACGGAAATGGGTGTAGTGTAATTGATGAGGATTTTTCCAAATTAAATGACGTTTGATGGCAGTTTTCACCATAATAAGGAGGATACGTCCTTCACTTGTCTTTGCCTGAAATTAATTGCACCTGCTTTACGTACCTTTTGCTGCATTACTGACTGCACTTTAAGAACTGCTGGTTGTACGTGGTTGTACAATTATTTTGTCTTCGGTTTTTTGAAAGTATTGCTCCAGTACTGAAGTTTAAGTCGGTGTGTTCTTTTTATGCCTAGACCTTAATATGCTTTGGTTCTTCATTGACGATGCTCTCATTTTGTGTAGGTCAGATCCAGAGAGGCACAAAGAAAAGGGTCGAAAGAAGCGTTTGATTGATAAGTTCTTGTAAAAGTGGTAGATCATACCTTTGTCTTTTTCCCAGGTATCTCCTTGTGGAGGGCCTTGAAATGATCTGCTTTGTATCATGTCACCTTTGTCATAGAAAAATTATGATAATGCCTTACTTATTTTCGCCCATATCTGGTCCAATCGTTTCCTTATAAAGTAAGTTTTCTTCGTACATTTCCGCTGGTTCTATACATGTATCAATCAACTAATCGCCCCATTCTCAAGCCCCTCCGATCACGTGGCTGATGAGCCTCGGGCTTCAATATCTCAACTGTAGCGATAATCTGTACAGTTTAGGTTGTTTTGTATCTGCAATGATCATCATAAAGTTGATAAATTCAAAATGGTACGTTGATATAAAAAAGAGAGTGGTTACGATGATACTAATAACTAAGTTTAACTAAGTTTAGGTTGTTTTGTAACTGCAATGATCATCAGAAAGTTGATAAATTCAAAGTGGTATAATGATATAAAAAAGAAAGTGGTTACGAGAATACTAATATCTACGGAAAGATGTTTGCATGACAAGTAGAATACTTGGCAGTTCTTCTAAAATTTAACTTTTACCGCTTAAGTGTAAATTTTTATTCCGTGTTTGGCTGTTATAGTTGTTACTCAGTAGTATAAGTCTTGCGTGAACACCATTAGAGTGAGTTGTTGAGCATTATCTATTCTTAATTTTATCTGTTAAATAATAGGTTATCATTTATTGTGTAGTTTTTTATAAAGCTTTCCTTTTTGGATTTTCTAGTTTTAGTTTAGCCTTTTTCTTGCATTGTACTTGTTCTAATTTTTTTTATATATTACTGATATTTGGTCTTTCTCTAAACCCAAGTCGGTATAAATGGAGGAAGATCCCGTTGTCTTTGTTGTAGCTTGGTCGATCGTTGTTTGCAGCCTCTAATCAGTCTTTGTCTTTGTTTATCATCGTTATTTTCTTCGATGAACTCAGGGTTAGGTGTGCCTTAAGGAGTGTAACTCGACCCAAGAAGTTGTGTGGCTTAATACTGAAGCACAATCTCACGTATGTTCATTTCTTGTAGGATTTGTTGTGCGTTGGCCATGTTTTGGTTCTTGATTTTCACCCTTGATTTTTACTTTCTCCCTTCTTGACTTCTCCCTTTACCAACATGTTTTGTGCACTTGAAATGGTTTCTATAGGTCATGCCCCCCCTTTTTTATTACTTCTAATATTATAACAATTAAACTCAATTGGAAAAATTACCCGTCTTGGTCGTTATGGTTCAAGGCAACCATAGCCATTTGGAGAATTATATCACAGTTGTAACTACTGAAAATACATTAACAACTTGACTTCCAACTCTTCGTTGTTCTGTTTTAGTGAAATGAACTTAGATACTCATTTCTATCTAAAACTGTTGTTCTCTTTTAAAGAAGACCACTTTTTGTTAATGACATTCAGTATCACTTTGGTGTAATCCAAAAGTGTAGTCCCCTCAAGAAGACTCATTGCAAGATATAAACAAAAAACTTGGTAAGTTATGTATAGGGGTGGTCATGGTTTTTTCAAAATCCAATCTAAATCCAATAAAATGGATTGGACTTTGGCCTAGTGCTCAACATTAGCAATGCCAACTCTGTTCGACATTGGCCCAAGTCGACTTGGAGTGACATGGGTCTAGGTTGACTTGACTCGACATCAGTCGAGTTCACCCAGCTTGACATAGGCCTAGGTTGACTCGACTTGACATGGGCACAGACCGTCTCAACTCAACAGGGGCTTGGGTCCACACGGCTCGACTCGGGCTTGGTCAACTTGGCTTCACATGGCCTGAGCCAACTAAGCTCAACATGGTCTTGGGTCGTCTTGGATTAACATGGGTTTGGGCCGACTTGGATCGACATGGGCTTAGGACGACTTGGCTCTATGCTTGTCTGACTTGGCTCGACATACGTGGGCTGACTCAGCTCGACTTGGCCCGACATAAGCCCGGTGCCGACTCGACCTTGGCCAGTGTCAACTTGACTTGGGCACGGGCCAACATGACTTAACATCAGCAAGGGTCGACTCTGCTCACATTGACCCAGGTCGACTTAGGTCGAAATAAGCGCGGGTCGACCAGGCTCAACATCAGCCCAGGATGACCCAGCTCGAAATCGGCTCGGACCCACCCGGCTTGACATCGTCTTGGGCCAACTCGACTCGACATCAGTCCTAATCGACTCGGCTCGACATGGTCCCGAGGCGACTCGAATTGACATTCGTCGGGTCTACATGGGCCTGGGCCAACTCAGCTCGACATGGTCTCGGATCGACTTATATCAACGTGGGGTCCGGGCCGACTTTGGTCGACTCGGATCGACATGGGCCTGGGCTGACCCGGCTTGACATGGACGCGAGTCAACTTGGATGGACATGGGCCTGGACCGACTTGGATCAACATGGTCCCAAGTCGACTCGGCTCGACATGGTCCCAAGTCGACTCGGCTCGACATGGTCCCACGTCAACTCGGCTCGACATGGTCTCAGGTCCACTCGACTCGACATGGTCCAGGTCGACTCGGGTCGATGTGGTCCCAGGCTGACTTGGATCTACATGGGCCCAAGCCGTCTTGCTCGACATTGGCCCATGTCGACTTGGATCAACATGGGCCTAGGCCGACTCGGCTTGATATGGACGCAGTCAACTCAAATCGACATGGGCATGGACTGACTCAGCTCGACATGGGCTTGGGTCAAATCGGCTCGACATCGTCACGGGTTGACTTGGCTCGACATGAGCCCGGGTCGATTTGGCTCGACATGACTGGTGCCGACTTAACTTGGGCTCTGGCTCACTCAGCTTAATTTGGGTTCGGGTTGACTTGGCTCTAATTTGGCCAAGGTCGACTAGGCTCAACTTTGGCACTGACCAATTCGGCTCGACTTTTGCCTGGACCAATTTGGCTCAACTTGGGCCCTGACTGACTCGGCTCGACATGGTCTCTGGCCGACTTTGCTCAACCTGGGATCAGATTGACTCGGCTCAACCTGTGTCCGAACCAAGTCAAAATCCAACCTGAAATCCATTTTGGATAATCCAAAAATGTATCCTATCTATATATAATCTATATCCAATTAAATGGATTGGACTTAAAATCTAAAAATATGGATTTGGATTTGAGATAAATTTATTTAAATAGATTAAAAGTAATATGAATTTAGATAATTATGAATTGGATTTGGCAATTTGGATTTTTTTTCCCTCCTTAGTTATATGGTATTGACTATGAGAAAATTACGTTTAGATTTTTTATATGTATGTTTTCAAATCTTAAAATGATGATTGTTGACAAGATTAGAGACAAAATAGGTCACCAAGAATATTACCGCTCAATACCATGTTGAGAATAGAGAAATTGAGAAAACACATAATGAGTTTTGTGTGTTGTGCACACAAATGAATATTTTTATTTATAGTGAAGAAAAGATACAATAACAAGGAACAAAGTTAACACCTTATAATGAGAAATGTTTGGAAAAATATTTTCGTATTAAATTATATCATATCTTCCTATATAATGTAATTAAATCATATTTCTAATAATTACCAGATTTTTTTAATGGACAACTTAATCACTAGATTTTTTTTTGTACGTATCTCGATAAAAGATAAAAATTTAGCTGAAGTTATTGAAATTTCAGCAATGGCAATACCTTGTGGGAGAGAAGAAAATCGTAGCAACCAAGGAGGATGTGATGATTGAAGTTGGTGTTTTCAATTTACATACAGCAAAAGAATGAGTTATGCTCAGAAATTTGATACTCATTGAATAAGTTATACACATGGCAACCTATGTGTCTTACTTAATTTGGAAGATTCAATTCCAAGTTTTGTAAAGGGGTATTAAGAATATTTGAGAGTTAAATCTAAAAAATCCAACTATCAAACTCAATCTTGTTCACTACCAAGTATTTTAACATCATGTATTTATCAATTTTTGAAAGGTAATGGCGTCTACGGATACTTGACTATCTTTGATCATATTTGTGAAAACATTTATCATTCGCATTCATTTCTTCTCTATAAAATTTCTCACCTTGTTGCTGGAGCTAATGGGTTCAAAGTTGCATATGAAGGCATTGGTCAAGTGACTTCATCTCCTTTAAATCTAAATTTTGTTTTAATCTTTCCTCGTTGTTTTTATAATATAATCCCTCTAAGTCACAATTGATTATTTCCTAAAATTATTCTTTTATCTTATTAACTTATCCCTTTAGTGACATTTGATGTTCATTATTTTGTCCTATGAAAACATGGTATAGATTATCTGATTGGTGAAGTACATGAATCCCAAGGATATGATATTTTAAAAATGAGATTGTTTGTATCTTGTTTTTCAACTTTATCTCTAAACCTTTTGAATGATCATTTGAGTCACCTAAATTTGATGAAATTGAAGATGATGATTCTAATTCTTAAGCAAATCCAGTTTTAGATGATTAATTATGTCAAAAAAACATATTAGGTTGAAAGAAGGTGTAACTCGTGTTTCTCTTCCATTTATTTAGGCATTTGGGGATCAAGTTTCATTGATGGATTCTATGTAGTTAAGTTTATTTAATAAAAAAAATAGATTTCAATTTTTATCTATATTCATGTCTTCTTTTGATAAGATCAATAGATAATGCTGGAAGAGCAAGAAACAAAGTTTTGTTGTTCGATCTGTTATGTAAACAAAAAATATAAAATATATTATTTTAGCCACTTGTGAATTTGTGTGGATTAAATAATTCCTTCAATGTACTTAAGTTGGATCTCAGTATCTATGATCACAACCTTCTTGATCAAGATGGTTAGTCTCTTATACATGATGAAAGGCAGGGAAAGAAAAAAATTAGCTCTTGATACCATATTAAGAGAGTTATGAGAAAGAAAAGAAAAAAAAAAGAATATTACTTATGCAACATATGTGAAAGATACAATAAATGTTTATGTATAGAAAGAAACTTGTGCATTATGGGTCATCTAAGTATATTCTTAATAGTTTTTTTTGTTGAAAGTGATATTAAAGTTTCTCATATATAGGTTGAGTGATGATGACTCAAGACTTATTGAATCTATATCTCTCAGATTAGTTATCGACTCTTTTCAATTCATTCGCTCAAGAAATTCAACAAAATCAAACATGTAAAGATTGATTTCATTCTTTCTAAAAAATTTGTTAAATTTTTTTTAAGTAAGAAACTTGAACAATGAATTTATTATATATTTAAAGTTAAATGCATTTATTTTAGCTTGAAAAAAAAATTATTGGATAACATTCTTTTTTTCATCTATCTAGTTTTATAATAATTGATCATTAAATAGTGATAATATGAAAAGATCAAATTACACTCATTTAAATTAAGTCAAATATTAAATTGTCAAATATCTTTTTCTTATATTATAATTTTTTAAAACTGACTGTTAAATTAAAAGTTTATATTACATAAATTATATGTACACAATTTAATATTTATTTAAAATTATTTTATGTATCTTTTATGAAAATCAAAATTGATGTAATATATACTTTTTTAATATAAAAAATATAAATAATTTTATTATCATGATATTTTTTTATTCAATTTTTAGGCAATAATTATGATATGAAATTATAATTCAACAATTTACTTTTTCTCATAAAATTAGCGATAGTGTAACATTTAGTGTAATTTATACTTACGTAATTATCTTCTTATCTTATATATATATATATATATATATATATATATATATATATATATATATATATATATTGTTTGGCTCTCACACAGCTGTTAGTGAAGGAAGTAGTATCTTCTTACGTGAACATACCATGGGTAAAAAAGTTACATATGAAAAATAAAGTTATTATTTATTAAATATGAAAACTAATTGGGGTGCAACAGTTGGTAAGGTTTGGATCATTTGAATATTTAGTACTCTTAACAATAAAATTTTTCATGCAACTTGTAATGTGTGGTTCTCGTGGATTCTTTATTGAACCTTGATAACTGTTTATTGATTTTTAACTATATCTTAACTATATAAGAAGAAAATGATATATTTCTTTTGTATTTTTTTTCATTGGATAGTTTTTTTTTAAGTATACATGATAACCATTGTTTTGACATTTTAATTGTTATAATTCACTCGTATTGTGAGTAGAATGGATATTCGATTCAAACAAATGTTTCCTGTAAAATAGTTATAATCTACATGAAAATAATCTCATTTTTAGTTGTGTTCAGTAGAATCTAATGTGTTATTCTATTGAGAAAGAGACTATAGAAGGAATTTTACAAAATATATAATTTATGGATAATATTATTAAAATTTATATAATATGTTAAACAAAGTATCTAGTAATTGTTTTTAAATATAAAATTTAGATATTCTTATCTTGATATTTAAAAAAAATAAAATTAACACTCTATATAAGATTGAGTGTATTAGAACAGATATCATTTTAGAGTTAACACCGTCTTGTTGAAAGATGAAACATAAACCTTTTGTTTTTATAGAGACATTTAGCATCCTTTATCTGTTCGTTACTTTGTGTTTCAATTTAACTTTTTAATAAACTATTGCATACACAAAATATCATCTAAATTATCAATGTCATAGAAGCAACTTGAAAGTCTATGCAAATTATACTATTGTTTTTTTTAAAACATGAAATAATATGAAAGAAGGGGTATGAATTCAAATTATACTTCACATCTATATATACAAAAATGTTAATACTTATTTTTACTAAAAATAAAGTTTATTTTTACGAAATTTGGATTCTCTTATTTATATACAATAAATTAATTTTATCTTTAATTAATATTACATCTTCAATACATATTTCTCGCACTAATACATAAATATCTTGTACGTGAATTCAGATATTTATAAATATCTTATACGTAAACTCAGATATTTATGAGAAATCAACCGGTTACACAATGTAAACCTAACAAACATTAATATAATAAAATCTAATACTATTATAAAAAAAATATATAAAATAAATTCATTAAATCAAATACTATAAAAATTACTTATATAATAAAATATTATTTTATAGTGTATGTATATTTAACTTCCTGAAAATAAAGATATCACTCATTCTTCTCCATTTCTGAAAGACCTTCCACATGTGCGCTTCCTTAAAATCAAACAGAAAGTTTGAGAACCTTAGAATCAAACGGAAAGTTTGAGAAAAAGAAAGGTGTTTCCCTTCTAAGAATCATTTGCATTTAGAATTCACTTTAAACAGTTTCATAATATTTAAGGAAGTTGAAATTTTTTGAATTAAAGAGGGTGAGGAAGAGAATTTTGTTACAAATAGATGGATGAAACACATAATAAAATAAAAAAGGAATTAAAAAAAAGAATGATATATACTTGATCGCCTGGACTTTAGCCTGCATGCCATGGTGGATCTCTTCAATTCCCTCCTTTCATAATCCCCTTTGGAGAGGTTCAGTTCTTGGCTTTCTACACTGTCATAGCTTTTGGTAGCTATTCATAGTAGTAAAGAATGTGAATGAATGAAAGCTAGTTTAGCTTATTATATAGTTGTTCATTTCAATAAACCTCTTCGGATCTTTGTTCCATATCTCTAAATAGTTTGGTGGAACATAAACCAACTAATGAACTATTATTGAGACATGTCTATTATGAGAAGAATGTATTTATTCATAGAGCCTCACACAAGTCAGTGCATTCATATGAATAACCTTTTTTGTTTACCTTAATTTGAGTGCATTGGTATAGGAAACCACCACTACTGTTCTCTAGTCTTTTCCAACATGGGCTTCATCATCTAAATCATATATATATATCACACCAGATAAATAGGACCCGACTTTCTCCATAATTCTTCTGTCAACAACATTTTTATTTTATTTTATGAACAAAACGGAATAAGATTAAATGTTAAAATATTTTTTTTCTTGGACTAGAGTGAGTGCAAACATCACTTTCTTGTAAGCTAATTGTATAAGATTGAGTTAAAGTTAAAGTTCACTTCCTATTATGGTATAAAAGTCATTTAAGGTTTATCTTATTGAGAGTTTGTTGGACTTATCAGGTCACCACTATCAAATCACCCATAAATATATATTCTTACTCACGAGTTGGAGGATCTCAGTATGAAAGAGTATGAAGGAGTGTGATTGAGATCCCAAATCAACTAAAGATAAGAACATTTTATATTACATAATTGGATGCAAACCTTATTGAATTGATCTTATAAGATTGAGTTAAACTTGAAGTCTATTTCTTATTAATATATATGATTTTTTTACATTAATTTCCAATTCTATTTAAATGAAATAAATTATTTGAAAATTGTTTTCAGCAAAAGTTGCTATGTAAATAAAAGTTAGTTCCACCTATAATAGATTACACACATGTATAATTAATTATGAAAATAGAATAATTTTTGTAATGATGTGAGTGTGGTGACTTATGCGTAGAATGAAGAATTAATGGAGCATATGATGAATGGTGACTGGTGAAAGGGATATGTCAGATGTTGTTGTTGGGTTGTGTTATTTTTGTGGGAAGCAATTGAAAGGAACATGCATTCATTCATATATAGTCACAACAACACTGTGAAGATCCTCATCTTTCTGCAATCAGAAGCATGCATGTATCATAATCATAATGGAATTCAAACTGTTTTTTCAGATAAAGAAAGATATGGGGAAACAGTATTCTATTCATACATGGTCTGAGTAAAATAATCAATATTCAATTCAAAGGTTATCACTGTTTAATTAAGTGTTTAACAATCATAAATTATTTATTCTTTAAAACATTTTCTAACTAACCATATATCGTGTTCATCATAAAACTCATCCAAAATTTTCGCAATCATCTCAAGAATCATGAACCAGATTTCAAGATAAAAGACTTCTTTAAGAATTGCACTATTCAAAATCTAAAGTAATATATGACCTAAAAAAACTCAAAATGGATACAATTAATACTACTAGTATATATATTTTGCTTATATTAAAGCAAATTCTTTATTCCATTAATTCCTAAGTTATACTTTTGACTAATATTACTCACTTAATTTGTATTAACTAAATGAATTACAAAATTTAGCTTCTGTATAATGGATTAATTAAGAAAAAAAACTAAATTGGTTTGATTTAATAAGACCTCAGGGCACTAGAACCACATTTATGAGAAAAATATGACTCTGTGATGATCAAATCAAACAAAAATACTTACATTTATTAAATAGGATTAGTTGTCGAATAAATTTATTAAATTTATCTCGCTTTTCAAATATGATTTTTTAAATATAAAATATCAATTGTAAAAAATAATAGAATAAATAATATTATAATATTAGTGTTTTTTTCTCTCGCTTTCTTTTATAGTGTTTTTTATTATTTTTTTCTTCCATGGGATGACCGGTGTTTACAAAGCTTAGATTATTCCAGGAATAAGAAATATTGTTTTGGTTGGGCCGGTATACCTAAGATTTGACTGTTTCTTCCTACACCTCCATATCTTCTTCTCTCACCTCCATAAATTTCTGTATTTCCAAAAATACCCTTCTTTAATATTCCGGATTACATAATCTGGAAGTCATTTTCCAAATTTGCAATTAACTTCCGGATTACATAATCCAGAAGCCTTTTTTTAGATGCATGATTACTTTCCGGATTACATAATTCGGAAGTCTTTTTTAGCTTTTGGATTATGTAATCCGGAAGTCTTTTTTCAAATGTATTTCCGGATTATATAATCCGAAAGCTATTCTATGAGGATAGCACAAGAAGGGTAAAAATGTATTTTCAGGTTGCGTATGGGGGTGGCAGAAGAAGATATGGAGGTGCAGGAAGAAACAGTCCTAAGATTTTGGGCCGATGATTTTATTGGACAGTGGCCCATTGGCAGACTGTGATGATGGCTGAACACGAAGGAGGGGTTTGTGGAAGATTGTTGCAGGTTGGGAGATGAACAAAAATGGTGTGATTCCGTGGATGAAGCAGCAATGGCGGGGAATAGTGAAAGTGCGTTTGAAATGGGTGAAGAACCGAAGCCTCGACCACGTCATCGACAAGGAAACCGATCTCAAAGCGGCCTGCCTCCTGAAGGACGCCATTAACCGCTCCTCCACCGCCTTCCTCACGGCGAAATCCGTGGCAGACTGGCAGAAGCTTCTCGGCCTCACCGTCCCTGTCCTACGCTTCCTCCGCCGCTACCCCACCCTCTTCCACGAGTTCCCGCACCCGCGCTGGCCCTCCCTCTCCTGCTTCCGCCTCACCGATACTGCACTTTTCCTACACTCCCAGGAACTCGCCCTCCACCAAACTCACCAAAACGACGCCGTCAAACGCCTCTCCAAGCTTCTCATGATGACCCGCTCACGCGCCCTATCCCTGTATTCCCTCCAATCGCTCAAGTGGGACCTCGGCTTACCTGACTCCTTTGAGAAGACCCTTGTCCCCAACTTCCCTAACGACTTCCAATTCGTCAAGTCCACCAACGGCGTCGTTTCGCTCAAACTAGTACGATGGCCTGAGGAATTCGCTGTTTCCACTCTGCAGGAGAGAAATGAGTGTGGGAGCCACTACCGGGAATTCAAGCGGGGACAATCGGCATTGGCTTTTCCGATGAGGTTTCCGAGGGGGTACGGCGCGCAGAAGAAGGTGAAGACGTGGATGGAGGAGTTTCAGAAGCTGCCTTATGTTTCTCCCTATGCTGATTCCTCCAAGATTGATCCCAACAGCGATTTGATGGAGAAGCGCGTGGTCGGGGTTCTGCACGAGCTTTTGAGTTTGACTCTCCACAAGAAAACCAAGAGGAACTACTTGAGGAGCTTGAGGGAAGAGTTGAATCTTCCGCACAAGTTTACCCGGATTTTCACCAGGTATCCCGGCATTTTTTACCTCTCATTGAAGTGTAAAACGACCACTATTACTCTCAGGGAAGGGTACCAGAGTGGGAAACTGGTTGACCCGCACCCTCTTGTTCGACATAGAGATAAGTTCTACCGTGTCATGCAGACGGGGCTTCTCTATCGTGGGGATGGGTCATTGAAACACGAGGAAAACAGTTCTTTGGTCCAGAATGATGAGCTAAGAAGTGAGGAATCTGAGGAGGAAGAGGTTGAAACGAGTGATGAACTCTGTGAGGGTGAATCGAGTGATGAACTCTGCGAGGGTGAAGCGAGTGAATAAGGTTTTTGGTGCAGAATGCTGTTAGTATGATACAAGCAACAGGGTGTTCTCTTCAAAGATAGTTTGTTTCCTCCCCCGGTTAGTGGCTCTGCTCCTTACTAACTTGTAACTAGCTTGATTGCTTGGTTCTCTTATTATGTATCACACTGTAAGGAACCTGTATTGGCTCTAATATTTGTTTGATATGTCTTGCCCATAACAGTGGAACATTGCTGTAGTTTGCTGTGTTCCTTTTAACTATTTTAACTCATGCCCTCTGGATGTCGCTTTTTATTGTCTATCTGAACCTTGAAAAAGATTGGATCTGAACTTAAAAGTTCAGTTGTAGAGTGGAAATCCCATTCTGCTTTCTAGCAATGTTTACAGATGGGTCTATTTTCTATATAAACTATAAAGATCCACGGAAGCCAGATGATGATTTGCCATTGCTTGTCTGCTTTAGGTTGATAGGTAATTGGATGTGCTTTTTGACAAATTTTGAACTCTGATATCCGTCTTGCTATTTTTTAGTGGTTCATTCACATAACTGGGAAAAGGGAACAGAGTTCCTTAAGTTTTAAACTTGCAGATGTTAAGTAGCAACCTATTTGGATATTATTAACCATGTCATACCAACAGGCTTCACCATTTTTTGCTAATGCCTACAATATAATAATGACATTTTGGTGTTACCGTTGCATCTCTTTGAGAGTTGTATAGTAGTAAACTTAATTGATTTGCATTTCTGCTCACTTAAGCCTGGTTCTGCTTTTATGGGTGTGTGTGTGTGCTTTTCTTTATTTTTCTGAGAAATAAATCATGTTAGTATGATAGAGAAATGCAGTATTTGGTATTCAATTGCACAGAAGGATTGAAAACAACTAGGATCCATATACCTTTACTGGTAATGCGAATAGTACTCAACATCCACATAATCTGCTTCATTTTAGTTTGTAAATATATACTGGTGCTATGTCGGGGAGAAATGGTTAGTCTGCTGAGTATTGCATAAATCATTAAATAAACACTAATGAAAGGAATTTCTGTTTTAGGTGCTGGAAATATCATTGGAGTGCAAAGAAGATAATTTCAGGGCTGGGAACATGGTCTTCCTTGAGAAATTGTTGCAAAAAATTGTTGTGTACCTGTATGAGCGGCTTTAATCTATCTTGTCCGAGACCAGCTTGTTGTTGAGTATACTGGAGATCACTTACAGAACTCAAACTCGAAGCTAAAATGAGTCATAGACATTATTTTATCAGCCCTATCCACTAATCATGTTACGGTAATCTGTATTTTTCCCCCACTCTGGGTATATGTCAACCAGCACGTACGTTTTGATTTAAGTGGAAAATTGAGTTAACAGATGACAGAAATTGTAGGATATTTTTTCTCTGTTGGGAATTGTTAACGAAATATTATGGTGCACTCGGTGGTGATATTCTTAGGAAGCTTAAAACAAAAAAAAATTCCCCAATTTCCTCTTAAGATTGGGTGATATTCATCTTCTCACTCAATCACTTCAATGGCGTTATTTAAAGGAGGGATGGACATTTCATTTATGGATCTTAAGGACTAAGTAAGTTTGGGCTTTGAATCTAGTAATCAAATCAATAATGGATTTGTTTGAGTATCTTTTTTGGTATGTAAGGATTGATGTTGATATTATATGAAATTCACATGTTTGGCTACCAATGGATAACATGTGATGCGATACAACTTATCTATGTTGTACTTACTATATGCTCCAAACGGAGAAGAAAAATCAAGTTTTGTAGAATTCAAATCCAAAAAGTAATCTCCAACGACTGAATCTCTTAAAACGTTGAGAAAATTATTAAGATTTCCTCATTGCAAATTTTTCGATGTTATAAGACAAAAGGAGATATGAAATAATCAGTCTCTCAATTGGCCGTATGAAATCTGGTGCAGTGTTCGAATGCCATTTTTTAATTGTATATGCCATCTTTAATTGATTCTGTGGCAATTATGCCACATCCTCCATTTCATTATCAGTGATTTTATTTTAGTGCCATATATATCTTGGGCCTCTTTCTCGCCGGAACAAGATAATTGTTCTTTCTTTCTTCTTCCCCATGGTTTTTTCATGCACCTTTATGGAATCTTGCAAAAGTTTAAATTTGCCCATGTGTCATGGTTTATAATTAGGTAATTTCGAAATGTATTTTGAATTGTCTATTCAGGAAATGTATTTTGGATTGTTGCCTGGAAAGTCTTTTGGATTGTATGATTCGAAAACGACTTGGAATATATTTTTAGATCCTTTTTTGTATTATATAATTTATAATGTATTTTTAAATTATGCAATTTAAAGGTCAAATTAGAATAGAGAATCATAATTTTATGGACATTCAACCTAACGGGAAAGTGATATTTTAATATTTATAAATTCATGTATATATTTTAAATTTTAAATTTTATTTTGGTAATAATCACTTTTTTTGTTAAAATTTAGTAGTAAACTATATAAAGTCATAGTCTATTATAAAAAATTATTAAAATTACACATGTAAATTTTATTAAAGATATATTTATGTCATTCATTTAAAACTAAAATAAAAGTATATTTTCTAAAAAAAGGTTGACCCAATATGAACTAAACCACCACCTAAATTAATTCACAACATAACAATTCATACCTGATTAACCTGATAAATTAAATGATCCGGTATAAATTATGAAATAATAAATTTAGGATATACTAAATTGTTGAGATTGTATTCGAATCCAACTCATTTATACAATGGTGGCAAATTTTTTCTTTCTTCATTTGCATACCTTCTCCTTCACCTTCATATGAAAAATCAATTTTAATTTTTTAAATTATCTTAAATAAAGTATAATTTTAATATTTTAAATAATCTTAGTTGCACTCTGCATTCTTATACTTTACTTTCAGTCACAATATTTTCATTCTTATTCAAGCGCAGCATTTTAGAGAAGTTTCATCATTTGATTGTGTGTAAGAAGATTGACAATAAGTTTTGTTATATTTGATGTTCAGATAATTTTTATTTATTTTGTACTTGATTTTTGCACCTTACTCATTTTTTTTTATGGATTTTGTGGCTTTCAAGAAAATAGAAAAGAAATAAGCGAACAAAAAAAAAAATCACTTAAAAACACGATGAAATTTACCTCAATTACTAATGTTTACCACCAACCACCACAAACACTCACTATCACTTGAAAACGAACAAAAAAACACTATCATACTAAATATTATTAAAATTAAAAAATATATAGAAGTGCAAGAAGAATTTGTCATCTTATATCATATTTGATATAATGTATTATTATTTTATGGCAATTTCTTCTTGCACTTTCATGATTTATTCATGCACCTCCATTTAAGACATGAAATGATAACTATATGTTTTTTTCCATTTTTTCATTGACACTCCTTTTTTTTTTTTTTTTCTAGAACTCAGAAAGATATTTTCTTAAAATCTTAACTTGAGAAGATTAATATCCTTATAATCTGTACACAAAAATTTTTTTTGATTAAATAAACTGAATAAGTAGATTAATAAATTATTAACACAAATTTATAAAAAAAAAAAGTTTTTAAAAAGTCAACTATACCTTAAAAAAGAACTACTTTAAATATATTCCATCAGTAAATGATTAAAAGAAATAAAGAAATTAAAACGATTAAATATAACAAATTTAAAATAAAACGAATAAAAGTAATATTTAAAAAACTGTCTCACTTTATAAAATATCGTAGTTTATCATACAATTCCAAATTGAAAAGAAATTATTGTTGACAAGAGAATAAATAAATCCGAAGTTGAAAAATAATAAAAATGGGAAGATACGATAAAATTAAATGTGTGTGGGCCACATGTCATAAAAAGTCAGCAATTCTACGGAGAAGAACTACCCTTTTGGTTTAGAGTACAAACATATTTAATTCGTATATTCAAAAGAAGAAGAAAAAGACATTTTTAATCTGAATTATATTAAAACTTCGAATAAAATATAAGACACTATTATTAGTCAGTTTAACAAGGACGTTAGATTTTGTTCTGAATATTAATTTATTTGGATTTGTATGGACATTAAAAATATAAGAATTCAGTAAAAAAAACAGAAATTTTGAGCGGAACAAACTTAACTAAATATTCGGGATATCCATGAGATGTTGAAGTCGCTATCGGATTGAATTTCCACCCAATAGATGAAATGAATGCACATTTGTCTGTGTTAGTGGGAATTGCATAATCCAAAATATGTATTTGGTCAACAACTTCGTTCTTCCATTTTAGTCGGAACTTCTAGCTTCCCAATCCTATGAAGTGAATCTGAAGGATAAATGCAAGCCTATAACATTAGTGCGTGAGTTGAAGACACTTAAATCTTTGCCAAAAACTAGGAACCAAAAGAAAGCAAAGAAATGGAACCGAACTACCTGAAAAGAAATTATTGAAAATGGTGGAAGATGTAGACACGTCAACAGCATTTCATTGCATTGCCTTAAAAGTTCCTTCTTCTCCTCAAGGTTACCAAATACACCACCCCACCACTTTCTTACTTCAAATCCCACGCGCCTACTATACTATACTATACTATACTATACTTTTCTTTTATTATTCACCAAATTAACAAGATTTCTTTATTACTCAATTTTTTATGAGATGTTTTTCTGAAATTAATTACCATGCTATCCAAATCATCCCTAAACAAAAATTATTTATGACGCCACGAATTTATTTGGTGATTAGAAAGTAATTTTTAAAAGTTTAAAATTTAAGATTTTGGATTTAGGATCTAGAATTTAGATCATGTTTTGTTTCCATCCCATACTCGTAACATTTGTACATTCCATGACTGTTGTGAGATAAGATGCAGAACGTGCGTTTGGCCATTAAAAAATAAAGAATGGTGACGCACTTTAGTCTAGATAAATAACAAATAGTGTTATTATTACTATTATTATTACCAGTGAGTATCATGAGAAGAGTGTGAGGAACGTGGATTTGGTCATAGCATGGTACTTCCTCCAATCAAAAGAAAAAGAAAGCATGGAATAACTGGTAAAAGCTGTTAACCAGCAACAGTTCCACTATGAGTCAAAACCCTTTTGAAGAAGCACCATATGACTCATTCTATAAATCCTCAAAGAGAGGACTTCTATTTTCTTTTCCTTCTCAATTTTCTCCTCCTACTTTATGCTATACTGCTACATCCTTAATACTTTAATCATTTTACAACTAAGTAATTTCTTTTTTCCAATCCATTCATAATAAATTACTTATTTTTTATAATAATTATGTTAAAATAATAGTGTAAAATAGTTTATGGTAATAATAATTATATTTAGATTTTTTACTACTAGGGTTGGGTGGATGGTGTGTCAGACACGCACTTGTGATGCGTGTGTTTAGAAGGTGAAGGTGAAGCTGTTGTGTTCCTTTTAAGAAAGAGTGGGAGTGTGTTTGCATATATATTACATACATTTGCCCATTCCACAGCCTCTGTTTGTGTGTGTGTGTGAGAGAGAGAGAGAGAGAGAAGAGAGAGTGATCTGAGGAAGAAGATGGGTCGTTTAGCGACATTATCGGAAGAGCCCATAAACGAACAAGAGAAGAGAAGCAGCTCGACCAAGAAATGGCGGAACTGGAACTGGATAAAGACGCACTTCTTCCACAAGAAACCGGACCTCAAGATCCTACTCAGCGTCCTCGCTTGCCCTCTCTTCCCTGTCCCTCCCCACTCCAAACCCCAACCCCCCCTCAACCAGCTTTCCTCCTCCGCTCAGTATATTATCCAACACTTCACCGCCGCCACTGGCTGCCGCAACCTCCACGCCACCGTCAGAAATATCTTCGCCACCGGTAAGGTCGAAATGTGGGTCGTTGACGACGTCGGCAACACCGGAGTCTCCGAGAGAGGCTGCTTTGTCATATGGCAAATGCTCCCCGACAAATGGCAGATTGAGCTCGTCGTCGCAGCTCAGAAGGTTGTCGCCGGCAGTGATGGCACCGTCGCTTGGCGCCACACCCCCTGGATTGGCGCACACGCCGCCAAAGGCGGCGTCCGTCCCCTTCGACGCGCTGTTCAGGCAAGTTCAATCGTTTATTTTTTTAAGATTACATGTCTTCCAGTTCTATTTTTTTTAAAAAAATTAAGGGTTGAGTATGTATTATCGAACTGAATCTGACAAAGATAATCTCTTAAAAATTGAAAAATATGATTTTAATAGTTAAGGGATCAAAGATCATTTTTAAAAATTATTGTAGTGTCTAATATATAACATTTAAAAATAAAATCATATTTAAAGAATTAAAATTAAATTTATCTTTAAATGAGTGAAGTATAATTTTAAATAGGGATCATGCAAAAAGTAAAAGTAAAAATTGGCAAGATCAGAAACTTTAGTAATCTGAATGGTTCAATAGTTCCACCATGATCTCTTGTTTTAATAAATTATAATTAGTGGAGTGTCCTTGGTTTGTTTGTCTATTTACATGTTGATGATGTTGTTACTAGGTAGCAGTAGTATTTTGTTTTGGGGTAAGCAAGATTTGTTGATATTTAATTCCGACAGTGTTTGGTCGTGTTTATCGGATCCGAGTTCCAGTCTAGTGAGAGAGAATTTGAAATTATGGTGGCTCTTGTTCGAATCTTGACCATGAAATAAGAGTTATGAATGTACAAGTCCCTTCAGAAATGAGCACAGAAGGGTCAGTGAAATTAAATCTCTGATGTGCACTCCTAATTAAATGAACGTTTTTGAATTTTCCTTTCAAAATTCATCAATGCTGGTTGCTGAGGGTTTTTGGGTTCTCTTTAATTAATATTCGAAAAATTCCACAAATCACAGGCCAATATAATGGATCTTTGTTTCCCAACTAAATTCCCTTCATTTGTTGGATCAAATCACATTCCTGCGTTTCCTTTTCTTATTTATGGAGGGGCCTACTATACATGACCACGTGTGACTATTTTGGCATGACCTACTTATTCAATAAAAAAATAAAAATCTTCAAAGATGACTAAGATCTTATTGTTTTAATCACCATATTGCAAACATGTGGTTCAGATAAGTTCCAAATTAGTTCTGTGATGATCAATTCTATGAAACTCTAAACCAAAGTTGGAAATGAAGTAAAAAATCAGAGAAAAGTGTTACAGTCAAATAATAAAGTATTTTGTGGGGAAAAGCTGGGTTTGGGGCATGTGGTACCCTCTCTAATGTCTACCATGAAGAACTACCTGATGTGTAGTGTAGTATAGTGATTTGACTTGATAAGCATCTAAGGTGGTGGTGGCTTTGCTGTTTACCACTGAGTAGTGATGTGAGTGGCTGCGTGAGTGCCACACCCTTAAACCACAATTTACTTGTACTATTCTTGTAGGGACTGGACCCATTGGCAGTGTCTGCTGTATTCTGTGAGGCGCAATACATGGGAGAAAAAGAAATCTCAGGCATGGATTGTTTCGTGCTTAAGCTTTCAGCAGATCAGAAGGACCTGGTTGACCGGAGTGACAACACTGCTGAGATGATCAAGCACGTGGCATTTGGTTACTTCAGCCAGAAAAATGGGCTACTGGTGCACCTAGAGGACTCTTACCTCACCAGGATTCAATCCCCTGGGACACACCCCACGTATTGGGAGACCACAATGTCCACAAAAATTGATGATTACCGAATGGTCGATGGTGTGATGATTGCACATGCTGGCCATTCATCCGTGATGATCACAAGGTTTGGGGACAATCTAAAGACAGGCCCTGCCATCACACGGTTGGAAGAGTCGTGGACCATTGATGATATTGCATTCAACGTCCAAGGTCTGTCCATGGACTGCTTCATACCCCCCAAGGAACTCCACAAAGACTACCCTCAAGAAGATCTAGATTGGAGATCACCCTTGCACACATGATCATCCCAAATCTTGGACTACTCGTTTGTATTTTTGCTGAATAACTTGCTCCTCGTAATGCTAACTGTTACTTAACATATAAAATATATGTAGATTGCTTTCTAATTGTGTATTACTGATTTTGGACATATATAACAGATTTCGACTATTAATGGTGTCTCTCTGCCATGTGATTCGGGGCATAATAGATGTCTGTCGGGTATCAGTTGTTCATGGAATATTACTTTTGGGGTTCCTTGTATTGAAATAGCCTGGATTTGTGCCCGGTTTGTTGGCTACCTTTTGGCTGCTTTGGACTGATATAAACAAGTGTAAAACTCACGTTCTTGTGCCAGTTGATTGTCTGAATATGTGCATCACCTTTTTCTTCTTCACAATTTCATTTCAAAAGTGTTACAGAACTTGTTATCCATCTACTCTGCGTTCAATCTGTTCAAATTACGGACTGGAAATCTTTAAATCATGATCAATTAGTCGGCTCATCAAATTGCAAAATGTTCTTTTCAATGCATTTTAAAAGCGATTTTATTTTTCTTTATGAATAGTGATTTTGAAATTTGGCTTTATTGAAACATGTATTTGAGATGTTAGAAGGAGAAAAAATGGTTATATCCAAACATGTATTGAAATTCAAATATATTTTTAATTAAACACATGGTTATTTATGAATTGTCAAATGAGACAGCAACACTACTGATATGAGATAGAAATAGAACCAAAATATCATATTATCATATCATCTCTAACCTTATGTTTGGATGAGAAATTTCCTCGCTTTTAAAACATTTAAATATAAATTTGAATTGATTTTATTTTAAATTATTTCATTTGTAGATATTTTGTTTGAAAATTCAAATTTAAGGAATTTTAATTTTTTTAGATAAAGTATTTTAATTACCATTAAATTCAAAAAATATTTAAATATTAAATAATTATTACAAATTTAAATTATCAATATTAATAATATTTTATAATAGATATTGATTGATGTTTTTTTCAAAAACATTTTTTCATTTTATATTTATAAAATTTTCTTAATGTATGTTAAACGATATTATTTTTAAGTTATGAGATATTAAATTTTCATGATCCAATTAAGAAAATATCTAGTCACACGGATACAAGATTGCACCTAGTTTTATTTTCATAATTTATAACTTCTTTTCAAAGAACTTTTACCATTGACTAATTAATCGACTAATTAGTCTTTAAATTTGTTAAGAAGATGAACCACACTATTTACAATAGGAAAAAAAGTCAAACACGAATATCAATCCGCAGCTCAAAAAATAGTTTTTATTTTATAATTTATGCAACAGTTAAAAAGTTGATATAGCCTCGTCAAATATTGGTAACTTATTCTTCCATTAACTTTGAAAAGGTTTAAAATATTTATGTTTTAGAGTTTTTTTTTTAGTTTAAAATTATATTTTGAATCGTGGAATTCAAAAAAAAAAAATATTAAAAATTATACAATTTAAAATATATTTGTAAATTTAGAAAATATTTTCTAATTATGAAATTCCACATTTTTTAATCATGGATTACACTTGTGCAAACCTTCTGCAATTCATAATATTTCCAACATATGGATAAGAAAGTAGGAAGGTGTTAAATTTTTTTTTTTATCAAATATTAATATATGTTGAATTGGATGATACAATACAAAGAGTAGTGAAAAATAGAAGGTGTGTTGAGTGTAACAGAGATGCAAACTAAGTTGAGTGATGAAGCCCACAATGGCTATAGATGGATACTTGTAGGCAGTTTCTTCCTGCACCCCTACATATTTCTTCCTGCACCCCCACAATGTAATGGAAAGACAAAAATATCCCTCAATCTAGATTGGGGAATCCGTAAATCTTCCAGATTGGTGAATTCCATAATCTTCTGGATTGGTGAATCCGGTAATCTTCCGGATCTATCAATCCATAATAGAAATTAGACTTCCAGATTCAGCAATCCAGAAATCAACAATTTGCCTTCGAAACATTCACTTCCGGATTGATGAATCCGTAGTACACTCCCGGATCCCAAAATCTGGTAACCTAAAAAACTCTAATATTTCCAAATAAAAGGTGAAGGTCAATTTTGGGATTTACAAAATTGTGGGGGTGCAGGAAGAAAAATGAAGGGGTGCAGGAAGAAGAAGCCATACTTGTATGGTGAAGCCCATTTAGTCTAACCACAGCCCACTTTCAGAGGTCGATGTGTTTATATTCATCAATATATTGTTTATGGGAAAAAAACCTTAAAAAAATGTCAAAAATAGCTTTTAAATATAAATTTATCCAAAATTTTTATAATTTTTAGTTATTGCTTCACGTGTAAGTAAAGTGTGAGTAGTAAATAGGGTACAATTATTATATTAGTGAAGAAATGAGAATTAAATAGTGAATATGAAAGAAATTAGAATAATGTAAATGTAGGAAGTAGATTGTTTTTAGCCAAAAAGAAGAAATAGCAATTAGTATTGTAGTGGAAATTTGCAATATTTGATTAGATTTTTGAAGTAGAGAAAGAGAAGGAAACATTGTAGTGTCATTAATTTAAGTTTCAATGCATTTATTGCATTCCATCTGTCACCAAATATCAACCAACCAATTTGTTATCAATCACAATCAAAATCTCCTTTTAGCTATCCCATATTCTTATTCTCTCTATTTTTTCCTATTACAAAAATTAATAATTTCGTCATGTTTTCGGCCATGTGCAGTACAGAAATCATAAAAGAAAATAAAAACAAATAAAAATAACAAAGATTAAACTAAATAAAAACGATAATACAAAGCATTTTTTTTTCCTATTTGGTGGTGAATCCTCTGATATTTACTTACAGATTAATTATTAATTAATTAATATTTAAAAAATATTATGTTTAAAGTATACTTGTCTGTATTATAATGAATAATATATTCACCTTACTCTTATCTATTTATGATTATTTATAATGTTTGTAGTAGACTATTTTATTTATAAATTATATTTAATATATATTTTTATTAAAATAATATTGTCAAATTTATCACATAATACTAAATTTACAACATATTACTTTATTTATTGAATATTTTATTATCTTATTTTGATATTGAATTTATCTAATCGATTGAGATAGTTTATTTAATCCCACTAATAGATATTAAATTATAGGATATAGTTTTCAACCTGTAAAAACTTTATAAAATTAAGTGATGTCTTCCACTAAAATAAAGATTGAATGACACATGGAGAAATTTTGCACCATACATAACATTAACAAGATTTCAAAATAAGACGTTACACTTCAAATATTAAAAGAACTTGAATTTTGAATTCCATATTTTAAGTTTTGAATGATTGGAAATATTTATATTTTTTTATCAATGATTATTAATTAAACAATTACTCGTTAGTCATTCCTTAAATAAGTCGTAAGCATAAAGAGAGTGCTTGTTCTATTTGTTAAAATATTTTACTTTACCCTCTTCTATACTAATAATTAAGATATTAGGTTATTGTTCCACTTAATTAGTTTGCAACTTATAATACACGTAATTATTAAACAATATTTTCTTTGATTTATGAATAATAATAAAATAACGTAGATTAATGTGAATATTTATTTAAGATGATATATAAATAAAATTACAATCATTGCATTAAAAGAAATAAATAATAATCATTTTAAAAATTTATAGAAAAAAACTTAAACAAATGTTCACACTGTAGAGACTCTGCTTGAATTCGAGCGAAGGTTCCAATGTTTTACGAAGAAAAACTAATTTGCTGATACATCCAAAATCTCATACTAGGACTTAAGTGTAATTTAGTGAAATGATGTTAACGTGTAAGAAATAAAAATCTTAGTTGTTCATTATTTTATTAATATATCTGACGGTCAATTTTAATGTCTCACCAATGAAGCACCTTTTCACTGCTGCACAGGATCCATAACCTTTTTCACTATGCACCGAAGAGAGAAGAGAGAAGACTTTGTTTTTTACCGTTAATGAAAGCGTTGAAATTTGATTCTTCTCCTTCAGGTAACACTGTTCTCCGCCAGCCAAATGCCACCGAATCCGTGGACCATAGTCCAAAGAATATAAAATTCATGGCTCACAAAAATCTTCCCTGTTTCTCATATTATTCAAAGCAAATGGAAAATAAATAAAAACAAAGGTTTTCAATTTTATTTTTTTTGGAGGAAAGAAATAAATGAAGTTGAATTGTATGAAGAATACCGTTTCCTCTAACTTCCACGGTCCAATTTGGATTCAGCCATTCCTTTTCCTGCGACTCTCCTTTCTTTTTCTTCCTGGGTTCCTCTCTCTTCTTCTCTTTCCCCAAACCAACACCCAGAAAGAGGGAGGGAGGGAGAAGAAGAAGAATGGAGGGTGAGGGTGCAGCAGTGTGGCAAGGTGCGGTTTTGGGTGGAATACTTTTCTGGCTTGTTTCCGCTTCATACCTCGACGTTACTCGCAAGCTTAGATCTTTCTTTCAACCTTGGGTTTCTCATCATGTTGACACTCAAACCCCTTTTATCCTTAAGATCCAGGTAACTCTCAAATTCCACCCCAATTGCCTTCGATTTAAACATAGTTTTTTGTTCTCCCAAAGCTCTGAGCTTTTTCAACTTTTTGGTGTGCAGAGTTACGGGTTTGGGTTCCTGGATACACTTTTCTCAGGGTTGTCTTGCGTTGTTTCTGTGCCCTTCTACACTGGTTTTCTCCCTCTGCTATTCTGGGTACAAACTACATGTTATGTTGGTGATGTCAGTCACCTGAGAATTTGGGTTTGAAGAATTATATTCTGTTTGTGTAGAGTGGACATGGGAAACTGGCGAGGCAGATGACGTTGTTGATGGCGTTTTGTGATTATCTTGGCAACTGCATAAAGGTACGTGTTGTTTTTGTTCACTTGTATTTAATGTTTTAATTCAATATTGGATTCGGCCATTTGTTATATTAAATGCTTGTGGTATTTGCCACTCAACAGGATGTGGTTTCAGCTCCAAGACCCGCTTCTCCACCTGTCAAGAGAATAACTGCCACAAAAGATGAGGAAGAGAATGCGTTAGAATATGGATTGCCTTCTTCTCACACCCTCAACACAGTTTGCTTATCTGGGTATTTATTATTCTTTGTTTT
Organism: Phaseolus lunatus; assembly: GCA_013389735.1. Classification (NCBI taxonomy): domain Eukaryota; kingdom Viridiplantae; phylum Streptophyta; class Magnoliopsida; order Fabales; family Fabaceae; genus Phaseolus; species Phaseolus lunatus. Next base: position 42,054,478 of record CM023857.1, on the reverse strand, counting down.
TATTTGCTTTTATTTCTATGACATCCTACGTAGTATCATAGTATGATATTCTGAGGCATGTCCTTAGAGTAAGTGAGTGTTTGTGTCGTATCATAAAGGTTCCTAGTGTGTGGCAAGGTGGCTGTTGAGATGTTAGAAACGTAATCTGACCTGGGGACTGATCAATGCTCAAGTGGCATGCCTTATAAGTCAAGTTAGGTGGTTAAACTTACTTTTCTTCCTATGTATTTTCTGGTCCAAGGAAGGAAAGTAAAAATTAAATGAAAAAGTAAAGAGGTGGAAATGCATTTGCAATGTCAGATTATCTGTTGAGAGAGATGAAACCTCCTTTGCTTTCAACTCTTTGTGCTTCTCATTAATGGATTGTTTTCCTTGGAACGGATGTTTGTCAGCTACCTTCTGCACTATGTCCTGACTCATACTCAAATTCAAGGTGCCTATGTTACTTATCTTGGAGTTTCTCTTGCCTGCATGCTGGTGCTTCTCATTGGTTTGGGTAGGTTTTCTATCGCTTTATTTATAATCATTACTAGCTTCCTCTTGTTGGTCTATTTCACTGCAAAGCGATGATTTTTTTTTTTTGGTATTTTTGCAGGAAGAATTTATCTTGGCATGCATAGTGTGGTTGATGTTCTTGCTGGCCTTCTTATTGGGTTCGTGGTCCTTGCATTTTGGCTTACGGTTCATGAACACATAGACAGCTTTGTGATCTCAGGACAAAATGGTATTCCTACTTCTAATCAATAAATTCAGCAGATGATAATTTCGTCCTTTAATATAACCACAGCACTTGCTGGTGTTGTTCAGATTGTAGAAACTATATTATTTTTTTTACATTAACTTATTAAAACAAACTATATTCTCAAGGGATTTAGGATTCCCCCCCTTATTTCGTAAGCATTTTTTGCTTATAAAACTATGTAATTTTTGATGTAGAACTTTCTCCACGTTTTAATTTCTGTGATCTTTGACAATATCGAGTTAATCTGTTTTTGTTGCAGTTACATCCTTTTGGGCTGTCTTGAGCTTCCTCTTGGTTTTTGCCTATCCTACACCTGAACTTCCAACTCCAAGCTTTGAGTTTCACACTGCATTCAATGGTGTTGCATTGGGAATTGTAAGCTCTCACACTTAGACATCATCTAAATTTGTTTGATTTTTCTTCTTTCATTGTGAATAAATATACACAAGATTAAGTAACATCTTCTTAGTATAAGGATAAACAGTTTAACGTAATTAGTGAAAACAGGATTTTGGAATATAACACTCAATTAAAGTCATAGACCTAAAGATATCTTTCTCTGTTTGTCTGTTTTAGTTATTTGTAATTGACAAGCTCTGGACAACTTTCAATGTTAGCAGCAACACCTTATCAGAATTTACAATCTGAGTGAATGTTCATGCGAAAATGCTTCACATAAATTTATGCAGAGTAGCTATAGAATAGAGTCTTTGCCGTTTGATTTTCTGAGGGATAAATGCCAAGTTGATCAGGTTCTTGACGGTGATCCAATTGGACACAAGAAACCGTGTCTGAGTCAGCCGTTAGTTAGGAATTCTACCAGTGTTTAGAAAGTGAAGGAAAGGGACAGAATCACTAAATATGTTTAGGTGCAAACTTCATCTCACTAAATTAATTTTGGAAGGTTGAATCACACTTAAACTTTATTTTCTAAAACAGTTCTATACTATATTACTTCAAAAATTAGTGAGTAAAATCATAAGATTTAATTTAAACTTGATAATTTCTCAATAATAGTTTAGTCTTTATTTTTACTAACTACTCAGGAGTAATATTTTAGTTGTTGAATCAGTATTGGGAATTAACTTTTTAGCCACTAAGAATTTAATTTCTATTTCAACAAAATTTACTTATTATAAATTTGAATATTCTTTTTGCATCATAATGTGTTTTTGTGAGTTATTAAAAAGTAGTGTATTTCTAAGAGTTTTTCTTGAGTAAAACAATTTTTTGGTTCTAAAGTTATTTATTTATATATTAATATATTTCAATCACATTAAATAAAAATTTATTTTAATAAAATTAAAATAAATCAGAACTATTTATCTAAATTGAAAAAAGATGATAAATTTTATAATTAATTATAAAAATATTGATATTTTAATATTTTTATAATTTATTATACATATTATTTATTTTAGTATAATTTAATTATGAACTTTGATAATTATAATTTTATCTTTTATTAAAGTAATAGAGTATGACATACGAAAATATTAGCAAGTTGTAGAATGAATAAAATAAATAACAAAAGCTGTGATAAACGAAGATGTATAACATTTGCGATATGTATGTAATAACGTGAAAGAGAAATAATTGTGCATTAAATATGCCACTGACTGCACTATTCATAGAATTCAGAATAAAATAATTGTATACATTTTATTGGTTCTTGTGCTTGAGTTAGACAAATCCTCAGACTAATTAATTAGACTTTCCTCATTCTTACAATTTAATATTTGGAATACCGTCTTTCTCTCTCGTTTTGACATGTACGTTTATTCAGATTCTTGACTTGTTAAATTATGTATTTTTCTTACATAGTTTTTTCATAATTTTGGAAATTTCAAATTGTGCAACACTGTAATTAGAAGTGAGGAAAAGTTATCTGCTCGATCGTTTTTTCCGGCATCTGAAATGCATTTGGAACATTGTTGTTTCTACGGGAGGACAATTAAATGTTCCATGAATTGACATTAGAACGCTAATACAAATTTTTAGTAGACGAATAACCCATTAAACTATCACCCTGTAAGAGTAGTCTAAGTAGATACCTGGTTTCATGCAAAGGAAGGTCTAAGCTTGAATGCGTTGACACATTTGTAATTTGTTCTTGAAGAATTTGATAAATATTTTGACCCATATAGTTGCAATTATATTTTGATGGTAGTTGTTAGTACTTTTGGCAATTCCAGCCTTCAATACATCATATGTCCATAGCGTTGTTTTTGTAGTTTGTACTCTGTTCTTACGCAGTGCTGGTGTGTTCTTCAGGTGGCCGGAGTACAGCAAACATACCATCAATTTCACCATGGCAACGTTCCTCGTTTGTTCTCTTCAGAACTAAGTATGCCTGTATTTGCGGGAAGGATGGTGGTGGGCATACCTACAATTCTAACTGTGAAATTCTGCAGTAAGGCTATCGCAAAATGGACCATTCCTATGGTAGCAAACACCTTGGGCATCCCAATAAAATCAACCAGCTATATACCCACATTGAACGGATCTGCGACGGTGAAAAAGACTGATAAGCTCAAACAAGGTTACTTGCAAAAGCTCCTTTCTCGGCACAAGGCATTCGATGTTGATACAGGAATTAGATTTCTTCAGTATGCAGGTCTTGCCTGGTCTGTAGTTGACCTAGTGCCGTCGCTTTTTTCATACATGAGTTTGTGATGACATGCTTACTATTTTTGGAAAACTTCTGTATAGCTAGAGATCATGTCATCGGGGAACATAACACTAGTTTCCACACGGTTAAATTTTAACGTCAGAATCCGTTCCGGATGTTACACAAGTTTATACAATCTTCACATTCTCTTCATACATCAATTCGCCTTTAGATTACTTTTAGTTGCGCTTAATTTCATGCTTTGCTACTCTTGTTTCATGTCCGGAACAATACCTTCGAAAATGTAGTTTTGCACTCTGTCCTCTAATAAAACTAGGGACAAACCAAATAAATAGCAAATTCAATTTTATTTTATTTTTACTTTTAATGAGTTCGTAATAAACTTATAATGGCCCCAGATCACACCCACTGTTATATTTTACATAAGCACTTTAATTTATATCAATATAAACGACAAACATCGTATGACAAGTCCATCTAGCTGAGCAGAATTAACCTAACATCGTATGTCAACAGCAAAATATCACGTAAAATATAATGAGAAGAAAGATAGCGACCAGTGAGAAGTGCAGGCTAACTTTAGATAACCGTTAATGACAAGTTGAACATAAGTAGGAAGGAAACTGAATGACTATTATCATGCAACTTTAACTGAAAAATGATAGAACTTAGCAAAAACATCCACGAGACAAAAAAAAATCCAGTCATATAGCTTGTAAAGCCACGAATGGGAGTTACTGAACATGAATGAAAAAAAAATAAAAACTGGAAAACAAACAAAAAATATCCACATTTTTGCTGGAACGATATGAATTCTGACATAGTCATCATCTTGGCGACATATCCAGATAAAGTGCCCCAGCAAGTTCTCGAGTGTAACAGATCAGTGGAAAGTTACCTGCCTACTATACATCAAAGCAGTCTTTGGACAACCCCAAACGCACGGAACGTGTATATCCATGGATATAATTGCTTACAGCAATCTCATGATGAGGATGCGCGCAACTACCTGAAATTAGTGCAGTAGAGGTAACAATGATATACCGGTATGACATTCAAGAGCTACATTATAAGAAGTAATCAGGCGTTCTACGAGTCACATCAGGTTCTCCTCTTCTAGGAGCAGGTTCGAACTGCAAGAAATTCAGACAATCCAACGGTCAAGACTAAAGTTCACAATATGTCACCAGATAAATTATATTTTGAATGACAAAAAAATACCTGGATAAATGTGTGGCCCTTGCAGTCATCAACCTCCAATATGGAAGCCATGTTCCCACATCGATAACAGTAGTTAGGCGCACTAAAAATGGTAACCACCTTTTGTTCCTGTTCCAACAAAAACAATGCACATCCAAGATTTTTATATCTATAATTCTAAAGCGAGCAAATGAAAGAGAATACATCAGAACGACAATTACATGAGCCCAGTTAAATCCATCCATAACCAGCTGATGAGCTCTTGCAATCAACTTGAGGCTGTTTGTGTGATTAAATTGTTCTGATATATCCTGAAAGAAATAATGTCAATTGGAATCAAAATCAAAATAATAACAATAATAGATCTCTCAATGCTTCAAAATAAGATATTCAACAATGTAGAGTAAAAAATCAAAGCTGTGGTTACCTGGCCAAAAGTATATCCAGCACCTCGAGGAGAAATTCCCCAGCCGCATCTGTCATCTGGGTCAGACCACAATAGATCACACATGGGGCCTTCGTGAGGAACTTCTTGAACACGATCAAAGTTCCGTATGTTATCAAGGGTCTCAATTGAAGGTGAAAGTCCACCATGCAAGCAGAATATTTCTGATTCAACCTGGAAGGGAATATATTAAAATAGCACCCGGATGATCAAAAGCCTCCAACTAAAATTTTAACTTAGAATTTCTAACCTTAGCCAAAATATGAAAGTTGTTCAATAGTCAATCTAACATTTTACAGCGTAATAAAGGCAAATTATATATGTTGAGTGAAATTACAAGATAATCATGTCTATTTTTGAAAATTAGAAAGATCTTTTGACGGAAAGTGTTAAAAAACTTGCATATCTAGAAATATAATATTATCATATTCATGCTTAACCAACTACATATATTTGTTAAAAACTTGTCACTTTACATTATATCCCTTAAAAGTTGAAACATTTTGGACACAAATTTAGGCTAGTCTATCGATTGTGAAATAAGTACAGCTCAGATAAGGTGTACGACATGATAAATAAAGGGCAATGTTAGCATAACGTTGATTTTAACTTCTTGAGGAAACGGTCATGTCATGTTTAAAGATAAATGTCACATGTAAAACAAGTGGACATCAGAGCTCTTTGAACCTTTTGATAAAAAGACAAATACTTTTAACTCCTATGATATCGCAAAAAGATAATGCAATGCATTCCAAAAATTCTCCCATATTTTAAATTTTCAACAGGGTAGGCAAAAGATACTAACCAACGCTGTCAATGGGAAAAAATCAAAAAGGTCTGTAAAGGTCTTCCAAACACTAGCATTACCATACCTGCACATAAATAATAAAAAACCAGAACTGACATGAAAGTGAAAAAAGAAACAATAAATCATATTGTATAAAAGCTAGAAGCCAAGGATCCTTGTTTTGTACTCTCATGTTCAATTTAGACCAAAATTTTCACATTTAGTATAATTATATAACTTTTATTTTGGGATAAAGCAGGGGCAGAATTACCTATTCATTACCTATGTTAACAAGAACATAGCACATTAGGCAACAGGATGATATTCTATACCAAACAACCACTATCACGTCACCACTAAGTACTAAGACAACCCTATGTCAAACTGCCACACCCATCAATATGTAATCTGAATTAGCAAAAAAATTACAGCTTAAAAAGTTACATGACACCAGATCAACAGCAAGATTCAGATGCTCATCCCAGAATAACAGTTCAGTACATTAAACTAACAAGAAACTTGCTAAACAAGTTCTCCAGTTGAAAGGAAAAAGAAATTTCTGTACAGTTGTTATCCAAAATGAAATTTGAGTGATTCCATCATGGTAATAGTAATAATAAAATTGAATAGACTAAAACATCCTACACAAACAAATCTTTCTCTAGATAGAAATATCTCATGTTTATCACTTTTGCTCCATAGAACTATAAATTAAGGTGTTGAAAACTCACTTTCGGAGGCATTCATCATAAAATCCATATACTTGAGTAATCTGCATTAAAAAGCGATAAAAGGAACAATTAGTTCAACAGATAATGAACATCAAACGCCCATACAAGTCTTCAATCCCAGATAAAAAAGTTCAGAAATAATTTATCATCAAACACCCAAACAATACTAGCTAATTTCTGTGTCATTCACAAATAACTACGAGATCAGAAAGTAACTTATAGTTTTGAAAGAGTTCAAGCAGAAACCTGACGGCTTTCATGGTTTCCTCTAAGAATAGTAATCCGCTGAGGATACCGCACTTTCAGTGCCACAAGGAGCTGGATAAATAACAAATTAGTATGTCTAACATACATTGTCAATAAAAAAAAATTGGAAACAGTAATATTAAACAAAAACAAATATCAATGTAACTTTATCATCTCATTCCACATCCCACCTTATAAGGAAAATTATGTGATCTAAAAACTATCATAGCATAACTGCATAAGTAAACCTGGAGAAGCTGTTCAATCCTCTAAACAGATGAGCGTCTTTCTAATGACTGTAAAGAAATTTACTAGATAAATTATCAAGATTTAGAAAATTCTTATGTTGCTTCAACCATCAACAAACCTCAAAATCAGCAAAATTTAAAGATCAATCCCGAAACATCTCTAAGAAATTCAACTACATACATTAGTTGCAGGTTTGAGATTTCATCAGAATATATGACCTTTTTTAAAACCACTACAATGCCTAAAATTGTATGTGAAACTACTTTATCTGTTATTCACAAGTTGAAAAAACTAATCCTGAAAAACGATTGTAAGATAATGCAAACTTTTATATAACTTTAATGCATATAAAACACCTTTCATCTCAGTGAGCCTTCTAATATTGACAAGTAGAAAAACATTTGCAACTCAATTATCAGGTGCCTTCAGCACATTCTAAACCCTGAATTAATAGCTATTTGGGAATAGTTCCATTTTCTATTTTCAACCTAGTAGAAAGTGCTGTCCAAACTTCATTAAATACCACAAGAGAACAAATTCCCAACCTAATGCATGAATATAAAAAAAAAAAATTAAGACCCCACAGAGAGGCTTGGGGACAGAGTGAATACCAAATTTTCAATAAAAATAACCATCCAAAAGTTAAGAAAAACAAACAAGTTTATCTTGGTTGTACTTACAGTTACAGTCTCAACTGAATAGTAACCCCGGTCCACATAATCACCCATAAACAAGTAGTTAGTGTCTGGACACTGTAAACAAAACAGGTATACTTACAATCCATAATCAGCAAAATATATTATCCAGAAGCTGACAAAAATATACCTTCACATAATGCATTTGAAAAATTAAAATGTTACGGAACTTTTAACAAAGAATTAGGGTCACAG